>JACCIB010000034.1:0-1200000 GCA_018906965.1 Philotrypesis tridentata | reverse complement strand
TACTGTCATTTGTAGGCCTCTGATTGTTTATTATCACTTTGGTATAAGCAATAAAATATTAAATTACCACTTTTATTGTAAAGCAATAAGTTTATTAATAAAAATCAGTAAGCATTTTACAATGTGAAAATCGTTGTATATACTCCATTACCTCTCTCGCTCTCTCCATTACTACACGATGTAAGATATGCAGCGAAATTTCCTACTCAAACACAGTGAATTTTCTAACATCATCTCTCCGCGCGCCGCGCACTGTGCGCATAACATTAATTTCCAGTTTACAAGAAAAATATGATCTTCAAATAATTGTTCTTCATCGGGCGCAAAGTTTCCTCCAGACATCTCCCTCTCCCTATTTACAATTAAAACAGCTCTCGTCAACTTTCACGGGTACGCATAATGTATACGCAGTACAGTTTCGCGGGAATAATTGCGGAGAAAAAGAAATGCTCGCAGCTGCTCAGACGTCCGTTCTCCCCCTAATAAAGCAAAGTAGCTCGAGTAAAACAGTGGATACGCTCAGAGGGAAGTGAGATAGTACAGCCGGAGAGCCCCGGATAAGATCGCGTGTGCCGCCGCGCGGCGAATGAGAGAAATTATCCCGTCATTTCGCGGAGGGGGCGATATAGAAAGCCGATATATAGAATACCCGCCTCGGAGTAACGGCGGTACATACAGCGGGCTCTCGTCCACATATACACCATTAACAGGATTATCCGAAGCTCTCTCGCACGTAGCCGCTAAAATATCGAAGAGTGTCGACAACACTTTCGAGCCTCTCGGCTGCACGACTCTCTCTCTCTCTCTCTCCTCGCGCATGATTAACGAGTTAATGGCTGGCGCGCCGGCGGTAATTGTTTGAAAAGCCATTGCGAGGGCCGATCGGCTCGCGAGCAGGGGATGAGGACGAAGTTCAGCCGCGATAAGCCGTCAGCGCGCCTCTTACACTCTCCGAGGGAGTGAGAGAGTCCTCTGTACACTCGTGAGATATCTCATTCGGGTAATTGGCCTCTGACGCGTTGGGCTCGATGCCTCGGTGAAAATTTCGACTTCCCTCCCTCTCTTTTTGTTCGATCGCGATTCTGCTTAATTAATGCCCCGGGCGCGGAGTGTGTACGCGAAAATCGCTTTACGAGGATGTATACGCGCGCGGCTCTCGAAAGCGTATGTATACGCGCGAGAACGAGCCTCTCTCTCTCTCTCTCGCTCTGCAGCCGGTCCCCGGAATGAGTTTTTTTTATGAAACTGCACGCGGCGGCCAGCAGGTATTTTCGTGCTTTACTTATTTTTCACGGGGATTTATATTTATACGTCAGAAGTGATCGTTAAACGGAGATTCTATTAGGGTATTATGATGTATAGCTCGTGTCGTAGGCCGCGGCGGCTGCCGTCATTAAACGTTTACTGATGATGGGGGATAGTAAAACTCGACGGATTTTCTGGAAATAAGTTTTCCTGTTACGCGCAGATTGGCCGTGTGTAGCGTAACGATTTTGTAATCGACGGGTAAACGCGTTGGAAGAATGTGCGGCTGCGCTTACACGGAAAACTTTGGTAAATTTAAGCTTGCGACTGGTATAAGTGGAACGGACGAGGATCGAATAAACTTAACTATGTGTGTAAGTGATCGCGTAGTTTCAACTTTAAAGCGTTAAGTAAGAGATAGTTGAGTAGAATATACCGAGTGTTTCGCGTTGAGCCGACTTAATTGCACCGCAGTTTCGCAGTATTAGGCGTTAATAAAAATAATAATTATTTGTTAATAATAATAAATAATAATTATTTGTTAGCGCTCTACCAGGAAACATATTCGTAAGGTATTCCATACGCGATGTGCGTAAACATTAATAATTACGTTATAATTCATTAAATTCTTAATTAGGCGAGCAATCTTGGAATCTGCGCGTTTTTCATTATATTCAAAATATATTTTTATTTTCCAAGGAAAATAATCCATTCCGTACTGTAGTACGTATACGTACGAAAATTGAAGTTACAGCCCTCATTGAAAAATTTAACAGAGACTTCGTAACCGTTTCGACTTTTGGCTGAAAATCTTTGGTTACACAGCAATGAATATAAATCGTGTAGCTTACTGGTTTCGTATATCATCTGCCACAACAATATCACCGCGCTGCGCGTCTATAACAACCGGAAGGGGTATTACGGCGCGCGCCGAACGTTTCTGCTGTCAAAGTTCGATTCTCCTAAAACGTTATCTCTCCATCTCCTCAGACACGGTTGTAACGCTATTTTCGCCGCATGTGCCGACAGATACGGCTCCGGGCCATTCCATTCATTCGGGCCGGGGATCGCAATGAGTTCTGCTCTAACGACTCAATAAAAGTAAAACGACGCACTGCACGCGTGTCCGCCGGCCTGTCCTTTGTTCGCCGATAAAGCCCATCGATAAAAAGCGTTCATTTTAATTTCCGAAAAACAACAAATCCGTCCCGGTTATTGCGCCAATTTTTTCCGCGGGGGCAAAAAAAAAAAAAAGAAAAATTCGCAGCAGCCAAGCGCCGCCACCGCACCCCCGCGCCGACCATCAATAACAACTTTTGAAAAGCAAATTCGTTTTCAACGACGTATAAAGCAACGCCGTGAAATATGACAGGCGATTTACGGGACGCACCGCACATCGAACGGCGTAATCCCCATCAGTGATAAACGTAAAGCTTATTCGAGGGCGAAGCCGCGCCGGCCGCCGTATAAAGGGCGCGGCTCTCTCGCTCTGGCTCCTTTAAGCAACGGCCCGCGAGAGCGAGGCGGAGAGATTTTTCCATAAAACGTTTGCGCGCGCGCTCGCACACACACACACACACACACACACACGTGATCGCGCCATTTCGTCGGGCGGCTGTTGTATCATTTCGCAATTTTCCGAGGGGGGTATATCGCAGCGGCTCGAGCCACGGGCCAAAAGGGACGAGATTCCTCCAGGAGATATATATTCAAGCGGAGGAACACATGTGCAGCGGCTCCTCCCGTGTTTTCTTTTGTGTGCGCGGGTGGAGCATTCGCACACAGATGTGTGAGAGGGGAAGTTGATGGCCGCTTGTTCTATCGTACTACGGGATATTTTGATGAAACGCGTTTGGCGCGCGCCGTACGGGCTGATGCGAAGAATGAATAGGGCCGGACAATTCTGGCGATGCAATATATATGGGGAAAAGGAAATCCGAGAGGCTCGTTGTCCCGCCGAAATCCCCGCAGTCTTCCAGATTAGATGGCTAGGATGACGAGAGGTTTCCGTGTATTTCGGACGATTGGGGGGATAAAAAAGATTGCTGCGACAATTCAGTGGCATGTTGGGTATAGGTTCGTCCAGACTAATATTTATAGGAATAATTTTCAGGATTTAATTTAATTTAATGTCATGTAAAGTACTGCGTGTTGTTTAAACTTGAAATGTAACGCTTGGTTTATAAATTCTGAATTTGAAATGCGAGAAATCAAAAAATCATGAAAAGAATGTACCTTTTCCCACAACATCTGCTGATCTATATCTACCCTAAGTAGCACTTTGATCAAAAAGATGAACGAACAAATGTATTAATTCAGCTGTTTAAATTAATTTTTTTTGGTTTCGAATTGCTTTGTTTCATCAAAGTCCTGGAAATCAATGTAACAATAATTTTATAAACCGTAAAGAGTTATTGGAAATACAGCCATACTGTTATTTTACGCAATATATCATAAACTTTTCACAGAGAGTTACTATTAATTTTCAGTTCATTGGGTACTTCGGTAATTGACGTAATCTGAATTTTTCTGACAAAAAAATTTCTTTTTGATTAAAAGGGATGAAGTTCAATTTATCAAAAATAAGTTAATAAATTAGGATAGTTTAGAACTCATAAACTATTATTTGTTCGAAACCAAGCATTTGTATATATTCTGGGATTTGCGTAATAGCGAGTTATATCTATCCGTATAAGTGTATTCTGAATTTATCTTTCTCCTGACCTATATGTTTTCATAACTTCCCTTGCAAGAATTGCCAACACTGACAGTACGGCCTAATACTGGCCCTGTACTGTTGGTCAGTATACTGTCTACCAGTACTGGCAGACTAATGTTCCGGTACTGATTTGATAAGAATGAGCCAATACTGTAAAAATGTACTGGCCCAATAAATTTAGCCAGACTTAAGTAGGAGCTCAAATATTCGTATAAATAATACCTGCGCGAAAGTACTGGCCCAGTATTGAACATAAAATAAGATTTTTTGAATATAATATAATAAATATAATAATAATATAATAAATAATCAAAATCAAAATTATTCATATATTATTGATATGCATACCTCTCTCTCTCTCTATATAAATATAAATATATATATTATTTTTAATATACTTCATTTATCCTTATTCTGCATTAACGACACAGTACTGGTCTCCAGTAATTTGCCAGTAAATTACTACAGTATTGGGCTGTTCTTATCATTTCGATACTGGTCCAATAATGGGCAAGTACTGGCAGTCAGTACTGCTATAGAGTCTGATATTATGGGGCCAGTACTGGGCCGTAACTTCACTCTTACATGGGTTTCGTTAACATTAAGTAATCAGAAACAGATTTTTACACACACAGTTCAAAAACATAAAAATCCGTAATCCTAACATTTTTCTACAAGACCTTAGAACACTCTCAAACACTATCCAACAAAAGCTAAAAAGAAATCAGCGATGAATCCCTCAAAAATTTGAATACATCATCAAGCACTCGTAGTTCCTTCCAACAGCCGAGTAAAACTTGCGGACGACGAGCATTACATTCGTGCGGGAAAGAGAGAGAGAGAGAGAGAGACCGAGGAAATATAGGAGCGAAACAACGAGCGACAACGGTACACCTAACGCACATACGACATTGCTGCGCAAGCGGTCGCGAGTTAAATGATCCGCGAAGATGATGCCGAGGGCGGCAAGGTGGAACTGCAAGGCTTGCGCGTCCGTTTTCACGCGTGAGCAAGGCAATAACGCACGAGGCTGCTGCTGCGCCCCTAAAATTTACCGCGCTGAATAAAACGACGCGGCTTTGCTCTTCTTTTACGCTACCCCCTCGGCACATACATACATCACTGGATTCTCGCTCTGTCTCTTACCGTTGTACTTAGTTCCTGTCTCTTTTCGCGGGCTTCAACACCTTTTTCCGCGCGACAAACGACGATGATATAAACCTTTCTCTGTCTCTGACGCTCGCGCGCCTCCGCGAGCAGTTTGTCCTCCCCCCCACCCCCCTCCACCCGTGCGCGATGTTATGCTTTTTTATCGTTCGGAAATAATGGAAAAAATAAGAGAAACTGCATTAGAGCCGATTCTCTCTCTCTCTCTCTCTCGCCGTTCGCGAGGAATAAATTAACGTCTGTTCGGCGCGCCTATAGCCCAGTGTGCCAGAGAGAAAAGTTCAGCGGGCAAAACGTAAAATAAGAATTTGAAATGCAAAACCTGCTTTGCACGCTCAATTTGCATTTTTATTTCCTCGAAAGCTGAGCTTGATGTGTGCGAGAAGTATAGAAAAGCGCGTTAACTACGACGGGGGCGGGGGGGGGGGGGGATGAGGACGAAAAAAAGAGGCGTAATTGCAATAATAAATTTTCGGTGGAAGGGGGCAGGATAGAGGGAGAGAGAGAGCGAGACAAACCGTCACTACGAAATTCATATCTTGAATATTCATTGCAGCGGGAGTCGCGACTCACTCTTTGCCAAAGAGTTACGCGGGCTTTACCGGGGCGGGGTTATATAATCCTTTACAAGCATTCACAGGGGCTTGAAAAACTCGATATTAGATCGCCTAAATTAGATTTTATGCTTCAAAGGGGGCGTACGATGCAGTGACCCGATGTCGAGCAGTGTTTACAGATTTTTTTAAAAATACGCTTCGTGACTAGGAAAATATATTGTATGCGAAGAATTCAGATCACAGCGATATTGACAAGAGCTATTAAAATGTTAAAAATTTTCGTGTAATGCAAATCGCAATGTTTTTCAAGAACCCTTTTTGTAGTGGCATGATTTTTTAAATCGAGCGTCAAACCAATTTTCTTTACCGATTGTAATATTCTTAATTGAAAAGGCTGAATAATTTAATTTCCAACAATAGTACGCTGCTTTTACCGAAACTTCATTGTATTATCATCATCCCAAAGTAGACAAGCGATCTTATTTCTTACCCTTTTTTCCAATACCTGAAAATCATTCGTACAACCAAATCGAATTTCTTTTAACGGCTCATTTCAACGAACAAGTCCAGAGTACTGCTTATCGATCGAGCTCTTCTCTCAGAGTTATTTAATATCCGTCAATCGATAAACGTCGCGCGAGCCGAAGCCCAAAAATGCTTGCTTTAGATTGAGAAGTTCGCGCGGCTACGCTGTTTGGCGGCTCGCAAAACCGGGCGTCTCGCGGGCCATTTATTTCCGTTTGTCTGCTCGACGACGCGTGCGCGCATCGTTCCCTCGGCCGTTTCGCCGAAGCGCGTTGACCGTTACGGTTTCCGCACGAGCTTGAAAAATGTACTGACCGAGCGATCATCCCGAGTGAAACAAAGCGACTTTTGAAATAGATGATAACTGGACTCTATACAGGTGCACCTATAACGGTTGGATCGAGATGATTTAAACATGTTCTTTTTTTGTATATTTTAGAGCATTTCGTCTGGACATAGTTGTGCTGTGTTTTATACATCACCTGAATCGACAGCATACTGGCAAGACACGACGCGACGGAATATTGATAATTGTTATTAACAATTAATCGGGAAGGAAGGTAACAATACATCGTCGCTGTGACCTGGACTAATTAATTTACATTGTTACTTTAAAAATGTTGAATATTCTAAGTTAAACATTTTCTTTGCTGAGATTTTAACCAAGATCTTTTTGATTAACATTCATTATCTCACTTAGCATATTTACTTTTATATACTCTTTTTTAGTATCCCAAGGTGCATAATGTAATTCCAGCAGACAGCAACTCTCTACGATGATGCTTCGCTCTAAAATAAATATTTTATTTTAATTTAGCAACAATTTTTTATGTCTGAATTTGTTTTTAAACTAAAAATTTGAGAAATGTTTGTGATTACAAGAGTACACATTCGATATTTCCTATAACGTGAAAACTACATTGGAAAAAAATTAATATCGATATTGGAAATCAACCCAATACGCTAATACTCTTCTCAATAGATTTCTAATACCACTTTCCAGCGTTTTGTCAATATATTGCAAAATATATCAAATTTTTTTTCCACTGGATGTTTTCTAGGTACACAAAAATGTGAGTTGTAAAAACACTGGGGCGCAGTTCGTCAAATCGAGAATAAAATTTCCCATAACCTCCGAAATTCACTTTATTCAAACCACACCTCGCCGAGAGCCAATAACAAAGAAGCGCAAGCCCAACTCCCGAAAACTGAAATATATCAGAAAAGCAGAGAATCGCTAATAAACAAAAGGAGCGAAAAACGAAAGCCAGCCTCGGAAATAGCAAAAATCCGAATATATAAAATACCGAAACTTTCTAGTCAGGCGGTCAAAAGACGCGACTATATATATTTATTTAAACTGGGCGCGCTGCACACGGGCACGAGAGCACATAATAGAAAAAAAGAGCTTTAGACGGCTGTATGCATTATTCAGCTGCAGAGACGGATGAACGACGACAACGACGACGACGACGACGGCTAGTGCGATTTTATTTTTACCATTCCTCTGACTTGCGCGCGCGTGACGAGGCAATAACAATGAAGTTCGTCCCGGTGTGTGATGCAGTGCGCGCGCAATTTTCGAAATATTTCCCTCGTCCCCCCGACGATACCCGCAGTGTCGAAGCGAAGGCCGACGTATACGCGATCGACGCTGTGCGTCTAGGCGAGCGCGCGAGAGTTTTATTCGTACATACGACTGCCTGAACGGCCGTCCATTTGTCGAGGAGAGGCTTTGGATATATAGAGATGCATACATGCATGCGGATAGAGTGTGTGTAATGTATATCTATGTATGGGCGATGCGATTGGAAAAAAATTTCGCCGCATTCAGAGGGAGGGGGGAAGGACTATGGCGATATTGCGAATTAGACCATGAGAGAATGTTCGGTCTGACGGAAATTTCACGAGCGCTGATGAATGAAAAAAATGTGGTTACAAGAGATCGTTTTGCACTGCGCGCATGTGGGCTCGGTTATATATTGCCGGTTGATATACTGCAAAATGTCCGAATCCTTTCTTTCCTGCTCTACTGAAAAAAAAATTGATGCACGAATGATCACTTCATTTGTTTCTTGATTGCTCGCAGTAATTACAGCGATGCGTGTAATTCTGAACGTTCGATTGGTTGTTAAGTTTCGTTAAGTTTTATTCTACTTCTGTATATTCGAAAATCAAGATGAGCTATTTTTATTTGATTGATGGTTACTGTTTTAACTATATCTAACTTTGAATATCAGGTTTTTTATTTTCATGTATCTTCTCTACAAAGATATACATTATAAAATACAAATATATAAATTCCTACCTTCGGAACATCGATATTAGAAACCTGTTTCAGTATTATAAAAAAGATTATAAGATGGCCTGAAAGTCATTTAAAAATTCTACTATTTGAATATAAGACTAATTTGCTGCTAACAAATTATGAAACCAAAATTATTATTCAAAAAGCATGAGTTCGTTGCTCTTCGTTATACTATTATCAACGGCATTGCGAAGTTTGAAGTACGTATTAACATATCTCGCCGAACAGCATTTGAATTACATGGTTTTGACATATTATTCAAATTCCATTCCGCGAGACATATCTATGCGAAAGTGTCAAACTTTGTAAAATCGCAAATAACGGTACAACGAAAAGGAGCAAATTACGGTTTCTTATATTTTGCTTTTATTGTGACTCATAAGCAAATTATTTATATGCTCGTCTACTATATACATTTTGGCGGAAAATTTGAAATTTTAATTTGCTTTCAAATCCTCTTCAATCTCTCACGCAATCGCATTAAAAGTTTCAATAATGACGATCATCCACTCAATTATTGATAACAGAATACGTTCTTGTCAAATGCACAAAGCCTCGGCATTATAATAATGCGATAATAATACACATAGCACGAAACTTTCAGCCTCAAAATCAACGAAAAATTACTGAATACTTCTATAGATTTCTATATATGATATTTACTTCTGCATGTTTATGTATTATGTGGTGGAGTTCTTGCACTGAGGCAGAACAAGAAAAACTGAATCTGTGGACATTGTACCAAGTAATTGGCTATTACCAGGAAAAATGAATGGCAAAGCCATTGCAAAATTTCTATCAGGACCGTACACAGTTGAAGATATACTTCTGTTACATTCCCTGGTAAAAAACCGTGTTTAAGTTCCACAAGACTGGCCAACATTTTCAATTGAATTCAAAGGCAAAAGTGGTAAGTGTAACCTTGCTTTGTGTTTTTCAATGTAATATAATATTTCTATTGCGACACGAACGCATTATAACAAGTCTCAACACGAGCGCATTACTGCACTTTAAATTCTGCTCCAAAAAATCCGCATCCTACTAGTCGTCAACTATGCCCTCAGTCTCCGTGAATATTTATACATCTAATTTATGTCTCGGAAAAAACCCTAACATATTTCCAGAATTGCCTAATTCCCTACCAACGCATACGGATTCCTAGAAATCCTAATTACCGATACCCAAATTCACCACCTCCCTTACCTTTACCTTCAAATATAATTTTCCAATCAGGGCCTTCTGCCAACTTTACGAGAAGGAGACGACCACTTTTGCGGCCTCCTTCCACAGTTTCCTATAAGTATGCGACATTTAGCTTTAGCAAATCGAATAAGATAATCCGTGTCCAAGTGATGTACTGAGCCACAGTGCTCACAGTGAGAAATAAAACTATTGAACATTGAAGTAACGAATACATTCTGGTCAGTTATTTTTCTAGAATTCCATTCTATTCTTATATGTGTTCACAGATGATGGAACAATGAAAAAATTAGATCTCTTAAGAACAGAGTTACATGCACTAACTCTGGACTCAGAAAACAACTTAAGCTTGGCTCAGCAGTAAATTAACGAAGCTCTTCGATAGGAAGAATTGAGAATCCAGAAGATTCATTTATGATAATGAGGACAACTTTAAAGAGACAGGTAATAATAATATTTAATATTTAAATTTAGTTTCAAATTTTCTGTTTGCATAATTCTTGCAGGTAATGAAGTAGTACATGTATTCAACACCACAAAAAAAGTTCCAGAAGAAATTAACTAACGAGACTTCCAGAAGAAATAAAGCTAAGGAACCGGAGGAAATAACGTGTGATCCAAAATTCAATAATATTATAATAATAATGTTGAGGTAAACGACATTTTGACTACATCCAATTATGATATTACTACTACTCTAGCCAGTCAAGATTCTGGTACTGAACACGAAACTATTCCTTAGATTAATATGACTGACCGTAAGTGTTATTTTATTATTCATCTTTTATTCGATATTTTCATAAAAAACTGAAGTTTTTTTGAATCGTCTCAGAGTCTCCAAATGTCTCCAAGTCACATGTCGACCACGTACGTTGTTGCACGATACGTATAATGGTATAAGTTATATGTTATATCGTTAATATTTTCAATGATGTTAAATATCTTAAATACCGAAATGTGTATTTGAGGTTTAATGAAAAATTAACAAGTTTCCAGCTGAAAATCTCTTAAAAAGGTACCCCTCTCGATAGCGGGTTTCCAGATAATTTCTAGATCCTTTATTAACGGAACCAGTTAATTTTCGATCAGTTTTCTGCTAATGCTTCCAGCAAGATACGATTAGAACCAAAAGACACGTTAAATTACAACAATTTCAAAAATTCGTTGTTTACCGTTGACATAGCGTTTTCTCTCGCGCACGAGCGAAATCTCATCTCGAGAATTTTTCAATTTTCTAGCATATCCGCAAGCAGCCTAGGCATTCCCGCTTCCCGCGCTGCAACGGCTAGGATCAAGCGGGCACACACACGCGATCTTATTCATTCCCCGTACATAAATCATTTCCTTGTTCTCGCCGCGAAATAAATAACCAATTACACAAAAGTCAAGCGCGACAGCGCACGCGATTGACGACTTTTCCATACACACACACACACACACACACGTACGTACACACACTCGCACCAACACACGAGCGAAGCGCATAAAATATATCACATATATTTTGCGCAAGCTCCGCGCGCGCGAGATGAGAAACTACACCGCAAGAATAATCGGGCAAAATTCAGGTCGCGCCGGCGATAAAGCTGAAGCAATATATACATACATACATAAGCGTACATATGACCATGTATACAAGAACGAGACATGCGCGCGGAGGTGTCGGGAGGTCAAATTTTCGAGGGAGAGAGAGAGAGAGGAGAAAAGGAATCACGAGAGGTGTCGAATTCGCACAGCTGGCGCGCGCGCGCGCAGCCTGATTTATCTCCCGGCTCTCTCCCTCTCGCGCCTTTACCACACGCGGCATATTATATTATATATATATACGTCCGCGCGCGCGCGTGAGAGCCGTGCGCGCAGCCATTCGAGAACGATGGATATTACACTCGACTCTCGGCTCTCCTCTCCCCGCCGCCGACGATTTCGGCTTTAAAACGGCGCCGATACGATCGCGAGACGCGAGAGATCGCACACGCGGAGATAACGCGAGCTTTCGGCCGCGCGCGCTTCGGAGATATTATTATATCTCGTCGCGGCCGATGAGAGCTTGATAAATCGCGGCGCTCTTTTTCCCTCCTTTTTTTTCGGTCGTCCCGGTCCGAGCGCGCGGGCTTTCGCAAAATTTAATCAGCTTTTGTGTTGCAGCCACGCGCGTCGCGGGGGTTATTAAACGCGGCGGTGAATCGTCGCTAAACGTTTCCCGCGCGGCTGCAAGCGCGCCTGCGGTATATACGCATATCGGTGCACCGAAACGGCGCGGCGGCGAGCGGATTGAATTCGAGAGATTCGCTCGTCGCGCAGTTAATTAATCTCAATTCGCATCACGCATCGTCTGAATTAAGTTCGACAATTTTTTTTTTCGTCGACCCCCCCATACCCCCTCCCTCGCGTACAGCCCCGCGCGCGCTGAATCGGAGTTAAAGGTGTGATTGACGAGCGCACGTGGAATATAACGGTGTTTCTCTGTGTGTGTGTGTGTGTGTCAGAGCAGTCGCGTTGATTTTCGACAGTCGGGAAAGCTACTCGATTATTTACGACGTCGGTTAATGCGACGATAAAGCATTTACCGATTTGCATTTTCGGCTCTTGCACAATGCTGCTTTAATTCCATTGTACGCCGCGGCTCTCGCTGTGTATATATAAAAGTGGCGATTTCATTACAAACAAGATTAAAGCGAGAATTAAAAGAGCAGTTGCACGGGGAATGCACGCGCTGTTTATTTAAAGCGACGATTTCGTTACGTACGAAAAAAATTGAAGTATATGGGGAATTTTTTTTTAAATCGGCACTTAGAGGGGTCAAAAAATGGTCGATTTTCAGAAGGGGAGCACACCTCCCAAGTGCGGTTTTTCTTGTTCTTTATGTCATATAGAACATAAAAAATTTGGTGTACCACGGATTTGAGCTTTGTGACAAGGTTTTACAAGCGCTTGAATTTTTAATATTTTGAAATAATTGAGCTTCTTACGCCAAAAAGCCAATAACTTCAAATGCTTGTACAACGCATTTGCGGGGCTCAAAAGTGAAATGTCTGGGCATAAAATTGAAGTACAAAAACAGAGCCATAATTTTAAAAAAAGCCCGATCGGATTGGTTTCTTAGCTTGAAAATGACAAGCATTTGAAAATAATGCAAAAATCTGATGTTAAACTTTGTTGTGAGCGTGTTGTTAAACATGATTTTTTTTCTCGAGAAATATCACCTTAACGAAAAAATGTTGTAGAATAAAAAATGCTTAAAATTACTCAAAGAATACGCATGAATTTTTCCAATTGCACAATTTTTGAAAAATTAAAAAATGGCTCAAAAATTTTTGAAAAAATTCATACGTACTCTTTGAGCAAAAATACGTATAACTACAACTATTTTCGCGCATAAACGTGTGACGCGTCCGATCACGTGCGCGAAATAATTAATGTCGCCGTGGAGCAGGAAAAAGTGAGAAGAAAAAGGTTCATTACCAGCGATTCAAGCCTTAATTATTCAGCCAAGTAAATAAACAATTAAAACCGATATATATCGCGTCGCTCCTGTTTTTCGTCCTCCCTTCCTTTCACCCGAGCTTCTCTCTCGCGCGCGTTTTTCCGCAGTGCCAGCCGCAAAGTAGAAAACCATTAGAATTGTTCTCCGCACAAGGCACACACCGAGAGGTGAGCAGCGGCTTCTCTCGCTAATGAGAAAGCTATAGTATTACGCGAAAGGGTCGAGAGAAATAAATAATGGTCGGAGAGTCCGGTGTATAGCGCATACGCATGTATATACAATATACACAATATACATATATAATAATATATACGGCTTATCATTGGACGGGGAGCGCAGATAGCGGCAGCGTTAACGACCCCCTTGGTATGCATACGGCGTGTGGCCTTAACTTAATATTCTGTATCTTAGTGGATCTCTATGCTACGGTCACTCTCTCTCTCTCTCTCTCGCTGCCTCTGTCTTTTTGACCATTGCGAGCTTATCGGATGTTTCTGGAGCCGATGATTGGCGAAAGGAATTCGAGCTCGCTGGTGTATATCTGGATCTGCGTTTCTCGCTAATTTTATTGTGCTTCGCGAAGCTTTTTCTCGGAGCGATTTTAAATACTTAAATACTGGTTTGAGTACTTGTACTTAGAGAGCTCGCGTCCTGCAAATGGTGCTTTTATCTTTAGAAAATTATTTTCGCTTAAAAAAGTGTTTGCATTTGTGAGAGGTAACGAAGTGTATATTAGTATACTAAAGCTATTTTCTTTTAATTCATTTCTTTACGTCAAAAGAAATGGTAATAGAGATTTAAACAAGTTTATAAGTAACAAGTACTTATTCGCGAAATCCTGTGCATCTACTAATATATATGGAATCGCTAAGTACATGCTCTCTCGACTGACTTAACGCATTTATGAAGTCGTCAGCGTAATTCGACGGGGCACATCGCCGGGTGGAAAAGCCATTTCCTGATAAAAAAAACCTTTCAGAATTTTTAATCAGTTTTTATCGAATTCGGCCGGTCACTCCGAAAGGGCGCCCTCCCTCCCTATTTTTTTTTTTATCAGTGCGAGACGACCAAAATTAACATTTTTCCCCTCTCACATCTCTCATTACGCGTATAGAATTTATACAAGCGATTCTGAATGTATACTTTTCGGTCGTTACCGCGTAAACGAGCGACGCATTTTTACAGCTAATTTCCAGCCCTTGATTAACACGTTAACGAGGCAGCTCGCGTCAATTTTCCAGCCCGGTAAAAGTTGCGCGAGCGCTTTAAGACTTTGTCGCCGCCAACTTTTCGCTGGCTGTACGCGCGGAGCAAATAGCGCTCGATCGAGCCGCGTCGTAAATTGAATGATGCATCGAAATAAATTGCGCATCGGCCGCTACATAATAATCCGTTATCCAACGCCATCAGGTATTTTACGATAACTCTCTCCTTCTCTCTCTCGCATCGAACGTATTTACACCGCGTCGGCGGCGGCTCCTCCCCCCATTAGACTCCGCGCCGCAAAACGGCGTATAAGCCGGCGATCTCTCTCTCTCTCTCTCTCTCTCGCGCGCAAAGAGCGTAAAACAAGGCGAGAATTCATTAGATGTAATCTTCTTAGATTTTCACTTATACACGGCGAGAGCGAGAGGTATAAGCGCTACTCGGCTACTGCCGCGCTTAAACGCGGCGCGTCTCCCTTCCCCCCCCCCCCCGCACTGCGGCTCGTATACTTTATACACCTGTGTACATGTATATACATACGCGCGGGTACACGTATATAGGAACGCGCGTAGCGAGGCGAGAAGCGCGCAACATAAAGCTATTCCAGAGCCATAAAGACAGGCTAAAGTATCCCTTGACGCCGGTAATGAATGATCCGAAAGCTAATAGCCAATAGCCGATGCTATCTACGCGCGCGCGCCGCAGCTGCTACCGGTGCTGTGCGGAAAACTGCGCCGCGGCGGTGGGTCCGGACGGCTATCAATCAATCGCTTTCCTTTCATCCTCACCCCCCCCCCTTCCCCCTTCCTTTTTTTACTGTAGCTCTCGTCTCTCTCTCTCTCTCTATCCCCCGAGAAAATCCGCACACCGCGAGAACACGCCTGATTTTGCGATAGCGCAGCGGAGCCGTATACACGCGTATGTAATAGTCGACACCTGATTTTTACGCGCGCCGCAGCTGCGCGGATTACATTCCGATTTTAAACTCTTTCTCTCGTCGTCGCGGAGCTGCGATCTGTATACCCGCCCGCTCATCTCCTCGCAATTGAGAGTATGATCGATCAGTGTATGCACTCGGGATCGTCCGCTCTCTCCGCGATGTATAAACGCTGCGCTGCGCTACGGACGAGCTATATATATGTATAATAAAAAAATATATATATATACGTTCGTCCGCCGCTCGCTCGATAAAAGCGCGATAGGATCTCGAGATTCTCGAAATCGTCATTATCTTAACTGCAGAATCATCGGTCGGACTCGTTTCTCCACCTCGCGCTTTATACGCGAGTGTACACGTATACACACGTATATATAGCGTTGCTGCGCAACGGGTAATCCAAGGGTCTCTCTCGTGTGTATACACGCCGTATACACATCACGTGTATTTCCTATTCTAATAATAGATCTCTCCGCGTCGTGGCGTGTGCGACGGGGTGGGAGGAGAAGAAAAAAAGTCAGTTTATCAGCGATGATTCGCAGAAAGCGGAGAATTGATTTTGCGGCGGGCGAGCGAGACGCGAGTCGCTTTCTTATCTGGAGCGCAAGCTATACTCGGGATACGAGAGAGGCAAAAGCCCAGACGCTCTCTCATTGCCCCTTTGGGTCGTGCAGAGCTGCTGCTGCGCCGAGATTTCTCATCTCCGTTTTCGCGCGCGCGCGCGCTTTTCCCACATGCGCCTTGTCTAGCCTCCGAGGATTTCTCAGGGGGGGGGGGGAAGGAGGGGGAGAGTGAAAATAAGACTAGCGATGGTTTAGAGTAAATAAACGCCACGGCTGATACCGAGACGCGAGAAATTTATGTGGCTAAGGCGATACGGGGCTAAGGCAGCGTCTTAGACTCGAGAGCCGCTTTGTAACCTTTTTTTTTGTCAGGGAGTCCGACTAATTTAGCAGCGCTGCCGAGTTACGCTTCAATATTTTTTTACGATTTTCGTGAAATTAAATGAACAAGACCGAGCTTTTCTGTACTTGTGTAATAGCAAATTATAGCAAAATTAGTTTTATTTCAGCGTCGGACTAATTTGTGAGACTTGCGGACACTTTAGTGCATTTTGATTTTGTCCGATAAAAAGTACGGATCGTTATATTATGAAACGAAAGTTTTAAAACCTTCAGTAATATCTAATGCAAGTGACGAAATTGAATTTGTGGGAATAAAGTTAGTTAATTGTAATAGTCACAAAAAATGCTATCTCAGGTATGTGATGTCACTATCGCAAGATGGAGTGTTTTTTAATTAATCAACGAGTATAAGAAAAGAAAGCACTCGGTGTTTGTTGTTTCATCAATTTAATTAAGTGCGGGCAAGCGAATTAAATTAAATTCCACTTATAGTACTGAAACAGTAAAAGCACACGTTGCAGTTGATGCACTCAAAGAAAGCCAATAATCAAAGAAAATTTCATAAAAATACACGTATCAATCAATTTCAAGCTAAGCGGCCCGAGCTTACCGCTCGCCTCGGATTCAGGGACTCTTAACAAAACGGCGCGGCGCGCGAAGCACGTCGTAAAACGCAAGGATAACCGTCCCTCAGATTTCTCATAATACACATCAGGCTAAACGAGAAAGCTCGACGCTAATGTTCCGCGCGCACCTCCTCTCGCCCTAAGCTCTTTCCTCCGCAGAAAAAAAAAGAACAAGAAAAAAAAAAGAAATTCCGCGTCCGCAACAAGCCACACGAGTCTCTCCGCGCGCGGCTCGCAGCCGAACCGGAGCGGGAGAATTTTCGCGTGTAAGTACAGGATCTCCGCAGCGCCGGCAGAGGAGCTAACCGGGAGAGAAACTCTCGCGCGATATAAATCGAGAGGGTTGCACGGCAGCAGCGGCAGCAGCAGTTCTGCGTTGGCGCGTAGATAGCGAGTGGAGTTTACGAGCGGGGAAACCGGAGAAGGTGTACACCGCCGGCGCGACGAAAGTCTACGCGCGCCCGGGAGCTTCGTGTCTGCAGCGTCGAGGCGGCGGCGGCGGCGACAGCGCGCGAGTGTAAAAGATGACGGCGGCTTTCGCCCGATGCCGCTAGACTTTCCTCGGCTGCGCTGCTGCCTCGGCTTATCTCCTTATTACACGCGTAATTCTCGCTCGACTGTGTTGTATAGGGTGTGCAGTCCGGTTGATGGACACTATTTTACGCTTGGTCGATTGTTTGTAAATTTAGAAATGGGAAAAATGACGAAATGGTTTTTTGCAAATGGTAGAAACGAAATTTCGAGATTTATTGTCGGTGGCGATGATTTTTCGAAGGTTTGAATTGAAGTCGCCTCTCGTAGTCGGCGCGTCCATTACATTTTTTCTCGGTTTTTATAATTTAATGTGATGAAAATTATTATTAAGGACTTGAATCACTTTTTATTACCAGACTCGACAGTTTTTTTAAGTAGATTGAAACTTTACTTGTACAAAAAAACTAATTTTGCATTCAGTAGACGAGTGTACGTAATATTTCCTCAAATGTCCGTTACTGGGCTGCTTATCCTATACGTACTGCATATGTACTAATCCACGAAATAGTGGAAACAATTTACCCCAGAATATTGCAAAATCTTTTATTGAAGGCACACCTACTACCTTAGGCCGTAATAAAAGAGAAAAAACTCGCGTTAACGGCGAATCGTAGAGTACAGTTTTTCATTTTTCAAAAGGGAAAAAGAATAGAAATTTCAAAAAACGTCCTTAAAAAATCTGAAAAAATTTCAGAGCATTCTTTCATGAATTTTAAGACATTTTGTTCTAATGAAATACTTTTAAAAGTCCATAGTTTTCGAGAGAACAAATCTATGAATTCTTTTTTTGTTAACTATTTCTCATTTTTCAAATCATTTTTGCCCCGGAAAAAAGTGTACCCTACGATTCGTCGTTTACGCGGATTTTTTTTCTTTCAATACGGTCTAAGGAACGAGAAAAAAATGGATTAGCACATATACCTTATATGACCAATTCTCCTAGAAAAATGCACATTTCGGGGGTTCAGAAATTAAAAATTTTTTTTTAATGCTAGAGGTTTCTGACCGATGAGACTTTCTTCTGTAACCGGAAACATAGTCGAAAGTGCAGATGAACATGGAAAAAGTTACTATAGTAACCATATTACTGAGCCATTTTACGTTTTTTTACAAAAATTAATGCGTCGAAACACTGGAAGTTAACAACTACAAATGTTTCTGAGACACAAATAAAATTTCAAATTACACTACAATAAAGTATAACAAAAGAGCTTTAATTTTAAAAAAATGTGCCCAGATTCGATGCTCTGATCGAAAGTTATGTCCGTTTAAAAAAAATAATAAATATAAATCCGAATAGCCGATTTTCTTTTGTTTCCACATACCTCTCCATGTAAAATTCTCATGTTCCACGGTTCCCATATTTCTCTGCATCTTTGACTATACCTTTCAACTTACAGAAGGAAGTCTGATCAATCCGAAACCTCTAGCTTGAAATAAAAATTTCGGTTTCTGGACCCCGAAAAAGTGCATTTTTCCAGGAGAATCGATCACACGTACATACTGCAGCTCACAGCTGTTGTATCGCGGCAGAGGCCGCGATCGCGGCGGCGCGCAAGCGTCTCCATCTCGTCGGTCTTGCCAAACACGTCCCGTTACTACTCGCCACTCTCGTCGGCGCCTCGGCGGACGCGCATGCATAAATTCATCGGCTGCCGGCGCGAGTCCTCGCGAATAAATCCCTCTTAATGGACCGTCATAATTCGTTCTCTCCTCGATGCAAACCCGCGGCCCGAATTTATGCAAAGTTCGCTGAGCCGCGGCGCGCCTCCAATTTGCGAGTCTTCGCAAAACAGTCGCGAGTTTCCGCTTGGAAATAGCTGGCAAGAAAAAAAAAATGACCGAACGAATAACACGCGGCGCTTGCGCAACCGAGCAGGGCCCGCGCCTCTAATGGATGCGCATTTTTTAGACCGACCGACTTTTGTTTATCAGCGATGTATAAAAGGCCTCGCGCGCGCGCGCGGCGCCCAAAGTGTTTTCGCGGCATTTACCGGAGGAAGTGGCGGGAGGGGGATGATTCTCGGGGCGACGCGACTACCGGTGTAGTACACAGTACTGCAACTACGTAAACACAGAGCGCTGAAAGCTCGCCGCGAGTATTTTTAGGTAAATGCCCGAAGTGAGTAGCGGACCGCGCGGGGGGGGGGGGTCCCTTAACGAGGCGCGCGTTGTACGCAGGAGGCGGCCCTCGCGCGAGGCAATGGGAGAAGGAAGCGAGAGAGAGAGAGAGAGGAAAAAAAGCGAGCGCGACGATCGGCCAAGAATAACAGCAGGCGCGGTGCTTTGCGCAGCCCAGAGCCATTGCAACCGAGAGAGAGAGAGCGGGTAATGGAAGCTCATTCGTCGGCTATACGAGCGATCGATCGCGGCCCTTTGTGTGGGAGGCTTTGCTCTTTTTCGCGCGATTCCGACGGTAATCAGCGAATCGATCTCTCGGATTCGATGAACTCTCTCGCTCGCTCGTCGACGAAAGTTGAAAAATGAAAGAGAACAAGGAAACGGAAAAAATTCCGCGGCGGCGCATATAATTTATGCCGATCATTTATCTCGGGGCCGCTACTCAAGTTTTCAATAAAATGCGACGCATTATGCACGGATGAATTTGAACGGTGCGCGCGCGCTCTTGATTAATCGGTCCCGCGCGCTGACGCGCGCCTCGTCTCCCCTGTATGTATACCGCTCGCGCGGCGCACTGGATTTGTCTCCTCTCGCGTGCCCGATCCGCTAATAATTTATATTGCCTATTAGTTTATAATACAGTCGCCGCCACCCCCCCCCCCCTCGTCGTAATTAATGCGCGTCAGCTAGAAATGCACGCGCCTATGTGTCTATACACCAAAGCTCGGCCGAATATATTAATCCGCGATAACGTGGCTCGCCGCCGCGACCGGTTTATACGTATACTTGGAATAATAACAATGTTAATAATAATAGTAATGCGGCGGCGGGCGGTGGTAGTGACAATAACGATGGTAATAAGAGGAAAAATAATGCGTTGTAGGTTTACGATAATGTATACGATCGGGATGACTCGAAATGTTTGGGGAATTAAGGATTGCGCTCTGTATCAATTGTAATCATCGAAAAATCAGAAGAAGCACTGTTGATTCAATTGTTTAAGAAACTGATACTCCGAGGTGTACTGTACGATGGTTTCCTTCCCACCATCTTAATTTATATCGTTTATTCTCATACAAAAGTTATTCGCTGGAATCACACGAATACATATGCATTACACATTATTCACGATGAAAAAACCGTATTGTGCTTACGCAAGGCAAAAAAGGAAACAAAGAAAACATTGGAATCCATCAGCGTAGCTCCGACCTCCCCCTCCCCTCAAGCTTCTCATTTACAGCCCAGAGACTACCGTCTCTCTCTTTCTCGCGTTGAAAGGGATACTGAACCATCAATAATAATTGTTCGCAATCACTCGACACGATGAGTCGGATGAACCGCTGCGCTAATTTCGCTTTATACAATCCATCAGTCGTCTACTTCCCTCCCTCGTCGGCACACAATATCTCGCCAGGCGCTACTGCTGCGCTATTTATCTTGGCCCACCTACATCGCCCTCTTGTTTCCCTTTTTTCTTTCTTTCTCTCTCTCTCTCTCTCTCTCCTTTCATTCCCGAGCCGCAAAATGCTGATAGCGCCGCCGCAACTCTGGAGATATTGGAAAAGCTTCCCCGCCGCAGCCGACGACAGAAAAGAAACGACTAACCTGCGCGAGTGGAGCATCAGGCGCCGCTTCGCTTTCGCTCAACCGAAGAATTGTTTTATCTTTTCCCTCTCGCCCTCCCGGTGAGGAACACTCCTCTTTCTCCGCGCCTCCCTGGATTTCAATCCAGAGTGTATAAAGCTGTCGGAATGGCCGAAAAAAAAGAGGGAGCGAGGGGATGGGAAGCCCTCGATTTCCGACACGTCGATGAATTCTTTCAAAGTCGCTCTTTCCCTTCCTGCGCGCAACTCCATTTCCCACGCGCTCGCGCAGCATTTTTCGCTGCTGCAACAGTTCCATCGCGTCCGGGCGACGAGTCGCCGATGTTAAATGTTTCATGGTTGTGCACACGAGGGGCGTAGGGGGACGAGATAAAAAAAAAGGCGTCGTACACGTGCTCGTCGCGCAACACCTTTTTCGCGGGTTATAACCGCGGCGAGATTGAGCGATTCTCCGGGCTGTTTGCGACGGCTATGGGCTGGCGAAATTAGGGGATGAAAATTGTTGCTCGCGTCCGGGCAATGCGCTGTGAAAATAACGGGGCGGCTATTGCGAGCATCGGTTGACGAAATTGAAGAGTAAAAGCGCGCTGTGATGCTATACAGAGTCCATCTGGTGCGGCGACGGGCGATTTCGGAAATTAGAAGAGGGAAGAGGAAGCGCGAGTTTCTGGGCTCTGGAATGCTGGATTTCTGGAAAGAGAGGCGGATGTGACGGCGAGTTTTTATAATCCGCGTATAGGAAGTCGTGGTGTGGCGTCGTTTTGCTTGTTAATTTTCTCACATCGCGCGATGCTCTGCGGACCTGGTACGAGTAAGTTACTTTTTCCGCGAAATACCCTCATTATTGAGTTGATTATCGTAAGAGCGTATTACAGGCTTCACTGACTCGACTGAAAGGATTTTTCGCTAAAGTTCGATCGAAGCCTTGCGAACAAGTGCTCCTATTACTCTTTTTTTCCTCCTTCCTCGATTCGAGCTCGGCCGCACTCTTTTCTTCCAGCGCGGCTTGTTTAATATACTCGATTGATTCAATTTTCCCGAAAGTTTCGCAGAGCTTTCTCCCTTTCTCTCTCAGTCACCGCAATTTCAATACGATCAAGCTCAAATTATTAAGCGCGCATTACTCTTTCAGTGAGTGCGGAATCCGAATTCGAACACTACTATTTTTAAATGGTTCTCGAGTTTTTATTTATTGGTTAAATATCGGAATTCGCTAAGTCAGTTTCAAGTTTCATTTTAAGAAAAGATAAAGAACAATAATTTTCGAGATGAAAATTTCGAGATGAGGTTATATAACGATTGTCAATCATTCATGGCACAAATAGAACAAATTATTTTTAATACTTTTGTAACTTTTGGTTCTATAAATTCCAGCAACATTTCTGCGTCTACCAGTCTCGGTAGCAGATATCGAACCGGTCGAATCTTGAAGTTATTTCAACCAGGCAACCTTAACTAGTCTTGTAAACGGGAGCTTTTCAACCAGAACAAGAAAGAAATAATAAACGTAATGTACATGTCAGTTTCAGCAATGCACAACAGACGCGCAAACCCGGAGTAAAGTCGAAGCTCCAAGGTCGAAATCAAATCGGCCGAGAAAGAGAGGGATAAGCTGCCGAAGAATAAGAAAGCAGTAAAAGTAAAGGGGAAGAGAGAAAGAGAGAGCTGCGCGCGTGAGTGTAAAAAGAGGATAAAATGCAGGTCATATTATTCATTCGGTCGGTCGGTCGGTCGCGAGTTTCTTGCCTCGGGAGCCGCCTTTTGGCAAATCAATTCCTCTATCCCTCGAGGAATTCTTTTCTCCCCCCGGGGTAAAACCTCCCAGTAGAATCTCTTTTACACACAGCCAGCCAGCCAGCCAGCCAGCCGGTGGGTTAGCTCGCGAAAAGCGTGCGATGTCGGCTCCGCAGCGCTCGCGCAACTCCTTGAGTAACGAACGACGCTTAGAGCCCCCGCAAGAGCTCTCAATTCACGATCAAAGAGAGACGAGGGAGAGATAGGGCGAGATATAGAGAGACAGGTATTAAGAAGTGAGTGTGTGAGAGAGAGAGAGAGAGGAAAAAACGGGACGGGACACCCGGGCGATGCGCAACCAATTTTCGAGCTTTGAGCTGTGCGCAGTGCTGACGATAGTGGCTTTGATGTGGAAATGAATTTGGCAAACTGTAACCGCGTCGCTTTGTGACCGACCAGACACCACAGCCGCGCGCGTCATCTACATTGCAAAAGTGAGAAATTTTTATTTCTCGCGTGTAGCAGCGCTCGCTGCCGTAAGAGAGCGTGTACGGAGCGAAAGACGTACGAGAGCCAGACCGTACACGAAGGTGTGTGTGTGCAGAGCGTATAGATATACATACATAGGAAGAAAAGCTGTGAGAGATTCCCCGGAGACGTGGGTGTGTCCATCGGCTTGGAGTTACGACTTTCGTGGCCGCCATTCATTACCGTCCCCCCCTCTCCCCCTTCTTCGTTCTCTCTTCTCCGTTTTCTCGAGTCTCACGAGCGGTGACACGAGCTTGCGCGCACACTTACTGCACACACACACACACACGGACGGACGGACATATCCCGGCCGATGCACCATTTCCAAGTGTCGGAGGGACAGACGGCTCAAATGAGCCGGACGAAAATATGGAGTAATAACTATCGGATATGTGGCGAGAGGAAACATCTCTCGCTAACAATTACCGCGTGGGCGAGACTATATACTTTATACTTTTACGCGCGGGCTGTAAAGCGTTATTGAAGGTCTGCGCGCGCGCTATGTGTGTGCATGTGTGTGTACGCAGCGCGCGAGGGATAGAGGGAGAGCCGTGCGCGCGGCCAATTGGAAATTGCGTCGCGTCGTCAAACTGTTTATGTTCCCGATTTTTCGCGTTCGAGCACATGTATGCGGCTGCGACGCCAGCGCCGGTAATCGGAGTTAACCTGGATTCCAGAGTCAATAAAGCTCGACTTACGCTTTACGAGATCTATTATATTTTCTTATTAGAATCCTTCCAGACGCACAGCAGTGTGTCCCAGAGAGAGAGAGGGTCGTCCTGTGCGAGGAGGACACCCGCGTAAGGAGGATGAATGGCCGCAAGAAATCCATCCCCCCCTCCCCTCCCCGCGGCAGTGATTATGACGAATCACGGGCCGAACCGCCATTACGTGTAGCCCCCGTCCATTTGCGGTAAGTAGCGCGAGAGCAGGCACTTAATTTTCAAAGTTCCGAGACCAGCCTACATATATACATACACACACGTGACCAGGAGGTGGGGGAGGTAGGGTGTAGGATCTGCAGTGGAAGCCGTAGTAGCGGCAGCGGCAGAAGGTCTGAGAAGTGCGAGGACCCGCAGAAAGTACACACGTTAGTCAGCTGAACGGCAGAGTAGAGAGATAGGAGGAGAGCGCGTGCCGACTCGGCAGTATAGCTCTCCCAGCGGCAGCCTGCGCGCTGCTGCTACACTGGCCCCGGCTACTTTAATTGGACCAAGGCAAACAACCCCGCTGGAGTATCTTCACGCATCGTGGATCACGTCGGGAGTGAAAGAGAGAGAGGGAGGGAGGGAGAGGAGCCACGAGAGAAGCTCTCGGTAAGGGCGAAGTAGCTTCCTCTCTCTATACACTCCGTTTTCTCCGGCTTTCTATACACAGTCCCGCGCAGCAGTAGGCTATATACGTATAACGACGCGAGAAGAGTCGAGGAGGAGAAAGAGCATCCACAGCGGACTGGGTAGAGAGTGAAATGCCGAGCGCGGTTTCGCAGAACGAGAGCTAATAAGATGCTTCAAATAAATTTTATTCCCTTCTTTCGCTGACTCGGAAAAGTTTCCGCGCGAGAGACGAGTTAATTATAGTTTTCGAGGCCGCGGCGAATCGATTTATGTGCTCGACAGGATATGCGGGAATCATATTTCCCGGTCGGGACTTTATGGAAATGTGTGTTTGCGCGTAAGACACACGCCGCTCGTTTTACGTTAATACACTTTGCGAGAATATAGTTTATTTCTTATCGCTAGAGGCATCGGACGCCTCGTTCTTTTTGTATTAAATTTCACCTTTTACTTTTTTGAGGCCACAGGATTGATTACAATTGTGCATACTGTTTATGTGCGTTTTAAACCAGAGAATACGTTCGTTACGTATGAGTTTTTAGATTAGAATTTCTTAAGTGATTTCGAAATATGCTCAAAGATACACATCGCAATAACAAGACTCAGCGAACAACATTTCCCATGCCACATCTTTCTGCAGCAAATATATTTTAACCCCAATAAGTATGGGAAACTTTGAGGTTGCAACACGACAATAAACCAATCACACTCGCCGATCCATCGGAATGAACGCCGGCAATCAGCAGTTCATTACCGGCATCGTTTGCCCAATACAACGTACAGCCATTAAGCATTCGGCAGTACCGACGCACGCATACCCTCAGACACACGGGATCTTCCCGTGACGGAAGGATATGATAAGTATATAGAATTACAGGGCAAATGGGATGCCACCGCAGTCGTCGAAGCGAAAGCGAGCGAGAATCACGCACAAAGCCAGGGAATTCCCGGGCGGTGTTGCTGCTGCTGCTTCTGCCGTTGGCTTGAGCACACACTGCTCTGCGAATTCACTGGGTCTCCCTCTCTCTCAACCTCTCGCCGCAGATAGAGAGAGAGAGAGACTGATCAGGGCCGACTACGGGATTACGCTTCCGACATTAGGCTCTCGATCGACTGTTTTGTTGTCTCGCCTATTCATGCCTCGCGCTTCGTCGCGGATTACCACGTCGAGCCTCCGTGTACACACGGACGCACACTCAGCCCCACTGCGCGTATACGTCTACAAACAGGTTGCTGCGCGCATCGGATTAACATAACTTTCGCGGCAGCTCGATCAGATATAATGCAGAGGCGCGCGCACGTGTGCGAATCTCTCTTTTCGCGTGCGAAATCGATTTATATGATTTGGCGCCCGCAAAGCTTAATCTTCCTGGGACGCTAAGGTGCCCCGATCACGCGATCGAAGAGATTTATCTTTTCACTTTTCAGTTATAACTCCCGCCGCCGCTGCGTTTAACGATCCATCCGTTGCCGCGGCGGCGGCGGCGGCGGTGGCTAACGACTCGCGATGTATATTCTCGATTATGACATAGGGCAAAAATGATTATCGAGTCGTTTAGCGTATCGAGCACGACCGATCATCCCGGGACTACCGGTCAATCGATATCAGTCAAACGTCGAAATCCATATAAGCCGACGAGACCCACACGTATGCGTGTGTATATGTATATAGATTTCGCTTGGAAAGGACGACCGAGAGAGAGAGAGAGAGCGAGAGCCAGTTGGGAGGGGGTGGGGGGGGGGGGAGGACGACAATAACCAATCGGCGAACGATTCCAGAGGGACATCCATACACACGGTGGTTACACGCTCTCGCTCTCCTGGAACCGGATTAGAGCCCGGAGTCGTCGTCTTTGACGCACACCGCGCGCGCGCGCTCGATAGGAATTTGCATGCGACCGACCGGTTTGCGAAGATGCAGCTGTGGAGGAATGAGAGGCCGCAGGCTGCTGCTGCTGCTGCTGCAGCAACAAGACTGCGGGCGCCTCGTCACAAGTTCTCTTTCTCTCTCTCTCTCTCTCTCGATGCTCCGTGTATATATCCAGTGGAAAGGGAAGAGCGATGCGACGGGTTCTAATTTCGAGACCATTCACATCGGACTTCGATGTCGCGTCTGCCTCGTTATGCGCGCCGGCCGTTTTGCTCGACTCCTCCTTCTTTTTTCTCGCGGTTTGTTTGCTCTCTCTCTCTCTCTCCGCGTGGGTGTGGGAAGTCAGATCCGAGCGAACAGCGAAAAATACCGGCTCGTCGCCGTTTTTTTCAAATAAGCAATTGACCAAGGCCAATAAAATGTCGTACAGTGTGTGTGCGTTTGTGCGTGTCTGGGATACATCGTTGGATTGGCGAACGCTTTTTTTGTTGCATGTAAATTTTTGATTTCGGATATAGATCCGGCTTTGCGGGAGAGACACTTTGGCCGAGGCTAACGATGGCGAAGAGGATGTCAGGAGCACATTGATTGCTTGCAATGCTTTTTATCTTTCCTCGATTGGACAAGCTCTAAATCGTCACCAGTACAAGCTTGTTAATGGCGCATTTGTGCGAAATGCTTGGATGTTGCTGTTAGGGAAAGTCTTATAATTAGATAATTATGCATGGAAATTTCCATAATTGAACTGATAAGAAATCTGGGTTCTGTAGTTATCCACACAACAACGAATAATTATATAAGTTTGATTTTTGATGACAATTAAAGTATACATTGCAAGCAAAGAAAGCCTATATTATCATCTGTAACAGCAAACATTTTTCTAACAAAAATGTAACACAATTGAAATTCTAGTATATAGTAAAAAAAACCGTTCGAACAGCCATTTCAATTTCAACGTCTCCCATCCTGTACATACCCAAGCATGACTAATCGGCTACATTATGAAGATGAATCGTATCAATTTGATTTTTGATAATATGATTTATATTACGAGCAAACAATGAGAACTGCGACTCGGAGGGCTGTGAGGTCAGAATCGGTCACTCCGAGCGCAGCAGCAGCAGCAGCAGTCAACCTCTAAAAGGCCACGAAGACACGTTTGATATCGAATAAAGAATGTTAGCGACGCTAAACCGAGAGCCCGTGGTAGAAAATCATTAACTCGCCTGATATGTCTCTCCCCGAGCGCGCGAGGGGTTTTTAAAGGGGAAACCGGTTTGCGCAGCCCAGGAGAGAAAGAGAGAGAGAGAGAGAGCATCGGACACGGTGTGCGGTGCTAACAACGAGGCAAAAAAGAAGTGCCGGGGCCGTGGCCAGGAGAAGCCTGCAAAAGAGAGCAGCGCGAAAAAGTTTGCGGAGCCAGAGGCTGCGCCAAAAAGCGAGAAGCTAGCAGGACCTCGGAGCCATCCGAGATGTCGCATTAGCATCAAAATGGAGCCAAGTGGTCCTTCCACTCCCCCTTCCTTCCTCCCCTCCCCACTCCTCTCTTTCTCTCTGCTTCTCCTACACACTCGTCGACGTGCATGTATACGCGATGCATGCGCGCGCCTGGATTTGCATGACAAAATTTTGATTTCAGTACGAATTTACAGTCTGTCCTTCCTATTCTGCTTTTCTCGCGCGCGCGGGTCGGACTTTCGCTAATGAGGCGAGTTTGACGACGTGAACGCGAATCGTTACGCGAGAAAATTCAATTTTGTTTTTCGGATCGCTCCTTTGTTGTTTCGTTTGTGTTCTCTTTTGATAAAAGCGCGCCGAGGCAAAAAACTTTCGGAAATCCCGAAATCCTGTCTCGCGCTCTAAACTTGCAGTTTTAAGCGACACTCCTACACCTACGTACATATACATAAGTCCCGCGTACGTAGCATTGAAGATCTCGAACAAGGCGCATCCGCGAGAGTGAGAGAGACGAGGTTTCGACCGAAGCGGGATATACATCGCGGATGGATTCTTCTATTTTTACACGCGCTCCGGAGCACTTTGCCGAGCTATTTTATTCATCCGTGTAGCGCGCGCCGAGCAACTTGAACTCATTCAGCGGATTCGGATTGAATATTTCGAGTACGCGCTGTACGTGTATGTATACAATTCCGCACGAAATATCGGAAGCAACTCCGTCGGAAAAATTGCAAAAATTATTTTTGAAGACGCACCTTCCATGACCTGTTTTTTGTTGTTCCTTAGGTCATTCTGAAACAGAAAACACTCGCGTGCATTGCCGATCGTAGGGTATACTTTTTTCCGGAGCAAAACCGACTCGAAAAAACGATAAATATAATTAACAAAAAAAGAATTCATAGATTTTTTCTCGAAAACTGTGGACTTTTATAAAAATTACATTACAACAAAAGTATCTTAAAATTCATGAAAAAATACTATGAAATTTTTTCAGACTGATCCGATACAATTTTTGATTTTTCGAAAATCCAAAAAAATTGAAATTTCGAACAACGTCCTTAAGGAGGTATCACACCAACTATACGAGTCAAAATAAAACTCTCTTGTTTTGATTTGCACAGTACGCGGGATACGCTATATTTATATATATGATGCGAGCATGACTTTTCCAATGTTTTGAATTTATTGTTAAATATACAAGTACCCTTGGAGGTTTTTATGAATCAATACATATTCGTTTGATATTTCTCTATTATGTAAAAAATTTATAATCCAACCTTGGCATCAATCACTTTATACCATGAAGTTAAGTAGAATAGAATCGCATTTTTCCAAAAGAGCCTATGTTAACAAGAGTAAAATTTAAAAAATTATTTCTTCAATCGTAAGTACCCTAGCGTACTGAAATTTTACATGAGGATCTTTGGGATATCAAATAACCTATATGAATTTTTTCTTTATTTTCTTGGCATTATTTCTATTGACTGCGGTACCTCCTTAAAAAATCTGAAAAAATTTCAGAGCATTCTTTCATAAATTTTAAAACATTTTTGTACTAATGAAATTTTTATAAAACTCCATAGTTTTCGAGAAAAAAATTATGAATATTTTAATTTTTTTAATTATTTCTCATTTTTCGAGTCGTTTTTACTCTTGAAAAAAGTATACCCTACGGTCGGCCATACACGCGAGCTTTTTCTCTTTCAGAATGTCCCAAGGAACGAGAAAAAACAGGCCTGGTCGGTAATGTCATAAAAAAATTTTTGCAATTTTTGAGGAGTTATATTTCCGATATTTCCTGGATATGTACATGTATGTGCAAATCCACGAAATATCGGAAAAAATTCTTCTCATAAATTACAAAAATTTTTTTCTCGTTTCTTAGGTCATTCTGAAAATTAAAAAACTCACGTACATGTCCAATTGTAAGGTATACTTTTTTCCAGAGCAAAAACGAGAAATAATTAACAAAAAAAGAATTCGTAGATTTTTTTTCTCGAAAACTATCAACTTTTATAAAATTTCCATAAGAACAAAAATGTCTTTAAATTCATCAAACAATGCTCCTGAATTTTTTCAGATTTTCAAAGATGTTTTTCGAAATTTCGATGGTTTTGAATTTTCGAAAAACCAAAAATTGTGTCGGATCAGTTTGAAAAAATTTCAGAGCGTTCTTTGATGGATTTTAAGACATTTTTCCTCTAATGAAATATTTTTAAAAGTCCATAGTTTTCGAGAAAAAAATCTACGAATCCTTGTTTATTTTAATTATTTCTCGTTTTTCGAGCCATTTTTGCTCCGGAAAAAGTATACTCTATGATCGACTGTATACATGTGTCTTTTTTCTCTTTCAGAATGATCTAAGGAACGAGAAAAAATGGATGTGCCTTCGACAAAAATTTTCGCAATTTTTCCGACGGATCATTTGTTTCCGATATTTGGTGGGTTTCCTCCTATATGTCGAATTTCACTGAAAAAATGCAGTTTTCTTGGATCTAGAAATCGAAAAAAATTTTTTAAAGCTAGAGGTTTCGGACCGATCAGACTTTCTTCTGTGAGCCGAAAGATAGTTAAAAGTGCAGAGGAACATGGGAAAAATTACTAGTGACCATATTTCTGAGCCATTTTACGCTTTTTTTATAGAAAATTAATGCGTCAAAACACTGGAATAATAATAACTACGAATGTTCCCGAGGCACCAATAACATTTCGAATAACACTATAATAAAGTATTACAAAAGAGCTTTAATTTAAAAAAAAAATTGCCAAGTTTCGATGCTCTGATGAAAAGTTATGCCTATTTAAAAAAAAAAAATAATAAAAATCCGAATAGCCAATTTTTTCTTTTCCCTCCACATGCCTCCCGATGTTAAATTTTCATATTCTATATTTCGCTTGTTCCTCGGAATTTTTCATCATCTTTTGGCTTACAGAAGAAAATCCCATTGGTCCGAAAGCTCTAGGTTAAAAATTTTTTTGCTAATTCTAGACCAAAGAAAACTGCATTTTTTCATTGAAATTGGACATATATATGCATGCACGCGCGCGTATGTACACACTCGTGTACGCATTATATGTATCAGTCTGAAAAACCGCGGCATCAAATTACTTTCATTTCTTTCCTCTGTGTTTCGTTTCACTTTGCCTCTCTGCGCGCTCGCACAGGCCGCGCGCGCGCGCGCTGCGATTCCCCTGCCTCAATTTATACTTTATTTTCTCTCCCAGCCGTATTTCTCCGCTCCTATTAATTGTTCTGATACACCGATTGTTTTCCCGCTGCCAGAGCCTTCAAAGCGGCATTAACAGCGCGGAGCAAAATATTTTCTCTGTATGTGCGTCGGACAAAAGCGATCCTCTCTTCCCCCCCCCCCCTTCCCCCCCTCTTTTCGCGTATACACCGCGAGTAGAGCAATTTTTCATGCGCTATAGTTATTGGAAAGGCTCTGCGTCGCGGCTACTTTTTTTCTCCTCGGTCGCCCGCGCGCGCGTATACACGTCGTCGGCAAACAAACCGCGCCGGAATGAAAATGCGCTATCGAAACGCTATAGCGGATATAAGCTCGTTATATCGATTCGCCAATTTCACTCGAGGCGAAAACAAAGCTCTCTCTCTCTCTGTCTCTCTCTCGCAAGCGCGCAACAATAACGCCGGAAGTAAGTTGGCCGCGAATCCCTCATCTCGAGAGTGAAATCCTTGTTAAAAAGTTGAGGAGAAAAAGCGCGAGACTCGCGAGCAGCAGCAGCAGCACGCACGAGCGCCGGGACAGCTCATCCACGAGAGAAAGAGAGAGAGAGCGGCGCAAAAAAGGGGCAAAACTCGCGGCGTTTGAACACGCGAACGAGCGATACACTCTCGCGGCTCGAAAGCCCGTGACTATAAGCTCGACCCCGCTGTGTATATACGTGTATACACACGCACGAGCACACGCGAGAGTAGAAGCTCTTTCGCCCCGTCTAACCGCGCTCCGACGAATCGCAATTTCATTGTTTCGCCGCGGTTTCTCCGCTGCAGCGCCGCAGTCTCTTTGAGAGACTCGTCGGGGCGAGCGAAGGACCGCGCGCTGGAGAGTCGAGGAGGGAGACGCGAGAGTGACCTAACTAAGGATAAAAAGCAGCGCAAGACGCGGTCAAAGTGGCCGCGGCGAGTATTCTCCTCCTCGGAAAACTTTCGTTTCTCTCTCTCTCTCTCTCTTCTACAAAATCAGGAGAAGAGCGTGGCGGAGAGCGAGAGGGTCTATTTTTACGTTTTATCGAATGCTCGGACGAAGTACGCGCGGCCTTTTGTGATTGCTCACTCTTGAACGAGATTATTGCTTGATGTACAAGAGGGTCTACCTGACCTTCTTGCTGCCAGCGGCGGAATCTTTTTCACGCTCTAGAGGAGCCTTCGCAGCTTTTTCTATACGTGTACTATAAGGGAGTAATTGCAGTTTCACGATTGTTGCGCCGTCAATTTAAGGCAGATGAGCGTCATAATGAAGTGTCGGATGTATAGCTCGTCGTTTCGCTAGTCACGGTGGAATATTGTATACCTATATACTTGCAGTTAAAAAATCAGTTTGCAAAAAATAAGAATGCATAATTTTGATGAATTATTTCAGGCGTGTACAGACTGCAGACTCGAATGTATGCATTTCTTTTCGAGTTCAAATATTTGTACATCGAGCAATAAATTTTTAAATATTTTGCACTCCAAAATCCGTTCACTTCGCGCGGATGTCAGAGCAGAGTTTAGACTCAAAAATCCTTGCATTTCCTGCAATAAATTGTAGAATATATATTCAAAATCCATTTGCTTGAGGCATTAGCTACAGAATATCCAAAAATAAAGTTTCTTTTTTAAGACAGACGTTACAAAACAATTATTAATCCTTTCAAACGGAAAGTACATAATTCCCGATAAACGCTACAAATATGAAAATTTAATTACCCAACAAAAAAACAATTACGTGCCTGCAATACCGTCGCAAGAGCATCGAGACCTCATCCCAAAACCGAGCACCAAATGCACGTGTGAGCGACCGCAGAGGAAGAAGCCCAAAGACCAAACATCGGCGACGTCCCCACCGACTGTATATATAAGTATACTCGCGGTCCCGTTTGCGGCGTCGGCGCCGATTCTTCTTTCTTTCTCCCCGCCGCCGCCGCCGCGGCTTCTTATCCCGCGCGCGCTGTCATTGCGACGAGGAGGCGCACCGCACACGCTATCAGCTGCTCTTCTCCGACCGGCTCTCCTCTCTCTCTCTCGGGCATCCGACGATCGGGGACACAGATTAATGTATTTATCGACTGGCCGTCCCTGCGCGCACGAGACGTCATCGTTATGAGCGATTTTCAATTTTTTTTTTTGTCTTCGGCGGGATCCGAATTATATGCCGAAACGCACGTCACTTTTGCTCGGGATCGACGCGCGAGCGAGCAGCGGTAATAATACGCTTTGTTCTAGGGAATTTCTTGGCAGTGCCGTTGGGAGAATTAAAATATGCTTCCGCGAAATTGGTTTCGCGCACGGATGAATCGGGAGCGTATACACGCGGTTTTGTAGTTTTCTTTTTGCGCGTATTTTCGTTTTTATACTGCGTTAGTGTCGACTCGCTGAAACAAGTGTCACGGTTTTTTGAAACTTCTTTTAAAGAATTCTTTGGGCACACAATGCATTTAATTAAGAAAAAGAATTTAATTTAATTCAACCCATGCTTTTTGAATAGTTACTGTAGACATTTTTACGGAATTTGTTCTTTGTAAATTTTCTGAATTAGAAAATACTTTCAGTCGTATTATACGTAAATATTTATACTAATTTATGAGCCGATACAAGGCTACGTCAATCAAAAAATTTATGAACGAATCTTTTTTAAACATGGAAATATTGTGCAAAAGTTAAGACTTTCAGGAGATTTATTATTTGTGGGGAAGCTTAATATTGTAGTAGTGTACTTAAAAATTCTAAAGTATATATTATTTCTTAAGCGTCCGACTGTGTTATTTCATTTATTATTTTATTCTTAAATATTATTAATGAATATTTCAAAAGTTCTTTTCAGGACAAACTTTTAAAAGCAGAAAACTCGTTCAAATTTCGTGAAATTGATACGGTGACGAAATTCTTTGATATAAGAATTTAATTCAGTTTTATCACGAATAACTGTGATATTAGTTTTTGCCAGTTATTATCTTTTTTATGTTATAAAAGAGTATATTTATAATTTTTCGTTTGTTTAAAAATTTTACAAAAAAAAAACTTTATTGAAGTCTATAGACAAAAACACTCATAAATATTTTCAACTTTAAGTCTCCGTAACTCAAAGGTAATCTGAGCAAATAATCTTCGAAAATTGGGGGCCATTCAAACGACTCTTAAAAATATTTGAGTAAAGTTCAAAAGCTAATTTTTTTACATAAATCGACAATAATTATTTTAGCACTATTTTCTTTCAATGTAAAAAATCCACAGTAATTTTAGTTCTAGTAACTAAAGTTTTTAAATTATAGAACTGAAATTTTTCTTTTCAACAATTAAAATTAGTTGAAAAACGAAAACGTTTTTACCGCACGATTTATTCGAGAATCGCCCACATATATGCATAAACTTTCTAAAAATAAGTTAATTTGTTGGTGTATACATAGGCCTCCGACATTTCCTGATAAAGAATCTCTTCATAATGCGCCATTAGCGAAAAAGAACCTTATTTAGCGCAACACGGGGAGTTGAATTATTTGGCTGCAAAAAGTAACCGACAAAACAAAAGTGGATTCTGCTTTATAAATGAACTCCGGCGCGCGTCACTCACAATCGTATACTTTATTTCGCAGCTGCTCACAGCTCTGTTAATTTTAAAAGCAAAGCATAGCGCTGTCACGGATACTCGATAAAGCGTCAGTTTCCAATCTTAATTTTCAGTACATCAACGATAAAAATAATTAGACACTCCGCAGCCTATCACGCTCCAACCGTCCCAGCAATCGATTTCTACTTTTGTATCAAGCTTCATATTACTCCGGCCACATCATCCCACGTGCCTTTCTCATCCTCTCTTCGATCGCGAGGCTGACTAAACCAGTAATTAATTGCAGCCTTTGCTCTAGAACGCAACGTCCGTAGCAAAGCAGCAAAACAGCAGCGCTGAGAGCACGTACATACGAGACTCGTTACTGTTTACTCGCTCGAGGAAAGCCTTGATGACAGAACCTTTGTTCCGACTCATTTAGCCGCGACCGATCGCGCTCTCTTTTTTTCTCTCTCCCTCGCTTCGTTTTGCATTGGAAGCGGCAGCGATTGAACCACACGATCGGACGTTCCACTCCCGCGGAGATTGGGTCAACATGCTGGCGCACAGACGAGGCCGGAAGTGGACTTTCCTTGCGAACGTGCGTATGGGACAGGGCCGTGTGCGCTCTGCATTTTCCGCTTCGCAGTTCACCCGGTCGTGTGCGCCAAGTTTTGTTGATTGCTGCGCCGAGCTCTCGTCGTTGGAGGAAATGTGGTGTACTGTGCGATGGAGAAGTTCCTCCCGGAGTTATGGAGAATTCGATTGATCCGGATGATGGTGACGACGCGTTGCGGGACGATTTTAAACTGAGTCGCGGATAAATGAATTTTTCATTGCGCGGGGATGAAAGCGCAGTCCGATAAAGGATTAATGGCAAAGTTTTTCCAGACTCGCTGATGATTAAGCTCATTCAATCCCGTGTAAACAAATAAGGAAGGCTAAAGTTTGGACGAATATAGCCTGGGAAATCATCCAGATTTAAAGCTGCCCTTTTGTCAGGATTTTTAGTCAGATAAAAAGTCTGCACGAAAATTTGGAAAAAAATTAATATTTTTCCAAATTTTATAAGAGAAAAAGTTTTAAAAAAATTTTCCCAGGTGGGATTTGAACCGACGACCTTTCGTACGGTGAGCTTACTTTCTAGCCATTATTGTACAATTTTCATTTATGTAACGAACTCGATTTACACGTCAAATTTAGTTTTAATTATATTCACTAGCTATTAAAATTGTTCATAAACTTAAAAAACTCAAGCTCTATCTTTTACTGTTTCTGTTTCTGTTTATCTCGCGATGCGCGACAATTTATCGTTTAATGATCAGTATTTAATCAATACTTGAAAGGACTTTTGCAATGAATAGCATTAACATGTTACTCGGATGAATATTCTGCTTTAGGACTAGATGCCCTCTTCAAAATAATAAATTTAATTTTAATGCCCTTCTCATGCGCATTCATGAATCAAATTCAATGGAACGCATGATTGAAATTCATAATGATCTGTATTAGCATAAAGTTTCATACAATTTTGATAAAATATTAATGCGAATGGCCACAATTTTAATGAATAGTAACGCAATTCTGATATGCCAAATTGATGCGCATGCAACAATGCAAATCAATATTCAATAATACGTGTATATACACAAATGTTAAAAATAATCTTTCCCAGTACACAATCGCACTAAAATTTAACGTAGAACCCACAACAATACACGTTTACCGCGAAGCTTTACATCATTTTCTGAAATATTAATGCAACGAGACTCATCGTGCACCGCACGCGAAGTTACCAAACCGAGAACAATACACAAAAAGGAAGCCTCCGCCGGCACATACGCCTAGAAATTGTCAGCGCGTAACGCGATTGTATTCACGGCAGTGAGCGCAAACTTACAATGAGTGGATTAAAGTATGGCATTGGGAGCTGCTGCTAAATTTGCCTTCCGTTTACGGGGGACTCGATTGTCTCGTTTCGGAAGCCCAGCTAGACTCTCGTCTCCCCCCACCCTCCCGACCCCTTTCTCTTCGAAAACGCCATTACGATGCAATTCGACACACAAATAGCCACGGCGCCACGGGCCTGCACGAATCTCTCTCGTTAACGCAAACAGAGAGAGGAGCGAGATTCAACAAGCACGGGCTTTATCACTATCTTTCTCCAACCGAGTCCCGGAGAGCCTCCAGCAAACAGCAATAATAGCTTGACCCTTCCCCCCCCCCCCCGCCAGTCACCGCGCGGTACATCCGCGCTTGCCCTTGTGTATATTATAAACGCGCGGACGACTGTGCTGTAATATGATGTACTCTGTTATTGTTCGAAATTCGCGGTTGCCATTCTTCGAGCTTGTTCTCCGCGACGTCTGTGTATACGCAGGCAGCGTACCGAGCAAAAGGTTTCTTCTTTGCAGAAATAAACGTTGGGGATTCAAAGTCGCGTGATGTACGATGAAGAGGTGGAGTATTAATTTTAGTATACGCTTTTAGCGTTACTTCCGCGAATAACAATGCAAACGGTATTTGAATTTAATGGGTAATAAATATGTGGGTATGGATCGGAAATTACACGGAAAACGGTGTATTATATAGAAAACTTACGTCTACTGCATTTGCGTGAAAATGTAAACGGTATTTTTAATAGTTTAGATTTGCATGACAGCAAGTTTTTGTATTACCAACTGTAGCGTAATGACCGAGCGTAATGATCGAGCTAAGAAAATAATTATAATCAGCTGTTATGCAGCAAGCAGATAAAAACGAACAATGACAATAAAATAGTGGCAAGTATAGTTCCATTCTGCAATAAAACTCTAAATCTTGGGTTACATTTCTTTTACTAAGATATTAATTTTTTTATTAAAAAATTTATATGAACTTTAACCCCATTACAGAAACAAAGAATTACAAAATTATTAATTATCTCAGAGGATCAGTCAATCTGAGGATTTATCAACCAAAAAATAATGCTTAAATGTTAGTCTAAAATTCCAGATTTTTACACAACTTAATTATTTCAAATTTGAATACAATATAATTCGTAATTATATTGAATTGAAATTGTTTGTGGTAATGCAATATATGTCAAGCAGGTTGGATTGATCATTAATTATTCATGTATCGACAGTTCATGACTAAACTTAGTAATGAATAAATACGATTGCATATATTAATGTGTGTTGTTATTAATTTAAAGAAAATTGATTTCTATTATTCCTATATTTTAACTATAAGGAATAATTAATATCAGAAGATTGAGAGTTCGAATCCCTTCGGGGTCTACATCTAGAGTGATTCTCTTTTGATCGAGAATACTGATATTGCATAAACTTTTTTATTACTTTTTCAATTAACTTTTCCTATTATGTCGCGCAGGACGTAGTGTACGCTATCATTAATTTGTGCTGTTTTAATTATTCTTTTCGACTTATTATATTAATGTAAATAACATTTATAAATTAGAATAAGTTATACATGAACATTAATATTATAAATCTGTTTATTTAGATTAAAATACCAAAAAATAATTTTATAATGAATTTACTTATGGATTTGATGGATACCTATTTATTTTTCTAGGCTAAATCGATGAATAATGGTGTCAAAATGAAATCCACCAATATTTGATTTTTAACAAATACATCAAGAGCAAGAAGATCATTTTTTTCAAATTCTGCCTTGATTCGCTGCTCATTCGAATTTGAATAATAAACATAATAAAATAATACTCGAGCAGCTTGAAACAGGGTGCATCGTGAATATTCGCAAAATTAAATTACTTTGCATAAAACAAATGGTAAGAAAATAGCTGGGAGCATTATTGCTCTGCGAGCTTGCAATGCAATCGTTTTCTCTCTGCGCGAATCCCTCGAGAATAGCATGTATAATAGAGCTGTCTAAGAAGGCACGAGTAAGAAGAAACTAAAAATATCTAAATTTGTGCTGGTTGTATATCTCACTCCCGACATTTTATGTTCTACTTTGCAGCAAATATCTCACATTTCGTTACGCACTACAAATTTAATATGAAACATACAAGGGAGAAAAACCGCTATGCTCTGGGAAAACTTTAGTAAGTTCAAGGTAGGTTATAACTTTCAATAAAGAGTTTCATGTAGACGCTGATTAGATTTTATGTATATTATATAGTGGTACACAGTTTATTTAAAAATAACAGGATATTAAATTTTATGACCGGTAGTTCCCTCGGTTTAAGCGAATAACTATGTTAAAAGATCTTGTATTATACGTGTACGACACCTTTAGCGTCCAATGAAACGCAGAGTGAGCACGATGAAATCAGTTTTTTTTCTCGAATAAACGGAAAAATGGAAAATTTTCAATCTCTTGTCCAAACAATTCGTACTTTTTTAGCATATATGTATAAAATAAATTATTTAAGCTTAACTTTCGATCCGGCTTTACAAAGATATGCAGTTTAATTTTCCTTTGTTATTAAAAAAATACCGAATTTATCGCAAACAGTTTCGAAAACATTTATTGTTTCAAATTTTTTCTGGATTTCCATGCGTCAAGTACATTCTTGGTAAATGTTTTACAAGTTTTCCAAACTTAAATTTTTTTTCACGAGTGATCTTTAAAGTCTCTTGACCAAGTTGGTAAATTTCAAGTTTGCAAAAAGTTGGCCAAAGTTAAATTGTTTTTTTAGCACAGCAACTCTGCACAGCAACGAGCGATCGCCAATCCGAACTCTCGATGGCACACACGAAGTCAGACATGGCAAGTATAAGTATAAGTCGCCGATTCGCCAAAAATAATTTCTACATTATTCTCCTCGCGCGCGAAGCCTTCTCTCTCCGCAATCACACCCTGCAGCGAGTGCGCGGCATCGCCCGAAAAAAACTCGCTCTCTCTCTCTCTCTCTCTCACTCCCGATAAGGATAAGTCCTCGGACTCTCGGGCTCGCTCGCGCGATTAATCAATTTTCTTTCAAACTGTCCACGAAGCCTAATTTTATGCGGCCGCCTCGGCCCCCAAAAGAATGCAGCTCTTACCTCAGATAAGATGTCCATCCTCCCTCCCCCCCCCTCTATCTCGGTTCTCCGAACGAAGTTGAGCACTCTATACTTCAAGGCACCCGCCGCGTGCGCGCGAGAGAGAGAAAGATCGACGGAAGAGCGGGTCCATGAAAATCCATCTCTGATGCTGCTGCTGCCCGCATCGTAATGCACAGCGTCCGGGGCGCGTTTTTTGCCACGGGCCGCGGGGCCTTAAACGAACAATGATGTCGTACGTTGTCAAGAGTCCTGCGGGGTTCTCTCCCGCTCTCCCGCTTTAATTGACTCGAATCTCGGAAGGCTCTTTTTGCTCTCGCGCCTGGCGCGCGTATATACATCCGCCGATGCGCGGGGAAATGGCTCTGCGCTGTAGTACACGCTCTACGGTATGTTGGCTCGCGAGCTTTCTGCGCTGTGCAGCTCAGCGCAAAAGCGCCTCGCACCGCAGTTCTGCGCAGAGAAAGAGAGAGAGAGAGCCCGCGGGAGTGTAAATAAGGCGCGGGGAAATTAAGATCTCAAGCCGACTTGGCCTGACTTCGCCGGGATTAAAGAACTTCTTTTCGTTTTGCTCGCTCTTTCTCGGCTTCTCTGCCTCTTCTTTTACGGCGACGCTGCGCTCGTACGAGTGCACGTGTGTGTGTGTGTTGGGCTACTGGAAGAAGCGAGAGCCCGTTGATGATTTTATACTTCGCGAAAGGCACGTCGTTTGCGAAATTAATTTTCGCCCGGCCTTTTTTCGACTTCCGCGAAACCTCGGGGGCCATACGCGAGAGCTGCTTTAATGCACACGAAAATAAAAGCTTCTCGAAGGGAGCTTGATTGATCGATGACTCAATTTGTCGGACGCGCGCGGTATACGTATGATATACTAATATACGCCGGTGTGTATCGCGCGCGGCGCTAAATTGGCGCAATTAAAGCCTCTTTCACATCGTAATTTATCAGTCCGATATATCCGAGAGGCGTGTCTATACCCGTTGCCCATTGAGAAAAAGCTGATCAATTCTCATGCACGACCGCACGAATTTCCAGCGTCATTGCAACCATATAGTGTGCCGTATAGAGGCTGTGTGCGTCGCGCGTCGTTACGGCCTCCGTCGCGTTATAAAACGAAAATAGCGACGCGCGGAGAAAATGTCACTCGCGCGCAACGCAATCCCGCGCGTTCTCAGAAAGTTTATGAAAATTGCAGAGGGAATAATGATGTGTGTATTTGCTCGGCTCGGAGAGCGCGCGCGCGCGGCCGGTGCAAATATTGATTTTTTTTTCGAAAGCCCGCGGCGCGCAGAGGCGGGAAAGAAAATTACAATATTATGCAAACTGCTCTCGCCGCCGAGGCTGCTGCTGCTGCTGCGCTCTTTTCCTCGCTGCAGCTCTCTCCCTCTCGCTTCCTTCTTCTCTATTTGTAACGACGAGAGGGAGCAGGGAGGGGGGGAGGGGCGATATTTCGACTTTATTCGAGGGCGTTATACGTCGAGAGTGTGCAGCACTTCTTTTTTATCGCATATACAAATGGCCGGCAATTGGTGCGCGAGCGAGCGCGCGGAGATTTCGATCTTGACGCGGCGCGCCGCGCGCGTTTTCCCATCGGGCCCTCAGCGAGATATATGCTGTTTAATAAGACGAGCCCACACGATACACTCCGCGGATGTAATATGCAACGTTTCCCATGAAACTTGGACTTTATGGTACACAGTCGGCCTCTGCCTCTCGTCCTGCTGTTTCAACGTCCCTTTAGAGCCGAGCGAGCGAGAGAGAAGAAAAAATAGCCGAGCAGGTGAAATTCGCACGGGGACAGGCGCGGCGAACTCGAGGAAGGGCGAAGCGGCGGATGATCGAGCGGCGTATAAAAAGCCGATACGCGCTTATTACGCAACATCGTCCCCGGATCTCACGTGGGGATATTTGTCAGTTTTCCGCGGGAGGAGAGAGAGGCAGAGAGAAGATTAAGAAAACGAGAGCGTGTCCGAACGATTTTTTTCTTCCTCTCTCCCCCTCTGCCTCAAGAGAAAGAGAGAACCAGGGCGATAAACCCGGGGAGAGTCGAGAGAGAGAAGATATGCGCTCCGCGTAAGGACATTAGAGAAATTCGCGGCTGTGCTCCTGCGGTGAGCGCAAAATTTATACGCGCTGTGGGCTATATATGCGCGCGGCGCCGAGATTCCACCCCCTATGCAGCAGCGCTAGGGGTGGGGGGAGGAGAGAAAAATAACAAAAGTCTGTAATGCAAACGCATACGCGCCCGACTACGGACACACACACACACGGTCTCGAGGGAGCTCTCCGTTGTCCCCGGACGTAATAATAAATGCTGCATCTACTCGTATCGCGCCGCATAACTTGGCTCTCCGGCAAATGCCTTACGCGCGCGCGCGAGGGGCGAGAGGGGGTAACTTATGTTTACGAAGTAGTCGGCCCACGGAATTTCCCGGGCGGAGAGTGGCTCCTGCCGCCGCTGCTACTGCTGCTGCGCGCGTATAAGGGAATATCGCGGGTGGTACACATTTTATTTAAATCCCCTCTTAAATATCTCGCATATTTCCAGGTTCGGCTTCGCGCGCGCGCCGAGAGATCGCCTCTGCGCTTACGCGTACGCGCGCCGCATGCGTTACGTATGTGTATACTGTATATATATATACGCGTGTGTATACGTACGGGATATGGCAGGCCTGCGTCAGCGGAACGTTTTAATTTTGCATTTTCCTCGCTGCATACAGCCGCGCCCGTATATTTCGTTTAGAAATGTCGCGCCGTCTCTCATTTTTGCTTTATTGAGCTTCCCCGCGTGTTTTATGCTTCTTAATCGCGAGCGCAGGGGGAGGGGGGAGAGAGAGAGAGAGAGAGAAGGAAGTGCAGTAAATTTTAATATAAAATGTTGGGTAATTGATCACCCCCGTCCCGAGACGTATTTCCAAAAGATTAATGCACCCTATATCGCGGCGGGATTTTACGTTTTTATAAGCGCTATAATAAAATTTAGACAAGGAGCAGCGTATGTATAGGTATAATGCTATGCTAACTGCTCGTTTATACTAACGAGGAAAGTCCATGAGCTCCGGGTGCAGCTTGCGGGGTCTGGGTGAAACGGCGGAAAATGATTCTTTGATAAGAAAGACTGGTGCGCACTTGGTTTTGTTAGTGTTTTGTTTGCGTTGTGTATCGATGAACACCCGAGTGCAACTAATTCTGCACAAGTGACGGTCACGGATACCTATTTGGGGGAATTCGCATGTGATATATGGAACAGAGGAATTTGAAAGGAGAACGCGCGAAAAATAATGTTTGAAGGAACCGATGCCTTCTGCGACGGAATCAGGAGAGCTCTGGTGTTAAATGTTTTTTTATTAAAAAAAATGCTCTAATGATTGCTCTGAATTGTTTTTATTAATTAAATAATTTTTTAAAAATTTGTGATTTATTTATACAAAATATTCTCATTTTTAATTACAATAAACGTAAATAAAAAAATAATTAATGCATTACACAATTGTTTGGAATATTAATTTTAAAATACTAAAGTATATAATATTTTTATAAAATTTAACTTGAATTTGGGATTTTTTGGCAATATCACTTTTTTTAGAATCATTTACTGAAGTATCCAGAGGTTTTTATATAAAGTGAGTGGCTTTTTGAATGTTGTTTTATTATTGCTGTTTCCAACTTTAGTATCTCAATGAATTCTTTATCAATTTGTTTTAAAGGTACTTGACCCAATACTGGAATATCTATTTTAACTTGAGCCCAAATTCTTTTTATATTTTCAATATTTTTTAAAGGTAATTCTTTATATTTATCGCAATAATTTTGAATTTCCAGTGCCACACATACAAAATTTCTATTTTTTTGAGTTTTATGATTAAAAATTGATATAAATACAATTTTGCTATCATCAGTTTCATCTTCTGTCTCATAGGATTCTTCAGAATCAGTTTCATAATCATCATCATCGTCGTCGTCGTCATCATCATTACTTGATTCTTCACCTGGAACCTGGAGCACTACATTCGATTGCATATTTCGGGTACAGGTACCCCTTCTCCTAATAAAGTCCTCATAATCGCTGAGTACATTCATTGGTCGAAATGGAGCCATTTCAAGTAGAAATATGATGTATTAATTGCACGTGTTTTACTTTCACTAATCACTACTTATACTTCCGTCTTTGTGCCGAGCTTTGTGCAGTATAAAAACAAAAGGTCACCGATAAGGGGGAGGGGCTTTAAATTCTCGTACGAATTTTACGATAGCATTACGGTTTACTGATTAGCGTGGAAAAATGTATTACAAGTCGCGCATCCTTGTTAGTCTCTTGTGAAGTCTCCAGGCGGTATATACTTACATGCATGAAAAGTTAATTGATTTTATTGTTCAGTTTGTGTATTCAGTTTATTAAAAAAATGAACGCAATCGAAGAAACGATTGCTCAAGACGATTGCACACCCTTAATCTATAACCCTATGGACCCAAATTACAAAAATCGTGAGAGACGAAGACAAGTTTCCACAGATATTGCAAATATTGTTAATGAATACCATGACGAAATAGTTGATGCCGTAGATGGTAAGTATTGGCAATTATTATTATTAATATTACAAAAATTAGTAAATGCTTTAATTATTAATAACAAATTTTGCTATAGAACATTACGTGCGACGTAATTATGTCAAATTAAGAAATGTGTATGTGCGGATAACCTCCCTGGTAGAAATTTCGCCAAGAAAAATAGCCTATACTTCAATAATTGGCCAATTTGAATGATGAACGGTTGGCCAAATTATTTTTTTTAACCTAAAAGTTTATATATACTCAACGATTTATGATCTAATATTAATACTTACGCATCAGTTATTGACATTACGTTTAATTATAATAATTTGTTTCGAAATTAGAAATGTTTCTTTACATATCTATATATATTAATATTATAAAAATAAGAAGCGTTATCAGTAAAAAGTTCAACCTTTTTTTTAATTTAGCTTTAATCTCAGTTTAATACTATGAATTCAAATTAATAATAATTTATTATTTATTGAATATATTAATTTAAATAATAAAAATAATATTTAAATATAATAATAAATTATTATTAATTTGAATTAATATTGTTAAACTGAGATCAAAGCTAAATTAAAAAAAAGGTTGAACTTATTACTAATCATGCTTCTTATTTTTATTTTTTATATATACATATACACACACACACACACACACACACTTTCGAAACAAATTAAAATTAAACGTAATGTTTAAATATCAATAACTGATGCGTAAGTATTAATTTAAAAAATGTTATTTCAAATTAATAATAATTTATTATTTATATTATATATTTAATTTAAATAATAACAATAAAAAGAACAATAATTGTAATTATATTATTTATTCAATTAATTCCAAAATTATATCTAGTAATATTCGTCATTTTCGTTGTCCAATGGATGGGCAAATCTTGGTCAAATGAACCAGGCCAAGATTTTGGCAATTCATTGGCCAATGAATGGGGAAAAACGTGACGCTATAGGCCAATTTTTGGCCAATTATTGTCCAAACGGTTGGCCAAGTCTTTTAATATTGGCCAATGATTGGCCAATGGTTGCGGACGATTTCTACCAGGGTTTAAGGCAACTCAGAATTCGACTGCCGGTGCATCAATTATCTGAAAGATCTCAAGCTATTCTGCAAAATATGAGATTTCTTAAATATTATTAAAGGCGTTTTCATTAGAAACGGAGTAAATATTAAGAAACAACAGGTAACAGCACCATTTTTTATTATTTACTATATCATGTTTTATATATCGTCATGTACTTATAACATCATGGATAATTTTACAGCATGATTGTGGATAGCTGGATAGCCATGGAAAATGATAATTTCTGTTTTGAAAGAATTACCTACACAATATTAGATTAATTAAGGTTTGTTGTGTTAAAATTTATTTATAATTTTATATTCTACGGATAATTCAACAGCAAAATTTAAATTTAAATACAAAAGCGCATCTATAGTAATATGTAACACCAACATTAAATATAGTGTTGCAGACCTGCCCCCCATGTGATTGAGCAGTAGCAGCAGAGCAGCTACCTAGTTTACATTACTTAGTTTTCTTAAAGTATAGGTAATGTAAAAATAGTGTAATTAATAATAATGACATTCGACTTAGCTTGTTTCATGAAGCTAATCAAATTTCATTTAGTTTTAAGTAATAAACGCAAAGCTGGCTATATACCCAAGAGGGTTATGCTCGGCTTGTGTCTTTTGAATTATTCAACTTGATCATAGCTTTGATCAAGTAAGTTAATTAATTGCAAAATAACATAATGTCTCAACCAGCTTTGCTACAGTAGCATTACGTGAATTTACAATCAAATTTTTATATCGCATTTGTATTTAGTACTCTATTTGCATAAGGAGTACGGAATCTAGCTTTTGATCAACCCAATTGAATGCACAGAGTTGGTCAAATAGCTGTGCGTGCTGCAGTACTATGTGTAATTTTAATAAATTCTAAATATAATTTCTTTTTTTTCAGATCATTTAGAATAAGACTACATATAATAGTGTTAGAGTGTTTTTGGAAGTGTTTCATAATAGACATATAAAAGAAAGAAAAGAATCAATCTTTCTTTGCCAAGTCTCGATGACTGACAATCGTATTAGCTTTAGTATTACTTACCGATAAAAAATGCTGATGATGCTAGTGATTCCATGGATCTCGAATATTCATTCATAACATTTTTACAGGTTATCAAAAAAAAATTTTTTTTCCAACCGTTAACCCTGTCATAACCCTTAATTTACCAAATGACTTGTGAATGTTTTTAAATTGACATTCTAAATTATATAAATTAACTCATGCTTATTATGTGAGGTCAAAAGGTAAAGATGAAACTGCAGAAGCAGAAAGACGATCGACAGAATCTCGAATAATACTTCATCTCGTATTTCATAATATATTAGGGCGCGCTTCGCGCGCGATTTGGGTTATGTTTTGGTTTTATAAATATATATCAGTAATTGAACTATGAATATGGTAATCATAATCATGTTTACTTAGCAACCAATCAGAATCACGTATTAAATGCTTCACAACAAAGGCCATCACTTTTTTTAAAGAGGAAAATTTTTTTATTAAATCAATAAGAACTATTTGTGCTCTGAAATTGCTCATCTTTGATTAATAACAGATGCCTGTGATTAGTTAAGCAATCGTTGGATGTATAGAAAGTACAGTCTGCAAGAGAACAATGAGAACTGCAATGCACAAAATGGAGGTCACAATCGATCACGTTCGCCATTTTTTTCAAGATTATCAAATCCAGTGCAATAAAAATGACCAAACTCTCTCGCAAGAACGGCCATACACACACTTCGATCTTTGACCCAATCTTCGAAAAGCATTGCAAAAATGTCCTGAGACGAAAAAGGTGAAATCAATTTATAGACTACAGGTATACACGTAGCGTTTGTCTCTCTACCCAAATCCTTTGTCCCGAAAGTCTGCTATACACAGAGTACATGAAACGGCATTTTCGCAGTCGACGCGTCTATACGTCTTGCACAATTGCCGCGCGAGATTATTCGACGTCTCTCCAATTGGAACCTACACGTACACCTCAAACGGCGCACTTTACATTACTCAACCGCCCGATCGTTGATCACATCGCACACGGATTTCGTTGATGCGGATTACTTATGCCAACTTACGTAACGGTGGACGTACGCGCGCGCCGCACACGAGGTCCGCCGGCATAATTGATTCGAGGAATCGAAGAGCCTCCCCTCGCAAAAAAAAGAAAGAAACGCCAAATATAAACTCGAAATCGCGCTGCACACGGCGCGCGACGAGCGAGTTTACAACCCTACCGCGGGAGAGCTCCCGAGAGCCGCCACCGCCGCGTACACGAATTTATAGCGGTCCCATAAAAACGTCGATTTGGCATTACGGGCTACCAGCTATACGCGCGCTGATCTCCGAATTCCGGAGCTTCCGCGATCGTTCATAAATTGGTCACGACGAGCAAACCCATCTCTCTCCCTCTCTTACACTCCCGGCCGCTCTCAGTCCGTCTGTCTCTCTCCCTCTCTCTCCTCTCGATGTATGGACGGACATAACGGGCTGCGGGGCTTTGGCCTCGCAGAGTTCACTCCCTGCACTAGGGATATCCAACGTCAGAGAGGGAGAGAGAGAGAGAGTGCTCTTAAACAAGCGAGAGATATGCCTTTGTCGGGTAGAGATTATCTCACGATCCGGATCTCTATTATGACTAACTTGACAAGCGATTTGTTGACTCGGCTGCGCGGAGGATATATATAAGCGTTGTGCGCTGCACTGCGCTGAACTTTATGACGTGCGCCTTTTTATCCTCCTGCCCTCTCTCTCTCTCTCTCTCTCTCTCTTTTTCCTTCTCGACGCGACGCTCTCGCGCACAGCACTGCAATTAAGATCTGTTTATGCGCGTCCGCGAGGACGGCGGGCTATTAATTCCGATTAAATTTTCACAAGCGACGCAGCCCAGACGCGTATCAATCCCTGACTTACAATCCGTATCCTCTGCGTGTAGTACACGCGTTACACACAACGCAGCTCTGCGTCTATATCGCCCCCGTCGAATCGCCGAACGCATCGGAGAAGGAGATATTCGCCGTCGCATATATGTATAAGGAATGGAATAAAGCAGCGCGAGAGAAGAGGAGGCATCGTCTCTCTCGCTCTCGCTCCATACCGAGAGAGATACAACAACGACGGTGGCGTATCGCCCGAGTATTCTTACAAAAGATCTAAAATATTTTGCCCAGCGAGCCGATCGGCCAGCAGAGATTGGATTGAAAAATAATAGCCGGCTTAGCGCATCAACGATTCAAACGTCTCTCTCTCTCTCTACTACTACTACTACCGAGGCGAGATTTATACACGATTCAGGCCCGTGCTCAAGCGCGTGCGACCCCCCCCCCCCCCCATCTCGTCGCAATAATCCCATCGAGAGAACTGTATACGCACACACGCATCCGCAGAATGATATCTCGAAAAAAGAGCCTCGACTCTCTCTTATACATGCGGCAGGTATACACGCGCGCGAGAGACGCTATATTCGCATGTATATATAGCGTATACAATATAGAACGATGCCTATATACGCGCGCGGGACAGGAGTGTTATGTATATCGGCCGTGTATTTTCCACGGAGCACCATAGCGTAGCTGTGCGCGCGTGTAACTATAAAGAGCGGCGAGAGACGTCAGCCGCGTCCGCGACGCGTTTGATGCATCGCCGAGTGTGTGTTTTGTATACACACGCGTATATAGCGCACACGTGTGTATATAGACAACATTGGCCAACGTATATATCTGAAGCTCTCGCCCGCGGGGCACACAATGGCGCGAACGCGAGCCGATGATCTGCATTCCCAGAAGGATCTAGCGATCTATCATTGTCGGGACTCTCTCTCTCTCTCTCTCTCTCTCTCTCTGGTGGTGCTTTTGGATTTTTCTATGCGAGAAAGAGAGGTTGAAAGTTCGTCGTGCGAGAAAACGAGCGTTTTTTCCCTCGGCTTACCATGCAGCGCGAGCGCTTGTATCTCGCGCGCGCTGCTGCGGCAGCAGCAACAGGTTTACACACGCGGAAGACTTTCGCGTCACTCTCTGTTTATACACGGCGAGAGAATCCACTGCGGCTTGTATTATTCGCATTGCCATTTTTTTATTTTATTTCATTTTTGCTTTTCAAGCGGAGATTCGAGAAGACGATAAGAGATCGCGCCGCGAGAGGAGATTGGCGTGAAATCAATAACTAATGCCGAGAGAGCGTTTCGCCTTGGAGATGGAGAGGCTTATGACTTAACGGTTACGGCTTTGCCTATTAGGATTTTAAAGTGTTCTCGCGAGAGAATCGCTCGGTCATTCGCGGGGAATTATCACTTGTGTTTATCTGGACTGCAGACGTTACTCTCGCGCGACGGCGATCACGACCCGACGAAAACGCCAGCGAGTTATACACGTCTTCGTGGGATTGCTGTTTATGAAAAATATAAAGCTTAGTTATATATAGAAATTATTTGTGAAACTATTAAAGTATTATCAAATTGTTGTTATAATTACTAATTTATTACAATCATTATTAAATTATTTATTATTTTATTTTGCGTAAATTTTCTAGGATGAACGTAAAATGTCTACTTTTTTGTACTGAATTTGAACTTTAAACAGATGGAATAAAAAAGTTGATAAAGTCAACAGCTTGAAAATTAGATTACTAAATATTGCTGGCACAATCAGTGTTGACAGTTCCAATCTAAAACACTAAACAAATTAGAATCGCCAAAGGCGATTCAATAGTCTTTTACATTTAGTATATATATATACATTGTTATTATAGGGGAAGGAAAAGGGGAAAAACGAATTTCTATCGATTTCATATTTTCAACTTCTGTAATGTCACTTTGGATCTTAGAGACTTGCAATTTTTAGATGATGGTGAATATTTGAAAACAAAGATTACTTCATATACAAAATTGAAAAATTTACAAATTATTTTTCTATGGCTACACAATTACTTTTTAAAATAAAAGTTATACAATGTACATTATACATACATTAGAATTTTACTGAAACTCATCAAAAAGTGTTTCTCTCATTTTCCAGAAACGTGTTATACCGTGTTACTTATATCGAGCAACCGCAGGCAATTTATTTCGCAAATTGCAACGATCGAGCGCACAATCGCTCCACCGACCCACAAACCAAGAAAGTCCACACCGTCAATTTTTCTCAAAATTAAGTGCTTATCCCCATAAAATCGGCTTTATTCGCATCGCGACTGTTTTTCCTTCATTTATTGGTTTTCACGGGAGGAAATTTCAATCTTGCCGAGCAGCCCCCGTATTGCGCAATCATTCTTTATATCCACATGCCGCTGTTATTTCGGCGCGCGACTCCTTTCTTCCGCGTTTGCGGGGCAGATTGAATTTGCGCAGTCTGTGCGTGATATATCGCCGTATTTACCTTGCAAACTCGTCGGGCGGAGGGAGGGGAGGGGGCGGGGGTTATGCTGAGTTCACGAAAAGATAGCATTGGCCTATGCGCAAGGCTTTGCAAAATACGAGCTAGAATTTCGCCCGAAGTTTTATATATATATACGTCGATTTCCGTTCTCCACTCTCGGCAAATTAAATCAATATACCGCCCAAGCAAATCAGGAGCGAGTCCCATCGATTTGTCGTCGTCGTCGGGGGGAGAGAAACTCGAGATTAGATGCAGGAACGCAAACGATCATTGCCATCGTTGTCCGCGCGATAAGGCATATACTGTATACACGTCTGAAAATCAGAAGCTGACATAATATACACAACCTCAAAGTATACAAGCCATATATAAATACTTGGATATAACGCGTATCTTGAAGCACGTAATCGAGCTAATTGCCATTAAAGAAAGCTCCGCTTCTGATCGATCTGAGCGATAAATGAAAAAAAAAAAATCCCCGAGCGCAATTCGTATTCCAAGCGCTACCGCAGAAAAAGAGGAAGAGGAAGGGGAGAGAGAAGGAGAGAGACGCAACCTTTCATTCAGCCGCAGCTGTTATAAGCTGAAGATTTCTCGGGTAGGGCGACGTCGACTGTGTTAAGTGGCAGCCTTTAAAGGCCGTACGCACTTGATGTAGGGGACCGGTCCTGCGCGACGACCGCCACTTGGACCTCCCAAATTCTCCTGATTTTTAAAGGCCTATCGCAAGCTAAACATCGAGGTACACACCGGCAAAAAAAAAAACGGTTTAATATATATCGCTCCGCGAAATCGAAGCACATTTTTCGGGGCTGGTTCGGCAAGTTTTTTTCCATCGTCATCGCTTATATCGAAAGACGCGCGTTGTACGGGAGGAAATGTGGCATGAAAGGTTTATCAACGAAAGAACACATACTTTATTATTGTGCGACTGTTAATTACTTGCGTATAAGTCGACGCTGTTAGTTGACTTTTGAAACTGATATTAAACTATTAGTTTACGCTTGAGCAAAGCTGTTCGCTTCGATATATTTAGCAATAATATATTCGCATTTGGAGGTGAGATTAATCTGATGATGTTTGAGCAAGGTTATCTATATCCATATTTACTTTTCTTTCATAATATTATAGATATGTTAAAGCATGCATTGTTTGTGTAAATTTTTAAAAAAATTTTATTTAAAAAATACAGTTTGTTAATTTTAATTTTTTATTAAATTATTTATTAATATATATTACGAAGTTTCGTCTACGAAATGAGATATAATTTTTTCTTGAAAACGTTACTAATCTCGTAACAATGGATTGAAAATTTTAAATAATTATTTTTATATACCTATAAGATTATAACAGACGTTTATAAGTTGGATTTTCCACAACTAGTTAAATGAATGTTGATCAATTAAAGAGTTGTGGGTTAAGCAATGCATTTTTTGCAAAAAGAGTGGACGACGCCTGGAGTTTAGTAAAAAATCTTGGTGCCAGTAAAAAAAATGCATCAAATTGACGGAGTTTAGGTTAAAATGCATGGATGTTAGTCAAAACCTATAATCAGAAAGCTATATATAGTGTCCATAGCAATTACCTTTCTCTGTGTTTTTCGGTAAGTTTTATTTGAGCAGTTCATTATTTAATCTAGAGTTATAAACTCATCTATCTTCTAAAATTACATGACTCCAGCTTCTTCATCCCAACATATCTCCAAATCGGTTCGACATAACCTCAAATTTCCCCATTACAAAGCTAGCTCCCAGAAGGAAGCAATTCTTTCAATTAAAACATGTCGTTCAGTGATACCGTATAACTTTCTAAGAAATTTCCGAATTTCATTTCAAAGTTAAATGCAAATGTGACAATCATTAGGAAGCTTCCGCGAAATTATTAAACTAGTTTTCAAGCATCCTCCCAGCGACGGCGGAGGCGGCTGATGCTGCTGCTGCCGCCGCCGCCGCTGCAATTCATTAAGGTGAGGTGGTTTGCCAAAACACTTTGTAAAATTAACTAGAGGCAAGTTTTGATTTGATAAAGCTCGCAGTTAAAGAGAAGTAAAAGCATACGGTGATACTTATGCGCAGACGCATCTGTCAAAAACAGAGGGGGAGAGGGGGGATGAGGCCGATTTGTAGGAGCGACGAGCTTCGACGCGAGACCGGCTCATGAACAATTAGTCACATAAGCGAATGTTTGCTATGTGCAAGTAGGCGAAACGCCTTTGACGTTATATATACCGCAGCTAAGATCCGTCGTCTGAGCCGAGAGAGTCGCTTGGCACACGCGTGTCTGCGCATATATACCTGCTGCTGCGGGGATTAATTAAACCGGAAGAGACTTTGCGACGCTATAGTCTGCGTCGGCTTCTGCTATTCAAGTACACCATTCGTCAAAGGATCAGATCCAATTTTATATATATATCGGTTTCGTGTGGATGCGTGAGCTGGGTTTAAATAGAAGTAGCTAATTCCAAGTAGGCTTGTACGTATATGTATCTTATTTACAAAATTAACTTAATAACCTGAGTTCTGCTGAATATTAACAATTTGTTAAAATTTCTATATTTCAAAAAACTCAATTTAAAATTTATAATTCTATACAAAACAGCCTTATTGTTGAAAAAAAAAGAAATCTATTGGATGGCTATGATTTCTTCGAATAACTGCTCTCAGAGAAATGGTATAATAAAAACTGCCTGAACTCTACCAAAAAGGATTATGACAAAATTTGTTTTTATATAATTTCTGTTATCGTTTCTATAATTTTTGTTATCCTTGCCTATTTCTTATATAATAAATTAAATAACCCATGAATTGATAATTAAATAATTAAATAATTTTCTAAAGTTAAAACGTAAGAGATTCAAAATTTTGCTGTATACAGTATAATTTTTTTCTATAAAACTAAACATCAAGGATTCGTAAAAAAATGTTGAACTTTAGATAACTTTTCAAACATTGTAAAAAAAAACCGTTAGAACACGCCAGCTTAAATAGATTTTTCAGACAAAAGCACGCGGCCCTCGGCAAGAAAAGCTCGAGAGAGAAAAATGCATCCCTAGAAATAATCAGGTTAATTAAGACAAGAAACGCGAGCAGGAAGACTAGAACGCCGTGTCGGGTCAGTCTCTAGCGAGCGAAACAATAAAGCAACCACACCGAGGAGAGAGAGAGAGAGAGACGGACGTTAGGCGCGACCGCGACTGAAAAACCGCTACTCCTCTCTCTTCACTCTCTTTCTCTCTCTCCCTCCCGCGGCCGTACATTCAAAGCAACAGACAAACGCTCACGTGTGTGGCCTTCTCTCTTTCTCATTCCCAGAGGCCGAAGATAAGGGGAGCACGCGAGAGCTTTCGGCTCGTTCGCGCGCATTAGCGCATTCCTTTCTTGACCCCCCTCCCCCCACCCATCCCGGAAGAGAGAGAGAGAGAGAGAGGGGAGGGGGGAGAGGGAGAGAGAACGACTCCGCGATTTCTCATCATACAAGCCTAACCTCTAAGTAGGATTTCTCGTAATCCCACGGATTCGACACAGGGCTGCGGAGATAAGCCCAGTCTTGGCTCTCTACTCTCCTCTCCTTTCCTTTTTCATTCGAGGAGGGCTGAAACTGATAATGCCGCGGACACAGCACACGCGAGGGAGAGAGGGAAAAGCCAGAGACTTTTTATCGCGACGGCGGGCAAGGCTTCTGTATCGCTCGCTGCGTATATATACACGACGAGAGAGGAGCGAGAAGAATAGGGAGCAAGGAAGAAAATCGCGAGGAGCTCTAACGATCTGTTTTTTCGTATGGAGAGTGTTGCGGACTGGCGACGACGTGAGAGGTTCTTACACAGTATTTTGAATCAAGCAATGGTGTGTGTCTATAGAGCGCAAAGTGGGCTTTTTCATATCCGAGGTTATAAAGCGCACTGCGTCATAAGTGCAATCGTATATTATGTGCAATATATTAGGAAAGGATTTATTTAAGAATAAACCCTTACCTTTACGCACCAGTTCCATACGATATTTTACGCGCAGAGTATGTAATAACAAGCAAGGAAGTTGCGATTTTTAGGTTAGAGTGTCATAAAATTGCATACGATACTTGTGACCTAACTGGCTCACTGCAATAATAAGCCACTTAGCTCACATGCATCGCAATATACTGTTTTTGTAGCCCAAAAGAAAGAATTATTAAAAAATATTGTCCCGGGTTCAATAATTGTGCTCCCCCAAATTACTGGCCCCGGGACGAAATTCGGAAAAATGTTTGCTCCCTGGACAAAATATTTTTTTTAGTTTCCTCTTCCTCCTTGAGCTACAAAACGCAAAAATCGTGTTTATACAATAATGCGTACCTAGGGCGCAAAGTGAGCTTTTCCAAACCGAAATTTACACTTTTAATTTAGTTTGGTTCTAATTTTTCCTTACCACTTTCTCGCAATGCACATCAGGGATACGTGACCACGGAATATCGATATCCGACCTTTAGTATATATCACAGATGCGAAACAGCGAGGAGGAGAAGAAGGAGGAGAGAGCAGCCATTGAGAAACCCGAGCGCGTAAGTCAATTTTCTTGCTTCCCCGCTGGTCCTCGCTGCACAGTCAGCAGCGCGTAGCTCTCGCAAGAACTCGCGAGAGAGCTTACCAGGCACGATATCCGCGAAATGCGAATTGACGGCGGGAGTTCAACTCTTTGCTTCCAATACACTTTGGTCAATCAAAATTCAAATTCGCTAAGTCCCACACCGACGCTTGCATACGCGCTCGATAAATCTCCGACGAACAAAATCCCGTACAGCCCCGCTATCAACACCTTCCATCTCTCGGCACGTGTCTGTGTACTGTGTGCATATATCTCTATTCATATCCGATCGAAAAAAATTTTTTTTCCTCCAGCTCCCGCCCAAGACATAAGATATTTACCGGTTTTAACCGAAGACCGTCGATTTTTCAGCCGAAGCACGCTTACCATAAAACCGTGGAGAGAAAAAGGAAGCAGCACTAGCAGCAGCAGCGGAGCAGCGAGAAAAATGAAGCAGAAAGCTCGCGAAGTCTGTGTGCGTATGTGTGTGTATGTATGTATGTATAGACGGTCGTCGAGCATAGCCGCACGTATAGTCAGAACTGACGAGTCACGGGGTTAGTCGTTCCTTGGGAAGGTATGTACGTAGCTGAAAGCAAAGGAAGTCGTTTTTAAAGTCCGCGCGAGCGCGCGCGCGCAACTTTGATAAGGAGCAAATAGGAGGGCAAGGGCTTTTCGAGGAGGAATGATCCCGGCGGATGTTCTTTCTTCGTCCACTTCCGGGGGAGACATTTTTCGCTCGAGGGGCATTATTCAGACTCGCTTTTTCTTTTCTCTCTCTCTCCCCCACCCGCTAGCGAGCAATATATACCTCTTTTCCACTCTCTCTCTCTTTCCCTCTCCTTATGAAGCTTTCCGATTTCTATCTTGGGGGATATTCGCTCTGGATGTGGAAGAGTCGATCAATGTCAGGCTGAGAGACGTATAAATGTATTACACGTCGGCTATACGGCGATGTTTATAATTGTCGGAAACGAGTCTGTGTCGGGAGGGGACGAGTCGAACAATTCAGCTGCACGAGAGAGAATAAGAGCAGGTTTATACATTACATTGATGTGTTCGATGCTATGTTCCCGGCTGATTCCCTCTCTTTCGACAGAATCCGCATTTCGATGCTCGAATCCGCCGTATGAGCATCATTGGTATATACAGCGCGTATGGAATGAAATTGACTACTTCTCGATGAAATTCGCTATCATTGTTAAGCGCTAATTTATGCGAAATGCCCCGCGTATTATGGAGTCGAGCGCTAAAACACGAGTTTTAGTTTAGTGCACCTGGCTTAACGCATCAGCGCGAGATACAGAGAGGGAAAATGCCTGCAAACGTGTCAATTTGAAAATTCGCTGCTGCGCAGAACATTATTACAACGAAGTAATACGGGAATGACTATGTTTAAAATTTAACGTGAATTATTCAGTGGTCCGCTTTCTGTTGGGCGATTTAGAATTTAATGACCATTATTTCGACTTGAATGCGCTATTGCACCGACAATTCTCGCGAGTTGAAAAGCCAAGAGAGAGATAGAGAGAGAGAGAGAGAGAGAGAGAGAGAGAGAGAGAGAGAACATCGTGTTTCAGAGACATAACACTTTTACTTGATCTTTTGCGCGTTCGATATCTCATATTCGTAGATTATATATGCAAATGCAGAATATCATTTAAGATGTAAGAAATATTTAGACTAAGCTATGCGTCTTAGCTCAAAATAAGCTTATTAATCGTTTAAACAACCGCTTCGTAACTGCTAAATTTTTTTGTATATATTTTGTATATATACACGGAGAAAAATGGTCCCGTAAATATTACCTCCAGGTAATCCTTTTCCTAACTTAATGTGAAATTATGGAAGTCTCAGAAACAAAAATTTAAATATCGATGAACTTTAGTGCGCACCGGCTATGTCAATCATAACCTACAAAGACCGAGGCTATTCAGTATTGCCGAGCTCATACCCTGTAAGTGTCGTACTACTTTTATTTTTAGGTTTTTGAGTTATTGGCTTGTGATTTTTACAAGTTTTATTTGTAATTTTTGAAAATATTGTAGATAATGGATTTCGACGGGAACGATAAGGTAATGACACGGTGTGTGTGCACATATACGTGTACATTGTATGTTTAAGATGTTGATATTTTTTCAGTCTTCTGGAGAGGAAGAAAGTAATACACAGAGCTATCAACTAGAACCTCGACATTCAGAGAACACTGACCAAAGATCATCTAGCTGTTCATCGAGCTGTAAAATTACTGCACCTCAACGTATTGAAGCATCTAAGAAGAAGGTAACATAAGCAAAAGTAGTGATTATTTATAGACTAGATTTTAATTTTAATTCAACTAAGTCCGTAAAGTAATGAAATTTATTTACTGATATTATTTGCTTCTTAAATATATTGGTCATTTATATATTTTTCCAGAGAACACCTGGACTCGCAATTAAAAGTGTACGCCAAGAGGTATCCAACAACTGTAATTCTACTAATTCGTCACAGCACACAGAAGCTGTAGACGAAACAGTTTCTGGAACTTCCAATGCTGCTGTAAATAGTAATGCAGGTCAAAAAGAAGCGAATGGAGTAGGTCGTCAACGAGAACCAGAAGAGCGTCTAGATACAGTTAGTAGCAATAATAAATATATCCTATACCAATTATTTAGTATAATTTAAACTAGTGATTTGATCAACATTTTTTGAATTAAAAAATTAATAAATAATTTATAAATATAGGGCCTACGAAGATTTTTAGAATTGAATACAAGAGGAAAAGAAATTTTAATAGAGTATCAACAGAACAAGAATCATCTACCTAAAAACAATCGCGTAAGCTTGTTTGATTAGTGATCCAGAGAGAAAAGGATTAGATATTTAAGAATATCGAACCTTATACACAACTTGAAAAATTAAAGTAAGTACTACCATTGTGGCACTACCGGGCCCCTTGATTTCATAATTTTGTAATTTAAAAAATTGTAAACATATAATTTTATTTGAGTGTTTATTAATTTATTTTTTTTAAGATTTCTAGGGAAAGAATGCTCTTAGCCAAAGAGATTTTGAGCATTTTTGAACACGAGTGGACCGCTACTTATTAAGTACCTTTTCAGATGGTTAATAAAATACGTATTTCACCATCTGAAAAACTTATAGATCACTTCAATTACGAAAAGAACAATTAAAGAATACTGGACTTCTGGTAAGGACTTCACAAAATACCTTACTCCAAACACTCCCTAGTTTCCTAATATACGTTAATATTTTTATGAATATGTATTTACAATTCAAATTAATCTTTCAGACACCTGCTGATGTCGAAACAGAAGTAGCGGACTTTCAAGATAGATTAATACAAAGTGGACAAACATTCCAGCCTTTGGTTGTTGCTGTAGGAGAAATTGTGGAGATTACGAAATATATTGTGATAATCAACAATCAAACGTACATACAGAAAAGCTGCTTAGAAGCTGTGGCTCTAGTTTTAAAAATATTTTTCGTATTAGACTGTAGTTATCCCCAAAGCTCTTTAACTCTTTGGCTTTTCGTTCAAAAATGTTTATTTGGTATAGACCTCGGCACTGACGTACGTAATACTTCATTGACAATTTTATTAGGACGTATTGCTGATAAATTAAACGAGACCACAAATTCTTAATATGGAACATTGCGTTTTGTGCGAATACAACTTCGATAACAAACAGAAGTTGCTTGATCATATAAAAAATGTACATCGAACGTCAAATAAGTTTAAATGCATTTTTGAAAGTTGTAATCGATCATATTCGAAATTTCACTCGTTTAATGAACATATTAAGAAAAAACACACTATTTCTAATATTTCTGAAGATTGTAATATCAAGATTTATGCATGCAAGTTGATGAAACAAATAATTTACGTACTGATGATATTCAGAGTTACGATAAGCTTACTGACCAAAGCTTAGACGAATATTTCAGCAAACTCTATACTTAATCTTTACACCGCATTATCACGGAGAGAAGTAATCATAGCTACGGTCCGTGATCCTACTACCAGAAAAAAAAGGTTATAGAGTATCACCGCCAGACGGCGTGATATACTAGATTTTTTCAATGATACTCACACATTGTCGCGGTGATCATCTGCATCACTCTAATTTTCCCTGACTATCATTGTGTGAATCAGTGCTATCACAATCAGATAACAACGTATAAGCCTGGAACTGTTATTGTAGCAGATATAAATGAAAATGATATTGAATTTGGCCAAATACGTGCTATATATTTCGTAGATAGTAAGATTTATTTTAAGTATTCATCTTTCGATTTACATGGTTTTAATTATCATTACTTTGCACACAGCGTTCAAAAAATGAAGGTATTAGCAAAGTTCTTGCGTACGATTCATTAGCGTTAAGAACTCCTTGTTTGATTTTTGAAAAAAATAATACCACGTTTATTGCAACGAGACATGTATTATAAATTATAATGATCACGTAAATTTATTTAAATTACAGTTAATAAAATAAATTTTTTTAAATTATTAACAAGCGGTAATTTTATTCACATAATTCAAGTAGAAAACCCTGACAGTGAGTGTTAATCGTCGTGACAACCAATCACTGCTTTTTCCAGTGATCAGTCACGGCCTGAGACATACGTATCACGACTTGTAGCAGTGATAAGCCTTAGATATAGTTCCTATGATTGTGGTAGCACCGATTCGCACAATGATAGTCAGGGAAAATTAGAGTGATGCAGATGATCACCGCGACAATGTGTGAGTATCATTGAAAAAATCTAGTATATCACGCCGTCTGGCGGTGATACTCTATAAACTTTTTTTCTGGTAGTAGGATCACGGACCGTAGCTATGATTACTTCTCTCCGTATAGGCATTGTAGAATATTCAGATTTTTTAAAAATAAATTCCTAGTAACTGATGGATGCAGCAATATAGACAAAGATTGAAGCAGGCAATGGAGAAGAAATGATTGACAATTACTGGAGTGTATGTCCCAAAGTACATTGCGTATACGTATAGGACGATACACGAGTTTGCGTTTCGCACTTATAACGATGTTTGAATATATAGTATCTTATTGATACATTTGTATCACTCTCATATTCATATGCGCGAATATTGGCGTCCCTATTTCATTGTGAGTGCAGGTGCTGCTACTAGATGGCGTATCGAGAAAACACAAACTTACAAGTGACGGAATTTTACTCCAGTTAGTGTATAAGGCCATTTCATTAGATAAGAGTTCAATTGCGAGCGTAATGACGTTACTTGCGAAACTTGTGATAATGTAAACTTGCGATCTTTGTAATATAAGCGTAATTATCTGTTAATATACTAATTCGAATATAGGTACAGGACCCTTCCACTACTTAAGTACTACGACCGACATCTTCAACCGACCTTCCTAACAACTTGACACCTACAAATAAAAATAACACGTGGAACAACAAGCAAAATCCTTTTTTTAATTATTTTTCAAAATTCGTTCTATTTCAGTGAGAGTAAATTTTATATTGTAGTCTGTATAATTTTTATAGACCAGTATAGTAAAATTTACGAGAAAGGAAAGAAATGTTTACTTGTAATCTGTATAATTTTTACAGTTCAGTACAGTAAAATTTAGGAGACAAGAACTTTTACTATACTGAACTGTAAAAATTATATAGACACCAAGTCTGTGATCAGATTACTGTACTGTTTAGTAATATTTATGATAAAAAAATTATAAAATTTACGGGACAACTTTTCTCCGTGTACGGCAGATTAACATGTTGCTAATATAGAAATTTACTACGGGAAGAAGTTACGTTTCGTATATATTCCAAGAAAATTACTGTAGATTGTGATCAAACATTTGTTATAACTTTCCTAAACGTTCAATCGCGATACACTAACACTCCTTAAAACTTTACTACGATATATTCCACCGCAATCAAATCCAAGCTAAAAATTTTCATAACAAAAACGCCATCACTAGCGAGATTATAGTCTTATGCATCCCACTTTTCACGAGAATAATCTGAAACTCAATTAAAAAAATTCAAGTCTCGCGCCACGATGCGAAGCATGCGCAAAAAGAAAACAACTACTATGAACTTGCACGTATGCATGCAGGTGCGGCGCGGCGGGCGAGGCGCAGCGAAAAGGAATTCAACTCCTTGGGGTTAAATAACAGCCAACAATTTATTCAACTTAATAAAAGGAAGCACAAAAGAAATGAATTAATAGTCGCAGCGCGTCTGAGTAGGTGTGTTTATGCGCGTTGAAGGCGTATATAGTGTGCGGAGTGCCCGAGAGACATGCGTCACGTAGTCATTCGGTCTCGTATATATATTCTGAAAACTTACAGTATACACACTTTTTGTCCATCTATCACTTTGTTTTATAAAGTTTCGAGTTTAATAGATCGCGATACGCTCGAAAAAAAAACCAATAGTGAAAAGTATAAAAAAAAAAAACGTAAAAGATTGCGTTAACTAAACTTTCTTATCTTTCGGGTATTGTAATGGTGAAACTCGAAAGTTTGTATAAATATAATTTACTGTAACGACCTTGTGCTTACTTGCAACTCGATTTACGCGAGTTACAACGCGAATAACAACTGTTCGCTGTACAGTCTGATACGTATTGCGGCGGGAAATTTGAATTTTTCTCTGACTTTCAGCTTCGCCCTTTGATCGTCCTTTGTTCGAGCAATACTTATAGCGCGGATGCAAGCGAAGCATATAAAAATCAGAAATAAAAGATTACTTCTCCTTGCAAAGTCCTAATTTTTAACCCCGTCTTTCTGAAAAAGTCGCTTTATCTCGCGAAGAAAATCCTCGAGTTCTTCGCAGGCTGCGCAACTCCCCCTCTTGCCATTCGAAATAACAATCTCGAGGAAACATTCTCTCTCGTAGCCGCTTAACGATAAAAACGAATACGGTTCAAGTATGCACAAAAGCATCTTTCTGTCGCCCTTTCTTTCTCGGAGAGCGGAATCCGCGAAAGGCAGCCCCCCCCCTCGGGGGAGACTTTCTTATTCGAAATTTACTTCCTCATTTCATAGCCGCCTATCCAACTTTCTTGTACGCGCAAGAGCGACCTTTGACCTGAAAACGCGTTTCTACGTCCTTTATATAACCATTCGTCCTCTCGCTTCCCCATTCATCTCAATGGCTCGAATGTGGCTTTCCGAAATTAGTCCCTCTAACCCGCGCGCATAGAGAGTCAGCCTACCACCCAATGAAAATTCTCCCCCGTTCTCCCCGGATAATTACCACATTCGCTTCCTTCGCGGAAATTTTTAATTACACACGGCCAGCAGCAGCAGCGCCACAGTGTTAAACAAATTCGCCCGTTACTTCTTTTTCCTCGGCGCATTGTATATATATGGGAAAATCCGCCGAAATAATTCAGATAATGGCAGCGGAGACGTCTCGTGAGACTCGTCTGGAACAGCGGTTTTTTAGTTCTATATAGAACCCCGAGAACACGAATAAGTGTTTTTGGGTATTTAGATATTTGTGTAAAAATTAAAAAAAAAAAAATTCGTTTTCATAACACGTGCATCGCAAGGGCTCTTTCGCTGCCTCAAAACTCCGTGGAAAGTCGAGTTTTTCTATGCAGTGTCGGAGCGGGAGGTAAAAATGTTTACCTCCCGCTGCGAGATATACATATGTATACATTCATACATACATATAATAAAAATAAGACACCATATCCATATGTATGTATATAATAAAATTTCAAAATTTTCAAAAATTTCAAAAATTGTGAAAATTTTAGTTTAGCATCAGGCTGTCTAACAAAAACCGCCGTTATTTTATTAAAAAAAATCATAGACAAAAAAGCTCGACCAATTTGAAAAGCTCAGATATTTTTTGAACTTTTGTGCATATTTGCAACATTAAAAATAAAATTCCTTTTCCCTCTAAATTCGGATTGAAAAAAAACGAAATTTTTTTTTAATTTTTACACAAATATCTGAATACCCCTCGGGGAGCGCAATTTGCGTCGAAAAAATCCGGAATATATATTCAGGAAGGCAGAAGCAAAGTGTGCGCGGATGCGCAATGAGGATCGTCAGACCGGGGGAACGATACACTGCAGCCGGGGGAGTCACGCGAGATGACGCGGATAGCGCGCGGTCGGGCCGCCGAGGCTAAACAGTCGGCGGCTCCGCGCGGAAATGACGCGCTCGCCACCTCCGCACGAGCTCTCGATTTACACGACCAGCTCGCTCCTCGTCGTAGTCGACGCCGCGGAAACTCCATCGAGTCGCGCGCGCGCAGCTAAATTCTCCCTCCGGATCCCTCCCGCGTACGTGCTCTAAATAGTTCACGCGCAGATGGTTCACGAGGTCAAGCTCGGAAATACCGGGGGTGGGTGGGGGGGGGGGCGAGTTGAAGAGCTTTTTTACTTTCGATAAATAAAAAGGCGAGGAGAAAGGAAATTTTTATTATTCCTCATAGAGTTCGGGCCATTCGTCAAAGTCGAATTTGGAGAGGAGAGAGAGAGAGAGAGAGAGAGATGCTGCGCGTGAGAGAATAGTGTAGTTTCTGGAATTACCCCCAACTTTTCCCATCCGAGAAACTTTTTACGGTATTACGGGTCGGTAAGAGTAAATGTAAACCTTTTTCTTAGTGTATATCATCGCTCTTGTGTATACTTACTTACGTGCCGCGTTATTCCGATAAATATATATAGCGCGTACACTCCCTCGTACTCACATACGATTCGAATCCAGGTTATCGATCAACAGGACACACACGTATCGGTGTTCCTCCTATTTATTTCCGTATCATTCACTTTACGAAATTGCACGTATAGCGTCCGCTCGTTGTTAAATAAAAAATGTGCGTTTATCGACAGTTGAAAATGACGTATCATTTGCAAATAATTATAGCTTTCCGTTACGGTCGTGAAACCCGTCGAGCTTAATAATAAACAGAAACACAGGGTCGAGATCAAAACCGAAAACAAAGCGTAGATTTCCAAAATAAGCGTCGCATCCTGCCGTCGCGCACGTGGTGGCGAGACGCAAAAAAAGCTCCCCATAAGACACCGAGAGAACGAGCCCATAGCTGAAAGTTTCTCGTTACGCGACGCACAGACACACGCGATATTCCGCGGGACACACGCGGGGCCCTCTCCATATACCCTCTTCCTCTTTCTCTCTCTCTCGTTCTCCTCCTCCTTTTAATGCTCACGCAGCGTATTTATGGCCCCGCAGAGCGCGCGCGCGAGACGAAAATAAAATCCGATGGGGTGGAACAGGTGATGGTGGCAGAGCGCCAGAAAAACGTGAATGGACTACGCGTGCATACGATAAATCTCCATAAATATGTATGAACGTCTCTCCGGCGGGGGATATAACCCTTTCCCCTCGGCGCGAGCTACCGCCGAGCGCGCGCGCGCGCGCGGTCCACCTTTTTCGACGCCCTTTATCTTCTTTTGTTTTTGCTTGCTTTGTTATTTATTCATGCCGAGGCCGGCCGCGCTCTGCTATCTTTACGCGCTTTCCTCATCTGACGCGGCCCGTGTTGTTGCGCTCTCGCGAGGACCTGCTACGGCTCCTGGTATTTCCAGCAAAAACGGAGTATTATACGGCCGACAGCTGACTTGCTCCGCTAAGATATGGATTAATTGGCCTGTCGTCTTCGCGATAAGGACATTGGGACGTGCATACGTGGCGACTGGAGTTGTTGTGCAGTCAAAAAGTTACGTCGTTGTACGGGAACTGTTATAGCTTCGAGAGATTATTGATTTTTCGGAGGTGGGATAATTGTGGAAAGGCGAACGACTCCATTATTTTCACTAGTAGAGAGTAGCAGAGTATCAGAAGAAAATTTATGTAAGCATCGAAGACGTTGAAGAAAAATGATTACCTAACATTTGTTGTTACGAAACAAAACGGTAATGCGAGCAATTTTTATACGTTGCTCATCGCTTTCGTTTTGTAAATACACATTATTATAGTATCATCATTAATACAATTAAATAAATGATTTGTTGCTCACTTTTTCACAGTTATGACTGCTGATGATTAATTAAAATAAAGTGTACGTAACGACGAATGAACGTAGAGTAGGAAAACAATCGACTGAATGTTACATAAGTAGACAAAGCGATTTCAGGAAAATAATTCTTTTCTTCTAAGTGCAGACAATTGTAATGCATCATAATTAAAGGTTCCGGCTCTACTGTTCAACAATTTTTCACTAGTATACCAAAAACATTAAATTACACGCGCTCCACCCATATACCAGGATTCTCAATTAGAAGCAGCAAATCTCCCGAAATTCCTGATACATACGCGCAGCGAGATTCAAGCCATCGTTACGCCTTTATTATTCAAAGCCTTTCCCCGCCGCGTCGGCTAAAAGCCCGGAGTGTAGAGCTGCGAGAACGAGAGGCGCTTTATCGAGAGACCCTAATCGTCGCGAAGGGCTGCTGCCGCTGCTGCAGCAGCGGAAAATATTAAAGCTCCAACTACACAACCCACCCCGCGCGCGCAGTGTATATATAGTCCTCCCTCGTTCGCGAGTTGAATTAAAGGAGATGCGCCTCTCGTTTTTAATGCACTGCTTACGGCAAACGACGAGTCGCGCAACAGCGCCGCGCGCCGCGGCATCGGAGCCGCGCCGAGAGTGCGAGTGCAGGGGAGTAGAGCTCATTGTCCCCCGGAATACGCAGTTAGCGATGTAAATGTAACCATTAAGGGAGCAAGCAGCAGCGGCGTCTAGTCGCAGCGTCGTCCAGATACTACTCCGGGGATTTCGGGTGTCGTTTGCACGTTGGGAATTGTTTTCCGCGCGCGCCGGCCCCCGAATACAAATGAGAGCTGCTGCCGCTGCTGCCGGAGGGGGAAGGGGGGAGACGCGAAGCTCGCCAACGGCGAAGCGCCGCAAGATAACGTCCTGTCGGCTTTACAGCGCGCCACAACTTCTTTTTCCCTGTCTATATAGCGCGCGGCTGTGAGCAACGCGCGGGCAGCCATGTACATGGGAAATTCCGTGGAAAATATTCTCTGGGACAGCGTTTCTCTTCTACTGTGGGATACGCGGAATACGAAAAAAAGGGTTTCTACGGAAACAATCGTGAGACACTGTGATTTTTTAACAATTTTGATTTTTAACAATGACATTTAAAAAGCGAAAAGTGTTTTTTTCACGCACTGCATAGTTCTCAAGAACCTAAATGTTTTTCACGTATAATCTCTATTTATCAGGGGAAGAGAGCTTCAATTTAAGCTGTAAAACATTAAAATTGAAATGTTAGATTGCGAGTTATTGGCACCTAATCATAACAATGGTGCCTCAAATGCAAATTTTTCGTGAAAACATTAATGTATTTTTAATAAAAAATCTCTGCACTTTCTTAAAAAAAATTGGTAAGAATGAAAAGTTCTTTAAATTGGTCAAAGAACACACCTGAATTTTGTCAGATCGATTCGAGCAATTTTTCAATTTTACAATATAAATAAATTGCTCAAGTGCCAATAATCCGATTTCAATCTTCTATAGCTTAAATTGAAGCTCTCTTTTTCTACTATATAGTTATTATACCTGAGAAATTTTCAAGTTCTCGAGAACCATGCAACATGTAAAAGAAACATTTTTCGATTTTCAAGTTTTATTGTTAAAAATTAAAATTGTTAAGAAAAACAGTGTCACACGTCCATTTTCGTGGGAACGCTATTTTTTTCGTGTATTGTATGTCCTATAGAAAAACGCTGTCCCAGTAGTGTATATTTCCTGAACGTTTTGGGCGGAATTTCTCATATACGGATAAACGACTGCGCATAGCGCAGTGGCCGCGCGCTGCGCTTTCATTAATAATCACAATTATGCGCTGCTTGTAATAATGAGTAAACTACACTGGCGTAGTAATGATAATAATACGTTTCTGCACAGCGCAGTGTAGTTTCCGGACTGCCGAGAGAGTGTAATATAAATGCTGCGTCATCAGGCCGATCGCTTAATTGAATTTGGTCGTATACGACTACAGCTACATCGAAAATTGATCATTTCGCGATAAACTTTCTTGTGGCGCAGGAGGCGAAGCGATGCTTTGCGTTTACACGCGCGACGCGGAGCTTGGATGAATAATTGTTGATTTGCAGCGCGCGCGCGCGCTCTGCAGTTGCGGCGAAACAAAGGCAAAATATCATATTCGCCCAAGCATTGTGTTTGCAGCTTCTCGCGCAATTATTCGCCACGCGGTGTAAAGCTCTCTCGCGCAATAAAGCATCGCGAATTCTAAAATTGTATACACGCACTCCGCTGCTCGCTGCTCTATGCACCGGCCGCTGAATCGAGCGGCGAAGTAGACTTCATTGTGTCGGGCGCTTGATGCAATCTCTCGGCAATAATCGTAGCTCTCTTTGACACTTCTAACAAAGTAAACTCTCTCTCTCTCTCGCGCGCGCAAGCTCTCAAGCTGAATAAACGTCGAGACGCCGTCGGCGCGCTGTTGTGCTGCTGCCCGCAGCCTCATAATGAGATACCTTTATAATCAGCAGCAGCAGCAGCTGCTGCGACAGAGTCGTCTACGTAATCACACAGCGCTGCGCGATTGATTGACGTCTGCGGTCATTCGAACGGCTAACCGCTCGATTAACGACCCGTCAAATTTTCCGTACTCACTATGGGTATAGGCCGGTAACTGCTGGCGTCTGATGGCATAGCATCAGCAGAGACTTGCCTCTCTCTCTCTCTCACTCCCTCCCGTAAAGCCAGATTTAGAGTGCCCTTTTACTCTGTCTAACAGGATTACCGACGTCAAAGAGAAGAGTGTCGCGTGCTTCAGACAGGTGACATTGCCGCTGACAGAGCTGCTCTTCGCCTCGGCCACCCCCTCCCGCATGAACTATCCGCGCGCAGACAAGCGCGATTCTTATACTATACGCGCGGCGCTAATTAATGGACGGCTTTTTCAAAGTCCGAGCTTTTCACAGTTTTCGGAAAGTGGATGGAAGAATTTTTAAAAATTTTTTTCCTTTCGAACTTCGTTCGCGGTCGTAATGGAGATTTCAAAGACCTTGAGTTACTTTTCATGATAGGATGAAAACAAAATCAGAATAATACGACGTTGTCACTTTATACTCGGACCCCGTCGTATCGTATTTCGCATTGTTTACAAAAAATATCGGGTTCGTTGTCTCGGCTAAAGGAGTATGGCATTTCGGAACTCTTTAATCCATGCCTACGCAATATCCAAAATTGGATTTACAGATATCACGGCGATTTTTCAATTTTCCGTTTCGAACAAAATAGAAAAAAAAAATTAAAGTAAGCACACGACCAGCCGACAACACGTCAAAACCCTGTAGAAAGTCGGTGATTTACACGTCGAAAGGCAAGCCAGTGTTCGTAGGAAAAAAAAGGGACTTTTGAATCAGCCGACCTCAATACGTCAATTTTCATTGAAATGTCGGGGAGATCTGCGATTTAAATGTCGATAAAGTTCGCAGCGCGGTCAGAGGCCACAGCGCGCGCGTGCCTGAAAAGAAAATGAAATAAACAAAAAATCCAGTGGAACGGAACAAAAACATCCCTGGCCGCGGCCCGAGGGAGCGGGAGAGAAAGCTGCTCCCTGCGGAAGAGAGAGAGAGAGAGAGAGAGAGAGAGATAGAGACATAGAAAAAAGCGTTTGGCGAAAAATAAAAAAAAATAAAAAGACGAGAGAGCGCGTATACCCCTTGCGAACGAATCAATAGGAAGTAATCTACGTGTAAATCCAGTCGCTTTCCCTTTCCGCCTTGATGGTCCGCGAAGTGAATGCAGTCATCAGGGCTATATAGGCTTGATGCAAAGCGCATACGCGGCAGCGTATATGCGTCGCGACGACAACAGCCGTGTTACGGGTTAGTCCTGCGGCGACGCGGCGGAAGACCGCCGCGCGGCCTACAGAAGAGTTCGAATCTACATTTAAATCATGCGCGCCGAGTCGACATTTGCATTTGCTCGAATTTTCGAATCGCGGCCTATCTCTCCGCGCGCAGCTTCGTACGCACACCAGGGCGTACAAATACACGATGCACGTAGCGCAGCGGCTATATACATGCGCTGCATGAATCACGTGACGCGCTAGAGGGCGCTGCGTGGCTTAGCCCCCCCACCCCAGCGCCACCACCACCACCACCACCACCGGCCATGTCTCTGTCAGTGGAAGAAATGAATTTCGCGCAGATTTATCGCCTACGATTTATCGACGACACTTTTTTCAATAAACATCCCCGAGTGTCGTAAACGCGCGCGCGGCGGCGGCGGCGGCGGCGACAAAACAAAAAAGGGAGGGGAAAAAGCAAACAAAACGCTGCCGCCAGGTTGCGGGGCAGAACCGCGGCGTCTGATTATAAAGGACGCGACGCTCTGGCTGTATATGCAACAAATTTCCATTGTTCCTTTTTAATTTTCCTTTTCTGAGGCCGGGGTCCGAGGGTATGACAAAATAGCCAGATAATTCATCGCCCGGGATTAGGCGGCGACCTCCAGAGTGTACAAGACCAAGGCGAGAGGAAGAGCGAGAGAGAAAGAAAGGGCCCCGGGCTTCCCCTTAAATTATCGTGCGACCGTCTTTCTCTCTCTCTCACTCTCTCTCTCCGAAAGAGGAGGACGCCGTGTGTTTGGAAATAAAATTTTGCCCGGCCGCCGCTGCTCCCGCAAGGTGAGCTGGGCGTGAATTTTGCCGGTAACGAGGGCCCCCGCGCGCATCTCACGCGCCTCTCTCTCTCTCTCTCTCTCTCTCTCTCTCTCTCTCTCTCTCTTTTGAATTATCCCAGAATAACGTGCGGGGCTCGGATCGCTTCCGCTACGCTGCCCGCAGAATCAAGGCTAATTTTCGCTGCATTCGGCCGTTCGGATACGGTTTTGTACAGCGTGTTCGAATTTTGAGTTTTTAATGAGGGACGAGCGTTTTTAACGGTGAATCGATACGGATGCGCGCAACTTTTCTGTATATCCATAGCAGCGCAATCAAAATTTCAAGCTTTTATTTCTGTCAAATGAATTCCGTATGAGAAATATCCGGGCTGAATTCCGTTATTCGGTATATGTATGCATGATGGAAGAAAACATTTATAAACCCGTGCTTGATTCACTAGTTCTCTGATGCGCTTCACTTGTTCAACAACGAATAATTTACACTTCCTTTTATTTGCAAAATATTAAAGACGTTTGCAAAAGTTTATAATAAACAAACAGAATGTACAATTATTTTCGTGAAAGTAAAGTTACTGTTCATTCACAAAAGACTTTTCAATTCAAACAAATGAATTCTCTTTCTCAGTTTCTTACTTACTTCCAATTAAAATCATTAACCCAAACGCGAATGATAAACCTCGCGATACCCCTTAAGACACATGTAGATCAGTAGTACACACAAATCTTTCGTGCAAACATGCATATTAATACGCAATTCTACATTACAACGCGAGGCAACATAAAAAGGAAAAAAACACACAATGTGCCCTGAATATTGTTTCTTCCCCCAAGTGTACGCCGGCGTTGACGCGAAAGTTCCTTTAATCCCATTTGTCGGGCGTGTAAACACGCTGCGCATAATAAGTTCATTAAAATCGAGCCCTAGCACAACGACGCGCGCGCGCGAGGAAAAGAGAGCAAAAAGAAGACGCACACGAGCACCGCCGCTATACACTGCTGCAATGTCCGCGCGCGTAGTTTTCCTCGCCGACGCGTATAATTCTCGCGACAATGTAAACACAAGTCTAATTTTTCCTCTCCTTCCCTCCCCCCCACCTCCCTCCCGGCGGCCGCCGCGCGCTGAAACTGGAAATACCGCACCCGTGGGAAATTACACGCAGTCCAGCGATTGACGTACATAAAACATTATACGCGCGCGGAGGCGGCGGCGGAGGAAGAGAGAGAGAGAGAGAGAGAGAGAGAGAGTCGAAAAATAAAAAAAGAACGACGCAGCGCGGAGGTTATAAACGCGTTCCTCGCCCTTGCGCCCGTTTGCTTTTTTTTTTTAATCGCACACACGCGAAAGAGGTCGCAAAAATAGCCAAGAAAGACGCGACGACGGACGGAAGGAAGAGGGGAGAGAGAGAGAGAGAAGGAAAAAGGCTACGAGGCTATTGGCCTCGCTCTGCCCTGTGCTATACAGCGATACATGTATATAGGAGCCTAAGCCAGTTTCGTCGCCTTTGTGCCATTATATCCGCGCCGCGGGTGCAGACTGATTTTCCGATAGCCCACTTTTCTTTTTCCGCTCTCTGAAGGGTGCTTCACATTATGGTCGCGCGACGGCGAAAAATCTCCTCCTCCTCCTCCTCCCGACTGACGTCGCGCATCTTTGCTTCTTTCGACGCGGCGGCGCTGTATCGACGCGGAGGAAAAAAGATCACACGCCTCGAGGGATAAAGGCTTGGAACAATGAATGACGACGGCTTGTAGAAGCAGGGAGGAGGAGGGGGGGGGGGAGGAAGAAGGGCGAGCGAGAGAAGAGCTGGAGGAGCGCCAGAGTGCTTTTATTGTTTTAGAGGCTCGATGAGTTTTCAGTTTTAATTGCGTTGGAAAATCTCGGGGATTCCGCGAGTCTCGGGGATACAAGAATTCGAATAAAGAATGATGAGGGTCTCTCGCGGAAAATTAAGGGGGGGGAAGAGCGAGTTGAGTTTTCAATTCGACCGGGTCGCGTTCGGATAGAATGGAAGAATCGCTAGACGCGCGGAGACGACTGGAATGAAGAATGAGAGCGTCTCGGAAAATTAAGGAAAATTTCGGTAACTGAAGAGATCGCGGAAATCTCCTCGGAATATGAGGCACGACGATATTAATCGTCGAAAGCTAAATGCGGAGTATTATTGAAATTCCGATAGCCTTTACGAAGGAGAGAGATAATATTGGAGCGCGCGTTGATGGATCAAAATTTACGCGATATATGAATGGGGATTGTAGAAAATAATATGGTAATATACACGCGAGGCGAAATATCCGAAGAAGCTTTCGTTGGAGAGCTATACAGGACAGTCAATTTCGTCCAATAAATTACTGGCTGCAGAGCTCGAGATTCAATAGAAATAATTAACAATGCCCCGGTGAATTCAGCCGACGAAACAATGGCGAATCTAAAATGCGGAAACGAAGCGAAGATACGCTCCTCTCCCTCCCCCCCCCCTCTCTCTCTCTCTCTTTCTTTTTTTATGGAATTGAAGCGAACGCGAAGAGTCAATTAAATCGCAGGCTGCAGCCGCGCGAGAAAGTGCGAGGATGTATAACGAAATCGTTTTATGCAGGCTCTCCAAGCTCCCTCTCTCCCTCTCGCTCTGCAGCAGCAGCAGCAGCAGCAGCCGAGGAAACGCGACGGCGCCGGGGAGAAGGAGCGCCGAGGAATGGGCGTATAAAGAAAAGTGGATACAAAAGAAGAAAGCAGAGGGGGTGGGTGGGGGTGGGGGGAACGACTGGCGCTTAAAGTGTTGGAGGATATAAAACTCTTTCCATGTTGGAAGTTATACCCATTAAAGATTAATAAACCATCAAGGTGGAAGAGAGCCAGGAAATGGGTGACAGACGCGCCGAGAGAAGAGAGAAGAGTGCTCAAGGAGATATCAAGGATGATAAAAGAAAAAAACAAGGACGAGGGGAGTAGAAGTGAAAAAGGCTGGACTCTGCGCAGCGTTATATAGAGGTATATAGAGAGGACAAGGAAGAGAAAGGGAATAAGTTCAAAAACAGAGTCTGAGGACCGAGAGAGAACGAGGGAGAGAGGGAAAGAGAGAGAAAGCTGAGATCGAAGTGTATTTGGCACTTTGCCCACACTTTCCACCGACGAATGCTCGTCTGATATTTTTTTTACCTCGAGAGTCATACTGGATTGGTGTGTGCGTTCTTTCGCGGCATGTCGTTAGCTATCCTATATTGTTTCGAATAATTAATTAACCAATTTTTGTAAAAGGAATGTAAGAAATTTATCCTTTCCTTTATATCTAATTAATTTTAACTCTCAATTGAGACGTTTGTGAATTTTACATAAAATAAAAGAAACATAACTATATACCCGACAATTGCTGCATCGATCGACAAATGTTTTAGGAATAATACGTTTCAATTATAATTTTCAATCACTTTCTTGTTATACGGATTAATACTCAAATTCTCATGCAAAATCAAAAATTCCCCACATATTGACCCGCATAGCAAAAATATGTTTCAGTTATGTTTTTCAATCACATTCCTGTTACGGATTAATACTCAAATTTTCGCGCAAAATCCAAAATTAGCGCGCGATCGACGACACGGCTGCTGCGTATAAAAGCAGACGAAAAGTTGATACACATTTCATCAAAATAAATTGAATGTATTAACATCACGTAAATTTTGTGCAAATCAATTGACGAAATCCAATATCCGTGCGCGAATCATACGAGAAGCAGCATACGCATCGTCACAATAATATTTCCTTCTCATTCAAATTTTCATCAGCCGCCCGGGCAGAGAACACTTCCATCGCCCAAAACACATCCCGTGTATATATCGCTGGTTATACCGCGTTTCGAGTCGAAAATCAACGCATTGAAATCGCGAGCGCCGATGCTTCGCTCACTCTCTCACCAATGGAAAAAGCATTTTTAATTCCGCGCCTTCGCCGGCACAATAAGCGCGAATCAATTCAATAGCAAAAACTCGTTAGCAGGCAAATTGATGCGCGCATTCGATTCGCGAATCGCCGCGCTTAATATTCAAGCATCTCGCGAGCGCGCACTTTTCGAGCGCAGGCGCGCGCTTGCCAATAAGTCTCGCCCCGACAATGGCCCGCAAACGATGAAGCATCGCGGAAATCAGGCGCGCCAAGTGTATCACGCGATCGTTTTTCGCGATCCCTCCAACTCGATGACGAGGGTAGAGATAGCGAGGCGGCCACTATATAGTTATAGCTCTCGCGTAGAGTACACACATTTACATATATACACAGGCAGCGCCTACCCGCGAGAGAGCGAGTGAGACCCGGGCTACATTCCCGCGGCTGCTCAGTCATTATCCCTCGATTAATCGAATAAATCAATTAGCGCATCGCTTCGATAATGATAACGAATGAGCCGCGCGCGCGAGCGCGGATCGATCCTCGGGTGTGCCACACAGCGACTATACGCCTCTTACTCGCGGATAAGCAGTTCACCGCGATGATTAGCCTTATATTTCGTAATGTGTCTCTCTCTAGCTCTATAACGGCCATCAGGCTGATTGCGCTTGTGTTATACACCCGCACCGCCTTCGACGCGAGGATGCAAAGTTTGCGCGGTTTTGCGGTGCAGGGATGTATATCTAATTGGACGGCCGCCGCCACCGCGTGGTAGAAGACTCGAGAGAAAGAGAGAGAGAGAGAGAGCAATGCGGACGAGAGGGAGGGGGGGGGGAGGGAGGAAAAAAGCTCTTGGGTATACACAACGTCCCTTTGGCGCGCGCGCGAATGCAAATGAAGCGATCGAAACGCGCAACAGTAATAAAATCGATTTCCAGTTACGCGAGAGAGCAAACGACTCGACATCGGCTGCTGCTCTCCCGTCCAAATGGATTACGTCGTCGTCGGCCTGGAGTGACGCTCGAATTGTTTTTACACCGGCATTCATCAGCTGCTGAATTCAACGATTCCATTATTTGCGCTCGCGCGCGCAGCCTCATCCATAGTGATGTCGATTACAATAACAAATAAGAGCCGGTCTCTCTCTCTCTCTCTCTCTTTCTCTCCCCGCCGCGATCCCCTCCGATATATATCGCTCCTCGGAGATCTTTAAGCCGCGTATATAGACTCGGAGAGAGAGAGAGAGACTCTCGAGGTGTACACACACAGACACGCATACATGAGAGCTGCACAGCTATATATCCGTAAGAGAAGCCGAGCGCAGACACTGGGGGCGCATAATGTTACGGCGCTGCACGAGCGGCTCGCTTCGTGACCGGGCCCTCAAACAGTCCCAGTGTAATGTTAATAATGAAGCCGCGGCCGGAGAGCCGATACGCCGCCGCCGCCGCCGCGAGTCGTGTGCGACGACGATCCGGCCTGTGGTGAGAGCTGGAGAGAAAGAGAGAGAGAGAGAGAGAGAGAGAGAGAGAGAAAAGTGGGTGCGACTTTGCGCTTATAGACGCATTAAGCAATCACGTTGGAATTCGAGATTACGGATGCGCCGCGCCGCGCGACGGCGAATCGACAATGCCAAGCGCGATCTCTATGACGACTTGCCAGCCGTGCGAGCCTCGCGCAGCTAATGTAGTGTCTCTATGTGGCGCAGTGTTTGATCTGCGATCCTTCATTTGTCGATCGTGATCGCGCTCGAGAGTTTGCCGAGAGAGAGAGAGAGAGAGATAGTCTTTGACAGGCGAATCCGAACGCTATGGCATCTCCTTCTTTTTGGAAGATGAAAGGTGGAGTTGCGTGGCAAAACAGGTGTATATGCGGAAATCCGCCAGAAATATTCAGATAATTGGTTGGGGATTTTTTTTTAAATTTTGTGTTATTTTTCTGGGATAGCTCTTGTATTGTTCTCTGGGACCACGTAAAAGACGAAAGAAGCAGTGTCGCCACGAAAACGGGCCTGTGACAAGAATTTTTTCAGATCGATTGTTGTGATCAGAAGTTGCTTTGCAAAAAAAATAAAATCGAAAAATTGCTCGAATAAAAATCTGAAAAAATTCAGGATGTATTCTTTGGCTAATTTCAAGAAGTTTTTACTATTATGAGCTTTTTTGGAAAACGTGTAGCTTTTCAATTAAAAATTGATCAATGTTTTTTCAAGAAAAACTGTGCATTTGAGGTACCATCGCTATGATTAAGTACCCTAAAAACTTTCAATCTAACAATCCGATTTTACTGTTCTATATAGCTCAAATTGAAGCTTTCCTTCCGTATTAGTAACAATCAGACGTGAGAAATATTTATAGGTATTCGAGATTATGCAGCGTGTAAAAAAAACATTTTTTGATTTTCAAATCTTACACATACCACATCAAAAATGTTTTGAAAAACAGTGTCACGCGATCATTTTCGTGGAAGCGCTATTTTTTCGTATTCTGTGTATCCTACAGAAGAAGAAAAACGCTGTCCCTCAGGCGTAGCACCGAAATTGTTTTTTTTTTTAATTTTCCAACCAATTATCCGAATATTTTCGGCGGATTTTCCCATATACATGTCGAGCCAGTGAATCGTAGAAAAGAGAGCAAATACACGACGAGATTCCTTTATCCAACTGAAAGCTGCATGATGAATCTCTTTCGATTGCTCTCGATGAACTTTTAGCGGAGGCAAAAATTGCCAACGCCGAACGACTGCGATTTCCGATTGTATACGTGACCATATTCGTGATCGATTGATCATAAGGATGAGAGACGTAGTGTACACAAGAGAGAATCTTATGTGTATCAAGAATTTTCAGCCAGCGCACAATCAATATCTCCGGCAATGCCGAGGAGTTACGATGTATCAGGAGTGGCGCGCATGCTCTTCAGCTTTTGACGCGTTCGCACGTGAAAGATGCTTTATTCGAACTTTCTCCCGCTATGTTTGCACAGAGCCGCGCGCGATCGACGCGATAACAGAGCCGAAGACAGTGGAAAATGCAACGGGGGCGCCAAAACTCGCGCTCAAACGAATCGCGACGATTCCCTAATACCGTTTGTTTTTCCTTCGATTGCGCGAGCAGTGCGGCAAGCGAGAAATTCGTTTTATTATTTATTTATGGAGTTCAGTCAGAAGCGTTTTTCCCGTCGGCAAACGCGTATACACGTGCATGCGCTTGTATGCCTTGAGAGCAGTGCGCCCGAGTCAGTCGGGGAGAAAAATGTTTGCTTGGCTCCGGCGCTTTGAGCTTAGCGCCGTGAAAGAAGATTCGTTACGTCGCACACACACAACTTCCGCGCGGCTTTTGGAATTAGCGAATCTCCCGCGCAAAGAATTATGCGCAAAAGCGTCAAAAGAAGTTGAGAAAAAAAAAGAATTAAAAGAGCTGTGTGTGTGTACAGATCTGTCACGCGCGCTTGCGTCGCGGGGGACTGGATATAAAGTGAAAAATTCTCTCGGAAGAAAAAAAAAACATTATTACGAGAACACTTAGCCTTGCATCCGGGACTGTGCGAAAGTCCTTTTTTTCCATTCGCTCTGACTCTCCCGATAAAAGGTGAGGAAACCCCCTCCAGCACTAGCGCAGATAATTCAAGCCTCGATCGGGATAAAAAGCTTTTCGCATCATTTACATTCGATTAGACTTCTCTCGTTCTCCCGCTCTATTTTTCCCCGAGGCTCCCACTCTTTTGCCTTCCGCTATCAGAGGGCAAGGAACAAAAGCGGGAGATCACGAAAGAGAAAGAGGAAGAGAGAGAAAGAGGGAGAGAGAGAGAAACGTCGAAGTCAATGGAAGATAAAGAAGGAAGAACCAGGAACCACAACTGGTCCTGTCGGAATCTTTTGTCGTCCTCTGCTTCTGAGCGCGCAGAGAGTGCGTCAGTCCTCCTTGAAGCCGAGAACGTTGAGTACGACGACGACGACGACGACGACGACTTGCTTACTCGGGATAGTGGTGACTTTTCTTATTGTCAGCGAGCCTCGATTGGAAACGAAATGGAAGATATCGGAATCCTTTTCTGCCGTCGTATAAAGGCTTCGCGGGGAGGGGGAAATGTAAATCGAACCGTCGATCGAACGTACTGCGGAGAAGACTTCGAGGCACACGATGCGCGCCTGTATACGCTTTTTCTATCCGCGCGCGGCGAAAACTAGATGAACTCGCGGAGCTGTCCTCTCTCTTTTAGCTTCGTTTTCCGCTCTTTTCCTTGTCATATTTCCTTGCGCCCACGCATCGAGTTCCTTTCTCGAATCTATTTTGTTCATGCTTATACCAGTTTTTCGAAATCAAGGCGTGTCGTTGAAGAATCGCTTTTCCAATTTTCATTTTTTTTTTTGGGTTTTTAATTTTCGTACTACGCAACTAATCTGTTTCGAATTTTCGAGCTAGTTTCATCATTACGGTCCATTATACATAATATGTGAATGCAACGGTGAACTTTCTAATCTCTGGAGAGATAAATGCAATTTTACAAGCTTTTAAAAAATTCCACGCACTGTCTTGCGATGGGTAAATCGAGATTTTGATTGGGAAACGAAGCAGGTTATATGCATATGTGTCCAGTTTCACTGTACAATCTCTTTCTTTAGATAAGCGGAAAATCCTTTACGCGAGGAACGCAATCAGATTCTATCACAGTGTACGGCTAGTGCCGAAAATTGAAAATCGGTTTCTGCTCGCTAGCCAGATATACCGCAGATTGGTATCGATATTTCGAGTGAGGGTTCTATTGTAATCCTTGACTGGTCTTACCTGCGTTGGACTATAACTACATTTATTTGGGCTTTCCATGTGTAAAGCTCATAGTATTGTCAACAAGCATCAACCCGTCAAAATATATTTGCATAAAACTTTTGTATTGGAGTTTTATTTATTTTGAAATGAAAACAATGTAAAATTATAAAGAGATTAAATTATCGAAGTATTACGATTGACTTATCTCTATTGATATCAATGATGCATTAAATTAAAACGATGTTTAGTACTTAATTGTTGGAGTAATTTATGTATATTACCACTTGTATTTGAGTTTTGTATTTGTATTTGAGAACGCAGTTGATGTCAATATCGTTGGACTTACCTGAAAATAAAAAAATTAGATTAATAGAATTTCGTTTTTTCCGTAGTCAATTAAATGATAATAATAATAATGAATTCAATGAATTAGTTTACATAAAATTATATATAATAATGATCACGCATTCTTAGATAACTGACAAGATAAATGTAGCTATCATGACGTAAAAAATTGTAATAAATTTAGCCTGGAGAATTTCATTTACTTTATTCTTCGCTTATTGATATTTCAGCTCTACGGTTTTTCAGTAGATCTATAACTATATCATTCAAATTTTTTAAAAATAAGTTTCTAGCTGGCTTGAAACTGTCAAAGGAATAAATAGAGGGATGGCTGGGGGTAGAATGGCCTTTAGTCAGTCGGACATCAGCTATTGAACACTCGGTTCACAACAATGCCTGGATTATCTTTCCTTCTATAAAGCCGACTTGCAAACCCCTGCATACGCAGCTCCTGGCATGCATTTATGAGTAGTATCTGCAGGCATCCTTGTATCTCTATTAACACTGTCCTGGCCGGAATACAGAATGATACGTTTTGCTTGTAATAGAAAATTACACAAGTATAAAGTTTTAGCAAAGAGCGTATACGTTCGATATTTCACTAAATGACCACATGGGTCATTTCGTAAGTAAAGCGTATATTTAATTTATTATTAGAAATTACTTGTATTTTTTTATATTCATTATTGTACTGGCTTTTAATCCTAAACAACATTTGATACCGTCAGAAATTCACCTTTTCATTAATAATTACGCTACTGTCTTCGGTACTATAATAATTATGTTGTTTGTTTTCAGCACGTAAAGAAAACGATGAAAATTAACGTTATGGGCATTCAACTGAACTAAGATCTTGTATAATACCTATATTCTCGAGACACAAACGAGAACAGCACAAGCAGCTCTTGAACGTCAGTAATGCATGTCGCGCAAGGTATCTCAAACGCAATTGGGAGGTCGATTATTCGAAGAGATTACTACCATTGCTAGCGAGCCATTTTCTCCTTACCCTCACTGTTGCTCTTCTGAGGCATTGATTTTGAACTAGGAACATGTTACGGTAATTTCAACATTGGGCGTAATCACAATTCTGACCTTCTATTCTCCCTAACTTTCTTCGCTTCCCTTTTTTCTCACACGAGTACCTTTCAGATGTTTGTCATGTTAGTGATGGTATTGAACTTCCGGTAGATTCTCATAAGGAGAGTTCATACAGTTCAACCAAAATCTTTACACCTCAATAACATCTGCACTAACAAGAGCCTCTGCACCAAAAATACCATTTGTTTGTCCAGAAATGCAGATGTATATATTATATAAATAATTTCTAGATCTAATTTTAAAAAATAATTCATTTCATTTAAATTTTCATTCAACGATTTTTTATATTTTTACGTTACTTAAATAAGACAAAATATAATACTCAAAGTTCATTGATGAAGGGAATTGTAAAAATTTAGATATTTGGAAAGATGACACCTAACACCTAACATTAAGGTGAATGACACCTTAGAACAAAATCGCAACTTTCCTTTATCAAAATTGTGTTTGTGATTGATCTTATCGATTTGTTGTAAATCTAAACTCAATTTTTGAACATATAATTTTGAAAATTCTATTTAAAGTTTTATGTATTTTTCCATGCTGTACATCAAAAAATTCTGATTCATACTGCAATACATCAATTAAGCATTAAAATTCATGATCATTGATACAAACATTTATTATTAAAATATTAAAAATCTATTCAAATGTACTGCATTACAAATTTTAGTCACTCGTATTTAAACTTAAAACATCTCTTTTACGTTTTACAAACGAAATTACAATAAATTTCTAATTCAATTAATGCATAACATAATATCTTGTATTAAAAGGATTAAATTACGTACAAAAGTAATTAAAAAATGTATTATTTACATTTATTTATCACATTGACAGTCTTCTTTAGAAGAGCAAGATAGTAAATCGTCGTACTCACTCGTCAGCAAACACAGAGATTCGAAAACAAGTTGTTTATTTCGGTTTGGTCACAGTACAATGTTTGTCGAGCTAGTATCGAGTCATCCTTTTATGCTAAATGTCTTTATTTATTATGAAAATATGTATTCATGAAACAAGGGTAAGACCAAGAGCCTTGAGAGTGAACTTTTGATATTGAAATTGTCTTGAAATTCTTTCTCGTGAAGCGTGAATCAACAAATATCGTATCAATATTTAGTATCATTAATCACGACATTTAGTTTTTAGAAAACATTAGTTCGATTTCTTTCAGAGTTTTATTTTTGGTATTTGGTAAAATAAAATAAAGACCAATTGAACTGATAAGCGTAAAGCATCCATAAAATAGAAATGTTCCCCAAGGTTTAATTAATACAAATAAATATGGGTTGATTTTTACTATTGTAAAGAATAATAAATAGTTATAACTTGTTACAATGCCAATACCTATTTCTTTATAAGGTACGGGAAAAAATTCACTACAAAACGTCCAAGGCAGCGGTACTAAACCCATAATAATTGCAGCTTCATAAGCAAACAGAAATATTAACGCTAACCAAGGATTCCAAATTTTAAAAAATGTGGACATCGATAAACATATAAGAAAGAAAGCACAACTAAATGATGACGAAAGTGTCAATATTCTTGTACTAAAACGTTTACTAATTGTCGTTAAAGCGATTGATGCAAGTAATCGAAAAGTGTCTAGTATAAGAGTAGGTATATAAGCATAATTAGGTCCGGATATTTCGGTAACCATTTGTATGCAATAATATGTAACTGCACCCACACCACTCATTTGTGTTGCCGTAAATAATCCAAGCAATATCCCTAAAGGTTTCAAAAAACTAGCCGTATAAATTGTATTTTCTTTCTTTTCACAATTAACATTCTTCAATTCCTTATTTGGTTTGGTAACAAGCATTGATGAGAATTCGTCGAGATCACGAATTCCTCTTAAAAATACCCAAGAATGTATGGCTTCTTCTAATTTATTTTGATTAAGTAACCAAATTGGGCTTTCAGGCAAGCGATAAATAATTATTAAAATAATAAGTGTAAAGCAACAACAAAATAATGCAGTTGTTCTCCAATGAAACCATGTACCAATAGCATGACACAATTCAATGCCAATGCTAACAGATACTGACGACACGGCATTTAGAGTAGTTCGAAGTTTTGGAACAGCAATTTCTCCTTGATATATAGATGTCAAGCCCGCCAAAATTCCTACACACAATCCACTTAAACTTCTTCCAATTATTATGCCATAAGTACCATGAGCGAAGGTTATAATTATCCAAGAAATGAGGAAAAGAGTTACGGTAGAAAGCAAAATAGGTTTTCTGCCAATTCTTTTACTGCACATTGCTAATATCCAACAACCTGGGCACATTAAAAGTACCATTGAAGAAGCTATCCACGATTGAGTATCTATGGAATCAACTATTATAATCGGCTTTTGAAATATCTCGCCATTTTCAAATCTTAACTTTTGCGTCGCGTTAATTGTAGAGTTTTGAATTTGTTGAAGCAGAATTGCACTGTGCCCATGTGCCAAGCCAACCAAAACTATAACTAATATTAAATGAAATGACATAAGCCACTGTCGTGTGTACATTTTAGATTTACTACAGTTTTTAATTCCAGGATAACTGTCAATATTTTTAATTATCTCGCGAAGCTTTTCTGACGCTGCATCTAAAATAATGATATGCCATTATGAATGAATATTATTCTATAAACACAAATAGTTATATCATGTAATACATAAAAGTGCATACCTTCCATATTGCCTAGTGTTTAATGCGCAACTGAATGAATGCAGCTCGATCTACATACCTACAAGTAAAATGCTATTTATCGCTTGAAATCTTATCTTCTACAACATATTGATATTGCGATAAAAGTTTTTGAAGTAAGTTAAGCAATACATAGTTGATTATTTGATTCATCTGATTTGGAAATGAAATCTTGGTAGCATATCTGTAATATTATCAATCAGCTCAATTTAAACTATAACACAAATCTGACGAAATTGAAAAAAAATCAATTAATTCATTTTCAACTACGTTGGTAAGAGCTTACCAATAATTGCTCAGTACTGGAGAAAGCACCGAGATCTGTTGCCGAGAAAACAGACGGCTATATAGCCGGGTTTCATATACTCGTACAGAGCAAGTGGGTACTTAATACTCTAAGCAGTAGGATAAATTTTAAATCTAAGTATTATTTAGAGATTCCATTCAAATCATTAGAATAGTTCAATAATTTTGATAAACTACTGAAAAATAACCAATACTTAAAAAATGATATTGTAAGTAAAATTTGAGTTTTTAAAATTTTGTTTTCTGTAAAAGTAACATAAGAAATTATAATTTGTACATAATATTTGATTATGAATATTTTCATTTCAGAGCCATAAAGTAACTCTATTGATAGACAAAGATGGAGTAATTTTAAGATCCTATGTCAACTAACAATATTTTTAACTAAAGATTTCTTAGCATGCTTGCGTTTAGATATTCAAATGGCAAATCAAAAGCTAAGTTCGAAGGTAGTCAGAAAACTTTCAACGACTGACAAAGAAATTATCACAGGATTAAGCAACGTATTATGCAAACTAAAAATGGACAAAGTGCATTTGTTCATAGATCTTGGTATCAGTCCAAGTATGTTAAATAGTCTGGATAGTAGATATAACTGTGCAAAAAATTCTGAAATTTAACTTTCGATGCAAAGTATTTCTCTCACTATCGGATTTCGAAGTTAATTACTGCAGATTTTTTTTAAGCTGAAGAAAAAATCTTTCTTTGAAGACTTGTCTGTTATGTTTTATAAATTATTTATTATTACATTATTACAATAAATTTCTAATTGAATTAATGCATAACATAACATTTTATATCAGGAGGTTTAAAATACATACAAAATGCATATAAAAAAATACTCTAAACTCATAAAAAGTATATGAACATTACCACAAGCAGTGTCAATCACAGTTTTCTTATTAATTTTCAGTTTTGATAACAGTGAACGTAATTCAGACAAGGCCATCAGATAAAGACAAAACTAGAACTCAAATATTTGTAGTAGCACGTTTAAAACGACTTTATACAATGTATAAACTTCCCTAAGTAAGTATTGTAATTTTTTTTCTTAAATTGTACCAAGCATACCAACTTCTGTATAATTTTTGCGCATATCTTGTATTTACTAATTTATAAATACTTCATTGCATGAAAAACACTGTGAAATATCAAACTACCAAGTGTTTGAGCATCTCGAAAATTAATGAAGGAAATCTAATATACCTTGTAAAGAACTATTAAAAAGCACATTCACTTTTTGTATAATAAATTTCTTTTACAACGTTTGGCATACTACAATATGCCAAACGTTGTAAATATATATATTGTTTATACTGTCTTTTAAAATATATTGTATGATACTAAAAATTGGTTCGTAGTCGTCTCTATTACTTAAACAAATAGCGTAAGAACTTCTATAAAGTATTCCATTATCTTTTGCAAATTTAACTTGAGACAATATTAGTTTTTTTAACTTAGGAATTTTAGGTTTTTCAACGATTTCTATAATTTGACCGAATTCGATAATTTCGTGCAAACCTTTGTTGCAAAAAATTGTATAACTTGCTTTTAACTGAATTTTAAGTGTTATTGTAAAAAATATTCACTCTTGAAGTTACCAAAGATATATACTTCTTACGCTTTTTATGAAATGGTTTAAACTTATTACATAATGATAAGTATTTTATAGGGCCAAGACATTTTATAATGGTAGGATAGCGCGTTAATATATGAAATTGAGCCTTTAAGTTTTCTGATTATGAAATTCAATCCACAGTTCTAAATGTTCTAAATCTTCTTTGGAGAGTTGAGTTGCATTTATTAAATCGACAATTTCAAACAATGTTAAGTAAAATTCCCACACTTGATCATCTTCTAGAATTAAATCTCCCACAATCACTAATAAGATACATAAAACGATATTTCAGCAGCTGTTCTTATGATACAGCCAGCATTAATATGACTTCTGGTTATGCATATCTTATATGCTATAGCAAGTGCTATAGCAATACGAAATGAATCTCCTGCATAGTCCAGTAGAAGCAATAATTTAAATAAATATATGGAAATCAACATAGATTCACTCATTTATATTTCAAGTTATGTACAAAAATAATATAAAATGTAATAAACAATTACCAAAATAAGTCTATAGAATATTTATAGTATCTATATTTTTTTATAGCGCTAAATATTTTCTCCATTTGTAATATCATTTTAAATCGACAAGGAAGCACTTCGGAAGAAATCTGTGCGTGTAACAGTGGCCATATCGTACATTTAGTTTATTACGTCTAAAATTTATTATCGTACCGGTATGAGATTACGCCTATTTAATATGATGCGATGCGATGCATACACATACGTATGCATAGATACAATACCACACTCAAAACTCGTATATCACACTTAATCGTTGAATATGGAACAGATGGTTTCGGCTTCACGCATCCAGCATGAATATTTAGCTTCGGCAATTACGAACCTTAACTATCGTCGACACGCAGCGTAACGCCGCCGTACCCGGTCAGGATGCACGAAACGCGCATTTGCGATCCGAGGAAACCTGGAAGCCGATACTGTGCCCACATTGCCCACTCTTAGTTAATATCGAGCAAACTGTACCTGATGAGCTTCTTTTTGGAATGCACATTCGATAGATTTGACAACTTAAATTGCTTTATTCATTTTGTAACTATTTTTGATACGTATAGATTTCTGAATTCCAAAGTACTTGGTATATTTATATCTAGTTATAAGTTATTTTAAAACTTGTTTACTATTAGGCAAAGATGTTTTGATATTATTTATAATCCAACATTTTTTAATTGTATTTAATGTTAATAACGGTATATTAGTTAATTTACTGTAGGATTTATTACAATATTCATAGCTTTCACATTGCATAAGTAGTTTTATAAGGTTTTTCATGCAAATCACGTTTGTAACAAAGAAAATATATTCATTAAACGCCATATTAATAATAATCACGAAAAAAACTTTAAAATTTTCCAAGTGTAATGAAAAAAGCTTATTCTCAAGAAAACTCAGACAGAGAAAGTTCGCATGAAAGTTCCTTAACTGTCTAGGTATCCAAGTCCACGAGCAAAGTTGTTCGAGTTCAAGACGGCGAGAATTCTTCGATATTGCGCCTTTAATGAAGCTTGAAACATTCGCCGATTTTCACAGAGGAGTAAAAGCTAGGTGGGGAACCGACAGAACAAGTCAGAATAAAGTATGCCGCGAAGTGGTCTATTCATTCGCCTCATTACCGTCAAGAGCTTTTTGAAGTAATACTAGCAAAAAGCTGAGTTGGCAATAATCGTGATTACTGTTAATAAGCAGATAATTATTTAATTTCGCAAACTTTGGTTATTTTACTTGGATTAACTATTACATAAAAAATTCATAATACTTATAGAATCCTATTTTTGAAAAAGCTTAAACACCTAAACTTAGTCAACAACTACAGATTTAGATAAAAATATTATTATAAACAATAAGAATACTATCACAATCAATAATAATACTGAATAAATGATGAAGATGGTAGAAAATACTTCCACATGATAAATGCATTATCTTTTTTTAAAATAATGTTTTCATATGAAATGAAAAAAAATTGAAAAAATGTCTTAATATTAAAGTATTAAAACGTTTTATAAAAAAACAGTATTATTCTGTTAAAATAATAAGTAATAATAATTTTGTTTTTTAAATTGAAATGAAACATAGAATCTGTAATAGCCATTTAACTACATCGTTCGTAATCATATAAAAAAATGTTATTATATCGCGATAAATAAAGACTCGTACATTCAAATGAAAAATTTAGTATAAAAGTAGAACATTACAATTACACTACAATTCATATTTAAATCTATTTTGTATTTCAATTCAAATAAAAATGATTGTGATACTCAAATCATTCATTGACTATACGTTAGATTTAAACCATTCATTGTGTAAAATCAGGCAATTTTGAATACAAATATTTTTTAATAACAATATTTAATTTATGCCCTATTATTACGATAGTTTTTCACCCTTGATATATTTCACTGCTAGTACCCATGGGTCCTGTGGCGCAACGGATAACGCGTCTGACTACGGATCAGAAGATTCCAGGTTCGAATCCTGGCAGGATCGAGTTCTTTTTTGTTTTTATTTAAATGTTTAAAACATTATTTACAACATGTTTCATTTTAGTGTATTTCTCTTTTCTTGAAAAATGAGTATGTAAATGTTGTTTAATAATCATCAAGTTGCTATAAAGCATTGCAATAAAGTAATAGAACTTTCGAAAATTAATTTAGTATTATTTGTTAAGAAAAAAAGATTTTCACCAAACAAATTATACTATTATGCGACACCAAATAATTTTATATTAATTTAGAAATATAAACAGATGAAATTATAAGTTATAAAAGCTAAACTAACGAAAGAAAGCAGATTGAGAAATAATGAAAGAATCAGTACATCTTTCCGTGGATCAGAGTTTACAGCACAGTCATTCCTTATCATCGATATTTCTTTGTGTGCTTTTATTCTTGCGCAGTATATGGTGAGAAATACATAAGCGGTCGTTGCTATAAATCTGAAGTCATCTTACGATTTTAAAATACATATCATTTGAATAGCACAATTTAACTTGACTATTTTCCAAACAGCTGTACATCTATGATAGAATATTCAATTAGCCATAATCTTATTATTCAAATAGCTCGTACTGATTGACAATAAAATGCAAATCACATACATTATTTCTCTTAAAAGTACAATTCTATTATTAAATTTTACTTGTACTAAATATTTTAATCTGAAAGACAAAAAATAGCTTTATATAATTAAAACTGTCTTGTCACTGTCTATTATTTCCACAAAATAACTCTGATAATTTTGCAGAAGCATTTTAAAATTGAAACGCGCTTGATATTGTTTTGACGAGAAGCAATACGTCAAACTTAGTTTCTCTCTGCTGCAGTTATAAATGTATTTATCATTAACGACAATTTTTAAATGCCTTGTAGTGGCTGCATATCGATTTGCATGCAAACGAGAAAGTGTTTTACGAGACTTCCGTTAAAGTACGCGTGTCTGTAGACATGTCAGAAATACGAAAGTAAGGACAATAAAAAAAAGAGCGAAAGCGATGAAGCTTTACGTGTGTTCATAAATGTTCGATTACAAGAAGCTCAGAATGTATCAGGCAGACATCGCTGACGCTTTGCTTGCAGAATTTGTTCTGGCTGTCAGAAAAAGAAAATGAGAAAATATTTATTGTCGTTTAACGACATCATTAGAGTAGCCCTAAAAGGACCAACGCTCGACGAAGCTCAACAATCCACCAGTGCCGTGTAATCGTTCGAACGGCTACTACTCGTGTTCATACTGCATCGGTTTAAATTATATAGAATGTCTTTGCGGGCTCTAAAGACATAAAAATGAAAAGGAATAAATGATACATTCAAGTGCTGATATGCAATAAAATTCAAAACAAGCAAACGCATCATCGTTGGCCTGCTGTTATAGTTAATTCTTTATTATCTTTCTTTTTAATTTTTTTGTGCAACTTTTATGTATCACAATAGCAATTGAAAAAATAGCCTCTTCTGCATTTACCATGGATTAATTTGAATTCTAGAAGGGAGTTTAGAAAATAATATATTATTATAAAAAAAACTTTGTATATTAAGTTATGAATTTTGCATATAACAATAAATTGTTTCTGCACAAGCGAATTCTTATGAAACGAATGAAAATCAACTTTAAGTGTCATTTCACGAGAGACATGAAGCAGGAGCGCTTCCACCCTTGATATTCTATTTAAAAGCATGCGGCAGTATCAGACATCGCGGGAGTCGAAAATATCGCAAAAGTACAGCCGATCTCAGTTGGTAGAGCCTTAATTGGTCGAGTCTTCGCTTATTCCCAAGCCTCTCAAAACAAGATAGAAAGCACTACTGCGCGCTCCCCCTTTGGCTGTTTTCACCTTGCCCTCCCCATCTTTTCTCCTCTTCCTCTTCCCCGAAACACTGCAGTAGGTCGTTAATCTCGAGACCGGCTCCTTGATTAATGCGCACTCTTTCGTATAATCTTGCCATGCTTCGGGCAAACACGTCAGTTGAGTACAAGCGGCCCCCAGAAGTGAAGGAGCTGAATACTCCCTGTCTTGTGGAGTATTTAGTTTCTGTGTCTGCGGTAGCGAAGCTTAGTTCGATACGATGCAGCTATCGTAGAAGGATTATTCGATAAATTAATTTTATTTTATCATATTTTTTAAGCAGCCTCATGAATGATATTGTTTATGCGAATTTATGCAGAGTATTATATTACATTATGAAATAAGTATGCGCAATGTATAGTAGAAATTTTGTGTTTGCAAAATTTGGTACTTGGAATTGAAAACGTATAATATACCAGAACCATACAATTTTTTTAATGTTTGATTTTAAATTATTTAAGGATCAACTATATACTTCTCTATATTTATAAACTTATTCACAATCCATTTGAAAGATTTTACTATATTACATCGGATACTATATTACACAATATATATATTTAATATTTATATTACTATACTAGCAATAGATGAAGTCCAATGAAATTCAAAATTTCGAGCCACGAAAGTTCTTATCTGACTTGAAAACTACTATGTTCTGCTATTTTTCCTGGTGTTCCAGTGACAGGGTGTTTTTTTTTTCATTTAAAGTAAGCTGTATACAGACGCATTCAAGCCGATGGGCTCCAACAGGACTACTGTTTCGTGGATAAAGCAACCATACCCTTGTATACAATTATGCTTGTTGCTTCAGTTTATGAAGTGATAATCCAACCATACACTTGTATACAATTATGCTTGTTGCTTCAGTTTCTAGAATCAATACGAAACAACTATTTCAGGCGATCCTGAAACCAACAGCATAAGCGAGGGCTGGCGTAAACGGTTTCGTTTAGTAGTTGGAAAAGTTGCCTAAGTGGACTATGCTTAATAGGTTTAATGTTTCAATTTTAATTAATTCGAAATTAAATTAATGTTTCATTATTACATAAAATGGTAAAAATAACCATTCAACCTGCTGTAGAAACCACTTTAAAAAAAATGCGCTGGCAACCTACCGATCCTTATTTTTATTCGGGAACACAGCATTGGGGTGAAAGGATTCCGGTAAATGGTAGGTAATCCTTCGAACAATTTGCTGATACTGATACTCAGAATTTTGTTACTACAATTTTTATTGTTATATCTGAATCATCTAAACCACATCTTCGAATGTGCCTGCACCCTGAATCCCAAAAATGGGGGCTTTTCCGGGATGTAGATTTTAAACGATTGAAGATGAACGGAGAATATTTTTTAATAAAACAAATAAATAATATATAATAACTTATTTTAAAAAGAGGTAGAATATTTAGAAAAAAGATAAGTTAAATTCATCTGAATGTTTACTTTCTTAATTTCGCAAATTTTTATTATTCTGTTTTTATTTCTCTGGTTTCCTATGTAATGACAAGACTGTAAATGTAAACAAATACTAATGCTAAACAATAGCAAAAGGTTACACACTTTTCTCAAGTTTTGTTTCACAATATCTTGCATCATAAACATCAAATATAGCTGAAACAGTTGGAGAAAAGAAACTTGCGTAACTAAATTAATTAAAGTGCTAGTTAAAGGATCATAAAGTTGCCAAAAAGTTGAGGTCATTAGTGAAGTTAAATCGTTGGCGAATCCATTACAGAGAGTATTGCAAAGCCTTTAAGCTTTACTCGTAAACTAAAATCTCTCAACAGAAACGTATTAACAGCTACATTATGTGACGCAAATCACAAATTATTTTTATCCTGCTTTAATTTTTTTTTTTTTTTGTAATTTCCATGCAAATTTTGCTAGACTCGAGCGGTATATTGATGCCGGACAGATGATTGCCGTTCATTTATAGTAGTACCATCAAATCCCCTAAATCATTAAGCATTCCGTAGATACGGTATGTGAAACGAGCAAGGGTTACGGAAGCTGCAGACCCGGAAAGCAATAAGCCGATAATCTTCTGTCGTAAAATCCTTATCATTCCACGGTCTGGTCACGTCACGTACTTTTAATATAGGTACCGCGGTTATTACAGTGCACGTGACGTATTGTCGCCTGTTATAATGCTGTGGTCGTCGCTTCCTTATTTCACACTTTGTAATGGATAGATGCGCGTTCACCTTCACTTTAAAGTAAGAAAAACTTTTGGTAGTTTGTCCCTGTGCTACTTTTACTTTGCAAGAGATTTAATGTTATTAAACAAGCGCGATTTATATATACTTGAAATTCAATCACAAAAGAGAAATGTTTAAAAAAATCTAGTTTAATAAATGTCATTACAAAAATTATTTTTAAAGTACTATAGCTTTTAAAATAACGAGCGAACAGATTCTCTGAAATAATTATTTATTTCTTTCGCTTCTGCTCCCGGGAGTTTCACAGAATAATTTTCATTTCATCGCTGTGCTCTGTATCGATTTCTTATACTACAAAAAGTAAGCGTTGAACTACGCATTATACATGCCCTAAATAGTGTTGCAAAACTTTTTTATCGTTATCGCGAGCTTCATAAAGTTCGATAATGAGGTGGTACAAGATGAATCGTTGAATGGACAGAAAAAGCAAAGACAACGGCAACGAGAACGAAGAGAAAAGGGGAATGAGTTGAGATACGGCGGTCAGCAACTACTGTAGTTCTGCGCATGCAACTGCAGAGAGCGAAAAGAGAAAATAAAGGATCGCGTGTACTCCGGCAAGCGACGTTCGCTGCGACGTCAGATAAGCTAACAAATGTTCCCAATGAATAATATTAAGAGATCCTGGTCCAATTTGTATTGCATTTACATCAAAAGCAATCTCTTGCCGGTTGTAATTCATACGTCTACTGTGACAAAATCGCGATATTCTGACCCTCGCACCGAAGCTTTAAGTCATAAAGTGTAACATTCATCCACGAACAATCTATCCGTAGAATCGCGTCACATAAAGTCTTTATTACACTGATCGTACCAGCGTCGCCGCGCTAGCATCGACCGTTTTTTCTACATAGTTATATTAGTATAGACAGATCGACTGAAAGCTGTGATCGAATAAAGAGATTGTATGGCATTTTTCGTAAAATGTAACATGGTAAAATTAATAAAAGCAAGCGGAACACGTTATGGCTGTAATAAGAAAACAAATACTGCAACATTTTATTGAATCGCATAAATACTTACGTGCTTGCTTACGTTATCGCATCAATACTTTAATTGAAGTAGTAAATGTAGTGACGGCAAGATTTACTCAAATAATTGAATCAATACTTTTACAATAAATTCGATTGTTAAATTTATTGCAATTTTAAATAAATAATAACATATTTTTAATTTTTATCTTTAAAAACCAGGTCATTGATCTTATTTTTATAAAAATAAGCGTAGGGGCTTTTATTTTTACCAAATAAAATATTTGTTAAACCTACTTAAGTTAACGATAAATCAGAAGTTTGAAAGTCGAAAAAAAAAATTTCCCGTACCGGGAATCGAACCCGAGCCTCCTGGGTGAAAGCCAGGTATCCTAGCCACTAGACCATACGGGATGTCGGGGACGTTTTAAAAATAGTGAATAACTGTTGAATAACAACTATTAAGTAAGTGACGACTCGAAAAGTTATGCGCACAAGGCTGTAATGAACGCTCAATATATAGTCGGTCCGTACGAAGATCAACACTGCTCAGATTTCCATCGAAAACTAACACGGTTCATTTTCTTAACGAAGACTGGTACGGTTCAGATTCTCCCCGCAAAGAGTAGCAAGTTTCAAAAGTTCCGGTGAAGAATAGCACGATTCAGATTTTTCTCGTCGAAACTAGCACAGTTCACATTCCCCCCACGAAGACTAGCGCAGTTCACATTCCCCCTCACAAAGACTGGCGCAGTTCATGTCCACAAAAAAATTTGAATTATAAAAAATTCATCAATAGCACAAAAAAAACAATGAATAGAAGAAATTGGAATATTAATTATAGGGAATCAGCCGAATTCTGTCCAAAATGAAACAAAATTTTGATAACATAATATTAAATAAAACAATTCACTCCGAGATTAAAAATAAACACAATTTAACCAAGTGAAACCAACTTAACGTAATAATAGATAACAACAATGACCCTATTACAGTCAACAATAACACTAGCCTTCTGGATGTAATAGGGAGCTACCTCGAAATAGTAAAAAAATTACCAAATACTAAAAACAACAACTTACATAACATCATAAACATAAAAGTATCAGTGTATTTAGATGAGTGTGTAGACACTATCTAGTATGATTTTATCCCTCGGTAGTTTGTTATAATTCTTTTGTTGTTATTATCGATCTCTCCGAGGCAATGGTTTAGAAAGAGTTTAAAAAATTAAAACTCCTTTCTTTTAAGAAACGACGTTTCGGCGATCATTGTCACCCTCATCAGGAAACTGTCAAAAATTTTTTTATTACAATAAACATACAGACTTTAAAATGAACAGAGTATTACATAGAAAAATAAAAGATTGATCTCTCGAAAATGATGCATATACATTTGCAAGATAATGGTATCAATAAGAAAGAGGATACCCAGAAACTCAATAACGTGTACACACATTTAATATACTAGCTTAAGATTTAAAATCAAATTTGTATACATCGAAAGGATGAGGTGATGCGTGACGTCATATATAAACAAACCGCGCGAAAGACTTTTCGCACTATATAAGCGACGATTGCCGGCTACTTCCTCACTTCCGAGACAGTAGCTGACAAAGTGTATAAATAATAGCTGTGTCATTCGGTCTCTCTCTTCCCCCGCTGTTAACTAGCCGGGGGAAAGGATTATCGAGATGTACACAAATCAAATGTGCTCCAATATGTAAGTTTCAAAAATATTGCCTTTTCTATGTAATACTCTGTTCATTTTAAAGTCTGTATGTTTATTGTAATAAAAAAATTTTTGACAGTTTCCTGATGAGGGCGACAATGATCGCCGAAACGTCGTTTCTTAAAAGAAAGGAGTTTTAATTTTTTAAACCCTTTCTAAACCATTGCCTCGGAGAGATTGATAATAACAACAAAAGAATAAAAGTATCAGAATTTAGATCCCTAGACGCCTGCTGCTTGGTAGTGAGTGGCCAGTTAAGTAGGTATATACAATTTTTAATCATCCTTAAATTAATGATTATCAGATTGCATAATCAAAAATGTTGATAAATATAAATAATCTTTTAGGATAGTGTTATAGAAGGAAGGTGCTAAAAAATTCATCGTTGATACCTAACTGCAAGCTATTGCATATAAGAAAAAAAGACGAAAATAAAAAAGCAGAGAATAAAATTTTTTGCAATTTTTTGTTCACCTCAGCGAGACTATTGTTAGCGCAGGGATCAAGCAGCCCGGCAACTGCAGTTGAACGCGTGCAGAGATTGCGTATAGTTCGGACCAGGCATAAAATAGCCCGAGCTCGGTCGTTCGCGTGCTGAAATTCGAAAAAAAAGATTCGAAGGAGAGAGACAGGGTGCACTCGTATTTGTGGTCCGTTGTCAGTCGGGGGTTCAGGATTTACGAGCAATAAAGTAACAATGTAACGATGACTACATCGTCGCAGTTGGTCCAGAAAAGTGATAGGGGATAGGTGAAAAGAAGTAACGCGCGAGGGGACACGGGAAAAAGGAAGACTGAAGGTATCGCGGAATGATGATAAAGAAAGAATAACAACAGAGTGAGAGGGAGAAAAAAGGGGGGGAAGTGGAGGAGAAACAGGTGAAACAAGAATTCAGAGAAGCTCGAAGAGAAGTGACGGAACGAACGAGGGAGCGGAATGAAAATAGAGATTTTAAATGTCCGCATGACATGAGTGAAACTAGACAAAAATGTTAATAAGAATATTTGGTAAGGTAGAAACTAAATGAATAAATTATAACGTTCCGAAATAATAAGTAGGCATAGTGTAGGTTTCCAGTAATTAACTGTACTAATGCAATTTAAAATTTTTTATTACTTTTAGAATCATTAATATAATAAAATATTAAGTTGTGGATGAGTGAATCGATCCATTGGCGTAATATCAATAATATACATTCATACAAATGTGTACTCACCATATTTTTATATTACCTAAAACAATTTTTAACCGTGTGAGAAGTTCAGGTATTAGTTTAATAAACAAACAAAATCTTCACTAGACAACGTCGCCGACCTTTTATAACCAATTTTTTTCTGTAAATAGGTCGTGATAGTAATAAAACCTTTGAAGGGAAAAAACCCTGTTGCGTTCAGTGTACGAATGGAAATCAGTCATCGAGTACGTAAACATGACTCAACTCTTGCATACTCCTTGACAGTATAATTCAAAGACAGTCATATCAACATTTCGGAAATTAATGTTAACACCAAAGCATTGCAAAAAGTAGCAAGATCTGAAAAAAATTGAAACTGTGAATAAATGCATGTTCACATTTTACGAGGTATTTCAGCTCTTCGCAGGCAGACTAAACAAGGTGCTTTACGACCACGTTGTTGATGAAAACGGCTTTGGGAGCTTAGGCGACGTCCGCGCAGGTGTGTACAAAGCCCATTTACATCATCTGGAGAGCGGCACCGCCAAATAACCCACAATTTCGACGATTTTCAACCCCAAAACAGTCGTGTCTCCCACTCTATAAACCCCAGCACGTTGCATCAAACTCTTCACCCTAATATTTCCACTCTTTTTCTTTTCTTCATTCTTATCGTTCACACACTACACTGTATATAGTGTGTGCGCGCGCGCAGGTATACGCGAAAGATGCCTCGCGATGGGCTACTGCTGCTTCCGAGGGCCATCAGTAGGCATTACAGTGGAAAGGCTCTTTCTCACGGGTATACTCGAGAAATGGATTTACGAGTCTCGCGAGAACCAGCCAAGATTTCCAGGGCTGTATGTATACTCGGCATGAGACATCTGGCGTGTACGCGCGCTTCTCTCTCTCTCTCTTTCTCTCTATGCATGGATTAGCATTAATAGAAATGTAGTTACCAGAGCCTCTTTTCCGCTCGCGCACTTTAGCCGACCGGCGATCGCCTCGATGGAAGTTCGAACGGCAAAAGTGGGAGGCGGTAACCGGCTGGCTTCGACGAGATACGGTTAATTTTCAAAAGCTGTGAACATGACGGCTGACGCCGAGAATTTACAACGCGCCCGAGCTATAATTAGTTGTAGCGGGTATTATTAGATGCCGCGCGGAACGTCGGAGAAGAAGACGACGCGTTGGGATCCGCATGCGCGAGACGCGACGCCGATGGAATATGGGTTAACCGTTAATTTAACTGAACTTTTTGAAGAGACCGTAAAGATGTAGGATTATGGCCTCTTGCGACTAATTGTTCATCGGCAAACGAATCAAAACGGCAATCGCGAAGATCGACGATGGGTGCAATACACGCATTTCTCTCGATATGCCTTTTCCTATACGCGCCTCGTCGTCGTTGGCTTTTGTTATGAAGGAGAAAAATGAATTTTATGAAGAGGTCGTTTTACGCGAGGCTGCACTGCGCGCGCACACGCGGGCTTTCCTTGTCTTGTGCATATTTGCATTTTATAAGGGGGTCGAGAGTGTTTTGAATTAGGGACTGCATAATGGCGGTATAAAATGCTCTCCTTCCTTTTTTTCCCCCCCGTCAGCTGTCGGGCGCCTTTATAGCAAAATGAAGATCTTTCACTGTGTGTAACGATTTTATGGTCTGACGAAAGTTTCAGCGAAAAAGGCGCGTTATACGGGAGAAACTTTGCACTACCCCCCGACAATATTATTATCTAAGTGTCCTTACAAAGCGCGCATGCTTAAACATTTCGCGAAGAAGTTGGAAAAATCGATGGAAGCACTAAACAATTCGATCGAAGTTCGATTAAAATTTTATTACAACTGCGCAGGACCAAAAATAAACAGAGCGTACAGTAACGTACAAAGCTCTGCAAGCATCGATCCGTCTCGAGTCATTAATTCGAAAACGCGCTTAAGGGCCCCAGAGACAGCAAAAAATATAAAGGCAAAAGGGAGACATTTACGAGGCAAATCACACGGCGAACTTAATAGGTTTCAGTTGAGGAGCCGCAGTTGGAGAGAGAAAAATACGCGACTTGCAATCCCTCGACCCACATACACACACACACACTCACACACACACCCACGTGCACGTGTATGCAGTGCGCACTAAAACAGTCAGCGCTGCTGCCGGTGAGCGCAGTCTCGTTGCTACGTAATCTGCTCGGTATCCACCGGCTGCTTGCGAAATTGTTATGGGCGGAAACTTTCCGGAAGCTCGCGTGCTTTTCCAATCCGCCGCTGCTTTATCCTCTCTCTCTCTCTCTTCTCTTTCGCCTTCGCTTCCGCGTGTGGATGTGCGATACATGGCCCAGACGCGCACCTGCGGGGGAGCAGCGCAGAGCATGATTTCGCGCGCGAAAATGCCGCTGGAGGAGAGTCGTGTGTGTGCCGAAGAATTAAGGCGAGGATTCTCCATCGGCGATGGAAAACATGGTCGGCGATGATGCGTTCGCGCGTGTGCCGAGGAATATTTTGCGTTTTACGGGCAGTGCGCGCGGCGATAATTATTTCTGTGAATACGTACGCGGTGATAAAGCTCGGAAACCCAAGGACGCATTATCGCGGGAACGGTATGCGGAACTTAAAAAATTTGTCGAATTAAAAAAAAAGCACTTTTTTTGGTTTAGAAATCGAAAATTTTTTTTTAAAGATCAGATTTTTTTTCTGTAAGCCGACAGATAGTCAAAACTGCCGAGGAACATGGGAAAAGTTACTATAGTAACCGTATTTCTAAACCATTTTATGGTTTTTTTACAAAAATTAATGTCAAAAAACTGGAATAATAACAACTACGAATGTTTCCGAGGCACCAATAAAAGTTTCGAATTACACTGCAAGAAAGTATTGCAAAAGTGCTTCAACTTAAAAAAAAAAATATGCCCAGACTCGATGCTCTGACCAAAAGTGTTGCCCGTTTAAAAAAAAACAAAATAAAAATCCGAATAGCCGATTTTTTCCTTTTCCTCCATATGCCTCCGCATGTTAATTTTTCATATTCTATATTTCCCATGAATGTTCCTCGGTATTTCTTATCATCTTTTGGTTTGCAGAATTAAGTTCCACTGGTACGAAACCTCTAGCTTTAAAAAAGAATTTTCGATTTTTAGACCAAAGAAAAGTGCATTTGTTTTTAAATTCGACACATATTATACGCATTGTAATTTTTATGCGTTGACGTTCGTCGTCGAGTCGTACGACGTGAAAACAGTAAATTCTGTCGAAGGGTTATTGGGTTATGAAGGTATTTGTGATATTTGAGTTTTATTTTTATCGAAAAATTTTTCAATACACGCCACGACTGAAAAGTTGTAAACGTCGCAATATTGCGAAAGAATCCTGCGGTAATGGGGGCCGCTCGGAAGAACTGTTAATGGTGTGGAAATTTTCCGTCGTTTTATATAAAATAGCTCTGGAGAAAATTATCGAGTACGAAAAAAAAAAATCTTTTTATAGGTCACGAGAGTAACCGCGAGTAAGAAAAAGAGCCCGAATCCAGTTGAAATTCTAATTTGTCTTTCAAGGAATTCAAGGAAAGATAAATTAGTGCAAACGTTCGAAAACGTACGCTAATTGTACGTGAACACGAAGCAAATTTACCATTTATTCATTACAATATTATTCTTCTAGAATAACTTGCAGGAAATGATATAAATTAGTTTGAAAGAAGCCGTGTGCGTGCGCCAATGAATCGCGCGGGTTTTATCGTGAATTTCGACATACGCGCGCGCGAGCTACGTGCCTCCGTCTCTTTTTCTTTCGTGCTATTTCTTGCCGCGCTCCCTGCTGCACGTTGACGTCACGGAATTAATAAATAAATGCTCGATTTCGGCTTGGATTTAAGTAATTAGCGATGTTATTTTCACGGTGCGGAGACCGACGAACTCGTTTTGCCACGCGCAGGGTGTCCAATATTGTACCCAACGGGAATTTCCAATAAGCATGCTTACATTGATGTTTGCCGGGAGCTTTTCAATGCCAACGTTGTCATTAACTGCCTAGTCCGCTATTGCCTGATTTTTATGCGTTATTATCGTTAGGCGTTTGAAGTGAGATTCATCAATTTTTGAAATAAGAATTACGACCGATTAACATTTCCCTTTTAATTTGTAATTCGATTTAAATTTATTACATAGAATTACATCGAATTACATTTATTAAATCGAAAATTTAATAAATAATATTAAATTTTCGATTTTTGGACCCTCGAAAAGTACATGTTTCTATATGAGAATTGGTCGTATGAGTATGTCCAGGAAATTTCGGAAACAATTCGGACGAAAAAGTTGCAAAAAATTTTCTTGAAGGCACACCTACCAGACCTGTTTTTTCTCGTTCCTTAGGTCGTTCTGAAAGAGAAAAAGCTCGCGTACATGGCCGATCGTAAGGTATACTTTTTTCCGGAGCAAAAACGGCTCGAAAAAACGAGAAATAATTAACAAAAAGAAAATTCATAGATTTTTTTCTCGAACACGATGAACTTTTATAAAAATTTAATTATAACGAATATGTCTTAAAATTCATGAAAGAATGCTCTAAAATGTTTTCAGATTGATGCGATACAATTTTTGATTCTTCGAAAATCCAAAAAATCGAAATTTCGAAAAGCGTCCTTGACGAATCTGAAAAAATTTCAGGGCATTCTTTCATGAATTTTAAGACACTTTTGTTCTAATCAAATATTTTTAAAAGTTCATAGATTTCGAAAAAATCTACGAATTCTTGTTTTTTAATTATTTCTCGTTTTTCGAATCGTTTTTCTTCGGAAAAAGAAAACGATCGGCCATGTACGTGAGCTATTCCTCTTTCCGAATGACTTAAGGAACGAGAAAAGACAGGTCTGGTAAGGGTGCCTTCAAGAAAATTTTTTTGCAACTTTTCCGTCCAAGTTGTTTCCGAAATTTCCTGGACATGCTCATATATACTTTACGTTTTTGCATCAATTTTCAGCAAAAATCATGTTAACGAAATCCACCACAAACAAAGCTATAATTTTTATTTCTGACAAACGTTGAAAAATTTAGACCGTATGCGAGATAAAATGCTGAATCAAAACTCAGTATTCGAAGATACACAAAATATGCTACACAGCAGCGTCTGCTCACGCAGAAATATATAGAGCAGTTATTTTCCAGTCCATAAGTTGTACCCAAGTTTCTTCCAGACTATCGACGAAGACAGCACATTGTTGTCTTCAAATGGCCAAGAGCACAATCCAACAGTGTAAAACACAGTATAGCAAAGAGGTATCCCCCAGACCCCGACTACACCGCACACACGCGCGCTCGCGACATCCTCTTTAAAAGTTCAGCGCAGGAAACGTCGATTCTCTCATAACTATCGAAATAACTCGCGAGCCGCTACAGCGCGCGAAGAGACATAAAACTTTTGATGCGACGCACGTGTACATACGTACACACTACACATATATACGTATGGGCGTCGCATCTGCCTTTATGTATATGTATATATAACAGAGGACATCTACGACAATGCACCCACGCGTAAAGCTCTAAATTCGACGAGCTTCTGTCTAATAGCAGTAAAACGAAACCGAAATTTTCAAACGCGTCTATGTTACATACACGTATATATACCTATACACGCGTATATACACGTACACGCGCGCGCCGGCGAATCGAATTGATTCGCGCTTTATCTCTCCCGCGGCCCATACGCAGAAATAGAGAGAGAGAAGCTTATTGTCGTTGGACGCAGAGCTGGCTGCAGTGACGCTCGCGCGACGTATTAGTTCGCTTATACGATACCCGTAGTTGTCGCGCGTGTTTCTCTCTCTCTCTCTCTCTTTCATCGAGCGCGAGAGAGAGAGCCCCGACATGCATTCATCCCGCCGTTACGCGAACTGTCGCCCTGGCACCGAGCGATTTCGCAATAACGCTTCCCGCTGTTTTCCCTTTTGTATACCCGGCGCGTATACACGCGCGAAATCACCCCGCGCCCCCCCCCCCTCCTCTTGCGCCGTCGCCGCGCAAATCCCCTTTTAATTCGCTTAATTTTATCCGCGCAATGGAAGGCCCGCCTCTCGACACACGTGTTCGTCTAGTTTTAGGGTAGACGAGTCTAGTTTGTTGGTTTTTTTATTTCGCGAATTCAATCTATCCTGAATATAGAGGCGGAAAGTGAAGATTAAAATCGAATTAATAATCGATAGTCGCGTGTCGCGCTGGATATAACTGTCGTTTCGTATATGTGTGTGTGTGTGTAACAATTTAATTCGCACGGAAGTTCTGAATTATAGCCGAACTGTCAATCCCGCGGATATGAAAACGTTATTCAATATTGTCACAGCTGCGCGTGTATGCGCTCTTTCAAGGAATAATAAACGCTGCTCCGACTGTACTTTTAATACTGTGTTTCCTGAGGAGATGCGCATTTTTGTGCCAATTTATTTTATTTAAATATGCGAACATTGTGTATCTGTAATTGTCGCGCTGTAATCAATTTTGAGGTTGTGTATTATACGCGCGTATACAAAACTGTGAAAAAGATTTGTAATAATTAGTGTATTACATTATTTGTGCTGTTAAATTTTGTACAAATTTTGTTTTTATTTATCGTAGGGTCCAAAGTTAAAATCTTAAAAGTATCAGTTTTACTTTCATTCACTTTTTTAAATGCCCTGTCGGTTTGATGTTAACAGAATATACTATGATACATTGGCATATAATCGGCGTAAATTCTGTTTTCAGCATGATGTCGTCAATGCTCCCATAACCTCCATTCCCAAATAAAATAATAGGAATTTATACATTCTATATATTATTACAGCGTTTATATAATTAACGTTATTTAATTATTATTTAATTATTATTTAATTAATACCTTTTGCGCGGCGCGATTATGTGTAAAATATATTCCGTGTATAGAGTATCAGAATATAGATATATATATATTATCCTATACATATATAGAACTATAGGCGTAGAAGACACAAAGTAAATGTTTGTTTACTTAAAGAAATGTAATAAATAATTTTTTTTTAATTGTTAATATTGTTATACACATTACTATCTAACCTAACTTTTTAATTTATTATTAAAATTATATCATTATTTATCTGCTGATTAATTTGAGGTTATAAACTCTCAAATTAATGGATTCAGCAGAATTTGCGCAAATTCTGTGGCGAAAACCATCGCCTCACAGCTGCTATTTCTGGGCAGGACATATTCTGCCCACGGAGCAGAAAGTTTGACAGATTCTGCCTAATGGGTGGGTAATAATCATAATCAGTATCTTTTCTTAATAGTCCGTAGATATAAATTATGAAGCTTGACCCATTAAGCAGGTCACATGTACCCTTTCATAATTTTAAATTAATAAACATAAATTTTTTATAATATACATATATGTATCAAATTAATACAAAAATACAAAAACCTGTAAAGAATTCTACTGCTCGATCATTCACATAAGTTCATAATAAGCACAATTAAACAGATTTTCGATTTTCAGCAAAGTTCCGTCCATAAATAACGCAAGCGTATCGATTAACGAAATATTTGAATATACGGCAGATGTGGCGCGTCAAATTGGTTTATGACATCTCGGAATCTCTCTCTACATCATATTCGAGAAGACAATTACAGAGGGAGAAAGAGAGATGGCTCGCGCACCCCAGTCTTATTGCAGCACTTATCATGCAAACTACGAAGCCTCATTTGTAAGACATCCACCGGAGCAATATATAACTTCGGCTGACGTTAATTTACCGCTAAAAAGTCTCCGCGTATATATATCCGAGGACGAGAGAAGTGGCGGCGGCGCTGGCATTGGATCGAGACAATTTACAAGCAATTCGATAACGATCGCCATAATTTCCATGAAAAGCTACTGCTTCGAATTAACACATCCTCTCACTCTCTCTCTCTCTCTCTCTCTCCTCTTCCTTTCCTCCCGTTGTTCTCATCCCGCGCTTTAGCCGCCGCGCCGCCGCCGCCGCCTCACCGCTGCAATTCAGGTATTTATCGTTTCCGTTCTACAATGCCAGAGGATGCGCATACATCGCGCCTATAGATAGAAGCCACTGGATATCGTTGCAGCCGAAGTATGCCCCAGTCTGAAGAATGCTTCTCTCCGCCGCGCGTACGGATATTCCTCAGTCACGTTCTCCGCGTTACTCATATGCAAAAGCTGAAGGTGAGCGGCGAAAATTCTTTTTATTTAAATTTTTCTCTCTCTCTTTTTGTACGGAGAATCAAAAGGGTATGGAGAGCGAGATTTTCGAGGGTGCAAAAGGTTCTCTCTGCAAGCGACGCGTAGGGATTGAGCCCTCGACGGAAAATTCTAGCAGAGGGAAGCTTCGAATAACATCGTAACTCTCTGTGAGATGTAGTCGCGGGGTCAGATTATGTGGTACTAAAGTAAATGCTGTGCGTGTCTGTATAAAGTGAGAGATTTACGTATTAAACGACGCCAGACTTCAAAAGCGTTACTATTTGTGTTGGTATTCTTACTTACACTAGAATACCTTTATTTTCTTCAGATGATCAGAATATTTAACGTGTTTCAAATATTTAAAACGATGATATGTTCCTAATTTATTAAATTTATAGGAAAAATTATTTTCATTATTATTATATGCTCAGACGAACAGCTAATCGCGCGACTGGACAAACGACAAGAACATCCAATTGATAATTTTCATACTCTCACACTTTTTTTAGGATAGGATATTAAAGTGATAATTTTTCCTCAAACGTATAATTAATGCAATTATTTAGTAATCAAGTGCAAGATTTTTCATAACTCATAAAATTCTGCGAACGATATTTAGAATTACTAAAATTATCGTGTTCAGATCAACATATATTGAATGGGTATCCACAACAGGTTGCGACGGACCTAACTTATAAATGACCCAGTAAAGCTATTGCCCTCTAAAAAAAAGTACGAATTAAAATGATAACACGAGAAACGTGTTCTAAGCTGCCACGGTGCCACAACAAAACAAAATAATTAATAATAATCAACTCCGTTGATCGTGCGGCGTTGGTCATGTGTTAAGTTGGTTATGTAACATAGATGTTTTTAAATCCTATTTTGTGACACTTTAAGCCCTGATGAGTGTTATTTATCGAAACGTCGGCGAGAATGATAGAGAGATGCATAGATTCTCATTTTCCAACTATTCACACAGTTCGAGCGATAGAAGTCATCCTGTTAAAACTAAATAATGAAAATTCACGATATGCGTATGCGAGCATCAGTAAAAGTTTGCAATTTATTCCAGCATAAGCGCGCAACGAAGTCCTCTCCAACAAAACCAACCGTCTCCTTGAGTTATCTACATGCACACACTTCGACCGAATTAACTAGCTAATTACCCCCTGAATGCGAACACGTAAAATCCTCGGCACAGTAGCAAAACCCCGGACACGCGCGCACAGCAGCGAGATATGTACCGCGAATAATAACGCAGTGGCGCAGAGCCCGGGCACTGCAGGCTGTGCATTAGGGCGCACGTGAGGTCTACCCAAGCGCGAAACGGCAACCCCCTCATAAACTCATCGTTCGATGCAAAACCTGCGCGCGTACACACCACACAGGCCGCCTATACACCAAGAAACAAGTGGTAGAGGAGCTCCCGTATAATAACAAGATATTTTCATTAGGGCCACAAATCATCCGATTATCGGAGAATCGTTAAAATTGCCGCTTGTGTGTGTACGTGTACGTGGAGTATACGTACCGGCGCAACGAGTGTTTTCTCAAAACGAACCCCCCCGTGTGTATACCAAAGTGTCTAGGGTTAGACGCTGAGTACAACCTCGCCACACACGTACGCAAACACACATACTTCATCTGTCTATGTGGGACCGTGTTTGCGGAGGACGATGATACGAGGTTACGGATAGTGCCCTTAATACCCCTTTCCGACGCGTATATGGCTTTCGGAAATTTCAAATTTTCCCCCAGGATTTCCATCGCGATTTCATCTCTGCCCCGGCCTATACCATTCCTCGAGTGTCGAGCAGGAGGAGGAGGAGGAGAGGAAGGGATTGTACACATGCAACTGCGGAATGCTAAACATCTCTCGCGGTGGTGTATAGTCCAAGCTCTTTCTCGTATACATTACTACAGCTGCGTTAATTATTTCTTGCCCCCGTGTATGTATATACACCCGCAGCGGACTTTACGACTGGGCGACGCGCCCGAGGGCTACTGCTTGGCGAATTTTATAAGGTCGCCGGCGAGTTGACTGGTGCGAGTTTAAGTGAGGGGGAGCTTTTTTTTCTCCTTGATTTACGAGCTTCGCAAGCTTTTCGCTCGGGCTGTATTTTTGGGAGGATGGCCTTTGTGTAACGAGTGGTGTGCGCGATGCGTCTGCGTGTTTCTACGTATACGTACGCGTTTGCTTTGGCCGCAGTTGCGTAGATTTTTCCAGGTCTCGAACTCACCTGAAACAATAAAGAAGAGAAAGGTTGACGTGTGTGTAAGAGGTAAGAGATGTTTAGTGAGTGTTTTTATGGAAGTTTATGGTTGAAATTGTACTGAAATTGTTTTACACCCTGGTAGAAGTTTTGCTAAAAAATATGGTTGAGCTATCATAATATTGTCATAATTTATGATGAGTGTTATTACAACATAATATATAATCATAACTGATCATATTTTGTACTAATGTAAGTAGGGCTTATAATGACCTTGTAGGCTACATTATGATGATTTTACATTGCTCATCAATAAAAGTAAGTTTCGTGTGTCCATTTAAATTTTCGAAATAAGACTCAAAAAATTTTATAAATCAATCAGTAAAACTACGTAAATTTGAAAGCTGGTGCCATGTCAACCAGATATTTATTTCTCAAACAATCAAGTCTCTTGATAATCTATTGGTCAATCAAATCGCATTATAGAGTCATTTAATCAATGTGTTATTTATAAACGTTTATTTTGTAATTAGCAGTGTGTAATTATGTTGAGCCACTGACTCACGTTGAATTAAGAAAATATTACTATCATTTCAATTGATTTTTCAAGAGTCGATAGAAGATGGTTTTTCGAATCAAATTATTCGAAACTGAAAATAACTGTAAAGTTTTAATATGTAGTTTCTGGAAGCATAAAAATAATCTTAGATCATGTGCGCTCATTTGCTTTTACTATAATAAAAAGCAATACTGAATCGGTATATGATCAATACGAATATATCAGTTGACTAGAGAAAATGTAGTATGACCTTGACGTTATCACTCAGCGCGTCATTATCTACTGTTTGACAAATCAACAACATTTCTCCTCCTCCTCCCCCGATACCCCATTCTTCAATAAAGCAAATCACCAGCGCCCGATAACGCCAGCACTCGTTTCTTATCTTGCCCCCGCAAATCAAAACGTCATTCCTCTCCCGCAACTCAAGTCAACGCAAAATTGGCCTTAAGATCAAACCTGATCCATCTCTCTCTCCCTCTCTCGACTCTCCAAAAGCACCGTGTAGGAAACGCTGAAGAGCGAGGACACACAGGTACCAGCAGACATTCCCGCCAAAGCCGCACAGGTGCTATTTTCTCTATAGCACACAAGCATGCGCCTCGCGCAATAAACACTCGCTAGAGCATAGAGAGCGAGAGCGAGGGAGAGGCAGGCGTTATACGTGGCAGCAGAATACGTGCTTTTGTGCTTGTTCCACGTCCCGTGTGTGTATGTGCCTGCAAGAGCGAGAGAGAGGGGGAGGGGGGGGAGAGGGAGCGGAGCAGCCCCCGATTGTGCAAGAACACAGAATCCCTCTACGAACTTGCAGGCGTAGCCGCCGCTGCGCCAAATAGAGCCCGAAGCGCTGCCGCGCGCGTCGACACGCCAAGGCGACGGTAAACAATGTGAGCATACATTACGACGCACTCGCTGCTGCTGCTGCTGCTGCTGCTGCACCGGCAGCAGCAGTTGGCCCATTGTCGTGGTTTAGTGCATTCGCGCCTAGTGCACCGCCAAGTTAAGCCACTTAGTGCCTCTTCTCTTTTAGCGCGAGCGGCCGAGCGCACATCAGCTATATTGGTTCCGCGCAGCGCCTAAAATCGCGCGAGAGAAGACTTTGCCGGTAGAGCTGGCAGAGGGAGAGGGAGAGAGAGACATTGATATTGATAGTTATTTTCGCCTTTCGGTATAACCCTATCTGGCACCTTAGGTTATTACAAATAGTATACAACAAATTTTTTTTTTACATTTGGAGTTTGCGATATGATCACATTAAATTATTAAATACACAGCTTATGAGGGACGATTTCGAATACAGAGACAATTGCAAAACGGAGACGGTACAGAGATCAAATCTACGCTTTGAATACAGTACGAAAGTAAAACAGAATAAGACTGGAGACAAGACTACAGATGGAAGCGAGAACGAATATGATGCGAATATGATTAAGAGTAAAGCTAACACTGATTAATTTCTAAATTGATTACTAATGACTATTCCCTCTCTCCCACTCCGCCCTGTCTCTCGCAAGTAACTCGCGGTATAATTTTCTCTTGAACGCAGAGAGAGAGAGAGAGAGAGAGAGAGAGAGAGAGAGGGAGGGAGAAGAGAGAGAAGAAGAGAGAGAGAGAAAGAGAGAGAGAGAGAAAGAGAGAAAGAGAGAGAAGAAGAGAGAGAGAGAGAGAGAGAGAGAGAAAGAGAGAGAGAAAGAGAGAGAGAGAGAGAGAGAAAGAGAGAGAGAGAGAGAAAGAGCGAGAGGAAGAGAGATTGATTGATTGATTGATTGATTGTAAACATTTTTTATTTGTGCCTTGGTCATCTCCGACCGAAAGGCACTGTATAACATGGCTATAGTTACATGTATGTACACGATTATGTAGAATAACAAAAAAATAATAACATAAATAAAAGAAAATTTAGCATAGATGCTCTCTCGCATGTTATAGTCTATAATAGTCAATTTAATTTTTGGTTTGGCGAGGCTGAAAGAGGTACGCACCGACAGAATTTAGAAAGACAATCGAGTGTCGGTAAAACTAAGAACAAAAAATTTCAAACTAAAAAAAAGAAAATTTTTTTTTTTTAATACGCATAATCTTCAACTTTTAGCAAATAGTCAAAGTACGCTAATTTAAATGCCTCAATTGAGGGCCTGATACGAATATCGCTAGGTATTGAGTCCCACAACCTCATGGCTTGGAATGCAAAACCATTGTTAAGGGTTGAGGTGCGAGGGACTGCTGCGCCAAACGCCGACGTATATCCTGGTCTATCGGAGCGCCTAATATCATTACTTAGCGTAGGGAAATATTCCAATAGGTACGATGGCTGACCAGTTGTAAATAGCTTGTAAAGAACCGTTGCCATAAAATAATTCCTGCGGTTTACAATGGTGAGCCATCGCAGCTTTACAAAAAACGGTTTGAGACAGGAGTCTTTCCTTAACTTAAAAATAAACCTAACAGCTATATTTTGTAATTTTTGGAGTTTCAAGTTCAGATAATCCGTCAGGTCGCAAAAAACTAAACAGGCGTAGTCTAATAAAGGGACACAGAGAGAGAGAGAGAGAGGAGAGAGAGAGGAAGAGAGAGAGAGAGAGAAGAGAGAGAGAGAAGAGAGAGAGGAGAGAGAGAGAGAAAGAGAGAGAGGAAGAGAGAGAGAGAAAGAGAGAGAGGAAGAGAGAGAAAGAGAGAGAGGAAAGAGAGAGAGGAAGAGAGAGAGAGAAGAAGAGAGAGAGAGAAAGAGAGAGGAAGAGAGAGAGAGAGAGAAGAGAGAGAAAGAGAGAGAGAGAGAGAGAGAAAGAGAGAGAAGAGAGAGAAGAGAGAGAGAGAGAGAGAAAGAGAGAGAGAGAGAGAGAGAGACGGATTGGTGAATGTTAATTTAATGTGTCGCATATATCCAGGAAATAATATCGAAAACAACTCTCTCCAAAAATTGTAAAAATTTTTTTTGAAGGCATACCTACCAGGCCTGTTTTTTCTCGCTCGTTAGGTTATTCTGAAAGAGAAATAACTCGCGTGCATAACCGATCGTAGGGTATGCTTTTTTCCGGAGCAAAAAATAAACTCGAAAAAACGAAAAATAATTAACAAAAAAAGGATTCATAGATTTTTTTTCTGAAAAACAATAGACTTTTATAAAAATTTCATTAGTAAAAAAATGTCATAACATTCATGAAAGAATGCTCTGAAAATTTTTAGATTGATCCAATACAAATTTTGATTTTTCGAAAATCCAAAAAATCGAAATTTCAAAAAGCGTCTTTAAAAATTCTGAAAAAATTTCAGAGCATTCTTTCATGAATTTCAAAACATTTTATTTCCTGGATATGCACATATATGTGCAAATCCACTAAATTTCGGACACAACTCTGCTAGAAAAATTGCAAAAATTTTTGTTGAAGGCATACCTACCAGACCTGTTTTTTTCTCGTTTCTTAGCTCATTCTAAAAAAGAAAATATTCGCGTACATCGCCAATCGTAGGGTCTACTTTTTTCCGGAGAGAAAACGTATTGCGTGCAGTTTCCATTAACACCTAAAAGGACAGATTTCAATACCAAAGCTGAAGCCATCACCATCTAATGAATTCGCACAAGAAAAATTCGGAAACCACTGTTTTCGATGTATTACAGGCTGCTCTTTTCAATGATAGGGACTAAAATATTCTAAAATTTAATTTTATCGAAAATATTAAAGAAAATGCAATTTTGTGAAAATTTTCTTCTTAAAATTGATTGTTTGACCTCTTTAGATTTTTCTTTACAAGAAAGACCGATGCTAAAAGTGGCCTCGAGGTCCACATTCAAAGAATCCGTGTTGCGTTATGCCCAGAAAATTTTTTTTAATAAAATGGTAGCCTATATGCCTCAAATTTTATCAGAGTAGTTCCGTATAATTTTTAATTATTTGAAAAGTAAAAAAATTGAAATTTCGAAAAATTCGAGAGTATTCTTTGATGAATTTTAAGACATATTTTTACTTTTATACAATTTTTATAAAAGTTTATAGTTTTTAAGAAAAAAAATTATGAATTCTTTTCTTGTTAAATTTATTTATTTATACAAAATAAGTATATAAAGATCGGTACATGTGTACCATAATTTGTGATCATCATATAACTAAACATATGAAAAACGCCATGATAAATCGTAAGTACTGTCGATCCGTCCATATAGAAGTTCAAGTATTAAACATCTTCCGCTTGAGACTACTCCTGCGGCATCTGATCCGTTAATTCGAGAACTGCAAAAATAATAAAATTAATTAAAGTATTAATATTTGTGCTCAAGTTTTCGATAAATTTCTTAGAAAATTAAAATGTACGAATATTTAACTTACTCATATAGTACGTTAGGCTCATCATCATGACTTTCATCATAAATTCTAACAAAGTATGCTTCTCCGACACAGTCATCAACAGAAATATCACGAGTACAATTACGATCCCTAGAGTATCCATCCAGTCTTATTTTATGATTTTCCGGTGCCTCAATAAGCCAAACACATTTTGTAGTCACATTTTGTAGTCTAATTGAAATTTCAAATGGGTTTATATCAGATTGTACGACTCCTCCGCAAACTGTAAAAAAAATGTATCGGTCGATTAAATTAATTGTAATTAAAGTTGATATAAAAGTGTTATACATAAAGTTATTACTGCACATAAAAAGATTGATACAATTTCAAATAAACTCACTGTTTTCGTAATGTACAACTGGTTCAATGGTTTCTGTTGTTACCGATGATTGAACTCTGTGAAGTATATGTATAATTTAGGACTTAAAATACAAAAATACTTGTTTTTTCTGACATCGAAATTTTAATAAATTTTTATTATTTATTTCACAATCGACGCATTTCACAAACACAAATATACTAAAATTCATAAGTATTTTAATCTTAAAGTATAAACGTATATTGACTTATTGCTTTAAAAAAGCCATATGTTGCACTAACCTGCCACCAACTACTAGACACAACAAAACTGTACAAAATAAATTTAACTTGAACATTGTATAAAATAAGATAAACGTAGACCTATTCCAAAAAGAGCTCACCACAAACTAAATTCGAGTTTTTTCATCTTCAGTTTATATATCGATACTTCACCATAAGCCGTTATCAAATCAATTTAAAGATAGAAATCTTCCTATTTAAATTGTCATTAAGGCAAGAAATGGATAGAACTATCCAAATTTTAATGCTCAAGAAATGGCCTTGTCTTGCATATTTTTTTATAGGAAATAAATGACTCTGTCACATCCCATATGAAATAGCCAATACTTATAAATTATAAACGACAAATGCCAAAAATGCACAAGAAATATGTATTTCTTAGGTACTTCCTCTTGCTTTCTGCAAAATTACACGTTGCACTGTGCATCAAGTATTTATTAATGTGTGCATATCCATTATCCATCCTATTTCGGAAAGAACTCACACGAGTAAGTTGCAAAATTTTTTCTCGAGGCACACCTATCAGACCTGATTTTTCTCATTTCTTAGGTCATTCTCAAAGAGAAAAACCACGCGTACATGGCTTATCGAAGGCTATACTTTTTTGCGGAACAAAAGCGACTCGAAAAAACGAGAAATAATCGACAAAACAAGAATTTATAGATTTTTTTCTCGAAAACTATGGACTTTTAAAAATATTCCATTAGAACAATAATGACATCAAAGAATACTCTGGAATGTTTTCAGATGTTTAAATGACGTTTTTCGAAATATCGGTTTTTTTGAATTTTCGAAAAATAAAAAGTTGTGTTGGATCAATCTGAAAAAATTTGAGAGCATTCTTTGATAAATTTTAAGACATATTTGTTCTAATGAAATTTTTATAAAAGTCCATAGTTTTCGAGAAAAAAAATCTGTACATTCTTTTTTTGCCGATTATTTCTCGTTTTTTCGAGTCGCTTTTGCTCCAGAAAAAGTATAGCCTTCGATAAGCCATGATGTACGCGAGGTTTTTCTCTTTGAGAATGACCTAAGGAACGAGAAAAATCAGGTTTGGTAGGTGTGCCTTCAAGAAAATTTTTTGCGACTGGCTCGGGTGAGTTGTGTCCAGAATGCAATTGTTGACGTAAAAAATCGTAAAGACAAGCAAGAATCGTACAGAATCGCGTAAACAATTGTATTTTGTGCTTCGCCTGTAAATGTTATCACCAAAACTCCTGCGGTAACTCATCCTGAAATTTTCCAGGGAACAAAATGAGATACAGGTCGCTTAAATCGGATGAAAAACAAAAAAGGTTGCAGTTTTTTTTGTAAATTTTTTGATTGATGAGCATTATTAGAGCACACAAAGACTCAACCGGTTGTAATTAAATTGTTGTTGGTTCTTAGTATCTTGCTCCTTTTAGATTATATTTTATTCTTCAATAAGCTGGAGTAGAAATAGACTTTCTAAAAGGTTGCCCCCACCCCGTGTAGAACTACTTTAATCGCTACATTCGATCACAACAAAATATACTGACTTGCTAGTTTTCAATTCTATAACTTATAGGCTATTTTCTACCAGGGATATTTTCTGAAAAATATCGTGTAAAGAAAGCCCCCTTTCTGTCTATATTTTTTATAGATATATATTTTCAATGCAATATATCGATTCGTCTTGCGACAACGCTACGAATGGTATGCATAGGAGTTATATAAACCGATCGTTTTTTAAAGTTATGGGCTGATAAAGTTACACTTAAAAAATCTGACCGACCGTGCGTACGGATGAATATGGATCATTTTTAATCATATGTTTTGTAGTATATAAAAATTAGTATGTATGGAATTTGATGTGAAAAGACATTTTTGTTTTTATTAAATTTTCATAGAAGTCCACAGTTTTGGAGAAAAAAAATCTATGAATTCGTTTTTTGTTAATTATTTCGCGTTCTTGCTCCGGAAAAAGAGTATATCCTACGATTGACCATGTACGCGGGTTTTTTCTCTTTCTGAATAATCTAAAGAAACGAGAAAAAGCAGGTCTGTAAGATGTGCCTTCAACAAAATTTTTTGCAACTTTGCCGGCCGAGTTGTGTCCGAAATTTGGTGGATTTGCGCATATTCAATTTTTAATATTTCATTGCAGCCCGGAGAAGAAGCGATTTTCGAAAACCGCAACTAATGCCCAAGAAAAGAAACGTGGCAAGCTGCAGACATCGCTTCCTCTCGACATCCGCAATCTTTACCTCGTTATACGCTGTCTCTCCTGGTAAAAACCGTCGATTAGTCCGAGTTCACATGTGGCATTATCGTAATTGCCGACTGGGGCTACCTCGAAGTATCCGATCGATACATGCCTTATATCTCAGATTTCGCCGATACCCGTACTCACTTGTTCTCCTTCTTTTTGATTCATTCACCTGCGCGCGCGTTTATTCCGTTAAATCGAAGCTCCGGCTCCACACGCGCTTTGCGCATCGACACGCTTTTCAAGTGCATCATCGCGAGGCCGTGTTTGCCGACCTTGTCCAATCAAAAGGCAATCAATGAGGCGCTCGAGAAAGAGCTGCACGGACGCTATACGGCTTTCAAAGCCAAAAGCTCGCTCTCGAGTGCGTCGGAGGGACGTAACTCTTGCGCGCGCCGCGTCTCGAGAAGTAGGCGAGCGGCTCTCGCACAAAGGGATAGAGCCCGTTCGCACGGCCGCAGCTCTCGTCATGGGAATCCCTCTCGCTCTCAATTGCCGCGCGCGCCTAGTGTGCATAAATCCGAGTCTCGTTAATTCGCTTAATTGCAGTCGGGAATTTCCGATAAAGAATCTGGTTCGCGAGAGGGACAGAGAGAGAGAGAGCGGGAGAAAAAGGGATATAGAGCCAAATAGCAGCGAGTGACTTTATTATCGTAACAAATGGATTCATTAGCGGTTCTCTCTTGTTTCTCCCTCGCGATCGCGACGCCATCAGTCAGATCGCTGCGACTCGGCAACAGCCCTGCGATCGGCAACAGCATTCCTCGAACGTGTCAAGCCACACTCTCTCGCGCGGGGCCGATGATTAAACCTCGAGATAATCGAGCGCCGATCTAAGTGCGTATTTTCTCTCGAGGCTGTCTCGTCCGTGCGCGCGACGAGGAAAGAAAAGAGGCGAGACGAGCGAGCGAGGCGAACGAACCCTGCGACGCCCGCCATACCCGTTTCTCTCTCGAAAAGCTCATTTCGTGGCTTCGCGCATTCCAAGTCAAGCCAGCGACGAGCCGCTCGCTCTGCCGCGGAGGAGCGGGACAAGCTGCGCGGCTCGTCGCGACTACGCCGGGGAGACGCGCGGTGACAGCGAGGGACAGGATGATAAAAAAGCGGAGGAGAGAGGGGCCTATGTGGGGGCTCTCTCCCTTGTTCTCGCGATGTATATAAGGAAGCCGCCGCCGATAAATTATTCGAGATTGAAGAAACTTTCGGGGGAGAGAGAGAGAGAGATGAGCTGCAGCGCGCGGCGAGATCTGGCGCTTCGTGCAGGCATGTGCACTGCGCGCATATGGCGATCGTCCCGAGATGCGAAACAAAGAGTGCGCGAGTGTACTGAACGGGCGGATGTTTCGGAAATTGGGGCTTTTTGTTGCTTCTGCAGATGCTCAGCGACGACGACGACTTTTTTACTTTTCTCCGCAACGGTTCTGATGCGTGATTAATTAATGTCGTTATAATTGCATAAATTCAATAATTGCAGGATAATGTATGTTCAACATTCACGCGATTTAAGAGAACAACTCCTATTACCTCGTCAAACAAATGGGTTTAGAGATCTGGGACAAAGTGGAAAATATAAGTGAAAAATACTGTCATTCTCATGTGAGTGTAGGAATTTTTAATTAAAGGTTTAGAAAATTTTTCACTTAAAAAAAACTAAATTTTCTAATTTATGCCAGTATATGACAGTATTTTAAAACATTTTCCACTTTACCCCAGGTTTCTAAACCCATTTGTTGGTTTGAAATCTTACGGTATAGTAACTGAAAAGATCCATATCGAAGTCAACGAAATTTAGCTACGGTTGGGATGGTCCAAATTTCAATTTCAAGATTACAAATAAAAAGTAATATTATCTACTTTTAACATAAAAATTAACTACTATCTTATGACAATAATTGTAGTTTTACAAAATTATTTTATTTTTCAGGGAATAGGGGTATTTTGCCCCCTTAAGCACAGAGTAACAAATTTATTTATATTTTTATAAAATTTTCTGTTTGAAAGTCGCTAAACACAGTTAAACCAGAAACTGATATAACGAGACTTGGTGAATGAAACACAATATTTATTGAATTTCTTACTGTTGTGCAAGCTGCACGCAGTAGACCAAATAAAAATAGGAGATCAAATAAAATGATTACTTGTCAATTATTGTACACAATAAAAGATAGAACAGAACATATGAAATTGCAATTAATCGTGACATGTACTTAGGTACCCCCGGTTGTCTTGTAATAATTTATCATTCTTTTTGGTTTCAAATTCATGTTGCGTGCATAACTCAAGAGGAAAAGTTTCGTTATCCCTTCTTTTGCAAAAAGCAGTTCTCTGAGACGCCGCGAAATTTAAAAATGTAAAAAACAAATCAGAAAAATCCAACTTCCCATCAGCATCTTAATGTAAGCTTGAAACTTTGTAAAATTCTACATAATTACATTGCCATCAGAGACAAGCCGCATCCCGTGGCGCGAAATTTGAATTTTTAATTGATTACAGCCCTACACGTATATAACCTTAACGACCCGCGCGCGCAGGACACGTGAGAGCGCCGCGGCGATATCATGACTATTTAATATGCGCGAGGTAGAAAAAAAAAGTTTATTAGATCGGGTTAAAAGTTACGAGCGAATATTAAGATAAGACACGCGTCGTCGGGGCGGAAATGTGCCCGCGCGCACCTGTGAGAACTGTTGGGTCCTCCGAAGAATGAGATTCGGTGATATGAGCCCCGACTCGGCTGCGCGCATGCCATAGCCGACACCTGCGGTTGCGCCGAGAGCGGCTAAACGTCGCGCTGGCTTTTTAAGAATACACATATATACATGCGCTCACACAGTCAAGATAAAAACGAGCGCCGAATAATTTGTATCTTAATTAGCAATACTCTGCACGACTTTGCGGCTTCTCACGAGCCGTTCCTCATTTAGTTTTGCTCGCGTATACCATCGACCGCGTGTACACTCGGGGCACAACGACACTCGAGTCTCGTTAACATTTTTACGCCCCCGCCCCCCCCCCCTCCTTCCTCGATCGTCACTCGCGAATTGTTAAGGACAATATAAAATATCGTTAACAGTATAGAGTCGAGAGAGGACTGGAGGCTGCGGCCCAATGACGGATGTTCAATAAAGCAAATTGATAGTCTATTCGGCTATTCAGCTGCAACGCGGCGGCGGCGGCGGCGGCGCGTAATAAGCATAAACAGCACGGGTGGAAAATATAATTTATTTCCCGCGATTTTAATTGCCTCGCGTCGCGCGGAGTTCGAGAATCGCGCGCGGCGGACGTGGGGGCTCGATTTAAGTGCTAATATATCTCGGCGAACAATCACCCGCTCACGCATATATGAATTTTCGCTCTCTCGCGTTCTCTGTCTGTGTATGTGTCGGCGGTGCGAAACTCTTTCTCTCTCTCTCTCTCTCTCTCTCTCTCTCTTTCTGTCTCTCCCCCAAGGCCTATATTTTACGCAAAATTATTTCAGCGAGGTCGCGAGAGAGAGCCGCTTTTCTTCTTTCGGCATCTTTCCTTCTCGCCCAGAAACAAACTTTACCCTCGCTGCATATCACAATTGCAATATACATATACGCATATATGACCAGTTCTCATAGAAAAATGCACTTTTCGGGGGTCCAGAAATCGAAAATTTTTTTTTCACACTAGAGGTTTCGGACCGATCAGACTTTCTTCTGTTAGCTGATAGATAGTCAAAAATGCAGAGGAACATGGGAAACATTGAACATTAGAATTTAACATGGGGAGGTTTAACGGGAAAAAAAGAAAATCGGTTATTCGGATTTTTATTTACTTTTTTTTTTGTCAAACAGACATAACTTTTGATCAGAGCATCGAATCTGGGGATATTTTTTTTAAATTAAAGCTCTTTCGTTGTACTTTATTGTGGTGCAATTTGAAATTTTATTTGTGTCTCGGAAACATTCGTAGTTGTCATTATTCCAGTATTTCGACGCTCATTTACGTTTTTTGTAAAAAAAACGTAAAATGACTCAGAAGTATGGTTACTAGTAACTTTTCCCATGTTCCTCTGCACTTTTGATTATACCTTTTGGCTTACAGAAGAAACGTCTCATCGGTTCGAAAGCTGTAATTTTAAAAATAAAATTTCGATTTCTAGACCCCCGAAAAGTGCATTTTTCTGTGAGAATTGGTCATATAAGCCGTCCCAAAGAGATCATTCGAGTTGGTCCTTGAAACTCTCGCTGTACATGTATATGCGCGCTCTTAAATCTCGAGAAGCTCGTAACTCGGCCGTATTACAATTAGGACGATTCGAGCGCGAGGCTCTATTGTTGCCGAGTGTATATTATACGAGCAAAAAGCCTCGCTCGCGCGCGCGACACTTCTCTCGTCTCTCTCTCTCTCTCTCTCTCTCTCCCTCCCCATCTCTCTCTCCATCTCTCCAACTGATGCTCGTGCGCGAGGATCGTAATAATAACACTGGGACGTCTAACGTGGACAGGACACATATATATGCATTCGTGTATACGTATGTATATGTGTATGTCCAGAAAATTTCGGAAACAACTCGGACGGGAAAGTTGCAAAAAATTTTCTTAAAGGCACACCTACCAGACCTGTTTTTTCTCCTTCCTTAGGTCATTCTGAAAGAGTTTACTATTCTATACTTTTTTCCGGAGCAAAAACATCTCGAAAAACGGGAAATAATTAAAAAACAGGAATTCATAGATTTTTTTCTCAAAAACTATTATAAACTTTTATAAAAATTTCGTTAGAACAAAAATGTTTTAAAATTCATGAAAGAATGCTCTGGAATTTTTTCAGATTTTTTAAGGGCGACTTTCGAAATTTCGATTTTTTGGTTTTTCGAAAAATCAAAAATTGTATCGGATCAATCTGAGAACATTTCAAAACATTCTTTGATGAATGCAAACACATTTTTGTTCTAATGAAATTTTTATAAAAGTCCATAGTTTTAGACGAAAAAAATTTATGAATCCTAGTTTTTTAATTATTTCTCGTTTTTCGAGTCGTTTTTGCTCCGGAAAAAAATGTACCCTACGATCGGCCATGTATGCGAGCTTTTTCTCTTTTAGAATCACCTAAGAAACGAGAAAAATCAGGTCTGGTAGGTGTGCCTTCAAGAAAAAATTTTGCGACTTACTCGTGTGAGTTGTTTCCGAAATAGGATGGATATGCACACATTAATAAATACTTGATGCACAGAGCAACGTGTAATTTTGCAGAAAGCAAGAGGAAGTACCTAAGAAATACATATTTTTTGTGCATTTTTGGCATTTGTCGTTTATAATTTATAAGTATTGGCTATTTCATATGGGTTGTGACAGAGTCATTTATTTCCCATAAAAAATATGCAAGACAAGGCCATTTCTTGAGCATTAAAATTTGGATAGTTCTATCCATTTCTTGCCTTAATGACAATTTAAATAGAAAGATTTCTACCTCTAAATGGACTTGATAACGGCTCATGGTAAAGTATCGGTACATAAACTGAAGATGAAAGAACTCGAATTTAGTTTGTGGTGAGCTCTTTTTGGAATATGTCTTAAAATTCATCAAAGAATACTCTCGAATTTCTCGAAATTTCAATTTTTTTACTTTTTGAAAAATCAAAAATTATACGGAACTACTCTGATAAAATTTGAGGGCATATATAGGCTACCATTTTATTAAAAAAAATTTTTCTGGCATAACGCGAATTTTCTTTGATGAATATCCAGACAGTTTTCGAGAAAGAAAATCTATGAATTCTTGTTTTTTAATTATTTCTCGTTTTTCGAGTCGTTTTTACTCCGGAAAAAATATACCGATACTATATATACTAAGATTTTCCGTGCACGCGAGCTTTTCCTCTTTCAGAATGACCTGAGAAAAATCACGTCTGGTAGGTGTGTCTTCACGAAAATTTTTTGCAACTTTTCCGTCCGAATTGTTTCCGAAATTTCCTGGACATACTCATACACAATTGTGTGTATATATATAACCTTCGACGTTCGCCCTCGTGTCTCGCTGTTATGTTTTGATTTATATATATATATGGGTGATTCTCTGACAAATCGAGCGCGCCATTTTTTGACTTTCGCCAAAAATATTTTTAAAACATTCTTTATTAGTCTACGAGTTTTGCCTCTGAATTTTTTCAAATTTTTTCCATCACTTTCATTTAAGTTACAGAGGCTCAAAGTTGGCATAGTAAGCAATTTTTGCATTTTTTGCCTATTTTCGTTAATTTGTAGCACCTCAGGGAAACATTTTTAACGATAAACACATAGAACATTTTATTTTAGCAAATTTTCTCTACTTTAAGGGAAAAATATTAGCAAAGTCATATATATATATATATATATATGTTTGCTTCTACGTATAAACCTTTTAAGCCTCAAAATCAAGTTTTCAGCTTGATCGATCATCAATATCGAAGCCACAAAAATTTGAAAAGATAGTTTAACTCACTATAAAAGAACTTGTGAAAGTCCCAGAATGTCAGAGGCCTTGGTTTCTCTGTGAGAAATAAATATAACAGCTCATTTATTAAAAAACACAAGTTTATTCAAAAGGACTTGTTTCACGCATCAAAAAATTTAGGTAAAACAGTGAAATATTAGCATAATCCATCGAAATTTTGTTGTACTATATTATAAAAATGCTATAGAGTATCCCTATATAATCAGTTTTAACATTTATAATAATGAAAATAAACTAAACAAGATTTTATACTTTGAAAAGCGCACCCGGGTGTCATATACTCAATACATAATAGTTTCAAGGATATTTGACTTACATAAAAGTCAATAAACAATTAATTATAATCAATACATCAATACTCGTGATTGATTTTTATTTAGTTTTATTTAAAAACAAATTTTAAAAAGCATTTCTTAAGAGAGAGCAAATTAAGCTCTAGCAGAAGGGACTATCTCTCCATCTCTCTTTAATAAATGCATAAATGTAGTAAATTTAAACTTTAGACCAAATTAAATAATTTTTAGGAAAGATTGACGGTAAAATAAGTAGATGAGTATATTCTATGGGATCTAGCGAACAAAACAGAGTAGGTGAGAAAAGCCCAAAAACATTCATTAGATGTGAAAATAATGTTGTAATAGATAAACATACAGCAACGGGAAAAAGTTTGTGTCTTCCGATAAGGTAATCTTTTTTATGAAAACGTTTTGTTTATATTAAGAGTTTATAATGTTACAAGTGAAAAAATGTAGCTCGAAGCCCGAGGCGAGCTAAGCGGGTTACGCGCATGCGCCAAGAGTCGAGAGCAGCTGGAACTTATAGTGAATTAAACTATCTTTTCAAATTTTTGTGGCTTCGATATTGATGATCGATCAAGCTGAAAACTTGATTTTAAGGCTTAAAAGATTTATGCCTAGAAGCAAACATACACACACACACACACACACACACACACACACACACACACACACACACACACACACACATATATATATATATATATGACTTTGCTAATATTTTTCCCTTAAAGTAGAGCAAATTTGCTAAAAAAAATGTTCTATGTGTTTATCGTTAAAAATGTTTCCCTGAGGAGCTACAAATTAACGAAAATAGGCAAAAAATGCAAAAATTGCTTACTATGCCAACTTTGAGCCTCTGTAACTTAAATGAAAGTGATGGAAAAAATTTGAAAAAATTCAGAGGCACTCGTAGACTAATAAAGAATGTTTTAAAAATATTTTTGGCGAAAGTCAATGGATAGTTGCGTCGATGGATAGTCACGGCTATCGAATGTTGTTGTTTTGACAATATAAGTACACTAGATCAGAAGTGTGCGAGTCCGACGAGTAAAAATCCATTGAATTGACGCGAAAATTTAGTTTAAGAAAATCCAAATACTTGCGTTTAAAAATTAATGCTATGCCCGACCACTTATTATTTTCATCGTTTCCGATAGCTTTTTAATAAATAAAAAGAGTGTATCGTGAAAAAAGTATGTGCTATGAAAAAAGAAAAGTCGACGAACCCCGGGCTTAGTTAGCATAGTATAACTTTGCTGTATATTCATTATACAAAATGTGCAAAGACACCGACAATATTGGCTCAATAAGAGGCACCGCGTCTCGCGTCGCTCCGTAAGCGCTCGCCGAGCCGTTTTAAGCTCCCAATATTCGATAAAAAAATATCAACGTTTTATTACGAAGCTATCGCGGCAGTGTATGCAGCTCTTAGCCGCCGCTCCGTATCGCACTGCGCGCGATCCGCTCGACGCGTATAGCTTTTTCAATAAGTGCAAGCACACGTTCCGGTTGTATACTTTCGAAAGCTTTCGTCAACAGTACACGTACTACGTAGTAAAACCAGGCTCTCACTCCCTCCCCACCCCCCCCCCCTCTCTCTCTCTTTTCATTCTCCTCGTGAAATAGCACTCAGACTGCACGCACTAATAATTGAGGCGCGAGTTAAGGAGCGCACACCTGAGCGCCAGTTACATATACGCAAACTCGAAAGCTCCGCGAGTAGGGAGAGAGAGAGAGAGAGAGAGAGAGAGAGTAAGAGCAAGTGTGCGGGGAGAAGTAGGGGGGGGGGGTAGCTTCTCTATCTCTGAGCGGGGTGGAGTTTGGAGGGTCGCGGGACTAACCGTAACTAGCATTTACATACCCGGTACCCACTCGGCGGGTTGCATGAATAAATATGTTGAGGCCGGGGGTGACTTAAGTAGTCCAAACATTCCCTTGTTGCTCAGACGCTAAACTGCTGAATCAGCGGCAGCGAGCAGCAGCAGCCGAACCGGATTCCGACCTCGTCGCGGGGCTATATCGTCGCCTATAGCTGCGCTCTTCTTGTATTATTCCTGTGCTTATTTTTTTCGAGCTTTCATACTCGAGCGGCTCTTGTCCATATTGCTTCGCGCTCGATGAAAACTCGTTACATTCGAATTATACGCAAAGTTTGCTGCCATGTAACAAGTACACGCGTCGCTGCGCGCAACTTGGGCATTACTTCAAAGTGAATTCGAAACAGCACTGAACAAATTACCGACGCACAATAGGAATGCAGCGCGTCAGCTTGTTGTTATTAAACTCGGTGTTTGTGCGCGCGCGTGTAAGGGGGAGGGATGTAACTTGCGCTTGAGATGTGCCATTAGGAGAGGAGAGCCGAGGAAAGCGCGCGCCTGTGCTTTGACGCTAAACACTGGAGAGCGGAGAGGACCGAAAGAGGAAAACAGCCGGATAACGTAGTCCATTACGCGCGCGACACGTTGACAATGCTGTTCGAAAATTTTTGAATGCCGAGAATCATTTTGTGCTGAGCTGACGGAAAATAATTAGTGATTAATAATTGCCTAATGTGTGATTGAAAATATTTTTTACGAAGAGATAATTTTGTACAGCTCTCATCAGGCGACTGTCAATATTTACTGGAAAAAACACATTAAATGATATAAAATAATTTTTTTTTTTCAATAAATATTGAATAGAAGGTCGATAAATTCACGACGTCACAAAGATTATTCACAAATTATACCGAGGGATAAAATCAAAATTAGGTTTAGTGGTACACACTTGTCTATACACATCTATTGATATTCACCATTTATTTGTGCACTTTAAGAGTTCGTTTCATGAAAGCATTGACTTTTACGCCAATTCATCAAATCCACAATAATTTTTTTCAATAAAATTGAATATTAATTCAGGTATAATACGACTATTCATCTAGTTTACAATTAGAGTGATTTTCCAAAATTTAGAGATATTAAAGATATTATTATTTTAATTACAAACTACTAAATTAAAATATTAAATTACGAAATTCAGCAGAACAGAAATAAAAAAACGTGCAATAAATAACAGTTCTGCCTCCTTTGCAGGCTTCATAGCATATAGAAAATTTATACCTTTGACCAACCATAATCTTGCTATATTTTATTAAAAATATAACGCACTTATTTTATTGCTCTTAACTTCTAGTTTTCCGACGAAATAACTTAACGAGCGAATTATCATAAAGTTATGGTTCATTGTTTGAAAAAAAAAGTTAAAATATGTAAATACATTTCAAACTTTATTAATATTTCTTTATGGCGCAGCTCCAACTCGTTACGTTCGTGCACTTGTGTGCGCCATGCTGTAAAGGACTGCTTAGACCACTTGTATCGTAACGTACCACAAAGTGATGATCTATTGTTGTGTGAATTTAAAGTAATAGTTTTTAAAGTGCGTAAACTTACTTACTTTTTCTCTGTTGAAGAAATAAAATGCGTATAGCGTTAAAATTAAAACCTTGTTTATATAATATTCGTTAAAAAAGGTTAATTTATTTACTGTGTCATTATGAAAGATTATTGTAAATGTAAATATATAAAGTTACAGAGTTATCGTATACAAATTTACATCAGAATTTGTAGTTTAAATTTTAATTGAGAGAAGTATTTTAAACCAAAATAAATATTGGAATTGTATTGAAAGGCAACTATGTAATCATGGCGTAAAAATAAAGATTTTACTTTATTATTTTAACAATATAATAGAGTAGCCATAAATTAACCAACTACAGATTTTTTAAAATATAAACACAGTCGCACCCCTAAAAATTGATAAAAAAAGTGATTTACAGTGCTTCATTTTGTAAAATGGATTAACATATAGATATAATGTACATTGTACATAAATAAATGATAAATCTTCAACGCCATTCTATCTGACTGCACTGATTTACAATCGCCTATTCGATTTCAATCTCGTTTTAAAAATTTTGCATTATGTAAATTGTTCCTACGTCGTGTCGAGGGAATCCATATACAATATTATACATACATATAATATATATAATGCATAATATATATTTATATATTCTTTGACATCAGTCTTCATTTCATAAATTGTGTACCTGATATTTTCGATGCCCATGCGATCAGCACAATACTCGCTGCGCCTATATCGCAAATTTCAAAATTAACAAGTCGTATTGCGCACCAAAAGCTGGTTGCATGCTATGACTTATTAACGAAAAGGTACTTTCGACCAGAAAAGATCAAGAGATCAGGAATTATAGTGCACGGCGTTCAAGACAAAAGCAGAAGTTTCGCCATTGCGCGAAGTTGATGCCCAAGGGCGAAGTCAAGCCTTCTAGAAACCATAATGCATTATTCTTAGGAAAGTGTTCTGAATATGAATATTGGTTTAGTACTTTATGGAGTTAAGTAAAAGAACGTCTTTCACTTCACATTAATCGATATGTGGGTAAAAATTATGTTTCGATAGTTTCTCCTACTTTGAGCAAAGAAAATTCTGAACATATATTTTGATTACAATGAGATCAGACGTCATCAAAGCTTCATTGAATCCAGTTGTTGCAGAAAGCTGACCGAGACAATCGTGTCACAACGAATTCTGACGAAAAAATCCACGCAAAATCAACCTTACAATGTTGTCTCGCTCTTTTTACGATATAACACAATAAAAACAACATAAAAACCGACACTCTCCGGTATCTAAAAGATGCGCCAAAAGAAACCCAAAAAACGAATTACCAAAAATCACATCGTTAGCCAATAAACCTTCGCATCTCGCCTTCAAATCAGACGTTCCGTCGATCTCGTCTCTCCAACACACACACACACACCACCAAGAAAATATCTTTCTCTGCCGGTTGCATGCATCGCGTAAAAAAGTGCGCACACGTGCACACATACGTTCCGAGGGTTCTACACAGAGATGCTGAAGCTCTCGCTGCGCTCGCGCGATGTTATTCCAAGCCATACACAAGAAGATGTATCTGCGGCGCGTCCGGAAACTACCTCGGCCGTGAGGCTTTCGATCTTGAGACAAGACACGAATCTCATGTGCGATTTGCATAAGAACTCGCTTCTGCGGCCGCTGCCGCCGGCAAGAGAGCAAGAGAGAGAGAGAGCTGCTCTGGATAAACATTAGCGTGTGCTCGCGCGCCAAGCCGAGCCAAGAGTTGCCGGACCGCACGAGGCATGTCAGCACTTCGTGTAATCCATTCAAATTGCAGGGCCGCCGCGCTTGCACTTTCGAAAATGCAATCTCGCCGGGGAAAAATATTCTATGACTCTCGCTCGGGCTTTCGTACGTCCTCTGTGCATGTGCAGAGTGCAGTACGCCCTCTCCTCACTTTTATTGATTCGCTCGACCCGGCGCTGTGTATGGCGCTATCCTGCCTTTTATGATTTTTCGTGTAATACGCGGCGGCTGCGGCCTCGCGCTGTGCGAACGGCGTATTTTTCTCTTTTCGAATATTTCCCACTTGTTATTACAATGCTGTATACCGTTTTGTATTATGCAATGCACGCGGCGTGAGTTTGTCATTTTTTCACGAAATTCTTTCGCGTTCGTATATAATACGTACACGTGCGCACACTCGCCCGATTTTTGCCACTGTTCGAATTCGTGGATGGGATGCGCGCTCGTTTTTTCTACTCGATCACTTGCAAACGATGAAATGGTAATTGAATGATACGCTGGAACGTGCAATTGACAGGGCGCATGAATTCTCCTGTGATTTCTCCGGGAGGTTTTTAATCGGAAAATAATGATGCTCCCGATCGGGTTGGAACTGAAATGGAAACAGAGGAACAATAGCCCGAAAATATTGTGTGCCTCATTACAGGAGGGTATAGAGTCCAGTTTCAGCGATGCGTCGATGAAAAATTAGGTTTGAAAAATAATCGAACTGTTGGAAATGACAAGAAGATATAAGGTAGCAGTAGTATTGGGAATATTAGCATAGAGATAGCAATATACTGTAGCAGCAGTCGTAGTGGTATTGGTAGCAATATCAACAGTGAGTATCAACATGAGATGAGTCGAGAACATCTGATTGCTCAGATCAATCTGGTCGGTCATTTCATCCTGCAGCCTCCGAATTTGAAATCGTTGTGTGCGTGGAAATTCTCCAGATACGCTCACTACTAAATGGTTATTCCAACGATTGGAAGTTGGCTATGTTGATGCGACTTGATTTCTAATTTTAAGTGCCCTGAAGGGGAGAGATTGGAATCTCGAAAATGTTGGCTGCATTAGAAATAATTAAAAAACTATTGACTCGAAGTGATGAATAAATTCTTGTTTCTTCAGCAATGTCTATGAAAATGGTAAACTTTGTCTTGAATCAGACAACATCGCCTTTAATTGAAGTCTATACACTAAAGCCACATTTTGACTATTTCACCCTAGATGCTGCTATTGACTGACCAAACTCATGGATGAAATGTTATAGTTGTACTGTTATGTTAGTCATTTTAAAACTTTTCTTAGCTAAAAAATGTTCTAACTTCTGATTATTTAAATCAAAATCCCTGCACTTGTGCGCAAAAGCGATGGTTCTTTTCTAAAATATTCAGTTTATTCATAAATGCAGTTTGTCTGGAGTCTAGTGTTCATTGAAAAATTCATCTACGATCGGTACGCCTGGCGAAGCTATACAACTTTAACCGACTTATTAAATAAAATACCATTTCATTAACAATTTTCTCCCCCATTTTAATTTTTCAGAATCGACTGCTACTGTCGGCCCTCCAATAGTAGAACTGGTGTATCAACACCGCGGCAGCAGTAGTATATCATATTGATAACACTAGTAGTTGTAGCAGCAGCAGTCCCCAAAGAAGCCATTAACCGAAGGGCCGTAAAAGCGCGGGGGGCAAAAGTGTGCGCGCCGCGTCGAAAGCCATAACCCACAAGCTTTACAGCCCGCGACCTTAAGACCTTTTTTAATCAATATAAAGCTCACGTCACGTCTGATGCTGCTGCCGCTGCTTCCAAGGAGTGCAAGCTCGATTTGCCGCGGGACAAAATAAAAAAAGATGGCTCGAGAGCGTGCGTGGCGGGGGCTAACGGAAAAACCCCGCGACAATAAGACTGGATCCGGCTTTTGAGAAAAAAAAATAAAGTTGGCCCGTTTTTCAGGATTACACGCGTCTCCGTAAGCGCGCGTGAGAGAGAGAGAGAGAGAGTTCCTGCAGGCTTCGTCGTTGTCATCGCTCGTACTGCGCGCGTTCTGGATTAACCCGAGAAAAAGTACTGTTTTTACCGGTACGCGAAGGGGCTTCGGCCTCTGCCTCCCTGCTCGACTGCGCCGCTGACGCGACGGGGCTAAAACGGCGCAGCTTCTGCCAAAATTTTCGCTGTAATGCGATTACAGCCGCGTAACTCCTGTCCACTTCGATTATACTCCTTCGCTTGAATTATACGTTTTTATACTTCGATTTTTAGCTTGAACTCGCATTTCTGAAACACTGCAGAAACACTTGATAATTAATATTCATACTTTATTGAAACGTGTATGTGTGAATATGTGTGTGACACAATATTCAAAGACTCTATCCCTCGATGTTTGTTTAATGTTTTGAAAAGAGTCTATCGATCTCTCCGAGGCAAGTGTTCTATTGAAACGGGTCGCGCGACGTACCCCAGCCTCAATACCCGAAAGCCAGTTAGTACTCTGTAAATTACTCATTAGATAGCACTTAGCAGTTATCCGTTAAACGACATGACTTATGCATGATATATTTTGCAAGCAGCTGCTGGAGTCCTCGATATAAAAAATTGATTCGTCTTACGCGAGAGCTGCGCAGTATGTATATATAGTGACACGAATAATTTTACTTTTAAATCGACTCGAGTACAGGATTCAGACGTTACGAGGTTGGCAAATACGCCGTGCACGTAAGTGCTGTAAACAGAAGGCAAATGTTACGCAAGAGAAGCATCGGGAAATTCGAATTATGTGCATTTCAAACCTGAAAGCACTTTTATACATATATACGTATACGGAGGAGGGATTAGCCTAGTGGATATTTTAGTATTATATATCTGGGACTCCGAGAGAGAGAGAGAGAGAAGCCGCTTAAAAACGTAACTTCGCCGGCATGAAATACTGCATTATAATACTTCTCCCTCGCAAAATAAATATACAGGCACGTCTAAAGCGCAAATCCCCAATAATAAGCCTGCGCTAAGAGACATAACAATGGCCAATAACGAATCAACGGAATAGGCCAGTGCAAAGAAAAAGTAATAAACACAAAAGAAAAATTCGAGACAAAAAGCCGTCAAATCTCGCAAAGAGATGACAAATTCCGTGGATCGGCCTGACGGCCATAATCTCCCTCTCCCCAGGCGTTATATATACGTATATATAATACACAGCGATGTAGTAGACCTCCTCCTCGCCCGCGGAAAGCCCCGGCGAGAAGCGATCTCTCTCTCTCTCTCTCTCTCTCTCCCCCCGAGCTAAAATAATCTTTCAGCGTATAGTCTCGAAAAGCATCGCGACAATGACGAAGGAGTCGAGCCGGCCGGCCAGTGTTGATCTTAATTCCTGCAGTTTCTCTCCCGTGGGGGGGGGGGGGTCGTCCTCTCATCGTCGTCCTCGTCCTCGTCGCTCAGCGGCACTGCGTCCTAATGGAGAAATGTAAGGTTAGGATCGCTCCTACGGGTTCGTGATACTTTTTCCACGAGGCGAAAACTTTGCGCCCCGCACCCGAATGTAACCTAATGAAACAAGAGGAGGAAGCGCGAGAGAGAGACTCAACTTTCAGCGGCGCGACGATAAAAAACGGAGCGAGAGCGAGAAAAGCTCGGAGAAGTAAGGGAGAGAGAGACTGAGTAGCTAAAGTAAAACAAAAAGGTTGAGATTTCGTTTTCCACGTACAGTGAAAAAGGTAGCGTTATATTATCCTCGTTCCCCCGGCGGCCATTCTTCGCGGATCTCTCCGGCGCGGCTCCTCGCCGCGTATGACCCGCGCACTCCAAGGCTTTTCTCCCCTTCTCGCTCGAGCTCCTCGCACTTTTCGGGGCGCGAGAAAGATAGAGACAGAGGGAGTTCATTTATTTCCGAAAATATTACCCGCTGAACACGAGAAAGCTTCTAATTCTCCAATCGAGTTTCTCGCGTTCGTCTCTCTCTCTCTCGATCCGTAGAAAAAGGTAGTATAGGTATATGTGTACATAGCGACGGGAAGTAACTCGAGAGGAAAAAATAGGAGCTGCGCAGCTCAAACATCTTTCAGTTCGGCCTTTTCATAATTAAGAGACTTTTGGCCGACGACTACACGTTATACATATACGGACGACCCGTAGTAGTATACACGCGTTCGACTGCTCTTGTTGATTTTAATCCGCAGACTCGTATAGTGGCAGCTATACATATACATGTGTATATATACAAGTCTGCGGAGCCAAGGGAGCCAAAGCCCAGCCCAAAGTTAATCAGAGCATTTCTTTATGCTCGACAGCGTAAACGCGACGCAAATTCGTCTCTCCCTCCCTCTCTCTTCTGCTGCTGGTGCTGCTGCTGCTGCTGCTGTGGATTAATTCATGCTCTTTTACGTTCTTGACTAGTATCCCCAGAGCCCGACGGAAGCCAACCGCCTGCTCGACTTCTCTCTCTCTCTCTCTTCTTACTTGCCTTTCCACCTCGTTCATATAAAGCTAGGGTACACACTTCGAGCACTTGGGCGGCGCTTGTCGATGGCGCTGCGGCGAGGGGGTGGTGGAGGGGGGGGGCTTAGGAGAGAAGGGGGTAGCGGAATTGGAGAGAAAGAAGGACAGATTTAACAAGGGAGCTAAACAGATAAACAGGGAGACAAGGCAGCCGGAATGCTAAAGCAGGTTGACGCAGACGCAAGGATGCAGAAATTAAAAGGCGCGGGGGGGGGGCTCAGGGGGGGGGGGGAATCGCAAGTTTACAGAGAAAAATTAAAAGTACACGAGAGTGAGGGAGAAGGTATGAAGGGGTAGTGGATGGAAGCGTGTCTTGATTAGACTGTAAAAGCTAATATTTCAATATTCTGGAGATGCATAAGGGGATCGATTCTTCCGAATGATGTTTACGACGAGATCTATCTTTTTATTCCCGGAGCGTCGCTTAATTCGACATTATCATATTGGAAAAGTTATTTCTAACAACGATAGATCGAGTTGTGCTATCTTTTGCAAAAATATTTTGTCGCGTGCAGCTATACGAAGCGAAGAAGTAAATAAGATCACTCAATTCTGTACTCGATATAAACAGTGCGATGTAATAAAAACGCGGTTAAATAAATAAAAGAAGTGCCCACGTAATAAAAGTATCGGAGCCTTGGATAAATTTACATTGGCTTTAGTGCGCTGACGAAAAAAAGATGAAGAAGAAGATGAAGAAAAAAGAAACGTCTGAGCGTCGCAGAGAGAGTTAAAAGCGGACCTGCGCGGATAATTTGATTAAAAGAGTATGAGGATGAAAACACACTGCGCTCGCCGAGAGTTTCTCATAATAGCCGCGGTACAACGACCCTGGCAAGAAAAGACGCCGATTAATCAAGAAGGCAATTCAATGAAAATGTGCTGAAAATCCCTCAAATATTACCCGGGACACGCAATTTGCCCGGCTTGTTTAATGCACTTACTCGCCATATCCCTCAGCGTCTCGCTTTAATAAACACCGAGCCCTGCAGTGGGGTCCAGACTAGCTATTCTTCGCGGAATCTCACTCGAAGCAGGAAGACGAGAACCGGAGCGATGAAACTCGTAGACGGCAAGCAGGGGATGTGAAATCTCCGCACGTAAATCACCAGCTCACGAACGAAGAATCCGAAATTATTTCTTCGCGGGTTTTCCCCCTCGCGCTGCGCTCGCTCTTAAAATACGCGAATTATTCCCCGTCAACATCGAGACATCGAAAGACACGCGATGACTCGCTCTCTCCCGCCGAAGCGCTTCGAGAGTCCGCTCCGGCAAACACCGCGTCGCTGTGCAAACACACCGGCGAGAGAGAGGCGAGATTAACGCGCGAGAAAAAAATTTCGCGAAATTAAACACCCCCCACCCCCGAGCGCGAAACAACATCAAACACGCGTAGGTATATTATACGCGCCCTCGCAAAAAAAAAAAAAAAAAAAAATGGGTACGAGGCAACGCTATACATAGCTTCGTCTCGCGAGTAAATAGTGGCGTTAGGGAGCGGCTGCGTACACACACATAGCGCGCGAGCCGCAAGAGCGCGCCGAGGTGCGCAGAAAAGGAAGAAGGCGCGAGGGTGTGCTTCAAGGGGCTCCGCGCACACATAGACACTTAGGAAAGCGGCGGCGGCGCGTCGGAGTCTGCGAATGTTGTTATAATCTGACGTCTGAGAGACAGCCGTGGGACGGCCAGACTGGCTCTAAAGTGCCATACATCACTTGCTTGGCATCGTCGCGCGGCGGCGGCGGCGGCGGGGGCCCCGACATCGTCGCGTCCCCTAACCGCGCTGACACGATCCTATCTGCGCCTCCTCGCACCTATACGGCTCTATATACACGCGCGTTCGCGCGGATATACGCGTACGTTTGTTTCCGCGCTTTTCCTCATTTTTACAGCCGGGATGAGAGAACCGCTCGACGGGATGCCCATTAATAATGCCCCGCGATCTAATCAATCTTTCGATGGATTCGATAATTAAATAAGTCGCGCCCCCCGCCCCCCTCCCCTCCTTTCTTGGGATCGTGCGCGCAGGAGGTTATTAATTAATCGACTCGCTGATGGAGGGACGTTTGCTTCGTATAAACGTCTTCATTAATTTCATACGATTTCTTCGCGAGGGACGGAGAGACGTTTATTGATCATGTCGTGCGGGGCGAGAAAATGAGTGCGACTTCCGATGTGTCGTTTGGAAGAGGGAGAGAGATTCGGGATTATACGTGCGCTTTGATTATTTTTTTTTTCTTTTTTCGTTGCGATTGATTGATTGATCGGGCGAAGCTCGTTAAGGGGATCAGGGTGTCACGCGCTGTTTGGTTAAAATGTTATTTGTCTCGCCTAATTTCGAACATTTTCTAGATCATTCCGTGCGATATATTTACGATGTCAAGCCCACGCAGCCCACGCTTCGCGCGACATTTCAGTCGTGAGCTATGAATCATGGGACACGATCACGCTCACTTTTAGCGACCAATCAGAATCAACGAAATATTAAATATTTTTCAACGAAAACCATCGCTTTTTGAAGAGGAGACAGCTGTATTGGTCGTTGCAATTATTTATTAGGCGAATTTTATACTTAAGCAAACAATAATAACTACAATCTGAGATGAGATGAAATCACAATTGTTCACAATTGCTAACGTACCCCTTCGACAATTTGCTTAAGGGAACGGATACATCTCGAAATTTTTCTCGTGTATAGAGAAAATTTGGTTCTGCCAAAAAAACTGGTACAAAAAATTTCGTCGTAAAGTCTGGCATACGAGATGACCTCATAGCTTTGCCCAGACATCTTCACCCAACGTCTCAGAATATCTCGATCTAAATTTTTTAACAAACTCCAACAAGCCTGAAAAAATAAGCTGGATAGAGATACTTGAACAAATTTACCTGGCCTTCGTCTTTCGAGATTTATTTAGTTAAGATAAAGACCTGGAAGAGTGTCTGGTCATATTTTTTGGTGTTAGTCAAATGATATCGATAAAAGTTGGGAAAAAATCTTCCGTGAACTTAAATGAAAAAATATAGACTGAAGTACAGGATAATCTTATAGGAGAAATAGTTTGTACCAAACTTTAGCCAGATTCTTGAAAGACCTGCGTCTTGTCGTTCAAACTTAACAAAAACTTTATCACGATTAAAAATAAATAACTCCCATCAATCTTTGTAAGAGTAATGCAATACGTTCATACTTTACAAGTAACAATAAATCCTTAGTTTTACTTATTCTAATTTAATATTCAAATTTAATAAAATGAATGAATTAATTGGTCAATTTAATTAGTAATTAATTTAAATTTATAATATTAAAAATGGTAAAAATATTAAAAAACTAAAATGTTGCCCTGTTACTCCCTTACACATATTACAAAAATATATCAAAATGCAAACAAATTTTTTTCAAAAGGTTACACCTGACTGGGATAAGAACAACGTCAACGTTATAAATTTCGCGCTGGGAAAGAAAAGCTAGTGCAGGATGAAAACTTGCAAAATAAAAGCAAAAGCGCGTGGAAGGTTTCTATGTATCACGTTGCACAAAATACAAAAGCTCCGAAAGAAATACAGCTGAAAATGTAGTTAACGAAAACGAACTCCTCCAACGTTTTAAACTTCTTTTCGAAAAATAGCTGTAGTGCGTATATACATAGATAACAAAGACACACAGCGAGTTAAGCCGAGTGCGACCGTTTCAAAAGCGAATTATCCCTAATGCGATAAAAATAGTTTATTAAAAAAAGAGGTAACCACGTCGCGTTTCTCTTTGCTCTCTCTCTCGTGTACGTCTCGAAACAGACGTAAAGCTCTTCGGGGCACGCAAAATTGCCATTGAACCGTTTCGCGTGCGGAATTGATAGCGTTTCTCGCGTTTAGACGCGCTAATGTCGAAGTAGCATCAAAGATATATATATAACGTCGGCCTATCCGAAAACCCGAAACGTCTCGGGAGGAAGACAGATATTCGTAATTTCCTCGAGGAGCGAAAAAGCTAAAGCTCGCGAGAGAGAGAGAAAGAGAGATACGTCAATCAATTTTCTTCCAACATTCCTCCCATCTCTTTTGACTAATTATACCCTTATCGCCGCATTGCCACTTCTCCGCGGCGTTATCAAGACCTCGAGAGATTTCGCTTTCTCGAAATAAAAAAGAAAAAAGAAGTCGGCTAATTGCATGCGATGCGGAGCTATATACGCGCTACACTTCGAGCAATTCTTTGTCCCGTGTCTCCCCGCTGAATTTTCATCGCCGAGATAGTTCGCTCCGCTCCGTACGCCGATGGCTCAAGGTGTATTAAATAACGACGTCGATTTACGCGGATTTAATCGCCCGTTGCATTCCAAGTTTTGCAATTGAAACTGCGACGAGGAGCTGGCTGCAGTCGGTCTCCTGCGTATAAGGATGCAAAAACTATTTACGACTCAAGTTTCAACAATAAATCTCGATTCAGTCCGTATAGCGTATAGAGAGAGAGGAAAGAGGGAGGCCCAACAACTTCCCGCGAATCGGATGCGCCGAAGCTTCAACTGCTCGCGCGAGACATTGAAATAAAAATGAGGTATAGGAAGCGAAGTAGTTCTCTCTCTCTCTCTCTTTCTCTTTCTCTCGCGGCTGCAGGCGTGTAAAAGCCAAGTTTTCTCTCTCTCTCTCTGGTTCTCTTCTCGGAGGCGAGGGCCTTGTCTACAGGTTAATTTACAGGCAGATTAACGACATGCCGTGTGCGCTTGTTCCGCGCTCTGCAGCGGAACCTTTCGCCGTCGGCTTAAGCCCATCTACCCGACTCACGTTTGCCCAGCTGCTGGCAGCCGTGCAGGATTTCCTAGACGAATGACAGTCGAGAGGGAGTGAGAGAGAGAGAGAGAACCGAAACGCTGGCAAACGGTATACCAACGCGTCGACCGTTTGTCCTTGTCCGTTCTTAACATTTCTCACATCAGGATATAGATATATACGTAACGCGAGGAGCTCTCTCTCTCTCTCGGTATGTTCGCTTACGCAGTCCAAAAATTGATCCTTGCACACGAGCCGTATCCCGACTGCAAAATTCGGAATACCCTCTCCGCTGCACAGTGTGTCCGAAGCTGTACTTACGCTAATGGAATAAATCGCTCCCCCCCCCCCTGCGATGCGAAGGATTACGCGGAGGTGGACGAACGAGAGATATGTGCGTGACGTTGTGAATGTTAATGGGTAAAATTTTGGATAAAAGCTTGCATGAATTTTTCGAACGGGAGTAGAAATTTGAATAAGTCTTTTCTCGTATGTGATGGATGTGGAAACTGGGAAAATCAACGCGATATTAATTATGAATAGTGATGAAAGGATTTTTCTAAAATTATTTTGCGCTGCATTACTATTATTGCAGCTGCACTATAAAAAAAATGTCATAGATTTTAATGTATATTCTAGTGCGTTAAAATTAAAACAAAGAAATTTAATAAATTTTTCATATTGATTAAAATTTGTTGAAAATGTAATTAATTTTCTATTAAATTGCATTAATTTTAATGTAAATCCATTAATCGAATTAGCGTACGTGCATGAAATGAGCTTCCGGTACCGATAGTAGAAGAGTCTCTAAATTCCTTTTATATAGAAATATATTCACAATTTTCTTCAATTGTCACTTTCCAATCGAGCGACTTTTGAATTTTCATGGCAATCATAGTTAATATTTAGATAGATATCGGTTTTCAATCGCCTCAGTTGATTCTATGTTTACGAGCTTGAAGATATCTTTTTATAATCCATAAAAATATCTTAAGCTCATTTTCCATTAAAAAGTGCTTATATCAAAAATGCTCAAATATAAATAGTAAGCATAGATGAAATAAATTTGTACCAATCAGGATTTTTACTGCACGATGTGTATGTATCTTATATACAGTAGATTGTTGTATGCATAAAGAAGAGAAGACATTTTTATCAGAAAAAAATAAAAACACGGATAGATATGCTTGAAAAAAATTCGATCACACAAGAAAAATGTCAGAGATATCTAAATTCAAAAACATAAATTTCCAAACAGCTGCAAGGACTTAGAAATTCAAAGTTGAAATTGACGGAATACATCTTGCTTTTTTGAACTTCCATTCTTCGTGTTTCGATAAAGATTTTTCTGAAATTAAACGATCAGCTTTCACGGTTTTCATTTTTCAGATTTAAAAATTTTCTCTTGTAATTAGAATCTTCCAATTGTTTTACAAATCGTTGAATTCTGTCGTTTGATTTCTAGAAGAATTTTCATCGATAAGTCAATAAATTATCATAAATTATGCGTACGCGATGTATACTAGGCACGACGTGTTCTACATAATATTACTGTACACGAAGAAAAGTCGAATGAAAACTTTCCTTAATTCTACTATGTAAAGTTTACAAACTGTACTAATTAGTTAAAGGGGTGTTTAGCTAAAACTTTGACGTATGATATTTTGTACCAAAATATATGATGATCTGCGCCAGAATTTCTTCCGAAGATTCTACAACTTGAGATTTAGATAGAAGAAGCTAAATGTAGTTAGGTTATTTGAAGATAAAAATTTAAGTTAAGAAATTTCACTCACAAAAAATAGCGCAATTATGGCAATTTCATATTGTTACTGTGTAAAATTTACATGTAATTTTTCTCTACAGGTTGAATCAGATCGTTAAACTCACTTAGCCCAAAGTAGAACGTGTTACCCTATATCCCAACTACACCTCTTCTGTCCCATTGAAACACTACAAAAACAGAAGAGACCCCCTTAAGTAAATCCGAAATCGCATCAACTGCAGAAGTACGTCTGCGAGATGACAATGCGTCTCTCGACTGAACCAGCCGGTGAAGAATTGATCGAGTCTATACGGCTCTCTCTCTCTCTCTCTCTTTCCCTCTCTTTTACTCGCCAACGTCGCGGACTCGTCGTTCTCCGTATATAGGCTCGACGCCACGTGCGAAAGTTTCGCGCGCTCACCTTCGGCCTTGATAAATTAAGTGCCACTGGAACGACCGATAAATTCACGGAAGACCAAGTGGCAGCCGATGATATATCGGCGCCGCTGCTCCGGCTCTCTATATCCCGGGCTAACTCGGCGTGGCCCGCCGAGTGATCTACGATCCCGCAAAGCTCGGGACTCACTTACCTACACGCGCACGCAAAGAGCGAGGCAGCGAGAGAGAGGAGAGAGACGTTACACGGCGACTCGAAAACTAAACACACAGACGCTGCTCGGCGCGCGCGAGCGAGACGCTTTAAAAACACGACGACGAGCCGAGTCTATATTGATTGATAATGCCTTATTCAGGAGGTGCTCGCTCCTCCTCGGACTCCGCGCGCACTCGTGGCAAAGAGACGAAAAGACCTATTTACCGAACCGGTGCGCGGACGGACGCTGAGTCGACGATTTCTCGCGATCCATTTGGATTTTGCACGCTACGCTGGGCTCTGCGAGCGTCACCGGCCCCGACGACGAGAACGAGTTTTATATATTTGGAAATGAATTTTTAAAAGGGAGGGGAGAGGGGGGGGACGAGGAAGCCCGTGCGCCGCGCCTTTCGCGTATTTGCGTGTAGCTAAGGAAAATCGAGCGTCTGATTGGTTTGGACGTTCGACACGATTCATTAAACTTCAAGACTGTATAACGCCGTGGATGCCATCCCAACGGAGAATTCGTGTTTGAAAAATAATTGACTAAAATTAGAATATTGCCGTGATATCGAGGTGATGTGGCTGCGTTTAAAATACAAATTTTACAGGCATGGTTAGATGGCAAGTGAAACATTCGCAATAGTCGCGGATGTGTGCTTGAATTACAGACTTTAAGGAGGTACTGCACCAACTATACGAGTCAAAACAAAACTCTTTTGTTTTGATTTGCGCAGTACGCGGGATACGCTGTATTTATGTATATGATGCGAACATGACATTTCCAATGTTTCGAATCTATTGTTAAACACCCTTGGAGGTTTTTGTGAAGCAATACATATTCGTCAGATATTTCTCTATTATATTATATTAAAAATTCATAATCCAATCTTGGCATCAATCACTTTGTAAACATAAAGTTAAATAGGTTATAGCTTATAGGTTATATGTTAAATAGGTTAGAAACGCATTTTTGCATAAGAGCGTATGTCGACGAGAGCAAAATATAAAAAATTATTTCTCCAACTTTAAGTACCCTATAACGTTCTGAAATTTTACACGAGGGTTTTCGGGATATCGAATAACCTATATGACTTTGTTTTTAATTTCCTTGGCGGTATTTCTATACTCACTGCGGAGCCTCCTTAAAATATGCAGATTCGACGATCGAAAAGCGCATACGGCGAAATCTTCTTAGAATACATATCGAGTCAGGCGAGTGAAACAACGGTCGATTTTCCACTCTTGCGCGAAACACGAAGAACAAGAAAAATTGGCGCTGCTGTACTCCCTTTTTAAAAATCGACCAGCACTCTTTGACCCGGCTAACTCGATATTTCAAAAAGATTTCGCCGATACAGGATTCAGTCTACCCCGACGTATCGTACGCCCCGCCTGATCGATACAGTTTTTCCAGTTTCGATGTGGATCGGGACGTATCTCGCTAATTTTGCCATTGCCCAGAAAGAGAGAGAGAGAGAGAGCGAGGGGGGAGTTGGCGGGTGACAAAAGAAAAAGCTGCTCGCGCGCGCGCGCGCGATTTAATAACGCTAATAAAGCTCGGTTCGTGCTTTGAGCGCGCGGGCAAAAAGGCAAAGAGGAGCCGGGGGCGCAAAAAGAACGACAGGCAGTTTGGCCTGTCCGTTAAGCTCGTGGCGTAAGCTGCGTCAATAAAGCTCGGCAATAAGCGAACAAAACGGGTCGCACGCGTCGTGTACAGCGCGCGCTCTTTCTCCCTCTCCCGGATTCTTTTCATAAACTGAAATTGATTTGCCGGGCTTTGCGGAGAAGGATTTACGAGCTTTCCACGCGTCTTCCCTTCAATATTAATTAAGAGCGCCGGTTTCGAGTAAGGGCGCGGTATATATACCGGGGAGCTTTCCGTTTATGGATCGCGTCTCAGCGGCGCTATATTGCCGTCTATACACACCGGCGGTGTCCGCAACCATTTACAATTATCGTGTCGCGCGCATCGGTTGCGTTGCCGCGACGACGGGGCGCAAGGCACTTTGACGATCCATTCGCGCGGCCGGCCGCGCGACGCCTTGCTTCATTCGAGTCTCGCGAACATTTGCATATTAACGGCGGGGTAAACGCTTCGCTACTGGCGAGTTACACTTGCCGACGGGGGTACAGACACTGGGGGCGAGAGGTTAAGGTTCAGGAGCTCTTGGACGAAGGACCTCGTGCTATGACTCGAGGCAAGGCCTCTTCGGGAGGGACCAGGACTTGAGAGACGTCGTTCCGTCGGCGGGTACGGCGAATATTAATACGTGTTATGAAGTTACATTCACGATCTGCGACACTGGAAATCAATTTAATTATAGTGCACAATCCTGCGACGGGAAATTGACTGTTGTATATACTGTCGCAGCATCTGCGAAGATCCGGTTGAATGGCGCAGTTCAGATCTGTAGCCAGAAAAGCAAAGCATGGATTTGGAGCCAAAAAAGCACAGCTTAAACAATTTTTGTCTGTCCCTGGTAGAAACGTTAGTACAAGAAATTTCCATTTTATGGGTTCCCAATTCATAAATGGGCATTTTTAATGGACATATTATACCAATTTTGTAACGCTTTTGTAACGCTTATAAATGGAAACCATTATATGAGTTCATTTATTCTAGAAGAAATGGATAGGTGAAAAAACATGACCTAACCTACAACCTAACCTCACAACGTGCAAATGAAATTTAGAGAAAAACATAGTTTTTAAGCAAAAATTATTTGTGTTTTTGACAATAATCAGCTGATTTAAGTAAAATATTTGTAATAAATAATACTTAATTCACGGTACAACGTAGTGGGCACTGTTGATTTTGTACATAAGAAATACATATTTTTTCTAAATTTTTGGTAAATTAATTTTTCCCATTTTATAGCCATTTATAATTGATAAATAATGGCTATTCCATAAGAAATACCCAAGATAAGGCAATTTCTTGAGCATTTAAATTTGGATAGTTCTATCCTTTTTAAATTGCCATTTCTTGCCTTATTGACCATTTTAAATGGGATACTCTCTACCAGGGGTGCATAGAAAAAAATTGGTTATTTTGGATAAAAATTGGACAAGCTTTCTAGCAGGACAATCAGCAATGCTTATTTACTGAAGAAAACAAGGTGCGAAGATCGTGCACGACAACAAGTCTCGATAAATTTATCGACATTTCTAATTGAGCACTAGTGCGCACGAGACATTTACAAGAAAATCCAATGTCATGCAGTGCAGTCCGTACTTGAGTAAAGCTGTTTCGTAGCTCGTACAAAGTGCCTTGAATGAAGCCGAAAATTCGGAATAACGTCGACTGCGAAAGCGATTTTACGCTCACTGAACTTACGATGGGTTATTCATTATAAGAAGATTGCGCGTATCGATTGGGCTTGCGCAGGAACGGGAAAGTATTCTACTATGAACTTATTTCTAGATTCCGCTGCAATCGTGTGATTTATTAATGCAAACATGACAGCTGAACCATTATTCGTAAAGAAAATTGATTATTTTTGTCGAAAATTGTACCTACAATTATTACTCCGATCGTTGACAATATATAATGTTACCGAAATTAAATTGACCCTTTATCCGCATCACGCCAAGTTTTCAACGTGAAAATAAGCCAGCAGTATAATCAAACTTATCCCCAAACTTTCTACCAGGCGTAACTCCAGCTTATTAGTATCAAACTGATACGGAAATCCAGGAGCGTTTCCACTCACTTTTATCGGGCGATCGCGCGCGCGTCCGAAAGGTATATAAAAATTACGAAAGAGGTAGTTGGCCATTGGAGCATCGATAACAAAAGGGGGGGCGGAAAGAGAGAAACGGTTAAACGGCGAAAGCCGTAGGGCGCCTCGGGGACCGGGGCTACGATTCTGCAGGTGCCGACGATTCATTCCGAAGCGCTCTCCCGACTCGCACTACCACACCTCCGTATATAGCGCCGAGGAAAAAGTCCGAACGGCCGGTAGCGCGCGCGCGCACGGGGGTTCGCCCGTAATAGCGTTGCTTTAATTCTTTCATTTTCTTCCGGATCGCAAACGTGCGCTACTCGCAGACAATCGCTGGTATTTCTCTGGGGAGCCCGGGCTCGCGCGCGAGAGAGGGGGTGGGGAGGGGGGAGAGGGGGGGGGCAATCTAGAAGCCCAAACACTTGGCGATCGAGCGTTCGCTTCGAGGCCGCGCGATGACTTTCATTTCTCATCTCTTATTTCTCGCGAATTTCGCCGGGATGTAACGGGCGAGTCTCGAAATGATTATTGGGGCTCGTTGGAAGATCGTAATTCGGCTTTGCGGCTGATTTTTTTACGGCCTCGGGGCTCGTTGCACGTGTTAAGGGGGGGTTGGAAAATGAAAATTAAGCAAGTTTCTTACGATTATTGGCGTATTTCCGAGTGCGCTTCGTTGCGGCGGTTTGAAAACTTTGATTTTCTTTTTTAGAAATTGCGGCTGCTTTAAAGGTGTTTTTTAAAGTTCTTTTTATCAAAAATGTGTTTTTCACTCTTAGTTTTTGATCAATTTTTTTTGTAATAACAATATTGGGATTTAGAAAGTAAAGAATTATAAAAACTGTAAAAAGTATTATTTGATTGTCTCAATAAGTTAGCACTCTCTAGACAATCAAATTTAAAAATGAATGAAAAGAAGGAGCTTTTTTTAAAGATTAAAAAAAGTTCGACATCTGCTTCTTAAAATTGTTTAAAATCGATATTTTGCTCGCTTCAAATCATCTTGAAAGTACAAAAAAATAATCCTTTTTAAAATAGCAAAATCTTAATTTGTAATACTCAAGAACATTAATAATTTTAATATTGAATACATATATATTATTATATTTTATTTTTATTATTGTATTTTTTCGATAGTTAATAATTAACAATTTAATATAATACAATGTACCTAAAACATAAACACTGATATCTTCGCTTTCATCTTAAGCAATTTTCTGAACATTTATACTCAGGTACTTTTCAGATTTAGCTAACTTGCTTAAGCAATTTCAAACGTATTTCAATTTTAATTCAATTACCTCTGCAACCTCGTAAAATCTAATAGTTATATTTTTAATACAGGCTAAATCAATAAAACGAGGACTCTACACGAGAGATTTTACCGTTTAGTTTCCCCCACAAAAAATACTAGGTAACAAAGTTTCAATCCATCAAACTGTATTATACATTCTCTTTGTTTCCCACGTACTGCCGAAGTTCTTTTACCAGAAAAAGGCGCCCAACAGCATGTAACTCCTCTTCCGGCTAAAGTTCTGTCATTCGCGGCAACAGTTTAAAAGGTTCGTGCCACGTGAGTGCTGTATTGAAGTTTGACTATCGGCAAAGAGCTTCAGAAAGACGCAGTGCGAAAATAGCTTCGGTATGAAACAAACTTTACATTTCAACAAATAAGCGTAAATAAATAATACAAAAATATTGTATTGCTGTAAAATTACGATTAAAACTAATGACAACCAAAGATTCTTTTGTGAAATTATTGCAGTATTGGAGACACATGATGCCTAGCTTACGTAAGATACATATTTATCGATAAAAACAATATTAAGTTTTCATTCGAACCCAGAGTAATGAGCAAACGCGTTGTCTTGCTCATCGTACTACCAATATTAGAAAATGCGCCACGCTTGAAAAGGATGATTATTACACAATAAAAGCTCATTAAGATCGCGCGATTTCCATGAAATTGCACGAAATAGGATAGCTAATGCAACATGGCACGTGTCACAGCTTTTTACGAGGTCCAATAAATTAAAATGGAGAGTACAAGGCGGGTAAATTCGATTTATGGTTAGCAATAAATATTGCCCCAGGAAACTTGTTTCAATTACTCGCCGCGATGAATGTCGCCCGAGGCAGACCGCCGCTTTGTCTACGTGTGCACAGGTGTACCGCTTCCATAATTCAACACGCACATACAATTATGGCCAATCAGATTTGTGTCAGCAGTATGAAATTTTCAAACGACCTCTCGTTCGATAAACTCGCTAGGTAGTTCTGCTTATTTATTATTGCAACACAGGGGCGGTAGCTCGCGATCGGTGAATGTTTACGTAGTTCTTGGTTAATTACTCTGTTTGGCTTTTTTTAATTGAGTTTCAGTGAAACGCGACATGAGGATGAGAAAAAACGATTTTTTATAATACCATCATGTATCGTTGCCCATGAATTGCTGCGTGAGCAAGGATATAAGAGAAGAGGTGAATGGTAACGCAATGATTTTACGCAATGATTTTTTAAAGGAATTAACCAGAACAATAATGAGGGAGAAGTAATGTATACGTCAATCGAAATATTGCGATTCTGCTAAAATATATCATTTTTAGGTTATTTCTTGTAAATAGTTGTTCCATCATCTTCTACTGTGAGAGCCAGTTCTAACCCTTTAATCATGTCGATTTAAATAAAATATTTCATATACTTTCTTGAGATAAATTTAAATAGGTAAACATATAGTAAGATAAAAACTGTATTGTCTATCAGTATGTGTGTGAATGAAAAATTTGGAAATCTTTAAAACTGATTGTAAGCCAAGTCCATTTCTGGGCTGAAAGGCTGAAATTATCTAATAAATAAAAAAAATATATATTTTTTGTACGTTTCAAAATTTTTTCTTTAGTTTTTATGCAGCATGTACGCTTTTTTAATTAAAAGCAGTAGTGAAAATTGAAGAAAAAAAGTTAAAATATAAAAATCAAGAAAATATTATAAAATTTGATTTGGTAAAAAAAAGAAAAAATATAGTTAATAAAGTCCGGAACAATAAAAAAGTAAAACAAGTATATAATATTCTTCCAATAATCGACGTAATTAAAGGGTTGGCTTAGTAAGTTGCTTTCACAGTAAAAGGCGATGGAACATGGGAGGTCCTCGCAGAAACAGTAGTGAGAACCAGTAACGATCCACACAAAGGATGAGAGAACACGAGGGTAGTGGGCGAAGCGATAGAAGAGAACTAAGGACGGCAAATTTGCCTTCAGCAAGCTCTAAAAGCAGAAATTCTGATTTAGCTGATTTCCTAGGATAAACAAATTAGTTGCCCAAGTGAATATGCATAATTAGGATTGCAAAATCAAACTATACTTATAATAGCATTATATTTAAAAAATTGTGTTACAAAATTTTTTATTAACTTGGAAGGTTTTTTCTTCAGAATTAACTAAGAAACTTTCGTGAAAATATTATGTTGAACAGCTGACGTAAATTAGATTGATAAATAAAGTTAAAATAAACATTAAACATTGAAAATTCGATTTATTAGTTTTACAGTATTCAATTACTTTGATGTAATTCAGCTTCTGTACATTTACTTTCATAAATATTTTATTTGACAAAAGCAACGGATTTTTGTGTCGTTTGTTTATGTATCAGAAATAACAATAGAATATCCATTCATTTTGCAACATGCTTTTCATCTCTACATATTACTATTGTAGTCTAACCATTTGGATTATTTGTTAATTTGTATAATATTTTTTTAACATAAACAAAAAGCATCGTAAATTATTTTAACATTGAAATTTTCAAAAAAATATATTAAAAAAAAAAAAAAGAAATCTCCCCGGCGGGGAATCGAACCCCGGTCTCCCGCGTGACAGGCGGGGATACTGACCACTATACTACCGAGGACGTGACACGAGAGAAAATGTAGAACTTTTTCTAGGAAGATTACTCTATTCACTAAAATTTAATATTTAAAAAAAAAAAATTTTTTTTATAATGATCACTAAAAAATAATGTTGTATTTAAACCATGTACAATAATATTTTAGGGGAATTCATGGCCGTCATATTTTGGATTTCGCTGAAATTTCAAAAGAAATTAATAAAAAAAAGTTCATTAACAAAAAAAAATATTTATGTATGGGTGAGGGTTATGAGAGCGGGCACCTATTGTTAAGATTAAGCACAAAAACCTTTATTAAAAAAAAGTTATAGACAACTTATCAACTTACTATGGCAAAGCAATGAGGAGCCATACTGATTTTGTGAAGGATGTGCATGGCTATCTGGGCTACATATCACCACATGCAGTCAATGGACCAGGATCCCAACCGTGCGCATAACCACTTATTTAACTAAGAGTCTGAAACTAATGTAACTAAACGACTTTCAGTACTGACATATATGCACTGATATGTAATTTTGTATTAACAAATAAATACTGTCTGAGCTGACAATAGGCGAGGGCTGCTAGAAATTTTAAAAACTTCAACCACAAGAAGAATCCTCCATCAGCTATTATGGAAGCAATTGGATCAATATATGAAGACCTTTCAAAAAATATAATATTACTAGAAAGATGTCTTGGAGGACTTACTCAACACTCTAACGAGAGTTTTAATAATACTGTGCGGACATTTGTTCCCAAAACGTCTTTCAGTTGATTAACTGTAACCCTGATTGGTGTCTATCTTAGTATTGCAGTATTAATAATTACCTTGGTATTGAGCCTGGGAAAGCTCCTGTGGAATTGTCAAAAACATCTAACCATTTGAGGATTTTTATGCTTATCGACAAGTCCTAGCCAGATTGAGGAAAGGTCGAGCCATTAGAAGAAGAGCCCAGTAGAGTCTGATGGAGGACGAAGACCCCTTTCCAGCAGGTGCATGTTAAGTTAGTATACCAGGGTTTTACACCATCAAAGGCTTTAAAACGACGAAGAAAAACACACAAGGATTCTCTGTATTGTTTTTAAATAATTGCATTTAGAGTAGAAAACATTAACTTTATTTATTTTTCAGATAACTTTCATAGATTCATTTGTAAATGCATAAGTATTTTTTTATGTAAAACCAGTTTTAAAACATTTTATATTTTGTCACAGGTTCCTAAACCCATTTGTTGGTCTGAAATCTTACGGAAACTAAAGAGAGTCATGTCGAAGTATAGCTACGGTTGAGAATGTCCAAATTTCAATTCCAAGAAAGAAAATAAAAGGTAATATTATCTACTTTTAACAAGAAAAATAACTATTATCTATTTTATAAGCCTCTAATTTTATAAATTATTTTATTTTTCAGGGAATAGGGATGCTTTGTCCCTTTACCTTACAAAGTAATAAATTACTAAAAAATTGATGTATTACCATTCGTGCAGACTGCAGTAGTTAATATATTCATGTAATACTATACATATAAAATATATGTGTGTGTGTATATCGTAATTAATATACATTATCCATATAGAGTAAAAAAAGCAAAAATACTTTCATTGCAAGGCTGAATAGCTGTACCTCTGCACTGACTAATTTGGTATGACGTGCTCAATACTCTGACTCATGCAGTTATATCGCGCCCGTGCGCGTGAGCTGGATTCTCTCTCGCTTAGACTGTCGTGGAGAAACGACGTTTCACATAGCAAATCTCGTGGCAGTCCGTATGCGACAATACAGCTACACTCATATTAATTGGTTTCGTGGAGTCAGCGCACCGTGAAGAAAATCATCTAGCAACACTCGGAGGTATTTTCATGGAGAAAATCACAATGCTCGGTGACGCTCGCGCGACCGGCATGATTTTCAACGGTCACATTCAATTCGCATTCGTTCTCAGCATAATCGCAGCTTGCACCAAGCCGAGTCCTAGAATTTCTAGATGAAACTCGAACTCGTTAGATGCATAGAAGATCAATTATGTGTTGGTGTAGGTTAGACTAGCTGTATGACTCATTGCTCCAAAGGCTGGTATATTTGTACCTCCACCGGATTTTGTCTTATCCGAGGTAATTTCGAGTTTACATTAATTTTGAAGGGTCGATGTAATATGAGTTTCAATAAAGATTGTTTCATTGTAATCTAATTCTTACACAAAATAAAAGAAGTCTTAGTCTTATTTAATTAGCACGTTTTAAAAAATAAGAATTCCCTTTTGTTTAATAAATATCCCTCGTATTTTTCAAGGTTTATAAACATTATCTTCTAAAAAAATCTACTAATACCCATCGACAAATAGCCAGCATGTCGCGTTGTAGGGGTATACACATGCTATATACATACATATACGTATGTATACGCATCCAGCGTGGGACTGAGCCGCGTCTCGGCGACGGTCCCCGTTTGCGGTATCACCTGCGAAGCTCATCGCCGTAAAAAGGGCAAATGTTTACGAGAATCTTCGGCCGCAAATTTACGCGCACAAGGCCACCGTGGTGGACGACGACGACGACGACGACGACGACGATCATCTTTTGTGCGACGAGCAGAAGGCACGAGGCTCCCGACAAATATCTCGCGGTAATGCGCGATTCGGCCGAGCTTGGGGCAGCCGTAAAACGCTTGTCATACGTGCCGTAACAAAGAGCAGCGTTATATGCGCCTTGGCCTTAAGTGCGGCAAAAAAGTAATATACTTATTTTATGCCTCCATCAAATTAAGCGCTGATACTAATCGTGCTTTCTAACTTTGTATTCAATGGATCTTTTGGCGCTTTTTACACTGACCACAAAAATCTACGAACGAAAGCCTTTTTCCCATGGCTCGCGATAAATTGAATGACCAAAGAAAAATGCTGGCATCAGAATTTTTTTAATTTTAACAAAAATTACGGTGACGCATAGTATAGTAACGTAGTATACCTATTTTCATACAGTTTACCATTTATTTATTATTCTCTTTCGTTCATACATAACAAAACGGGTACATAAATCAAATATTTCTTTCAATTATCATACGACGTAGCAACTTCTTTAATGCGTTATTCCGACTAAGCCAAACGACACCGTGTCCTATTAGTTAATCACTGGAAGAATGCGTGACGACAAGGTAAATTAAAAAAAATCGTAGTACAAATCGGCCTGTCAAAAGCAATAAAAACTCGCTGTCACGCGACAAGGGCAGTAGTATAGTGACAATGCTCGGAACGGGAAAGAAATAAGCGATGCTAAATAAAAAAAAATAATAAAAAGAGGAAGAAAAGTCAAACTGCGCGCGGGCGCGCGAGCTGAGCGAGCCGTCACGTTGCATCAGCGGCGACGAACGCATGCATTAATCTTCCTCCGTTCCCGCCGTTTTTTCGCGAGGGCGCGAGAGACCAGGCTCATCTCCCCCCCCCCCCTTCCCCCATTATCCGTCTTGTGCTCTCTGCGACATTTAGCAGCGATTACTCGAGCGGGAGTTCCCACAAAGCTTCGTCCCTTTGTACAAACGTGTCGTCTCTCCCTCTCACGCACTTGCACTGCTCTCTCTCTCTCTCTCTCTCTCTCTCTCTCTCTCTCTCTCTCTCTCACTCGGCAATTTTCATGAATTATCGTCTCGCATTCGCATTGTATACCGACGCCTCGAGACGGCGAGTGCGCGAAGCTATCTTATACCGGCTAAAAGACAAACGACGAGCGAGAGTGTCTGGGACAAAGAAAATTTGTCCGGAAAGAATAGCGGAAAGGGAGGTGGGGGAGGGTGTGGGGGTTCCTAGGCAAATCGCTGACAATTTTACCGTAATGCGAGGACATTACCAGTGCAGTGTCTGGTATTTAATTTCACCACTGCTTTTTCCAGATTAATCTGCGGTAATAAGAATTGACTTTTTTGTACGTATGCGCGGGGAGCCGCACTCCCCGATACTATCGTTACTTGGGCTGGGGATATCATCGTCCTTGCATGTGCACACGTTCGGCCAACAACGAGTGGTTAGCGCGCTGCAGCACGTTGCGCAGCCTACAAATTTTCTGTTATCTTGCCGAAGGCTTTTTCTCTTATTTTGCAATATCTTATGATAGTTATCAAAATAATGTAAGACAGTGCAACGTTTAATTCCAGGCTGGTGGTGGTGGTGGTCGTGGTAGTGGTGGTGGTAGCGGTCACGGCGGCGGCGGTGGTGGCCGACTGCAATTTATCATGTATACACTTTCGGTTCCTGCTGGTCATCCATTTTAAATTAATATTAATTATTATCTTATTGCGGGACGTTAAAAAATATGGCCTTAAACAATTGTGATGCACCTGTAATCGCGTAAAGTGAACGCTTATTAGTCCCCGCAGGCTTTTTCATAAGCGCCCGCCGCGGTTGGAGGGTAAATAATTGGTAGGCGTGATACTGATCAATTTTTCATGTGGGCTTTCGTGGTGCTTTCACTTTTTGAATATCAATGAAAGTCGGCGTACGCGCGGTCGGCAGTATACCGGGCGGAAATTCAGACAAAAAAGATGCTCTCGCAACTCATAATTGGCCAGAAAAAAATAGCCAAATTATAACATTTCGCAATATTTCTTGCAGCTATAACGTAACATTAAAACGATCGCGTTAACTTTTTTACTTGAGTCAAAATTACCCGCAAAATCTCATTCGCAACGGTTACTTCGTACATTTTTCACGTGTTTAATCCAAAATATTTTTTTTCTTGCCTCAATGTACTTATGGAAAATATCCATCCATTTGGTTATGTTAATCTATGTCAAAGTTAAATGCTGATCAATTTATAGTTTTCTATAGCTTCTATAATTACGAAACGAATAAATAGCAAACAATAAGATTTGAGATGAAGACAATTAGAAACCTAAAAAACTTTAGCTCAAACTGCTGTTCCACGTTCGAACGATAATAAGCTATATCACCATCACCTGAGTTTTTCTCACTACGAAATGTATTTTAAGTAAACAAGGAAAAATGCACACGGGTTTAGGACGCGGTATCACTGAAAGCCAAAGTTTCCTGCAACACCCTCTTAATCAACACAGAAACTGTAATTCAATCTCAAATATAACCCGGCGATTTGAAACTGTTGATTTTCTCCAAAGTCCTTTTGCAAACATATTCTGCAAACAGGGCTCATTTGGCAAATTTGTGTTTCAGACGCTCAGCAACACAGAGCTCCCAAATAAACTTCCCACCTCCTCTCGCACACTAATCAACTTCTAGCTCCCCCCCCCCCCTCCCCAACTTATCGCCACGAATTTCTTGGCATTGCGGGATAGCTTTTCCTCGCAATACATCGCGCTACGCCGCGGCGAGGCTGAACTTTTCGTTCTTGCATGCTTCTCGAAAAAGCCGCGCCGCGACATTCCACACACTGGGCGCGCGTGCGTTTCGCCTTTGCGCTGCAGAAGGGGCTGCGTATCCAGTTTTCGAATTGAGGACTTTCTCGCCGCAGCCCAAATTGATGTTCGAACATCGACGATACTTCGCACACATTTTTTCCTTTGCCACGGGTTACCCAACTGCTTTTCTGGACGTAAAACAAACGATGGACCGCGGGGGCGAAAAAAAAGACGAGAGGTGTTAAGCAAAAATCGTCGGCCGAACGGAAGAGCTCAGAGCGTCGACAGCGAAACTCGGAGCGCGAAATCGAGCGGTCCGTACGCGTAGCGATCGATTCGGGTCCCGAAGAATGCAAACAAAAGTGGACACGTTATACGCGGTTCCCTTCGTAAGCCGCGCAAACGGACATTTATTAACATGCCAAACTCGTTCCCGGTACGACATCAGAGCGTACGCGTGTTTTTCGCGAACGCTGCAGTAAAACAGCGAGTGTTTAATGGCACGCGAGAGCTTTCATTGGTATAAGGGATAAAGGCGATGATTTGTCGCGCACTTTTTTTTCCCCGCTCCCCCTCCCGCGACTAAATGAGGTGCGATACGACCGGCGCGAAAATTTATCGCCAATCGTAAACTGCAGCGACTGTAAGATTTCTGCCGTCCTCTAGGAATATTGCCTTTAATACAAAACTGATATACAAACGGCAGTGCGCCTAATCCTCAACGGTGTCGAGCGCGCGCGCGACGACGACGACGACGGGAGAACTGATATCATCCGCGTCCAGCAGGCCATAAAAATAAATCTGGCATCAACACTGGTATTACGAGGATATAATTTAGAGAATGAGCCACGGACTGCGATGTATCCGCGAAGAGAGAGAGAGAGAGAGAGTAAAGCAGTTAATAAAAACTCGAATATTGCGGGTTACAGCGAGAAAGGAGGCATAAGGAGGGGGGGAGGGTATATTGAAACAACTGCCGGTGTCTGAGATCGCGCTGCTTTCGTCGGCTCTCTCGGCAAGAGTCGCACAGGTACGCATGCACGCACACACACTGCACGCGTATATATGAGCCTCGGTGCAAAAAACAGCGAGAGTTTTTCGCCAGGCGTTACATTTGTCGGATACCATCTTCGGTCGTTGTCGCCGGCATCCTGTAAGGGATACTTTACCGCGTCTCGGCCCTCGAGAATGTCGTATAACGTTTTCTCTCTCGCTCGCTCGCTTGATGACCGGGGCAGATATAGGCACCGCGAGCTTCTCGACGCTAAATACTCTCGCAGTCGCAAGGTGCATTAATCACCTGTTACGTTAGCTGCCGAAACCACTGCTCACAGTGTGGGGAATATGTCTGTGGCTTACAGGAAGAACCACTTAAGTGACATTTTCGTGTTTTCGAGAAAAAGTGATTTCAATGTTTGGAATAATTATACGTAAGATCGAAACGTCAGGGAAAAGATCTAAGTATTTGCTGATTTGATTAGGTATCTGATACGAATACAACCGTAGTATTACATTTGTAAATAGTTTCTTTCTCGACGCGCAAGCTAAACAAATTACTCGAGTTAAGTGGTTCTGCGGGAACTTTGCAGATAAGTGCTTATGCTGTCACTTTCTTTGAGGGCTCGTAACTAATGCAATTTGCGATTAAAAAAATTCGGTCGGGGCATATTTTTAAAGTTTAACTCATGCCCTTTCCAATGGTGGAATTGAAATTTTCGAAAATTGTTATTAACAATAAGAAAAAACGGTTTAAAGGAAAAAAGCATGGTTTTTCCACAATTTTGCAATGTATCTGGAACCCCTCTAATCAATGGAATAAATATCCAAACCTAAAATATACGTAATTTGGGGGTTGATTTTGAACCTGGGTGTCGTCAAACTGGCGCATATTATAATTGAAAATTTTTTACGAAGACTTTTACAAATTTTTTATTCAGAAACCACGCACTTTTGGAAAAAAATTTCAAGAGTAATAAGTTCTTAGAATCAGCTAAGGAATACATACGAATTTTATCAGAGCGATTCCACAAATTTTTTGGTTTTTGTAAATTGGCAATTTTTGAAAAATGTAAAAACATTAAAAAAAATTTTTAAATTTAAAAAAACCGACGAATATATCGGTATAGGTAATTAGATATATATTATACAGCTTTAATGTACTCCACACGGTGTATCTCGCACAAAAATAAAAAAAACGAGTGCACTTAAGTGGTTCTGCGGTAACATTTTTACGAGAGACGCAGGTAAGTGATTATGCAGTCGGCTGGCATTTAAAATATTTGTGCATTTTGGAAATTCTACTATTGTACAATGAAAAAGGGTACTAAGAGCACCTCGAATTCGACATAAAAAAATTTTTCGCAAAATGTCACTTAAGTGGTTCTTCCTGTAAGCCACAGATGTATTCGAGATGATATACAGTGCGTGCAGTGTATACGAAACAAAGTATTTTCTATACATGTTTGTATAATTTAATTTAATGTTAAATGATAGCATCACTTTTAAAAGGATCAGGACATACATCAAGATCACTCATATTTCTTAATCTCTCTTACAATACTGGGACATTCACGTGACGCTTACACCTCCTCAGCTAGATCCTCCGTGAACCCTCAATATTTCTAGCCCCAAGCACACTCGCTCGAGCCTAAATTTCAATTACAGCCAGTCAATCGTCAAAAAGCAATTTCCCTTGCGCGAATGATTTAGAGCCGGGGGCATCCCTCTGTACAAATATGAGCCGCCGCCGTCGTCTCTCTCTCTCTCTCTCTCTCTCTCTCTCTCTCTCTCTCTCTCGAGGAGAGGAAAGGCGGATTGCGCAAGAGCTCGCAAATCATAGTCAATTAGCGCTGGTGCCTTGTTCAACAAGCCACAGAAGAAGCCGCGAGAGCAAGAAGAGCAAGAAGAAGCGCAAAACAGCGGATATCGGGAGGGGCGCAATCGTGGGGTCCGGCGAGAGCTGGACTCTGCAAAAGCAAGAGGCCGAGAGCGCGCAACAATGCGACAGAAGAGAAAAAGACTCGTTCGGTGTGTATCCGCAGGAGGAACGGCGCGGTAGCAGGAGCAGCAGTAGTTCGACACGATACAGCAGAGGCGAGGTAATTATGTTAGTTCCGAGCTTTAATAGACGCCCGGTATTTGGGATTGGGCCCTAATGACGGCGTTTACCGAATTTATATCGTCGCTCCGTATAGTCCAACTCTTTGGCCGAAGAGTGACTCAGAGAGAGAGAGAGAGAGAGAGAGAGCGAGGGTCCCCCAAATTGTCCGGGCGAGGAATTATCCCTCGCGTCAGCGGCAGCAGTACAGAACCAGGAGGAAAGAGAGAAAGATAGACGGACTCGCCGCCGCCGTCGCTTGATGTATGTTCAATTATCGGTGCTGCAGGTAGTGAAACGAGAGGAGGAGGAGGAGACGAAGGGCAGTCGAGACGACAGGAGAAAAAGAACAGGACGGACAGACGGAGAAAGCTCGAATAAAACGCCCCAAGGACGGTAAGAGGCAGAGAGAGAGAGAGAGAGAGAGAAAGAGAGACGAACAGCAGGTATAAAATGAGAAAGAGACATTTGTTACTAGGCGCTCGCCGCGGGCCCAGACGACGTGTCGTCGTCGTCCTCGTCCTCCTCCTCCTCCGACACACGGTATACGCGCCGCGTTAAAATATCGAGCGGACACGATGGGGACACGCGTGCAGTGCGCCACGATCGCCATCGCGGAGAGAGAGAGAGAGGGAGAAAGAGGGTGGTATTCGAAGAGCAGAGCTAGTGATGGATGTAGCTATTTCATAAACTTTGCTCTGCTACATTTTTTACATTCTCCCTTCGGAGCCGCGGCGGCGGCGGCCGACTGACTCTCTCCAGGGCTTTAATTTGTATCTCGCCGATGTATATATACAGCGCTCGCCTGGTGTCGTTCACAGGCCGCCGCCGCCGCGAGAGAATTTTCACATTACCGCGCGACGTGTGCGATAAGTCCCACGGAGAAAGAGAGTCTCCAGCCTCGTCGCGAATTAATTAGGCTCGCTGCGATTGATACGTCGAGTTATTGCGCGCATAAATAAGGATTATATATAGGCGCAAGTGACGTCGGGAGCGCGCGCGTGGCCGCATGAGCAGCAGCAGCGGCGGCTACAGCGAGATTCGTTTAGCGCAGCGATTGCCGGAAACGCCGTGTAATTATTTCGAAAAGCTCGCTCGCGAGCCGCATTGACGTCAGCCGTATAGGGGAGGAGGGGCCCCTCCCGATGCAACTGGTTTTTTTCCTGACGTCAGGGCGGGGCGCAGTCGACAGCTTTTGCGAAATTCACTCGCGCGCGCGCGCGCGCGGTTGACCAAAATTCGTGAGAAAGCCATTTACCCGGAGAGCTGCGTCTTATTCGGCTTCTCTCCGTACGCACACGCGTGTCTTTAGTGCGCGGGGGGGGGGGGGCAGTATCAGAGGATAGATAGATAGATAGATATGTCGAATTTCAAAAAAAAAAAAAAAAACAAATGAACTTTTCTTTGGTCTAGAATTCGCAAAAAAAAATTTTAAGCTAGAGCTTTCGGACCAATGGGACTTTCTTCTGTAAGTCAAAAGATGATGAAAAATTCCGAGGAACATGCGAAATGTAGAATATGAAAATTTAACATGGGGAGGCATGTGGAGGAAAAAGAAAAAATTGGCTATTCGGATTTTTATTATTTTTTTTTTTTTAATGGGCATAACTTTTGATCAGAGCATCGAAACTTGGCATATTTTTTTTAAAATTAAAGCTCTTTTGTAATACTTTATTATATATAGTGTTATTCGAAATTTTTTTGGTACCTTAGGAACATTCGTAGTTGTTATTATTACAATGTTTTGACGCATTAATTTCCTGTAAAAAGAACGCAAAATGGCTCAGAAATATGGTTACTCGTAATTTTTCCCATGTTCCTCTGCACTTTTGACTATCTTTCAGTTCACAGAAGAAAGTCTGATCGGTCCGAAAATACTAGCTTTAAAAAAATTTTTTCGATTTCTAGTCCAAGGAAAAGTGCATTTTTTCATTGAAATTCGACATATAGATAGGCCTTTATTTGTGTGCTAGCAGCAAAAATTTTAAATACATAATACCCTTATAATATACAGAAATGCGGTTGCAAGTCTATGTACAATAAATAAATGAATAAATACTAATACTGTGCTGGAAAGTACAATACAAATAATACAATTAAAATAATACTATTTGGTCAAGGTCTAATTAGAGAATATCACAGCATAGTAAAGGACAAAAACGTTTTTCATTTTTTTTATCACTAGAGTATATCACAGACTGTTTTTCCAAATGAAAATACAATAAAGAACTAAAACCGTTCAGTCAGACTATATCACAATAATTTAAAAACAAAATATATACAACTTATACTACACTATACATCCAAATACTCAAACTATTACATACTCAAGTATTTCCTCGTCACAAAATGCTAACCTAGTGGTCGAGGTTTACTAGGTAGCGTCTCAAGGCTCTACTTTGAAGGAGGCAAGGGAAGGTAGGTTACGGAGGGTAGGTGAATCTCGCGGCAAATGTTAGACGAGATGATGAAGAGAGAGACGAGAGACACGCGATTCACCCCCACCTATAACCCCCTATTCCCCCGAAGACTCGTCTCGGACACCGCGCAATGATTACATGCGCAGCGGAGAGTGCGATATTGGCCGGCGCGGACTGAATCGTTAAGTATAAATTCGGCCGCAGTCGTACGCGCGCCGCACATACAGTCGGGGAATGTAACCGGCTGCTGCTGCCGCTGCTGCTGTAGGCGCCAACGGATCGCCGAGGGAATGCAAAATAGATATTTGAAATTCCGCAGCTGTGTATACGCGCGCGCGCCTATGCCGCGCGTCCGATGAATCTCTCTCTCTCTCCCCCCCTCTCCATCTCTATACCTCGCGGGGAAATGCGCGCACGTCCGAGTGTGCATGTGCATATATCGGCTCTTTGTCATTTGGCCTGTGTGTCATGTGTGCTTCAAACGGCCGAGCTATTACTTCGTTCCCGCTGATTACTAAATATTTATGTCGCCGCGCGGCTGCTGCTGCTGCTGTGCGGCCCGGCCACTGCAGCAGGCCGCTGCGTCGCGCGCATATTGCAGATTTCGCGAGAATGAAAATTGCATAAACGTGAGCGGGGTGCGAGCGGTGCGTATAAGTGACGTTTGAGCTCTGTATTGCTGCTTTTTTTTGGGCTTTTTGTTTTAGTTCGAAACGATCCGCGAGCGGGGATGTATTATTCAAGTTTTAGAATTGATTTTTTTTTTAACTTTCTGGAGGCTCGGGATCGAGTTTCGAGGGGATGGTTGCGGATACGTCATACGGAGATCGATGGGTGGGCTGTGCAATTCGGCATTGATCAAATGGAATAATAATAATTTTGAATTATTGCAAAGAGACTCCTGTTTGCTTTGAGGGAAGGGGAGGGGATGCAATTTTTTTTTATATTAAAAGCATTTTGCATAGTTGTGATTTTCAATTGCCTCGAGTTTTCGAGAGCGAACTATAATGAAACTTTGAATGAGCGGAAAATCGATGTGCTGTACGCTTCGTTTTTTGAAATAATTTTCACGGGAGCCGCCTGGTACACCCGACTAACTTGGAACACCGCAGGGCATTTCGTTCTGTTTATCTGGCGTGTTCTACTCAAATTTCATGCAAATATTTACTCTCGATGTTGACATTAAACTAAAAGTGTCTATGCAGCGTCGTACAGTCGAGTCTAATTCGGTGGATCGCCTGCGTATAGAGAACGAATCCTTATCGATACCCAGAATTGGACAAACTAATAAATTGAGCTATTTCGAAAGTTTCTTTGGATTTAGGTGACGCCGTATCCACAAAAAAAAGTCATCTGTTTACCTTCTCTGCGTATTTCAAAGTTTTCTCATAAACGGTAAATTCAATCACTCCGAAACTTTAGGAAATAATTTATAATAACTAAATGAAGGGGGTAGAAGTCTCGTTTCATTGAAATTCGATCAAAATCATTTTTCTGTGATTTTCTACTTAACGACCTCATGAATGCTTTCGCTTGCAATACAGCGTGCCTCTTTATTCTCAGCAAATTGTGAAGTCTATATTGATATTTGGAAGAAATGCCGACTTGTCCTGTTTGACTGATATAATAGCGAATATTTACCGCCTAGTCAAAAAGATATAGTATTACGAATTAATTTTGAATTAATTTCGAATTAATTACGAAATAATATAATAATACGAATGAAAACTTTGAAATTCTCGGCGAATTTGCACTCGGCGATGGTGATACTTGATGAGAAGAAGACACGTAACTGTATTTCACAAATTCGCTCTGTACGAGTATACATTTTTCATAAAAAAAATTTGGTTAATATAAAACGAGTTTTATATATTTATAAAACAGTTACGAGTTTATAAAACGTTAGCTAAGTCTTTACACAGATCTGTAAGTATTGGCGTAGTTTTGGCAGTTACAGCTGCGGTGCAATGTGAAGACGACAATGAAATTAAGAAAATCACTAAGATGACCGTGACTGTTACGTAAAATATTTGATAATAGAGCTAACGGAAACTCATTAATATGAAATAAATAATAGATCGCGTATAAGCATTCCACTCACTACATCTCAAATATTTCCCACTAGACAAGCAAACTTAATTTTCAGCTCCTCGTCCTGTTCGAAAAAACGAGGTATAATCCTTCGAGGGCGGAAACGAGCAGAAAAATCAGTGGGTAATTAATCTAAAAGCAAACGGCGGCGACTCGCTGCAGCATCAGCAGCAACAAATTAAACTCCACCGTGCAGAGAAAGAGAGAGAGTCACGCGTTGCGCAAACAAAGACTTTTCCCCGCTGGAAAATGAGCGCGCGCGCACGTGAGCAGTAGCAGCAGCAGCAGCCCCATCGTCAAAAGGCTCGATCGAAGATAATTGATAAGGGTCCACCGAGAAAGAGAGCCGGGGGAAAAAGTCAAGAGCCAGAGAGAGAGAGAGAGAGCGCGAGAAACGATAAGAGCTCCGACAAAAGGAAAAAGCTCGCTCGCTCGCGAGAGGAGGAGGAGAAGGAGGAGAGGGAAGGGGGAGAAAGTGGAGGGAGAAGTCAGCGAAAGAACGAGGGAGGAGAGAAAGGAGGCGAGTGCGGATCTAGTAATTAACGAAGCCTTCGCGATCGCAATCTGCTGCCGCGGGCCGAAAAAGCCCGGGGAGAAAAGGAAAAGTCGAGACAGAGAGAGAGCCGAGTTGCAGAGACTGCACACGCGGCGAATATTAATGCAAGCTCCCGCTCATTATCTGCACATAACGCCGAGGCGTATAGTGCGCGAGAGATTACGACGCGGTCGGCTTTTGTGCTGCGCGAGATCGTCTCTCGCGAGCCGACTTACGTGTATACACGTGTACGTGTGCAACGCGCGGAGAGCCTCGGGAGCCACGGCGCGTACGTCAGCCGAGAAAAAGATAGGGATAGAGAGAGAGAGAGAAGAGCATACAAGTTAGTGGCGCAGCGAGTGAGACGCCGCCTCGACCGCGATAAAGCTATGATCGAACTAAGGAGAGCGATCGCGTCCTCTCTCTCTCTCTCTCTCCGCAGCTGTGGGGAGACACATATACCCTACTACTGCGCGAGAAAAAAGGAGAAGCGCTAAAGTGCGGAGTAGCACGATCGAGATTATCGACTCCGGACGTTTTTGTGCTTTCTAATCTTTTTCTTCTCCCCCTCGACTCTCGCTCTCTCTTCCTCTGCCAGGACACACGGGAGAGACTTCTCTTTCTCCCTCTCTCTCTTAGACGACGAGGCTGATATAAGAGATGGGGGGCACACGTTCTACAGCTGGATAAAGTTGATTTATTGGCCTTTTGCGTAGAAAATTATTGCGAGTTTAATGAAGTAGCTAAGAGTTATGGGGGGCGCTTCTTTTTGTGCCTCTTCAGCCGCAGTTTCCGCCGGGGAGAGAAAACACGATGCAAGAAAGGTAAAATTGCGCTCGCGCGCTCTTTTACTGTAGCCGTAGAATGCAGGAGCGCGGCGGGCAAAAGTAGAGCGAATTATACTTGCGTTCGAGTAATTTGCTCTCGTTCAACAAAGAGCCTTCGCGGAACGTGGAAAGAAGCATTTTCGACGGAAATCAATGCTGGAGAGATCCTCGTTGAAAGGAAAATAATTTTGAGCGCGCGGTGTGCGTATAGACGGCGAATTTTCGTCGATGTTTGGTAACTGATGTGGTATGGAAAATTAATACGGACATAAAATATTGGTTTGATTACGGGATCAGTCTCGCGTTCGAAAGTGTCTCCTTCTACCCTTCAACTGTGCTGTATACATGCATGTTTATGAATGCATGGCTCATAGGACGAATCTCTGAAATATAGAATTTAGAATTTCTACACTGAGAGAAATAAAGAGTAAATTTTACTTCAGTGTTATTTAAACCGGCTACGGACTATGGTAAAATTTACAATTTCTCTCAGTGTATCTTTCAATCGAACTACTTTTTACTTAAAAACACTTGCTTATAGCCACCGGTATATAAACTCTCACGCGAGCGTACACCTTAAATCAAAATAACACTCGTAATTACTCAAAATTTTTTCTCACTGGCCCCTTCCAAAAAAAGCTTGCCATCGCTTACCCTCTCCCACCTCCGAAACATTTGTCACGTAGAAACCGAGAAACCCAAGTAGGTCGACTCAAAGTTGGAGGTAAATCACGATTATACAGGAACAAACTGTCCGCTCCGTAGTCCGTATACGAGGATCGCGGCGCGCAGCACGCGTTGCGGCTTCAAAATTCGCGCGCACTCACAAAGAGCCATTGCGGGAGCGCTGATCAGCCGCCTTCAGAGAGAGCTGGTGCGCTGCACTGTATGGCCAAGTCCTTTTGAGGATACGCCGCAGCAGTAGCCGCGACCTGGCCACACCGCACCACGCCGTGGCCGTCGTGAACGGGGGCCAGCGGCGATCGGTCATTAGAAGGCGAGCGTCGTATGTGAGCCGGCTAAACCGATTACCGGCAACTTCAACGGGAATTTCGGAAATGGGAAACACTCGGGGGCTTTCGATAAGTAGTCCCGGAGTCACCGGAAATTGCATCGTCCCTCGGCAGATTGGACGCGCTTCGAGAGACCACCGCCACCGCTGCTGTGCCGCCCTCGCCGTCGACGACCTCGTCCTCGTCCTCGTCGTCGTCGTCGTCGTCGTCGGTTCCCCAGCTCTGTGTGTATACGTATATATCTGTGCTAACAGCAGTCTCGTCGTTAAGCCCCCGTGAATGCGAGCGAGCGGTTGGGAAATATTTAACGCGCGACTGAAGGGGGAATGATTGAAAATTGATCGGAAAGGCCCTATTCTTCTGCGATCGTGTGTTTCTATATACGTATAGAGGCGAGACGCCAAGCTCAAAGAGGGAAACTCGAATCGGCTCGAGACGATAAGGGGGCGCGCGCGCGCGAGACTACTTTAAATCGAACGTTTCTTTCCTCTCCTCCTCTCTCCTGTTGGTTGATAGCGCCGCCGATTCAATTGCCGCGGCTTAATTAATTCTTCGATCAATTGTCATTGGCTGAATTGCGTCGTCTGATGAGAAAAAAACACAGTCGCCCCGCCCCCCCTCGCCATAAATCAATTGGACTCGGAAATCGAATTGACTCCATTTATCGCGTAATGCGTATATTCTATATACGACAACTGCGCGCTCGCTGCATTCAATGCGCCGATTTCATTGTTCGGATGTGTTGCGCGGCCGCCTCGTTCCGATCTCGGGATAGTCAGCCCAGCGAAACGACGAGGTAAGAAGAAGAGAGATGGCAAGAAGAGAGCACAGCGAGAGAGAGGAAGAGACTGTTTGCAGATTCAGAGCCGGTTACTGCTTTTGAGATACATAATAACGATCGGCTCGTTCCTATACATACCTGTCTCGCCGAGAGTCCTTTGTGTGTGATTTATCGCGACGAGAAAATCGATGCTTCGTTTAATTTTTTGAACGGGAGCTTTGCCCACCTTTTGGCGAAACATCGATTTTTCGTAGGCTTATAAATTTTCGCGTGACGTATGTTTCAGGATTAAAATGATCTCATTTTTAGTGGATGAAAATGGAGTATGGAATCTTTCGTATTCAGCATATTCAGCGTAGAGTTCGAGCAGTGCGCAAGTTTTCCTCGGGCAAAAACGCTAATAGGTAAATCTTTTGAAGCATGGCACCAAATCCATGTAACAAAAATCTTAACTCGCGAAAAAATGAGCAACAAAGGAACGAAGAATTTTCAGCAGCCGAGAGCTCCGCCTTAATAAACATCTTTAGAAAGTAAATTACAATGAAAAATATAAAACCTGTCTCATTTCCATACGGCGAGCAACACGCAGCACACGAGTTTGCATAATTCAAACGATCTTCCATGTACCATAAAGCTACTGTGAAAAGAAGAAATTTGACTTGTCAACCCTTGCGTCGCGCCTCGCGTGGCGGACAATGGCATACCGGAAATGGTTTTCTTCGCTGCTGCTGCTGCTGCTGCTGCTGCTGCTCGGCGTAGACGAGGTCGTCTTGCAAAATGCAAAGAGCTGCACACGAGACGCACTTACAAGCCGCGCGAGCTCACAGAGAGAAAGAGTAAGAAAGAGCAGCTCTGTGTATGCCCAGGCAACGGCAGGAGCTACTTAGCCAAGCAATATGCCACGTATAAGAAACGAATGAAAAAGCACTGGCCGCAAAGTAACTGGTAATTATGGTCGCGGCATGATAATCCGAGACAGAGAGAGAGAGAGAGAGGGAGAGAGAGAGAGAGAGAGAGAGAAGTGCGCGAGCGCGGGCAAAAACAAAAGGATCTTGTACCTGGACGAAGCAAGCTGCAGCAGAAGCAACAGCAAAAGGGAAGATGCTGACCTACAGGAGAGTGAGAAAGGAGGAAGACGGTCTTTTTGCTGGGCGACCAGCAGCAGCAGCAGCAGCAGCAGCGCCAACTGCGGACCAAAGAGCTTTGACGTTAGTCGCCAAGGAAAGAAAGAAAGGAAGTACACCGGGGGAAGAAAGAGCAGCCGCCGCGTGACGACCACAATGCAAACAATGCCGCGCGCGCGCGCTTTTTTTTTTAATCCCTTTGAGCTTTCTTTGGCTCTCTTACTTGCCTGGCTCTTCGTCTTCGCTTTCTTCTTCTTTCGTTATGCACACACCCATGGCGACCCTTAACACGAGCTGCATGACAGACTTATTATTCGAAATCAGAACGCTCATTGTTTTCGGCTGGAAGTGCCTTTGTAATCGATGGCCAATTATTACGGAGGATGACACAGTTCTAGTAAGTTTCCCGGTTTTGACTGCTTCAGTCCTGTTAGAAAGTAGATCGGGTTTATGACGATAATATGCTACATTTTACGTTGAATAATCGTAGTATAACCTATATCGTCTCATTATGAACCCTGCTCTCATTAGAATAAAATATGTTCAGTTATGTTCTGATAATATAATCGCAGTTATGATTATATTATGTTGTAATAATACTCATCATAAATTATGATCATATTACAATAGCTCCGCCATATTTTATAGTAGAATTTCTACCTGAATTAAGAATTTATGATGATGTACGTGACAGGTATAAAAATTAATTGTGAAAACTAATGAATTGATAAAAGGTCAAATCAATCGATTGCAAAATTTTAGGCCATACTTTACGTCGATAAATCAAATTCGTCAAATTGATGAACAAAATTATACTGTTTTGCAGTATGCTGTATCTGTCAACTGTAAAACGTTAAGACATCGGTAGAGCGAAGTTTTCACTAGTCTGAGATATTATTTGCTTCAAAGTAAGAAGATCTACATGCATAAGCATGAAATCGCAAAAAAGCAACATCCAAGACCTGATTCAGTTTCGTACGAAACGCAGCACGCAGCAACGTTAGGGCGAAAGAGAACGAGGAAGGCAGAGAGAAAGTGAAGGAATACTGCAATACTTTGGAAAAGGTTATGCTCTACGTAGATTACTTATTTGCCTCGCGCAAGAGCGGGGAAACTCTCTTCTGACATTAGTCATGGAAAGACTTGCAAACGCCTCGTCGTCGCGCGGAGATCAAGTGCGCGCGATGCTCTCGATGCGAAAGAACATGTAAAATGCATTCATCAGCCCCTAGCTATAGTGCGACACTCTTGTCGGATTTCTCGGGATACTTTCATCAGATGCGATTCTTGTTGAAGAAGCGAGAGAGAAAGCGGGAGAGAGGGAAAGAGCAAAGCTCCATCAAGAATAAGGCGGAAATTTTCAGTAGTTCGTTGGCGATGAAAAAATATTTCAAGTTTATTTCAGCGACAACGTGCCGGGACTTCTGCTGCAGCTACTTCAGTGTAATTCAATTGAGAAAGTCGTTTGGCTTGCTTGTCGCGTTGACACGTGCTTTTCGTTAGCAAGGGAAATTACTTTTTATCGGAAGCTGGGTAAACCTAATCAACGGAATTCAATGCTGTAAGTGCAGTGGTCTTGAATTTTAATACAGCTAATTTTGCCTCTTGCTTGTCGGCCTTTCGTATATTGCCAGTTTTGAGCTATTCTTAAGTTAGATTGTCGGTAAATAACTTAATACAATTCCAAGCCTAGCTAAATCAATATCGGGATTCTCCTCCATCACCGCCGGAGGTTGGAAATGTTGAAGATATTATCTGTTTCATGGAATAGTCGGTGTCAAGTTCCAATATCTCGAGTAGTTATACATCCGCTGTTGGAAGTGCTCTCAAAGTTTCGTCTTAAGTTCATCAACATCAAACGATCCTAATATCTGTTAAATCGTCCTATCGCCTCTTGTAGTGTTGGCGTAACAATTGACTATACGGATCAATAGTAATTAAAAGGAGTTGTAGTTGATTAGTTCTAATATTTTTTTATTCAGCATCAAAAATCGTAAATAATGAATAGATGCATTTGTTTGTTGAATAATCATGTGGTGTATTGCTATTGATTTTAGCAAATAATGATCAACATAACAAGCTGATCATTACTTTCACATGCATTATTTAATAGGACAAGCTCTTTCAAGATCATTACATCAATAAAAAGACTCTACTATCCACGCTATATTAAAAAATCATACTTTTTCCTGTTTGATTTTTTTTTATAAAAATGTAGAATAGTGCTTGTCTAGGGGTGAAAAATTTGATCACATCAGTCGCATATATTTATCGATGATAGATCTCTTCTAACGAATAATTAAAATTGATTTAAAAAATAAAGTGGGAGCCGTTCTCAATAATTGAAGATTTGATTAAAACTGACTTTTTCTTTCATCAAAACTGGCGCAATCAACCTAATCTCTTAATTTGCAGAAGGATAAAACGAAGCACCTGACTGATTAACCAGCAAGAATTATATGGGCAGCCAGTTACTGAGTCAGTCGGTCGCTCGTCCTCAGTAATTCAGAGCTTACAAGAGTAGCGGACAGTAAATGCAAGCGCGCTCTCAAGGCAGAAGAAGAGACTTTATGGTCGCTGAATTGACACCATTAGCGTTACTACTACTCGAGAACATCTTGTAATTTCTTGCGCGAGAGCCAAGAGAGTAGTATATGTGCAATGTGCATTGTTTAAGTACAGCGCCGTCAGCCCCGACACACAAGGCACATCATGGCAATGCGGCGTTAATTCCAACATTGAAGAGCGGAGCTCCACTCCCTGTGAATTAGCCTTACAGTGTCCTACTAAAGAGACGAATGCAAATGACATAATCATACCCTAAAGGGGTTACATTCAGGATCTTCACTAGTGAGACTAATTACTTCCGGTCTGCAGATTTCGGGGTAATTACGCGAGCGTGATGTGTTTAAGCTATTGATTTGAAAAGGGAATGAGTGTGCATTTCCAAAATCAAACTATACTTATCCAGCGAAAAATGCACGGGCGCAGCTGTACTTTCAGGTAGGTCCTCTAAAAAATGCACGGCCCTTCTCACTTGTCGCCGGGGAACTAAGCGCTGTGGCGAACCCACCTTTCCACCTGTCCTTTACCGGTGGAGACGTAAAAGAAATCCGTCTATGTATAGCGCGACTCCCCGCATCGATCAGCCGCGCCGCAAGATCGTACATTTGCAAGCTCGAAGCGAAGCTTCGACAGGATGAAACTTGAGACGAGGCAGATGGGAAAATTGAGTTTTTTATAGCTTGCACTCTAGCTGTTATCGTAAAGCATTTCCAACGTGGATTTGTTTCTTACGGATAACTTTCGTGTATTCTCATGAGTTTGTAATTGTTGGTCTCCCGGCACTGGTGGAAAATTGATAAGTTTAATTATAGTTAACGAGGTGATGTAAGCATTTTCCATGTTAAATATCTCGATGATTGTGATCATAGCTTCAATTGTTCATAAAATAGGAAAACTTATTCTTATTTTATAAAATGAACTCTTCAATCAAAATTAACCAATCAACCAATGCCCCGCCAAAGTAGGTATACAACATTGGACGATAACACAACTGTTGGAAAATATACAGAAAAAAGTATGACGTACCAAAATAGAATCATGAAAGATTTATTCAATTACGCGAAGATTAGGTTCAGCCAGTTAAGATCGATACGATGAAGCTTATACCAGCAGGGCCGTCACGCTTGATTTGAGAAGGTGCAAAATATGGCTCGTAAGCTCTGCAAGACGCTCTCTCGTGAAGGCTATTGTACTCGAGGCTGGGAAAACAGAGAAGCTATAGGAGAGCGAGAGGAGAAATAGATAAAGCCTGGATCCCTCGATCTTGCAACACTAATCCTTAAAGGGGGAGGAGGAGGGGGGTCAGAAAATCATGCTGTGATGGAACGTGCCGGGGTCCGAGTTAATCCAATATAAAGCCTCCGATTCCCTTCCCGGGTGTATATAGCCTCATCCTCCTCATCTTGCTCGTTGCGATTGCCGGCGCTGTACTTTTCCTGCCGATTTGGAGAAACGAGCGTTGGTCGCTCTCTCTCTCTTCTCTCCGTGCTCTCATTTCTTTGCCTCTGATTGTCTTTTCATTTCGCGCTCGAATTTACTTTGGATTATTTCTCCGGGGGATATATGCGCGAGACTCTTTTTGCTTATCATCCGATCGGGAGAGTTGCGAGACGCAGGAAAAACTTTTCATTAGAGAGAATCGTATTTTCATACCGAGCATTTGTTTTTCTTGAAAGATGCGCGACACGCTACGTGGGGACACTTTTTATAGTTTGACTTTTTGGCTGATCATTGATTTAAACACGTTTGGAAGTTCGAAATTTCAATCAAAATTAACATTTTTTAGTAATAGTGTGATAAACGCAATGTTTGTTTTAGTAATTGAATTCTCTACATACTAGCACTGATTGTACTCATGCGCGATCGTTCTGAAACTGATACCGCTTGAAGTATATTGAAAATTTGAATCGTAAATTGTGTTAACAAAAAAATTTTAATTGATATGGAAAAGTTGAAAAACATTGAATTTTTGAAATCAGTATGTCAATCAGACTGTTTTGACGGCTTTTAAAATAATAATTATAAATAATAATTTTGAACAGTATCATATTGCGAAAATATCGATATGAAAATTCGGAAAATTTCATTATTTAACATTGATTTTATAATTAGAAAATATTACTAAGTACGTTTCTAAAATAAAAGTCTCAATAACCCTAACATCCAAATAAAGAAACATTAATACGCTTACTACATCTATCATTGCTAGTATGATGTCACAATAATGACCTCGTAGAATAAACTATTAAATTAATGTATACGTTCATTCACTAAAAGTATTTCTGGACAAAATTTATATAGCACCTCATAATTAATTATAGCATTTCATAATTATGATCATATCTTCGATAATTAAATAAAATTTCTACTCTTGGAAAAAATAACCATGTAAAATCAAATATATTTTCGGTTATCAATAATTTTCCCGCCTTTCCTTAAAAAATATTTGCAGATAAGAGGTTCCTATGAGCCTGTCTGAGTAAACAGTAATCACACTTTCACGTTTAAACCATATCAATTAAGTTTTTCGTTTATAGTAGCTGCTAATAACTTTGACTAGCAAACATTAATTAGTTTACTATCATTTTTCAAAAGCAAATTGCCAACGGTTGGATTACCTTTTTATCATGACGAATGAAATTTTCATCTTGATTCAGCCTCTATAATAGTGTTTGTATACAATATTTTTCAAATAATGGGTCAATAAAGTCACAAGAACATTACATCTAATGCCTGATCCATCTCGCCTTTTTCTACTGCGTCGAAGGTCGTCGGCAATGAATATGCCCTTCGTATTCTATAATTGTTCTCAGAAATTGTATGAAACTCCTCGTACACATTCTCGCTGATAGAAAATCATATTTAAGCTGCTGCACAGGTATAGTAGGGCTGCATTTGCCAAGTCTCTTCCTCGTCTTGTGTTCAGCGTCTCGATCGTATGCAATATTCGAAGCTAACCGCAAAGAGGAGATGGAGTTGGGTCAGCATAGAAGGTGGGAGTTTGGGATTCCGCGCAATATGAGCGCGACAATGCCTGACTAACGTCTCGTATACAATAATGGACCCCGAGGCGAACGAGAGAGAGAGTGAGAGAGAGAGAGAGAGAGACTCTGATCGAAGGCTTAATGCAGTATGACTAGCCTGTTTTAAATTTTTATAAGAGAACCAAGTTGAATGGCTGCTACCGCCGTGGGAATACGTATAAGGCGTTCATTCTGAATTTTCTTCATTCGTGGAAGCAAGAGAGTTATTTTCACTGTGAATCGTACTACATAACCTGGCACGCATGCTTTCTAAACAGAAAAATTTATCGCATTTTCAACTAAAAATTAAACTCTAACAAAATGTTTAAGAATAATATCATTCGTTTTATATTATTAGACTATTTTAAATGAAAAAAATGAAAACAACTCAGAATGCTGGATGATGCAAACAAAAACATTAATGTAAAAAAACTAAAATAAAAACTTTATGAAAAAGTTGATTAAATGTTAAATACTGGAATAAAAATTCATATTTTATATCCTCATAATTTTTATACGATATTTTATCCATTCTTACTGGATACTATTAAAAACAATGAAGAGATATCATTTCGTAAATACAGATCACATATCAATATTGCAAGTATTAAAATGCACTTAAACTGTGTATTTTCAAAAATTATTTTCTAAAATTTAATTGTTTCACTGTAAGTGTTCTACTTCTATTAGTAACGTTACTATCAAGTTTTACGCGGTGCTGTTCACAAAAAATAAGTAACACAAAAACTGAACATCATTTATCAATCAGCCTTCTGTCACAGCAATGAAATTAATTCCCCGAATACTTCGGCAATAAAAGACATGATGCTAATAAAGGACGAAATCCGCAGAACCATCGCCCATTTTATATTCTTTTTTTTTCGTCGACTCGAGCAACGATAATCAAGTAAGTTAAATAGTATAGGGCGATGCGTAAAATCTACTAAATTATTGACTTACGTACACACATTAAACGCACGCCAACAGAATATCAATGAAAAAGAAGTGTAATTAACTAACTAATCTTCAACTATAAGTCTAACAAATGTAACGCTGTCAGTATGCGATAGATCTGCTGAAGCTACACACACGATTCAAGTCTTATACTTAAACAAAAAAAATTAAATGAAAGTCGAGAATAAAAAAAACATGCGAATTCAACATAAATTTAAAAGGCACAAAGGTAGTACAACTTTTTCGATTGAAATATTCGGTTTTCACTTAATAACGTTTTGCCTGAAGTGCTTAGGAGTTTATCCGGTATCAAACAAAACCAGCAAGATTTCCGTTCGAGCTTATTATTTTTTGTGGTGCTTTCATTTACTAAATTATTTTTTGCTGCATATGGCGACAGTATACGGTCTCCTTACATCAACTCAAGATTATATTTTGTTTTCTTACTCGTTGATGGAATGGTGTTCTGTGACGGAAGCTATAACTATCTTGATACACTTTAAGTGTCAGAAGGCTCTGATTAAGGTAAGTCTAAAATAATGATCCATAAGGTGATTCAATAACAAGAAATAACGAAAACGTTGACAATTTTTCTAGGATTTGCTTGCAAATGCAAAAATTCAAGTTTACAGAAGGAAACCTAAAACAATAAGGGATAACAACAAAACTCATTTCATTATTTGCACTTCAATAGCTGTTTTGTGTATCATCATAACAACTGTGTACGCAAACAAATCGGCAACAGTCAATTATAACAGTTATTTTACGCAAGCTCGGTACCCTTTCAAAATAGAATCAAAGTTGTCAACGTTTCTGATCTATTGTCATCAAATTATAGCAGTTTCGCATGCATTCGTCGTTGTAATTGCCGATGACGGAATGACTCTATTATTACTACATGCATGCACCGTGCAGTTCCAAATTCTGAAATTTAAAATTACGCAAGAAAAAACAGACGGCTTGCCAGCTCTCGTACGTGAGCATCAAAACATTTTATTGTACGTTGTAGCACCAACTTTCGAAGAGGTTATACGATCAATGATTAATTGAAATCCAACTCTAATTCTTTTGCAGATTAACCAAAAAAACGAATTTTGTAGTAAGAGTTATAGTGATCAATACTATTCTACACTTCATGGCAGTCAGTATCAATACAGGCATACAAATATTACACGTTAGTTTTTTAAAACTATCTAATACACGTAGTGCATTGAGATAAAATATTTCGTTATTTTTAAGTGATAAGCCAAAGTTAGTTGCTAGAATCAGTAAATTTTATTAGCTATGCTAATTGACGTTAATTTTTTTAAGTATGTGTTAAGAATTTAAACTATATTTTTAACAATTAGTTCATTATAGATCGTACGTATTAGACGCGTATTAACATTCAGAATATTCGAATTACTTGACTCTCTCATTAATTCCGAAAATATTATCAGAAACCGATAAATTTAGTATTTTTTCCAATGTTCTATAAACAAAATATAACGCTTATGATTTTATAATTGTGACCAATTTAAAAATATATTTTCAGAATAATATGATAACATCGCAATTGATGCTTCAAATTTTAAATATAATATTGGTTAGTTTGAGAATTTATATGTGTGCAGAAAGCGCAGAAAATATGCTGGCATCTGTGAGTCAACATAGATTTTTTTTAAATATTATAGTAATACATACAATTTTATGAATAATATTCTAATTAGAAACTCTTTAGGCTACCAGTATCGAACATGCAGTATATTTTACACTGCGATATGGAGATGAATTGAAATTTCTACACGATAAACTTATAATAATTAAAAGGTGCCAAAAGTTACCAAAAATCTACATTAATGGATTCATGTCAAAACTTGATAGACAGTATTTAACGTCGGTAAGTCTTTTTTTATCAATGTGACTTTTTAATAAACGTATAAACAAGAAAAACTTTGTAGGTGGTATTGACAACCTGCTCGTACTTCACTACAATAAGATCTCTTTTGGCTAAATATGACCGTGAAAAACTTAAATAACTTTCTGTGCTCATTCGGAAAATATGGATATTACATGAATTATATTTGTGTTAATTATATTATTTCAATAAAGACTGATTAATATAATCTTATTCACTTTTTCTCTTAACACAAATCATGATGCAAAACAAAAAAAAAACAATCTGATGAGATAACTGATGTGAACAATGATAGTGCATTTTGTACAAATAGCAAATAAATGCTGGTATGAGAATGAAAATTCTCTAATTGATTGTTTAGTTTTCGTTTGGCCAATTAGATCAGTTAAACAGCCAGTATACTGTTAGACAGCTTAGAAGTTGGGGTCATGCGAATCATTGTAAGCTATACATTCATTTGTGATTGATAACGATCATGTTTTTCATAAAGGTCGACATAATTTTTTTTATTCAAAATAACTGTATCTAATTTATTATATGATCATAAAGCTTAATTGTATAAAAAAAATTAATGTATCTCTATTCACTTTATACACTCAGGAGAAAATGTTGTCGTATCAATTAAATTTTCATTAATTGAATTAAATGGCTGCATCGATCACAACATTCCGATTGCGTATTTAATTGATTCAATAAAATGAAAATAAATAAATATTAATAGACTTAATTAGAGTTATTTATCATCTCAAAATATATTTTATTAAAGTAATAAATATATTTATTCGTTTAATTAAATATTTCACTATATTAACATAGAAAACTTATTCTAATAAAAACAATTTTATAAATAAAACAATCTTGTTCACCTATTACTTGTGCAATTGTGCATATTAACAAGTTTGAGAACTCATTCTCTTTCACAGTTTTTCAACGTTCTAATGATCTCGTGTCATTGTTCACGTGTATGTTCTCGTACCATAAGTAAATATTCAAACGCACACATAATATAGTGAATATATATTAATAATAACAACGTCGTCGCCGTCATCGGTTCTCGATTTAATGTATATATAATATATATGTATATATTTGTCCCTTGAACTAGATAGACAAAACCCATCGTTAATCCCCACAGCGCCGATGTATCGCGAGGAAGATTAAAATTGGCTCGTAAAAAATACTAATCGTATCGCAAAAGAAAACAATCGTCCGGACAGGTGAGAGAGAGAGAGAGAGAGAGAGAGAGAGAGAGAGAGAGAAAGAGAGAGAAAGCTAGACCGTAGCATCAGCTCGGGGCGGCAGTGGAGCAGAATGTAAATTTAAATTCACTTCCGCCATTCATCTATCAGGCGCCGGGATGGATGCTGCCGTAGCCGCGCGCATGTCGTGTCTATATCCTACTCTCTCGCGTCGAGAGTACAAAGTACTAATTCATCACGCCCAGGCAGTGCCTCTCTTTGCCTGCTGGCAGCGCTGTGCCTTGATTTCCTCCCTGCATAAGATGCTGCGCCGCGATATTGTTCGATCAAGAGAGCGCGTTGAAAGAGGGACGTTCCCTCTCGCTCTCGCGCTGCATACAGATACGCGTGATTTCTTCTTCTCGGACAGCTGGACTGCATTAATAAGTACATGAAAAAGCCAGTGGATCGAGATGATTCTTTTCCCTTTTTTATTTGATTTTTCAGGAAGCCGGAGATGTATATAGGATGTACGCAGCGACTACACCATTGGCTTCAGAGTTAGACGGACTGTTTAATGAGGAACGCATTGCATCGAGTTGATATGCGGAGAAGATATATGCATATGTAATCTGTATAAGGTGTAATAAATATGGATGCGGCGTACAGAGATATGCGAAGGACCGAATGTATTACTGTTTCTTTTTCTCGATCAATCATTATTTAAATAATTTTAACCAACGGGATCGATAATGATTCTATGCAATGAGATAAGAAATATACCTCTGCGATTTATTTATAAATTATTTTATACTTAAATGTAAAAACCAATTGCGTATTATAAATGAAAACACAGAAAACATGCAGTAAATATTTTTTTAATTTTTGAATACCGTACAGCAATAGAGAACTTTTAATTGGTTCAATCATTCATGTGGGAAACTATTAACTATTGGCAAGTCGTATTCGTTATGATCACTTGTCGATGTCTACATCGCTAAATATAGTTTTTTTATAAGCTATAAAAGAATTTGTAATCCATAAAGAGGATGTAGTGGAAATCTACTCCATTATAGGGGTGAAATCGAACTGGGATCAGAGCTTCAACAAAGAACGATTGATGCAATTTTAGATTGGCATTACAAGTTCTGAGATATTTTTTGCAATTGAACGGAAATTAAATAACTTTCTTGTTACAAAGCATTGCAAACATTGAGCAAAAAAATAAAAATTGAAACGCAACGGATGTAAATTGTTTGAGATCGAGACATACGAAGAAACTTTATAGTATATTACATAAAATATTTAATAACCAAATCGTGTAAAATTCTGATCAAACATATTTCGCTTATTGGCATAGAACCTTTTCACCCGGAATCGATCGTCACATTGACGGGTACAATATCCCGCAAACCACCAGCCACATCATTTTTTCAAGTGGAAAGCCGAGCTCGCAAGATTAAACGGCCCCGTCATTGAATTACTTAAAGGAAAATGATGGACGATCGCAGTCCCGAGTCGTTGTCGTAATCGGAGAGGAGCTTTAATTACAGCGAAGTTTCATCGACTCTAAGCCGAAGTAGATAACTCTCCGAAGTGAAGTAATAAAGTTCTTATGCGGGGAGGGGGGGGGGGCTGGGCCCATAGCTCAAGACAGTGGCCGTTAATATTCAGTACATGAACAAGAAACAAGATACTTGCTAGATCTCCTGGGAAAAAGCGTATAGCAGTTCCCTGTACTATCTTTGGAATGCTTTCACCCGATCCCAGCGGACCCAGCGGCTCCCAGGTGGTGTTTCATGCTCGACAAATTCGTTTTTACCGATCGCTGATAAGAAGGCCAAACTCGCGCGCGCTCGCTCAGCAGGATAAAGAAAATTTTCCACTCTCCGGGAGTGCGCGCGGAGAGCGCGTATGCGCGAAATTTCAATATCCCTCTCTCGATGCGGGCGATCTCGTAACGAGGAAGCGCTTAATAAATTAGAGCTGCATTCGCGCGCTGGCTGGATTACACATTAAAATGAGTTACGACTGAATTCCTATAACGAATGCGCTAGATAAAAACAATAAATCCTCCCCGGAGCGCGTCCCAGGAAAAACGGGGGACAAGCGATAAATAATAACTGGGACGCGCATTAAAAGCATTCGGGATTAACGTCCCGCAATAATTTCATGTTTGTATCCTAATTTCCGGACTGATGGAAGGGAGGAGGGAGGGGGGGGGGTATAGAGAGCACATAACGGAGCACACATCAGCAGCAGCAGCAGCGGATCGCAAACTGCAGCGCAGAAGATAATGACGGGGCTGACTCTCGTAAATGCCGAGAAGGTAAATCAGAGAGCGATCGTGGATTGGTGAAAATTTTAAATACAAATGCATAAAATTAGCATAAATACGCTTGGCGCGTTATTGTTCTCGCAGCAGGCGAAAATTCGCTGTTCTCTCTCTCGCGAGGAGAGCGAAAATTCGATTGCAAAATAAACACGAGAATCTCGCGCGCGCGCGCGCGTAACACTGGTAGCCGCGAGACGACGGTATATAGCGCGCCGAAAGCCACTAATACGCGAATTGGCCGTTGTGCTTGTTATCGGCGCGCCAATGTACTCGTTACTTCAATTGCACAAGCTCCGAAGTGTGCTGCTCGCGTTAATGACCGCACATTAATCAGCTGGTAAATATTGACTGGGGACTGAATCATTTCGGCGAATGCAGCTGAGCTTCGTTTTTGCCTTGGCTTGAACTCTTGGTAAGCGCTTTGACGATATACATGTTGGCTAATTGACGAAGATCGAGATTGTTTAAGAAGAATGATTTCAGGATAATTTTGTGGCGTAACTCTGATCACTCCGGTGCTTCCAGTGATCTTTTAAGAAAATAATTTTATAACTAAAAGTATCTTTTTTTTTTAATGTATACATGTTCAACAATAAATTGCCTGATAAGACAATGTTTCGTCGTTGCAGGTTTAGGACTTTTTCAAGATAATTTTTAAACACACAAAGCATCGACACGCGTCACCGCATTTTCAGCTAGTCAGTAAGTCAGTGAGATTCATTAAGATTCTTTATTTAAACCATGCAGCAAAGGAGTATTCATAATAATAATTTCGTTTCTCTCCTCTGAAATAGATGTGCGAGATCAATAATAATTATATTTGTTACATGATTGAAATTATATGCAATTATAATAACGATCTAATTTCGTCTTTCTGTTACGGGTTATTAGTTTGGTGAAGGCAAACACTGTTTCTTCTCTAAAAAGGATATGTGTCATAATTTTATTTGTTCCCTAATTGTTCATTATAATTGTGATGATTGGACGTACATTTTCGTTCATGACATCTATATTCTCTATACAATATATATTCCGTATAATATCAAGTCTTGCAGTAATATTCATCAATATTGAATTTTGAGACAATGTTCTCACACACCATTATCTCCCCTTTCCGTCGCTTCGATATTGTCTTAAGATACTTATAGGGATAAAGATAATAAAAATGAACGCAATAGAGTAATGAGCGATTAAAAATTTATAACTGTAGATATGCATTGTACATTCAACGCTAATTACGAAAGTTTGGCTGCTCGCTCACATTTTACCCCCACCCAGACAATTTATTTTCTTCTTGAAAGTTTATCATAAACATTTTACGATGTAACGTAATTTGCAAAAGTTTTTCAAGGTTTTACGCTCGCGGGCGTCCTCTTCCGTACCTTTGAATTTCGAACTGGCGCGTAAAACCAGCGTAAGTTATGAATTTTCTAGCGAGCCAACAGTACAATTGTATGCAATATTTAATACTTGCTCATATGCTGCCGTAATATATGTATAAATATAAAATAAACCCCCGAAACGCAAGCCACGTGCGCGGATCGCGCGCAAAGGTAGAAAATGGCGAGAATTTTATTTGACCAAGAACAGAACATGACTCGGGCACTATTCTACTTACATTATATTTCTTCCTGACCAAGAGCCGAGCCAAAAGAGAGTCGAGCACGGAGTTTACTGCCCCGTTATAAAGCCGAGTATACGGCTCACGTAGCTATAGACGAAACTCGCGAAACTTTGCGACGTTTTATTATGTTAATGCTGGCCTGTATGGCTTACGGCAGATGTAAAGTATATTTCGCGAATTATGATTAAACGCAACCGTATAACAATATCACCCGAGTTATGTAAGTATATATAATATGTATATTATATAAAGTGTATTTCGTTGGGCGCGCACACAGAGTCACTCACCGTAATGTTGCAATAAATCGAGTATCGCGAATCTCCGTTAATTAATTTGATTTGAATTACATCGAATTTAGCGTACTACTGGTTTGCGGCTGTTCCTTTGATGCAAAAGCAAGATGATGCAAACAAAACGTGATTCTTATGTTTCCTATACAGTAATCCCAAAAACATAATTACTCCCGATACTCAACTAGTCAAAATAAGCTACTCATGTATTTTGCGACTTATGAAATAGAAGTTGTTTTGAAAAGTGTAGGAATTACGGAAAATTGAACCTTACGTACAAATACAGCAAAATTAATTGTTCTAATAGTTAATAATGAGTACCTAGAAGAAGCTGAATTGAGTTACATTTTGGGGTTAAATGTGAGATATTTGATTCGAGAAAATTTATAAATAGCATGAGAAGTACACATGACATTTTTTAAAAGTGATATTTGTTTATCAGACATTTATCTCTTATAGTACAAAATTTTTTGTCATTAACTGTTTTTTTTAGCGCTATATAACATATAATTCAGTATAGGTCGATCCACTCTGAGTTAAATCTGTTAAAAGAAAACAGTGATGTCTTTTGCTTCCCAACTACCCTCCGGTTCCTAAATTTTAACTTAACATTTATAACCCTTTCGAATTTTATTCAAATCTGCTTTCTCATAACCGGAGGTACTCCCCCTTAATAAAATCGCATCGGTCCAAGTTTAGCATTTCGCAGAATTGCATTGTTTACGGGTACATAAAACCCAGTAAAAAAAAAGGTGAAACGCGCCACAAAGAGAACAAATCGATCGATATCCTCGAGTAACGTTATGATTTCCATGAGACGCCTGCGGTATATTTATGCGCAAACGTATAGGTAAGAAAATATGGGGTGTAGTCTTAAAGAGAAAGCTCCTTAGCGAAACAATGCGCATTAGTTAGAATTAACTATGAAGCTGTTAGCGTGATTAGCGAGCAGTTGGAGCGACATGACAAATTAGAGGTGTGCAGAGCGTATACAGAGAGAGAGAGAGAGAGAGAGAGAGAGCGAGAGCGAAGCGACTTTTTACGACTTTAAAAGAGGATATAATTCGGGGGGAAGCGCATTTTGGCAGAGCGCCATTCCGTAAGGCAAACAGGAGTGTGTGCAACTACTGCACACTGCGGAAGGAACTGATTTATTCAAGAAGCAGCAGCAGCAGCAGCAGCAGCCGCGCTTCGTGACCTCAAAAGCCTCCGCAACGAGAGCTGCTCCGCGCGCAAGGGAGAGAGAGAGAGAAAGCTCTGGACCACCTCTGAAAGATAGTCGGCTGCATTTTCTAGACTACAAGCGACGACGAGTCGTTTAGCTCTCGGGGAAATCACTCGGTTGGCGCTTAATTAACCATGCGCTGCTGCGCGCGCGCACCGATCGAGTAATTGAGAAATCGCGCTGCGGTTATTCTTGCATGGCGCCTCTCGTCGCCGCCGCCGCTGTGAAATCGATTCGGAAGCGAACTGCGTTTCTTTATTGAATCGTAGTGCGCTCGCGCGCGGTGTTTTTGGATTAGATCCACAGCCTGCACCACAAGCGAGAAATCCGCGATCGCGAACCGAACGAGAGCTGTGCACTGGAATGAACGAAGGGGGTAATCGGAATATTCAATGCGAGAACTCGGAAAAAATGTATAATAAGAGCACGAGGCGACTGGGGAAAATAGCCGGAAGCGAGGCTTCTGATTAAAATTCGCGTTATTCGAGGATTCTGTATATGGAATAAACGTTATCTCAGGAGCATCGCATTGGTTTTTTGCTGTTTACGTTATGCACTAAATGCAAAGAAGCTTATGTATTATTTTAATCAGTTTCGTCCTCTCCAGCGCATTTCCGATAGGTGTGCTCTTACAGCTTTATCGAATAAATATCGCATTTACGTCGCTTTGATCAGTGTCATCTGTGTTTATAAGCTCCGAAAGCACCTATAATAGTATACAAAAATATATCGTATAAGCCTGCGGTAAAAGAGAATTCGTTTTATCAACAACCGCTTGATTCTATGGTAAATGTGTGCTTACTACTCTAATTATTGATTTATCCATTTGGATGATCCCTCGGTCCAGAAACGAACGTGTTTGACAAACAGCTATTACCGAATTCGACATCTCTGTCATCCAGATTTTCCAATTAGCGCATATAATACTGCATATAGTCAAAAGAGTCATTTCTCCCAGTGAATTTTTAATTAATATATACACGTACACACTCTGCCATATGAGAAATATTTTCTATCCGCAGCCGTCAATAATATTCATGGCACCACTGACAGAGAGAGAGAGAGAGAGAGAGAAAGAGAGACACAAATCTTGTAACCTTTTCTTACGACCCTCGCAGAATTTCGTTCTTACGTACAGGCCTGTATGGGGGGGGGGGGGGGCTGTAAAGATTTTATTGCGGAAAAAATAGCAAGCAAAAAATGCTTTAATAGAACGGACTTAAGCAAGCGTAACGAATTTGACATTCCCAACAGCTCGTAAACGAAGCGCGACTAACGTCATTTATTATTCAATCGCGCGAAACTGCTTTCTCGCTCGCTCGCTGTGCGGAAAAATTGACACGGTACACGACAATGCGCGGCTCGAAATTTTTCTAATCGTCGGAAAGGCCGCAGGTACGCGCGTAAAAATTTAATTATTGGATCTTCTCTCGTCTCGTCTCTCTCTCTCTCTCTCTCTCTCTAGCGCAGAAGAGAAAACCGAAACATGAATATTCGCACTCGTTTTGCAACTCTCTCTCTCTCTTTCCGTATAATCGCGCGCCACCACCGCGAAGACGAGCACCCGATGGGGGGAATGAGCAAAGATAAAATGGGGAGGGGGGGCAAAGAAAAAATAGAGAGAAAAAACCAGCAGCGGCAGCAACAACAACTCCGCGCCTTATACAGCTGGGGTAGGTACGTACGTATACATATAATGAAAACACGAGTAGAGCGCCTGCAGCGAGTAATTAGCGAAAGCGTATTTTTCAGCTGCGAAGCCTCGGAATTAGCATCATTAGAGCACTTAGAACGCCCTCGATTAAGCGATTACGAACTCGCGTAAGTCCCTTCTTATCGGATTCACACGAGGCATTAAGGCTTGCTCCGGCGGTCGAGCCCTGCTGTATAATACAGCTGCGCGCACCGCCAAGGCCTACCCGCGCGCGCGCGCGCGCGTATATGTTCGAGTGTATATAGAGACGCTCCAGCCGATTACGCGATATCCCCCCACCTGTGCCTGTGTGTCTACGTGTGTCTCTATGTGTGGCGAGGGAGAAAGAGAGATAGAGAGAGACGGAGGCAAAACAATCCGTTTCACCTGCGTATACACCAAAGCCATATAGATGTATATATACCGGAGAATCGGAGGAAATTCTGAGGCTCGCGGCTTTCCCCGCGCGTTCACCGCCCGCGATGCAAATTGCCGGTTGAGAGCAGACGAAGCGGGCTGCGCATGTGTGTCTATGTGTGTGTGTGTGTGCACGATAGAGCCTCTTCTTACGGTTTTCATAGAAAGCAATTTGCATACTGAGCAGACCACGCATTGTACCGGGAAATTGAACTCCTCGAGCGACCGAGTTTCGAGGCCACACCGACGCTTCATTGTTTTATTTTATTTATTCTTCTCGCACTTTTTTTCTCTCTCTCTCTCTCTCCTCTATACACCCGACCACCCCCACTCCTCCGCCTACACTTGTCCATTATACACCCGCGTGCGCGAGTCTGTTTTTTGTGCTACCGTGTCAACAGTGCACTCGAAAACGCCGCTGCACACCGGCCTCGAGGGTGGACGGATGAGAGAGAGAGAGAAAGAGAGAGAGATGAGTTGTGCGCGCCGAGCGAGAGACTGCCGAGCATATATGCTATTCTCAAATATTATATATAAGATCGAGCGAATTGCTTATTCAGTTGGGGAATCCGCCTGATAATTTTCAGTTTATTTTTCCGAGGCGAGTGTGCGTATATTGTTTAGTAACGCGCCGGAAGATCAATAGCCAAGGCTTGCTCGATGCGCTTCTGCGCGAGGATCGTGAAATGTGTATATTTGTTGTGTATACAACGAGGAGCGCGCGGGGCTTGCGAATAAAGTGAATTGAAAATTCAAATTGCGCGCGCGCGCGCGTGTGTTGCCGCTGAAGAAGCGCAAATATTTAGTTTGCAATTAATGGATGGGAATAAGATTAGCGCGAAGCGCGCGGCTGCGCTCTTCTTTAGACGATAATCTATTATTTCAAAGTTTATGTTGCAATAGCGCACTTGTAACAATAAAGTTGAGAGTTTGAGCGATGCGCGAAAGAAATCCAACTTGATCACTACAGAATTATCTCGTGATTCATTCCGATTCGATTGCCATGATTAGTTACAAAGAGAATCATAGTTTCTCTATCTGCCTGTATTACGGCGGGAAATTTGAATTTTAAATAGAATTGTGCGGTATGCCTCAAACAACGTCTTTATCCGTTTCATTATTCAAATTTTATTCGTTCCAATTTCGCATGCTAACTCGAAATATGGCAAAATGCTCGGTAATGGGGCAATCGGGAGCAGCTACCTCTAGACTTGCCATTTGTTATTTACTTGTGTCGTTACAGTTTTTTCTCTCTATTATCGGTTACAATCGAAATAGGAGTTTTTTACATCTTCTATATCCACTAAAATTTCTTGTGCATAAAAATTTGAATTTTCAATTGACTTACAAATTTCTTTATCGCTTTGCTTTACAATTTCGCGGAATACATTACGATTAAACACACGCACTGAATAGTTATCATCTACGCCGCGTATGAATTACCTTATTTCTCAAAATTTAAACACTCGTGTAAGGGGAGAAACTGTGTATACGTGAATAGCTCCAACGCGAATAGTCGCGAGCCCGGTATACATGCGTACATTATACCGTGTGTAGCAAACGTGAATAGATAAGCTTTTCAGGCAACTAGATAGAATTTCGCCGATGAATTGTCAGCACATATGCGGGTTGTCAACCCGCGAATATCATAAATTACAGATTGGGTATACATACTTTTGACGTATGCATTCACAGCTCAGTCTATTACACTGAGTAATCTGTGACGATCGCCGCCGTACACCTTTCTCTGTTTTTACATCTCCAGAAAAAAAATAAGATCAAACTACGATATGACGTTGAAACTGACCTCTTTAACTTTGTCCCTCCGTTGTCGGGCTATCCGGTCCTTGTCCTCGCCGCCCACTATTTTCGGCATCCTGTCCGACGGCTCGGGTGGCACAGTTTCGTGCGATTCAATCCACTGGTGAACCACAAACGGCGATGACGAACTACTGGCACGCACTCGCGATTCGTTCAACACTTCCGGCTTTTCCAGAGTCTTCTGGTTCTGATACTCCTCGTCGATCTTCGCCTGAAACATACGATGCACAAATTGCCGGCGTTACACATACGAATCATCCGCGTTTATTCAGACATATTTATTTATGCGCGTAGCGGGGAGAGAAAATAAATTACGTCGTGATATGTACATCAAGTATGCATAGAACACATAGAGTCGACCCAACTGACCTACTATACCGAGAGAGAGACGCTCTCCGCTGAGAAGGCTCTTGTTCGTTAAAATGTCGCATAACTTACAGCGTAAACTTACATACGCGCCGGAAAATAGGTCTTACAGAAATACACACTTATGCGCATTCATCAATTACTCGCGTGCATGCACGCGGCGCGCGCGCGTATAAAAAACTTTCTTCTTATTATGAAAAACGCAGGCGCGCCGTTTCGGAGACGAGAGCGTTTCTTATGTGTGCGCGCGCGCGCGCGCCGCAGCGCACCTACTTTCTACCTCTCATAAATATTTCACGCGAAAATATAACTTGGCGCAAAAATCGCGCGGGGAAATTCTTCCCCGTATCACCGGCGAGAGAGCGAGCGAGTGACGTCGGTAAATTTGAACTTTACAAGCTAACAAATTATTATTACATCCCGCGGTGGGGAGTGCATACTAACTAGGAGAGCGAGACTACTAAAATAAATTTTATCTCCGCGCATACAGTTTTGGGGCCACGCCTATAAGGAAAATCTAAAAGTCAACGCTATCCCGGTATCGGCGCTCGCGGCGGTTGTTGCCCATAAATTTCGCGACGAGCGCTCGGAGAGACAAAAGTTTGATACAAGTAAGCGTAATAGATCTCTCTCTCTCTCTCTAGTCCCCGGCACTTCTCTGGAGACGCGATAATAACCTCGGCGTCGTGTCAAGTTATTATCAAGTGAGCTCGCGCGCGGGGTCAGCACTTTCGTCTAGGGGTAGACCGATCAGGCGCCTCAGATATGCAAGCCGAAGCAGAAACGCCGCTCTGCGCCTGTGTGTATACTGTATACGTATACTGCTGGTAGTCCTACAACTGACGTATCACACGTCGGGGAAGAGAGAGAGAGAGAGGAGCTAAAGGCCAGTCTCGTGGTCTGCTGTGCAAACAGCCCAGCCGCACGTATGTATAGCCTCGTCCCGTTCACGTACGCCCCTACGCTCGTGCATGTGAATCTTGGATACGTGTACACTGTACAGTAAGGTTTATACATATATATATATATATCTGTGATATGCACCGCGTGCGTGTATGCGCGCGAGGAGAGATTGCAGTCATGAAAATGAAATTTCCCGCCCTTCCCGCCCGATGCACTAGATCAGGCGGACGTGTGGCTTTGATTTCGAGATATACGGGCCGTTCCAATGAAACAGTTGCTTGACTTAAGATAGGAGGACATACTAGAAGGACACACTTGCAAGGTGGACAGTTTTATCGAAATGGGGATAAAATGGAAGACGTAATAAAAAGAATTATTATTTGTTTACCTCTGATAGATGTTGGCGTTGAGAGGTGTAAAATTCATTAAACATTGGAATGTAATAAAATTATTAGAAAGGGGTTTGAAAGAAATGTATTTCACAAAGTTTCTGGCGATAGCGAAAAATAAAATTTAAAAGCAGTACGCTCATGATGAAATTTTTTAATTTAAAATTTTTTTATTAAAGCAAGAAAGTAACAATTGATTCGTCATAATGAGTTTTAAAAAATCAACAATAAGTGTTCAACTTATGTAATAATTTTTACAAAACAAATCTTTCTTATACTCAAACAAATATGTATCTATTTAATAAACAATCAATTTTTATATTCCTAAAATTTTAGAAGCGAACAAAAGAAAATAATTTTTTTGTATGTTTTACATAGGAAGTATGCACAATGCACATTGTACATATATAGAAATGAGAACCACTTTAATGGTAGTAACTCATCCAAGTGCCGTGAAAAAGTGTGTAAAACCACTGAGGTCAAGGGTCATCGATGACCCCGATCTTCGTAAACTCAATAGACCCATTTAAGAATAAAGTGTTTTCTAAATTGAAAAGATATAATCAACGAATCTCGCATTGATTTACATTGAGGAAAAAGCTGTTAACGTGCGTTACGTTAACGTAATACGAAAGAGCACGAACAAAGTAACGTTTGTATTATACATTTGCTCATGGCGAAATAATTACTGGAAGATGAATGAATTGAGAGCGGAATTCCAACGATTTCAACGCGCTAATTAACTTAAGCTACTTCTGAGACACAAGCCAACATTACTCTACTTTCTCGATTATATGATTTAATATACACAGTGGTTTCACTGTTTGCTTAAATATTTCACCGCTGAAATTTTATACGCTTTGGCGTGCAATGTTAATCGCATTAAAATAGCTACCTTTATATATAGAATATCTATGATATTGCAGACTAAAATGTCTTTACGATGAATTTCAATTCAAGGTATTTCCATGAAATTCTTTCACTTGCTTTTACTCTTTCAATTTCAGTGAGACTTGAAATTAAGTGACAACAAGAAAATTCAAAGAATCCAAATCCATTTCTCCGCTACAACTTTATTTATTTACCAAATTCCATCACCAACTGCCGCGTTTCATTCTCTAAAAATACATCAAGTTCGAAGCGCCTATGTGTACAGCTGTACAGAATCTCTATAAACTTTCCGACCGCGCGAACTTTCCGTACAATCGAAACTACTAAAGTTTAGCAGAGCGAGAGAGAAAGAGAGAGAGAGAGAGTCAGAGAGATGTAGACCATAAACGAGGAAAAGGCTCTCCGAAGGCTGTAAGTGCTAATGCATCGCGTGTGTGCACACGTGTATATCTCTCACTCTCTCTCTCCTCACTATATATATCGAGTGAGACGAGACACACAACGACGCGGGAGAGCCTGTCGCTGCATCGCAACGCTGTGTATGAGTGACCGACTGCTGCTGCTGCTGTGTACAGTGTACACTGTATACATATCTGCATCAGGGGGGCGAGCGATTCGAAAGTGGCGAAAGGCTCGTGCGCGCGAACTACGCTTTCTCTCTTTCTCACGTGCTGCTACTCGCGTGTTTTTCTCTCCTCCGCGATCTTGCGGGAGTTTGATGGAAAACGTAAACGACGTCGAACGGCGATTCCGCGCCGATGATTATCAACACAGAGTTGGCCTATCCGCCGTTGTTTGCGCGGGGAAACGGCGTGTTTTGATCGTTTATACTTGATGCTTCTGAGAGGTCGCTTATGCGCCGGGAATCAAAATAATTATGAGTATGTACAGGTACCCGTAACGCGAATCGAGCGTTGAGCAATCGAATTTCGAAAATCGCACGAAGATTGATGCGGATATCTCAAGTTGGGTAGTTTCGTGGTGCTTTTGAATTTTACGCGCTATTTTAATGGCCGTGGAATTGAAGTGAATATATCAATCCGTAATTGGAGGAAACGCAAATAAAAGAGAAAAGAATTGTGTGCCCTCACATTTTTTATTTTCTTGTGTATTTATGTTTGAGTAAATAAAGTGAAGCAAATAGAAATAATAGATTGTTGAGACTAAACGCCGAATGGAAACTTGTATTTTTCTTCGGTAAACATTATGGAAGCAGTTGCTGAAGGCCTTTTTTAAATAAGTAAATTCAATAAAATTATTCATAGTCGAAACTGCCTGTAATACAGGGAATGGGGATTATGAACAAGAATAAAACGGCAATAGCTCAGCACTTAATAAATTCTCTTTTATCGAACTGGTACAGGAAAGCACGACTGACTCCATTAAAGCCTTCGAATTGTTTACGCCGTAAACAGTCAACGTCGCATTGTTCTCAAATAAAATGCAATATCGTCGTTTAATATAGTTCGAAATCTGTACATCAGCATAAGTCGAGTCGTTTTCGCGCGTATCGAGCGAATTCATTTCAAACAACACTACTCAACAGTAATACTCCGGCGTATAAGTTCCAATTCCTTTTGGCATCACGCGACACACCATGTTCATCACAACCTCGAAAATTTATTTATTATTTACTTTTAACGGATACGCCGCGCCGCAATCGCGATCTATTCCCCAAGTAAATACACTGCGATGCAGAACATTACAGCAGTGAAAAAATGCAGCACTCAACCTACATTTCAATTATTCACGAGGCTCGACGGGGAGAAACACTCTCCGGGGCCGATGATAACTGTTTGCTTTATTAATAAACGCGCTCGCAGAAGCCAGATCATTGCGCGCGGCGTTACACTTTTACTAAAGAAACTTTCCCACATGCTAGACGAGTTCAGTCGATAACTGTGTCACGAATGCATTTAATCCCGTGTATACCCATGAACGTCCAGCTGCTCGCACGCGAGGGCAAAAAAAGGGAAAAAAAATAAAAGAATCTTTCAATCCCAAAATCTGCAACCCCAGCAATCAAGCATCGTCCTGTGGAGAAAAAAATGCGGGGAAGGATTCCCCTGGGGATTGCGAAAAACGCGAAATTCGCAACGAGCAGCTAAATACACACTCGGAGAGCATCGCGCGCGCTCGTAAAAAGCAATAATCAGCCTTAATACCATAGTGCTCGCGCGCGCGCAGTCCTCCCGCAGCGGCAGACCTAGCCTTAACTCTATATAAGCAGCGCCGCGAGTCGAACTTGACATTCGGAGAGTTAAACACAAACAATAACGCACATGCCTTCCACCTAGTATAACACACCACAGACGTGTATAGCTTCATCGAGCGAACTATAACAGAAAAATCCTCCTCCCCCCCCCCCCGGCGAATTTTCAATTTCGCTGAGACGGCGCCAGGCGCGAGAAACCCGTTCCGCCGCACTTTCTTTCTCCGCGTATAAGCGAGCGAGAGAGAAAGAGCGAGAGACTGAAAGAGGGAGTGCAGAAGCCGAGAGAAAAATAGCGTGTACCGTCTTCGCGGAAGGCCCGCGCCGGAAGCGAGTGAAGGAGAAAAGTCGCGGGGAGACGAGGACGCACGCGGCGCGTGTGGCTCTCTGCTGAGCGAGCGAGAACGAAAATACGCGCGCGCGCGCGCGTTTTCTAGGTTAGGTTTCCCAATCGAGCGAAAGGAGCGACAGGACGACGAGCCAGCTGAGACTGCAGCCGAGCGAGCGTAGGTGTCAGGCGCTTACGCATACGCGGGAGCGAGCGGGGAAACGCTACCAAATAAAGCTTGCCCTACCTGGAGCTTCTGCTTGTCCTCGATGAGGTGGACGTCCTCGGCGCGGGGATCGCTGTGGTGGACCGGCACGGCGTTGATGACCGCCGCGTCGTCGACGTCCTGGGAGCGCGGGGGCGCCGGTATCAGGAGCTCCGGGCCCGCCTTCTGCATGCGCTGGTAGACCTTGTAGACGCTCGCGTTGCCGCGAAAGTCCTCGGGCAGGAAGAAGAACGCGCCGAAGCAGACGACGCCGAAGGTCAGGCAGACCAGGAGGATGAGGTACTTCTCGCGGGGCCGGAACGAGCGCCGGGCGAACAGCTGGCCCGGCTGGACGCCGCTCACGAAGCGCTGGTAGCTCGGCAGCAGCCCTGACCCCGAGGAGCTCGGCATCATCCTCGCCCTATCTATACGTGCGGCTGGCTCCTCTTCCCCTTCGGCTCTCTCTCTCTCTCTCGCACCTGATGCGTCCGCGCACAGGTGTCTATCTCCTCGTCGGGGACGAGCCGACTCGGCGACACATGCACTCGCGGGGAAAACAAACGAAACGCGCGACGCTCGACAATGAGTATACACGCACAACGCACAGCCAGCACACGAGGACGCGCTCGCGGAGAGGGGGATGTGGGGGGAAAAAAAACTAGACGACACTGACAGCGCGAGACGTCAAAGGCCAGCAGCAGCAGCCGCAGCAGTAGCCGTGTGTGCACTCGCGAGTCTGTCGCTCCTTCGCGGACACACACACACACGCTGCACGAGACGACGAGAGAAACACTCGCTCGCGTATATCGTCGGGGAGGTTAGAAAGCCCGAGGAGAGCTGAGCACGCGAAACGCGAGACTCCGCTGTACACAGCAGCAGCAGCAGCAGCAGCGAGGGGAGCAAGTATTATATGGGGAACAACACACACGTACACCACACACACTCGCGGCACACGACGCTTTCTGCACTAGAGTCTCTCTCTCTCGGATCCATACACCGACACAGCACAGCACACACAGCCGCGCGCTAGTTTACGCGTGTATCGTATTGTTTTCTTTGCGTCTGAGGCGGCTGCCCCTCACTTTTGCCATTTGCCTATATACACATGTATGTGCGTGTGTGTGTGTGTGTGTGTGTGTATACCACACGTAACGCGCGCGCGAGAGAAAGCTCTCTATTACGGCGCGGACGTGTATATAGGACTGTCTCCGTCTCTCTCGCGAGGCGCCGCGCTCACACGCGAGTTTAGGACACACGACGACGTAAGATACGTATATACGAGGATCGTATTTGTATACATAGTCTGGCCGCCGATGCGATACGCGAGTTTCCGCGACTGCTGGCGACACCTGCGGCTCGGGGCGGCAAGCTCTTCGGGAGAACTGTTTTGCCGGCGGTGTGCGCGACTCGCGGGGTAAAGGCTTTGACAATCGCGATTGTTTATTGATATTCGTATAAGCGGAATTTCTGTTTTTGTGTGGAAGGCATCGCATTGCTGGTACGAAACGCGGTATTCCAGTGTTGGAGAAGAGACTGTGCCGTTGTATAGTGACGTTACCTGAAGTGAAGAATCTCGTGTACGGATAATGAATCGGTTGAGAGGAAAGGAACAATTTTGTAATGTTTTGTTGTTACTTCCGGCATTCATTTTTTTTGCAACAACGTAACAATTGCAGCTTTTCGAAGAATCTGATCTACTCTATCGACTCGTATGCTTAGCGCAGCTAAGATTAATTGTGTATTTATCGAGTGAGAAAAACTGCAGAGAACCGAGTGGGTAACGGCAATGTTTGAATATAAGTATTCGAACGTTAGTCGTTGGTGTTGCAGAAAGTATGAGACCTTAATTATTTATATTCTAATTTTCACCACCTCATTTGATTTACACGTATTTGTTTGGTGCTAGTAAGCTTAACCAAGGCGAACGTATTGAAAAGAATAACAGTTGATCTTTTTTAATTGTTTATAGAACGGCATGTATTTATGGGAAACATCAATGATATTTTGAAAAATCTTGTTCTTTTTTAACAAAACTAAATGATACATATTTTTGAAGCGTTATTTTTACCCGCGAATTCTTGATACGTACAGATTTACATTGAAATGAAAGCTTGGAAAGATTTGATTGTTTAAAGGTAAATTATGTGCGCAAAACGTCCAGGATGCTTTGCGAAATTTTTACAATTTCTTTTTTTCAACGAAACTAAAATATTTTATTATGTATAATGAATGGACGCTTGTTGGAAAGAGTTGGTAGGTAATGTATATAGGTATAACTTATAATCTAGAATGAAAAGATAAAAATTTATTGTATTCGTAAGTGTAACTCTTTATTATTTAAAGGGCGAAGATGAAGGAAAAGTATTTTTAAAACAAAATACTTGTGCAAAAAGTATAAAATCGATAATTTGTACATACATTATATATATACGCAAAAATACATACAAATAACAGATCATATTTACGCAAAAAAAGAGTATTTAATTTCAATTAAAAATAACATAAAATAAACTCCACGCTTTTCAGAGATCAAGATCATTTCGCCCATAGCTAAAAGTTTAAGTGTCGAGCGGTCGATCCTCTAAACATATGCGTTTCATTTCTATACACGATATATTGCTAATAGAGGCGCACTAATAATTAACAATTTCATATAACGTAGCTAATATCACAATTCTGGCATCTTATCAATGTTTCGCACTTGCTTTTTTTATAAACTAACGCTAAAAAATTCAACGCTTTTGCACATGGAAAACTTAACGTTAAAATCTGCTTAAAAAATAAAATCTGCAATCGCTCGTCGATTCAAATAAAAATTTAATATATACGCAAATTTGTACAACAGAAGTAGCATCTCTGGAAATTAAATATTTACAATTTAATTTTTGAAGTAGACTATACGTCATTAAAATTGTTAACGATAACATTGATTTCATAAAGATCTTAACGTTCCTTTTTCTATCTACACATAGATAATGCGCTGTTGCTACCGATACCGGAAAGTATCAAATATCTCATAGCTGCACAACGAAGGCGGCTTCCTCAGTAGTGCGAATTAATACACATATTCATTGTTTTTTGTACATAATCGTCACTACGATCTACGAGCGCTCGTGACACTGATGCAAGACTCGGGAAGCTCGAACGCCCAAACGAGCGTTTGGGAGCACGAGCCACCCGTCACTCGTCGCATCAATGTCACGGCTCCACATACAGGCCTAATCTACACGCTATTGTCTAGGGATTGTACAAGGTACGCGGGTTTAAGTATGTAAAGAAAAAAAAAATTAATAATAAATAAATACAAAACGAAAAGTTGATCGAAGAACGCGTTTAGTTCTTCGGACGGAAGCGCGACATGTAAAAGTCACAGTCGGTACAATAAATAGCCGGTTCGCATACTTGCTTCTTACGGCAGAGATGGCAGGGTGCCACTTTGGGAACACCCGAAATCGAAGACTTTTGCATAGCTGCTACATTTTGATTCATAACCGGAGATCCTTTCATGCCGGCCTGCGCCATGTGCATCTGCTGCTGCTGCTGCTGCTGCTGCTGCATCGCCGGCTGCATTTGCTGCTGCATCGGCTTCATCTGCTTGTTAGTCTGCGGTACGTGCTGGTAAGTCGGGTACTTCATGTTCGGCGGCAACTGGCCGTTCGGAAAGCCCTGCTGACCCTGTGGATGCATGACTTGCTGCTGCTTGCTGCTGCTGTTGCTCGATCTTCTGGGGCTGCCTCTGAAAGTTGTTTTCTAGCCTCTGTTGGTAGGCGACCGCCGAGCCGTTTTGCAGACTCGGCTGCTGTTGGCCCTGCGGAAGCGGTGGGTTCTGGTAGCTGCCCGCTGGGTTTGGCGGTGGCTGGTACTGCGGTAGGGGCTGGTTGCGCGGCTGCGGCACCGACTGATAGGATGCCCTTGATAGGAGTTGTGAGTGTACTGCGACGGCTGAGGGGAATACTGCGAGTACGGACCGTTGGTCTGCCCGTTGGGAAGAGCGAATTGTGGCTGCTGCTGCTGCTGCTGCTGGACGGTGATGGGACTGGCATTTTGACTGTGAAGTCTCTGCTGCTGTTGCTGCACTGTTATGGGACTTGGCGTTTGAGTCTGCAGTCTCTGATTCAGGATGTTCTGTTGCTGCTGCTGCTGCTGGGCCGACAATTGCCTGTTCATCTGATTGTTCTGCTGCTCCAGTTGGTAGTACGACGGATGCATGTTCTTGGGGCCGTTGTTCTTCTGCTGAATGCCGTTCTGAATGTACTGCGGCTGCATGGGCATGGGGTAAGGACTCGCTGGTTTCTGGCTCTGCGAGAGCGGAATGTTTTGGTTTCTCGGATGAGACGTCTGAACCTGCGGGTACATGTTTTGATTTTGAGCGGGCATCATCTGCTGAGGCTGCGGGTATCCGTTCTGCGTGTAACGAATCTGGCCTTGCACCGGCGGCGACATCGGAGTTGGAGTGGTCCTGGCAGGGTTGTTGGGAACAGCCGAGTAGCTTTCTCTGATGATGTCCTCGTTGTCGGGTCCGTAGGCAGGATACATTTTCTTGGTCTCTTGAACGATTGGATCGCTGGAGTTCGGCCTGGTGAAAGCAGGCTTCGAAGTCTCGGGAGCTGGATTGACGCTCCTCAGGGCATCCTGGTACGGAGTCGCGGGAATACTGTCGGCCTCGCTCTTCAGCGGCAGCGTGTGCTGTTGGAACTTGGTCGGCACGGCCATTTCGCGATTCATCTCAGCCTCCTGCAAGCTCCTGATCTCGCGCAGTACCTGCGCAGTCTCCGGCTTGTTCATCGCCGAGCGGAGCACCCTCTCCAAAATGGGATTGGGGATGTAGGAGTCCTTCTCGTCGTCCTCGGCCGTCGCCACCAGAACCACCTGGTCGCAGAACGAGACGCTCTTCTTCTTGCCGATGCGCTTCTTGGTCTTGCGCGGCGCGATGTCGTCCTCGTTCGGCAGAATCGTCGTGTTCTGAATGGTGTTCTGCATGGCCACTTCGCTGATGTCGTCCTCCGGGCAGTCGATCGGCAGACCGTTCTCGTGCGGCAGAGTGAGGGACATGGACAGAATGGCAGCGTTGAGTCCGCTCTCGTGGGGGCTGGGCACGCCGTTCGCCATGGGCTGGGCGACGAAGGTGCCCTGGCTCGAGTTCGACTCGATGCTGGAATTCACGGAGATGCTCATGGGCTCGCTCTCGATCCTCTGCATCATGGCCACGTTGTCGATCGGCATCTTCATCATCTTCGGCTCGTCCGCGGTCTGATAGTTCTGGATGACGGTCGTCGGGGAATTGGAGAAGACGCGACTCTGAGGCTTGACGTCCTCGACCTTCTGCTCGAACTTGGCGGCCATGTCTTTGACGGAGGACGCGATCGTTCTGGCGCAGTCGGTGACGTCCCTGCCGGGATCCTGATTCATGATGGTGTTCATCATGAGATCGCTGGTCCTCCTGGCGACCGTCGTCCCGGTGACCGATGGCATGGAGCTCGCTCTGACCTTGGGAATATCCTGGTCCAGGCTGGTTTGCTTCTTGGTTCGCCTCTCGGCTTGCTTGGCCTGCAGCTCCCTCAGCCAAGTCTCGGTCTGAGCCTTCTCGCTCTCCTCGACTAGGGATTCCCGCCTCTGCTTCTCGGCGGCTTCCGAGGCGAGCATCTGCTCGCGCTTGAGCTTCAGCTGGGCGAGAAGACTGGAGATCTGTTGGGATTCGAACTGCTGCTGAGACTGAAGATGCTGCTGCTGTTGATGGCCGGCGTCGACGATCTGATTGTGGTTGTTGTCCTCGATCGGCGGCGGCGGCGGCGGAAAGTCTTCGCTGGCCTGGCGCGAGTGCGCGACTGGCGGGACGATCGGATAGGGCGGAGGTGGAAACTCCTCGCTGGCCTGCCTCGAGTGCGACACGTTTCCATTTTCCGGATAGGGTGGAAGGGGATCGCTGCTCGTCTGCTGTTTCACCGGGCTCTGCTCGTTGTGGACGTCGGCTCGGGTTACGACGAACGTCGGCTCGTAGAGGATCCCGTTGGCGTACTGGACGACGTCGTCTTGGATTCGCGGCTTGCTGTTGTAGTTGCTCTGCGGCGCCGACGCCGACGAGCCTTTGTTCTGATCGGCGCAGTAGGAGGAAACGAACGGCAAGGAATGCGGCTCCGAGGAGTAGTCCGCGTAGCCGGACGCCGGGCGATTCGCCTGCATCGGATGATGATTGGCGCTCGTGTGACTCCAGTAGGCGTTGTTCTGCAAATAAAGCGCGCGTTTAGCGAGGAGACCGAGGAGAAACGGAGGAACAAACGAAACGAGATACGCACCTCAGCCTGCGACTGGTTGGGCATGCTCTGCTCGCCGCCGAGTGGGTAGAGAGATTTGTCCGCCTGCTGCTCGCCGCTGCGCACTTCGCTCGACGACTTAGACTTGCTAAGCTGAGAAGTTGTCCTGAGCGGCGGTGGTGGAGGGACCTTCGCGACGTGCAGCACTTTGCCAGCGCTGCCGTGGAAGCTCTTCCTCATCAGGCGACTTCTCTCCAGGTTGGGATTGCCGGAGCTGCCGTTGGCGCTGGCGTTGGCGCCGGCGCTGCCGGTGAACTCGAGATGGCCCTCGGACAGGTAGCCGCTGAGCGAGGCGGAGATGTCGTTCTGGCCGCCCTTGAGGCCGACGCTCGAGTCGTCGACGGACTGCTTGGGCAGGGCGTTGCCCGAGCCCTCGGAGCTCGTGCTGCTCTGGCCGTCCTGGCCCTCGCGCAGATCCGGCATGCTGCGGTTCTTCCGCTTGATCAGCCCGCCCATGAGGAGCTTCCTGCGGATCTTGTGCTGCTTCTTGCCCTGCTTCTGGTCGCCGCCGGAGCCGCTCTGCTGCTGCTGCTGCTGCTGCTGGGCCTTGGCGGCCTCGGCGCTCTCCTTGGGCTTGTCGGCCTTCTTGGAGGAGGCCTTGGCCGAGGCGGGGGCGACGGAGAACTCCCTGGACACGTTCTTGTTGCGCTCCTCGCTGCGCGCGCGCTTCTTGTCCTTCTTGTCGTCCTCGCAGCGCCGGGAGCGGCCGAAGAGGCCGGTCCTCTGGCTCGGCCGGTCGTACAGCATGTACTCCTCGTCCTCGATGACGTTCGCCTGGCTGGGCTTGCTGCGCAGGCTCTTCTTCTTGGGCAGGGTCGCGTAGATCTCGATGCTCTTGGCGGCGGGCTTGTCGACGACGGCCGGCGCCCCGTTCACCAGGAGCTCGCGGCTGTTCTGCCGCGAGTGGCTGCCCTTGTCGCGCGAGCCCTGCCGCGAGTGCTGGCCGGACTTGCTGCTCTCCCGCGAGTGCCGGCTCTCGAGTTTCTCTGGAAAGACGAGCCAGACGTTATGTATCGCCGCGCGTCTCACATAAGCAATATCCCTGGTAGAAATGCTCACCGAAATTTTGTAATTAAAAACGTCACAGCTCGGTTATTTTATTACCGTCAACTCGAAACAATTATTATCGGTAAACTTGTTGTGATTACAATGTTTCAATACATCGCGATAATTTTTAATCATTTTCACGAAATTTAGATATCAATTTTCGGTAAAGAGGCTCCCATTTGATTAGCACGTTCGCCAACTAAATTGGTGACTTTTCTACCGGGGTAATACGCAGGCCGATTCTCACCTTCCTTCTCGCCGTTGGCGATCGCCTGCTCCTGCTTGATCTTCTTCTGCAGGTAGCTCATCCGCATGACGCAGAAGTTGTGCTTCTTCTGGGCGAGGTCGATCGTGTTGGAGTTGCTGTAGGGGACGTTCATGGCCTCGCGGGCCTTGCCGCTGGCCGCCGTGCAGAGGGCCACGGCCCGGCCGAGATCGCCGGCCTTCTCGGCCGCCTGGGCCTTGCCCATCAGCGCGTCCGTCTCCTTCCAGAGCCGCTCGCAGTCGTCGCTCGACATCTGCTGGTAGCCCTCGGGTATCTGGGCAAGCTGCGGGCAGGGAGACGGTCGGACGTGAGAAATTGTATTTTATGCGTAAAAAATTACTAGGGACACTGTAGAGAGCCGGGAATGCATACCTGTAGATTGTGCTTGAGGCCCTGCTGCAGCGGCAGACTGTCCGTGGAGGAGAGGGAGTAGGAGTCGTAGCCGGCGTCGTAGTGGCCGCTGCTGCTGCTCGAGAGCTCGCCGGACTTGCTGGTCGGGCTCTTGGGTATCCCCGTGTTCTTCTGCATCTTGTTGACGATGTAGAGGTAGGGATTGTCCATGGTGGTGGAGGAGCTCGAGGAGGCGCTGTTCCGGTCGCCGGACCAGTTGCCGGAGTCCCGGCGCCGGGGCACGTTGAGGTGCTCGGGTATGCTGATGCCGTCCTGGTGCTGGGGGGCCGAGCCGGCGCTGAGGCTGCGGGTGAGCTGGATCTGCTTCTTGTGCTGCTGGTGCTGGAGCATGACGCTCTCGACGGCGCGCCGGCTGATGTACTTGGACTCGGGGTCGCCGTCGACGGCGTCGTGGCCGGCCTCGGGGTTGCCGAAGATGTTGCTCTGGATGTCGGTGAGGTTCTGGTAGTCGCTGTAGATCCGCCTCTGGGTGTAGAGGTGGGGCGGACTGTCGGGGTTGGGGGTGATGGCCCTGCGGGCGGTGGCGCTGCCGTTGGCGGCGAGGGGCTTCTCGGGACTGGGGGTGACGGAGCGGCGGAGGCTGCCGGCGTTGCCGCAGGAGCCCTTGGGGCCGGGGGAGCCCTTGCTGAGGGCGCCGCCGTTGAGGAAGGGCGTGACGGCCTTGGGGGCGTTCTCGGTGTTGACGGGGGTGCCGGCGGGGCTGGCGTAGAGCAGGAGCAGCGGCTGGTACCTGCCGCGGCGGCACTTGTCGACGACCTGCTCCCACCTGGGGCCGATCTCCTTCACGGTCGCGTCGTCGAAGTAGATCCAGACCTTGAGCTTCGTGTGGAAGAAGAAGGTGGAGTAGTGCTTGCCGTAGTAGGTGACGACGCCGACGAGGTTGTGGACGGTCGTCGCGCCCCACCGGGAGTCGACCACGCTGTGGAAGACGTCGCTCAGCCGGAGCGACGTGCCGACCGTCGCGAACACGTCCATTATGTGCTCGAGGGAGGGACGCTCGCTGTCCCAGACGACGCCGACGGACACGATCTCCGGCCGGTTCATCAGCGTCCGGCAGATCTGGATCTTGGCGCCGCAGGAGCTCTGAGGGAGGACACGCTTTGTTTTAATCGCCGCTCGCTCGGGTGCAATATCTATTGTATTACGTCGAATTTCAAAAAATAAATGCGCTTTCCTTTGCTCTAGAAATCGTCAAAATTTTTCGGACTGATCAGACTTTGGAAAAGTTACTAGTAACCATATTTCTGAGCCATTTTACATTTTTTCTTACTAAAAATTAATGCGTCAAAATACTGGAATAACAATTACGAATGTTTCAATAAACGCTGCAATAAAGTATTACAAAAGAGCTTTAAGGGGGTCCGATACTCATTAATGACGTGTCACTAACCATACGATATAAAAGTGCTTAAATAAAATAAATATAACGAATTACGCAAATTCAAAAGATAGTTGCCCTCCGTCTTGGTATCATCTGTCAATATGCAAAGTTTGAAATCGAAATATTTAGGTGTTGAGGAGAAAAACGCGAACGAAAATCAGTAGCTGTCAGCAGAAGCATTTACGTCAGGTTACCGCTACTGCATTTCGTTTGCATTTTTCTCTCCAATCCCTGAATATTTTGATTCCAAACTTTGTATGCCGATAGGTAATATCGAGACGAAGGGCAACTATCTCTTGGATTTGTGTAATTGATTATATTTATTAGATCTAAGCACTTTTTTATAGTACGTTTAGTGACGGGTCATTAGTGGCTATCGGATCCCCTTAATTTAAAAAAAAAAAAAATATGCCGAGATTCGATGTTCTGATCAAAAGTTATCTTCGTTAAAAAAAAATTATAAAAATCCGAAAAGCCAACTTTTTCTTTCATATTCTATATTTCCCATGTTCCTCGACATTTTTCGTCATCCGAAAGTCCCATTGGTCCGAAAGCTCCAGCTTAAAATTTTTTTTCGTATTCCAGACCAAAGAAAAGTGCATTTTCTTTTTCCGTTCTGAAATTCGACGTACGGCTGCGAGCGCTGGAAATACTTACGGGACAGTCGCGGATGTCGCCCATGCCACCGGCGCGCCGCAAGAGCTGACCAAACAGATCCGGACTGCCGCGGGACGCCGGCAGAGTTTGCCGCGCTTGCGACGTCAGGGCCGAGGCCGACACGTAGTGCACCATCTGGAAGGAAAAACAGGCTTGTTTACACGCTTCTGGCGAATAAATTTCGTAATCGGAGCTCGCTGACGAATATTTGTAAAGCTGGTAATTCTGGTGCGCGTCGCGATGCCGAGCGATTTTCGTATGTTCGCTCGGAACGCGACACCCGACGTCGAATTCAAGTATTATATAATATATACGAAAAAAATTGTCAATTCAGACGTTAAGTATATAATCCCACTGCTACATTATATGCCCACGTATAAACGCGTGTCCCGCTCGGAATCGACTCTACCTTCGAAATTATAAATTTAAATACGCGCCGAACCGTCAAAAATAAATAACGCTCGATCGTCTATTCCCGTGTATAACGATCGCGCTCCGCTACAGGCGGAGAAATAAAAGAAACTTGACGAAAAAAAAAGTCGTAAATCGGTGGATACACACATACGACTCTCCCGCATTAGGAGCGAATGCAAACCCGGCGCTCTATCTTTGTTCGTTTCTCTCTCTCTCTCAAAGCTCCCACGCGTAATTCTCTCCATCCGGAGGTAGAGAGACACACGTACATACAATATAAGCGTACGTATACGAAAAGCTATCGGCCGTGACCGCCTAGTTCAGTAGTCGCTCGCAGTTTTACACACCGCACCCACGAGAGCGACTACGCCCATGCGCTATACACACGGAGAGAAAGAGAGAGAGAGAGTCGCGGGCGCTGTGTATATCGGCAGTAGCGATCGGCAACTCGTGTACTACAACGCGGGAGGGTTCCCCCTTTGGACACCGATTTTTTTTTCTAAATTTTTTTATCAATCTCTCTCTCTCTCTCGGCGCTATGCACACAGTACACACGCGAGAAAGAGAGCTCGTTGCGTCATGCAATATTCGGCGTGTGTATGCACAATAGCCGATTTCGTCGAGGCGAATCGGCCGGCTCTTTTTGCCGCTGCGGCCGATTTGTGCATTACCGCCTGGAGAGAACCGATTTTCCGCGGGGTTACGCTGCGGCATAAAAGGCGACACTATTACACGTATAAGCGGCGAGTTTCGAAACGGGATAATCCCTCTGCCGAGAGAGTGCGTAATGTCGAAGCCGGTTTGCGGAGTAGCTCTAATCGTCTCTCTCTTTCTCGGCTACTTTGCTTAGCGTCGTAAAACTCGCGTTTCGAGGGCGGAGGGGGGGAGGGGGAGAGCTTCCCACGAATGCGTGCGCGCAACTATAACTATAACTATATAAGCATCGACGGGCAATTAAACGCGCGTAACGATTCGTCGCCGGCTTTTAACGAGCTTTTAATCGCGCCGGCAGTTAAAAATTTCTTCGACTATTCGTTATCGTACCTCTATACGTCTGTGTGTACTGTATACGGCTGCTTAGCGCGTCGTCTCGCGCAGTGGAGTCGAGCACGAGAGAAACGAGGGAGAGAGCCGGAAAATCGGCAGTTTTCGCGCGTAAAGCTTTCCCACGTGCACAGCCTCCGTGTACACAATACACAAATGCATACCCTGACCATACCCTCCGTAACGCAGTGCAGAGCCTCGCATCACCTGTGCGCTGCGCAGTATACCTGCGCGCGGCCCTCGCCGCCTTCCCCCCGAGGCGCGACTCACAAAGATGCATCTCCCCCCTCCCCGTCCCTCTCTCTCTCTCGTCGAGAGTGGCTTTACGACGGCTCTCCGCAGGTAAATTTCGATTTATACTCCCCCGTGATGCCTTCTATAGTGCACGTATACCTGTTTACGCTTTCCCCTCCCCCCCTCGGCTCGCGGTGTGTCTACACGTACACTGCAGCCTCGGAAAAGAGGCCCCGAAGAAGGTCGGACGTGGGAAAAAGTGGGCGCAAGGTGCCGTCTGCTCAGCGGCTCGTCGGGAAGTCCGGCGCGTCTATTGGCCGGCTCGGGATCGACGCGTCTTTCCCGGGCTATGGGAAACTCGGCCGAAGTCCTGTTCTCGCGGGGGAGAGAGTGTGAGATGCTGCGCACTACATTGTGGCTCCTTCGGAGGAGCTTCTCGCCTTCTTTGCGGGAGCAGCTGGTGGCTGAGGGTGTGGGAACGCGATTTTTTCGGAGCTTTAATTTGATTGCGCGACGACGACGCGTATAGTTTACTGCGCGCGCGCGCACCTGGTTTTTTTTCTCGGGGATGAATTTTCCTTCTTTTTCCCACGTGGACTTTCCAGTTGGCGCGCGAGTGAAAATGCATACGGGTACGATCGCTTTCGCGAGCGATCGGGAATGACGTAACGGTGCGTTGACGCGTCGCGATATTATCATTTGAATATTATAAAATATCGAGTACGTGTATAGTGGTAAAATTTTCACCTGTTTCTCGCAGCCTCGTAAAAGTCGTCCAACGAGTAAAACCGTCGCTTACGTAATAATCCGCGACATTACGCCGGTTTACGAGTGTAAATACGTTCTCCTTACGCTCGATCGCCGCGAACGAGTGTATACCCAATGGTTTTCCACGACTTCGCAACTTTCCATCTATACCTTTCGTCTCCGTGCCACGTGCGACGTATATACTTTACAGAGACGAAATTTCGATTCGGAACAAAAAAAAGAAATTCGACCAACCTGAGTGAAGGGCAGCGGCTCGGACGTCGCTCCGCAGACGCCGCAGACGCTCTGCTCGACGAGGGTCATCGCGAATTTCTGGTGGGGCACGCAGTGCCTCGCGCTGCACATGTCCTCCGCCTCTCCGCTCGCTATGTGCAGGTGGATCCGCAGCAGAATGTTCTCCTGTGAAAGAAAGAAGGCCCCCCCGAAAAGCAAATCATGAGAAACGCTGCGGAATTCAAAGTGTATATCGGGTGTACCGTTTATCGGTATGCGCCCGGGAAAAACGATTTTGCGGTATCAGGCGCGGTGGAAAGCTATTGGATTGTGTGTGTAGTAAACGGTTTGTTTGAACGGCCCGGTTTGGGAAAAGTTTGCGAGGCTGCAAAGCATTACATCTAAACAGCGGTATAATGCACTGGAAATTTCTGAGTCACGGTAGTAGTAAAAAAAAATATATAGATAGCGCGAGGAGTGTTCCTTTATATTTTACGACGGGAATGTTCGAAACTATGACTCTTGGAATCGTAAACGAAAAGAAAGGCTGTAAAGCCGAATACTACTTACAGTCGTTTAAGAGTGAAATACATCGTATTATAAATATATATAAGTATATGTCGAATTTCAGTGAAAAATTGCACTTTTCTTTGGTCTGGAAATCGAAAAATTTTTTTTAAAGCTAGAGGTTTGGGACCAATGGGACTTTCTTCTGTAAACTAAAAGATGATAAAAAATGAAAAGGAACATGCGAAATATAGAATATGAAAATTTAACATGGAGAGGCATGTGGAGGAAAAAGAAAAAATTGACTATTCGGATTTTTATTATTTTTTTTTTTTTTTAAAGGGGCATAACTTTTGATCAGAGCATCGAAACTTGGCATACTTTTTTTTAAATTAAAGCTCTTTTGTAATACTTTATTATAGTGTTATTCGAAATTTTATTGGTGCCTCGGGAACATTTGTAGTCGTTATTATACCAGTGTTTTGACGCATTAATTTTCTGTAAAAAATAGCGTATAAAATGGCTCAAAAATATGGTTACTAGTAATTTTTCCCATGTTCCTCTGCACTTTTGACTGTCTTTCGGCTCACAGAAGAAAGTCTGATCTGATCGGTCCGAAACCTCTAGCTTTAAAAAAAATTTTTCGATTTCTAGACCAAAGAAAAGTGCATTTTTTCTCGACATACACGTGCAAACAAAATATAATATAGATCCATCGCGTTTTCGGAAAAAAAAGATCGGGGGCAGCGCGAAAAAAAAGAAATTCGCCAAAACTCACAAAGCACTCGGCCGCGTCGTCCATGAAGCCGAGCTGGAATCTCTGCTGGTCGAGGAAGCTCTCGGCGAGGGCCCGCCTGAGCGCATCTGGTGGCAGGGCGCTTTCTTGCGAGAACTGCAGCTGCGAGAACAGGTCCTGAAACACGACAATGCAGAGACGGAAACTCGTTAGTTCTCCTTTTCGTCTCCTTTGTGCGCCGAGGCATAATGTATGCCATCGCGAAATTCGTCATTGTGCGGGGGATATGCTTTATATCGTTTGCTTTGAGGTCGCTCGTTTAGGGATCACGTATTATTCCGGCCCCGTGTAAATCCACCGATTTTCGGGGCTTTTATTTTTCTAGCTGCTTTATTTTTGCCGAGTCACACGCGCGCATAATACGCAATGCGTAATTATTACGCAGCTGACGGACGAGAAATTCTGGGGAGTCGAGGCGCCCGTGAGCCGAGCGATTGCGCGCGCGATGAGTCGCGAGCGTTGTACAGGACGGTAAGGGGAGATCGATCGATCGATCGATCGATCGGGTGAAAAGGGAAACCTGCGTAGGATCGAGGCGCATAGGTGGTACACAAGTGCGAGTATATGTAAGTCTTCGATGAGTATCGCGTGACATTTCGACGAAGGAATGCGCGATGCGCTCGACGCATCATCGCAGCCTTGTACGAAATTCTTCGATACACATATATACATACGAGTACATAATATGTATGTATATTGTATATAGTCGTGCGTGTAAATGATTTACGAGTGATTACGGGACAGAATAAAGGAAAAAGGAAAGCTCGTGTTATACGTGTAGCCCTGCGACTGTATACTATACATATGTACTATATACCGAACAAAGGGTTGCACGTGCGCAGCATGCATATATAGATCTATATAGAGAACAAGGCGATCTTGGATCTAGATCAGCGCTGTATATCTATACGTACAAACTCCCTATCTCTAATCTCACGGAATTCTTTGTCTCTTTTTCCCCCTTTCGAGATGAAACTGTCGACGTTGTTCGCATTATCGTCTCTCTCTCGTCCCGCGTCCCAGCAGCGACGAGTCAGCCGCGTTTACAAACGGGACAAATATTTTCCCAGCGCGATTTGAATTTTCGTGGGTTATACATAAGTATATATATGTGTGTGGTGTGTACCCAAGGTGCACCGCCGCACACATATATATATAGCAATAAAAAAAAAGGTGTCCCGCGTCTCGGCTCCGTTATCGCTATCGCGCCGACTCGCACGACTGCGCGTCCCCCCCCCCCCCCCCGCCCCTTGTATACCATATATTCTCGTCGCGTTTTCCATTGGATTATACTTTTCGCAAGTGTCGATTTTCCGGTGTAAACGTGTACTACAGTCGGGCGAGTGTATATAGTTTCTCCTCGACGCGACACGCTTTTAATTATCCATTGCGCGCGCGCGCGCGCGGACGAGAAATCGACGGGTCGTTTTTGCCGCGCGAGACGAGGAGGCTCGCGTAATCGGTTTTATATATACAATCTGTGTGTATGATTGTATGTGTGTAGTGTCTGTATATCGCCGAGACGGGATACACTTATTTACGAGCGGCAGCAGTGCGCTGTATATATATATATATACATATGCAGAAGGCGCAGGTACTATACATTATATAGTATATGTAGTATATGTACGTATAGACACTCGAGGGTTTATGGATGCACGAGTGAGCTCGATGTTGCAATTCTTCCAGAGGCGGCCGTTTCTCGCTGGATTTACGGCGACGACGACACGGTCAAATGTAATTAACTTTATTTTTCTCCTATAGTGCACTGCTCGCGCGCGGAGAGCTAATCGAAAAACGTATCGCGATCCGCAGCTTGTAGACGCGTACAATACGCGCCAGGAAAAATCAACTCTATATCCATTTCGAAAATGTGCGCGTGATACGCGCAAACGTAGACTACACGTAAAATACCTCCTCTATATACGCGTACACTACAGCGATACTCGCGAGTGTGGAAAACGTGTCTGTCGCAACTCGAGAGCGGCTGTGCTCCAATTCCAGATCGACTCTGCAGCTTACATGTATATACGTACACGTACACGTATGTGCGCCTTTACGCTTTTCTGCAGCAGCGCAGATACTTCGCTGCACACAGCCTCTCGCGCACACACACACACACGTGTATAGTATACACGTCGCGAGCTTTGCTGCACAAAGGCGAGAGTGAACGTATGCGCCGAGAGTCGTTTCGCTATATATACACGTATATGGGTACTATATACAGTACATGCGCTGTAGTCGATCCCTCTCTCGGCTTTGTGCAGCAGCGGCTCTCTGACTCTGGCAACCGACCTTTATTTCCATCTCCGGCGCGCTCGACAATATATACGCGCGGAGATATACGCGTGCGTGTACTTAATTGATTGTTTACGTCGACTCGTCGGCTATATATATATAACGTGTCGCGTATAGTCGCGCATCGAGTACCAGAGAGATTCTAAGCTGAATTGCGCAAAAAAAAAAAAACGCGCTCGTCGCTTGGCCAATCTCTCTCTCCCTTTGGAAACTGTGCGGACGAGAGAGCTGTACAGCGGAATCAATTGATAGCCGAAGCGGGAGAAACCGAGGCGATATCGCGACGGCGTCGTCCAACGCGTTATATTGTTATTGTGTCACACGCGGGCGCAGATCGACGCCGCGCTTATATCTATACCGCTCTCTCGTCTCTATATGTTATATATCGCGAAAAGCCGATCGGAGAGAGCGAGTTCGCGGCTGTCCTTTTTGCGCTTTTATCTCGCCGGGCGAATCGTCGATATCCGCCGCGACGACGATTTCTTGCTCGCAGTTTTGTATATATATATATATATATACATAATGCAGCCCGTGATCGCAAAAGATTTCCGAGTATATAGTGTATACATCGAGAGGGGGGATCGACACGGGACTATATACGCGGCCGGTGCGCAGCTCTCCTTTTATCTCGCAATAATCGTGCGCGGCGTGTTGAAGAGCGGCGATGCACGTATATATATAAAAGCTTCTACCGCGGTGACATTGTCGCAAGAATATATATATATAGGTATTAGGCACGTATGCAAAATCGCGTCGCTGAATATTTCCAACGCGAGTGAAAGCTGCGCGGTGCATATTATATAGTACACACTGTATATGGTATACATATACGTAATTGTGCAAACGTGTGCGCGTGTGATGTGTTTACGTGTATACGTGCAAGAGAAATGGTACAGTTGACGAGAAGTTAGCGCCTCGATGTGGCAACCAAATAATCTCGAATAGTACTAACCGCACTGACTAAACAGTACGTAATATACTAAGCCTTGGCTAACCGTACGGTCCGCGTTTGCATCGCTATGTACACGTGCGTTTTTACTGTGTAGCGTTTAATTCTTCGAGAATCGTGAAACGAAATTTATTGCGCTTCTTCCACAAATCGCTTGGTATACAAAAAAAAAATCCCAGTACAGAAACGGCCGCGCAATTAGCCGACACACGAACAATTACTCCTCTCAACGGGTCGTAATTTTTCTCTCTCGCGAGAGCTAATACGCTATGTATAGGTATTTTTTTTCTACACATATACGCTCGCTCCATTGGTCATCGGCACACACTCACACAGAGAGATAGACAGATTTTCGTAAGAACTAGAACTGCGCAAGCTGCGTTTGAGGTCAGCCGGCGATGGCTCGTTTCCCAACGCGCTGCACAGGCAACCCCCCCGTACATACAATATATATAACGCAACGCTCGCGCAGCAGCCTCGCAGCCGCGTTTGTATGTTATAAAGCGAAGAAACTCGTCTTCGTACTTTTTTCAACTGGCCCAAGTAGTCGCCGGGGCCGTGGCGGCAGCTCGCCGCAGGCGAGTCGATCTCCCTCTCCATGCCGCTGTCGTTCTCCTCCTCCTCGAGCTGCCGCTGCTGCTGCTCCTGACTCCTCGGCTGCAGCAGCTGCGTCGCCGGCTGCTGCTGCGCCTCCTGGCGCACCTTTATCCACTTGAGCATTGCTGATTCTCGTCGTCCTCTCGCTCCTCCACTCAGAAGCGATTACTCCTGACCATCTCTCTCTCTCTCTTGTATCCCTCTTGCAACGGCACACACAAGCACAAGCACTGCTCGCGCGACGTTTTCTACACGCGCACTGCGCGCCACAGCCGCGCGCGATAAGACGACTGGTGAAAGGCCCTTGACCTCCTTGGGGGTGCGGGGCGGCGAGGAGGGGACGAGTGACCCCGATATATCGGCGTGTCTCACAGCCTCCGGCGCAGGAGCTGAGCGGGCCCGGGTCGGGCTGCGCAATCGGGACTCGTCTCCTCGGCCACTGCTGCTGCTGACGCTCTACTCGCGGCGACGGCTCGCATTGTACGACTCGCGCGCACTTTTCGCTTCCTCCTCGCTCTTCTCTCGAATGAGAACCAACAACTGCGCAAACACACGGCACTCGCGACGATCGGCCGCGTCGCTCTCCCTCGGAGACTAAGATAGGACTGCAGCTGCGAGCGAGAGGTGGAAAAAGGCGAGATACATTCGAGCGGGACACAGTGCGGAGCGACGGTGTATATACGTCTGTCCCCCTGGCGTATACGCGCGGGCCTGATGGTGTACCTGGCGCTGCCTCGCGCCGCTAACAGACCGAGAGAGCAGTAGTAGTCCGAGAAAGAGAGAAGCCACCCCCACTACTTGAGAAAACGCGCTTCAGGTATAAGAGTCGGTGCGCAGCGTGTGTGTGTGTGTGTGGGACCCCTCTACCTGCCCCGCTGCCGCCACCGCCGCCGCCGAGAAAGAGAGGGCCTTCTTTCTCTTTCTCGCTCGCTCTCTCAGCTCGCGGTGACGTCAGCCACGAGAGAGCACGAGTACACCTTCACTCCACGGATATAGGTATATACCTGTATAGCAGCGCTCGCTCTCTGCGCGCACATGTGTAGTGCCGTATAGGTGAGGGACTACGCGCGCACGTGTGCGAGATGAGTTCCTCGAGAATTATGACGCTATATTCTTTTTTTCCCCCCTGCGAGATGTACACGCCGAGCTCGTCTTCGCTCTATAATACAAGCGGAGATTGCTGACTGGATTCTGACCAACGCAGCTGGCTTGGGGCAGCAGCAGCAGCGCCTCTGTGGCGCGAAATTCAAATGCGCGCTCTCCAAAGTTCCTCTATTACTCCAAGTAATTGGACGTAATTGGAATGATCCCTCCTCTCTCGCTCTTTCTCCCTTCCGCTTTCCGAGCCGGTTGTCAATTCGCCTTTTACCTATGCGCAGTGCACACGCATGTATATATAGGCATATAGGCACAAGTGCACGGGGCACGTATACGGCTTTCGCGCGCGCGCGCTCGCGGAGAGCAGCTGTTAAAACTGGAGGCGCGAGCAAATATCCTGTTTCAGGCGTGTGCGCCCCGCGCGTTGAAAAAAGCCCGCTGTAAATTATCTCCACGACGGCGTTTACTGTACGGCCGCGCGCTCTGAGTTTCCAACTTGTCCGCGGCGCGTCCGCGTGTATACAACTTCGCCCCGTATATATACTTCGTCTTCTTCTTTCGTCTCCCTCGTCTTCTTCGGCTTCTATCTCGTACCGCCGCCGCAGGCATGCAAATATATAATCTCTCTATCTCTCTCGTTGCTCTCCGGGCTTGCGAAATTAAGCTGCGAAACATCCGCGAGCTCCTCCGACGGCGAAAGTGAATCAACGTTTAATCCAGGAATCGCGTTGCGTTATACAGCCCCAGCGTTTACGCGCACGCGCAAAATTATGTGCGCTCCTCGTTTTTTTTTCTCCTTTCGCATCTCCTGGAAATTCCGTCCGGGAAAATTAACGGTATAACCACGCAGCAGCTTCGTCGCGCACGACTCGCTTACGTAACGTACAGATGTATATATATAGTTCGTATAATATCGAACGGAAACGCGTATCCTCGGGAGATAAGCCAAGCGTATCTGATCTCTCTCTCTCTCTCTCTCGTGTATACCTGCACAGACGAACAGGTATATCTATACGGACTCTCCAGAAGCTCCAAATTATCCCTCAGGGGGGGCGTCCAATATGTAGCGCACACACGAGTCAAAAGTGAATCGAGAGAGAGCTGCCAAAGGGTAGTCGAGGAATGCATGTCCGCTGAGTCAGACGGTGCATCAGGTAGACATCCGGGGGGGTCGAGATTCCAAGGCGTGAATCCTCCGCGTTGGTATTTCAATATTAGCCGGGCTTATATATACTGTATATACTCTCACTCGGGGCACGCGCGACTCACGCGTGACCCTCGTAATTACGTGTACTCATACATACACGACGAAGGCAATACGTTATCTTCGCCGGTTTTCACGTAAAATCGTATATCGGGAAAATTTTTTTTGCGTCTCTATTTCTCTCTCCCGATTTTCCGCTGCGCGTAGGTGTGCAGCATAACCGTCGTTTTTCGGCAGGGGGAGAGAGGACACGACGAGGGAGAGCGAAGAAAAAAGTCTCGGAGACACACACAGCGAGCGGGGAAACAATGGTGTATACACAGAGAAAGAGACGCACGTGCGACGACGACGCAAACTTATTCCGTACGCGGCGTGACTGTATACTACGCTTTCCGACTAGGAATACGCGTATACAGATATATACATTCTCTCGGCAGCTCGTGTGTACAGGCATATTATACAGCGAGCTTCTTTCTTTGCTAGTTTACCGCCTCAGCGGGCGGACCCTCCAGGCAGTCGCTTCGCTAGAGTTGAAAACCTGTTTTTCTCTCGTCTCTCTCGCTCTTTTCTACTGCTGCCGCCGCCGCCGCTGCTGCTGCTGCTGGCATCTCTCTGCGAGCGCCGAGGACTTTGAGCGTTTTTTGTAAATGCCGGTGAACGACGCCGCCGCTTCGCTTTGTCGGATGTGTTTTCCGTTTTGTTGCTCTCTCGGCAGCGGCGGCAGTATAGTAGTAGTTTTTCCGTGGAACCGATCCGACGGTTGGAAAATTTGAATAGTCGATGATATTCAAATGACGACTCGCTTATATACGAAGTTATCGGACACGAGGAAATTACTCTCGCGAAAATTTTCGTGACTAATCGACACTGCCACTTAACGTACAGTAAAAATACGATTACTTAATAATCGGGTCATTTTTTCTCCCCCCGTATACCTCGCGAGGAAAAAGTGTTGCACGCACGTGTGCGCGCCGAAGATTAAATCTCTCTCTCTCACACACACACGCGCAGGAAAACTAATTTGTTTGTACCTCGTATCCCCGGAGAAGACAAAAAAGAAAAACCTGACGTGCTCGGCTACTTCTTCGCCTCGATTTTTCAAAAACCCTCGCTCCTAATCCCTTCGAGGAACAGGTAAAGGCCCCGTCGAGGCCCCCGAAACTCCCGCCCCTCCATCATCTCTAGTCCCGGATTACCACAAGGCCCCTATACCAGAGGAGCTCTCGAGGCCCTCAATTATCCGGGACGCGCGCCCAGCGTGATGTTATAGTCGATGCCCCCCCGTCGGTCCCCCCGACACTTGTCTCCGTGGCTGCGTCGCGAGGAGGTAGTTTCACTTTTGCCGATTTTTTTTTCTGCCGATCTTTCTTAAGCCGATCTACGCATAAAGCTCACTAGACTGTATACTAAAATTTTGAAGGCTGTATACAAGCAGTCAAACTTTAAAATGCGCGTACGGTAGCGTTTTTTTGACCTGTCGCGTTCGGGGAACCTCTGAATAATTCCCGTAAGCGCCCCATCGCCTCGGCAAGATATATTATAATTAAACGGAAAATAAAAAGTCACGTTACACGCGGGTGAAACACGTGTAAAACCCGAGCACAAGGTATATAATCGTCCCACGCGTCGAATTATGGGGGCCTGATCGTTTGAAAAATCCGTTCCACATCCCGAAAATTTACATCCGACCGTATAGAGCAGCGTCGCCGGATCGTGTGGGCCTCGAGTAAGAGAAACAAAGTCAAAAAAGGAAAACCGTTTGTCGAAGTCGAGCGATTACGTGCGTCGAACTTTCATCTCGTCGTCGCTGCGCCGCTGCTGCAGCGCTGCAACTTACTGTAGCTCGTTCTCCCCAGCGATTCTCAACCTGTACGTTCCACCAGGTGTATAAGGACTGCAGTCGACGTATATGTATACTATATAGGCTACACGAGAGGAAAAGGCGCTCGACCCTTTAAACTCGCGTCGTGTGAGAGGAAGACGCGAGCTTTTCTCCGCGCGGACCGAATCCGTGAAGAATTTTATCTGAATCTATCCATTAATTAGAGGCAACACGACAGATGGAAATCCCGAACGAGGAGTTTTATAGGGCATTAGCGGGCCGCCGCCGCCGCCGCCGCCTCGCTGTGACGAAAAGGACCCGTATAGTATACGTTTGTATATAGTATAGCCGGGAATTTTTACGTTCCGGAAACTGCCTCGATAAGCCCCGGATTTTATGAATGAACGAACGCGTCGGCTCCTTTTTAACGTTCGGCTGTCTCTTTCATAATTCCGTACGCTAATGTCGTAGGCACACTTTACGGCTGTACTTTACGCGATTCCTGCTCGCGTTGTATATATATACCTATAGGTGCGATGTGTGCCCGGGTAATTCAAAAGTGTGTGTATGTGTGTACACAATACACTCGCGGCGGAAAAAAGTTAAACATCGAGCTTGAATATTCATGAGGTATTTTGTTGGACTACTGCGGATCGCTTTAAAAAAAAAATTTTCTCGCCGCCGCTCCACTGTATATATAATGCATATATTCAGCGCAGCTCCGAACAATCGCTCTATTATCGCGCGAACCGCGAGTCGTATCCGCTGTAAGCGCAAATATCGTGTACTCGCCGCATTATTCGTTGTAATCAAATGAGAGGCCGGATCGAGAGAGCAGTTTTTCCGCAGATTATTCGCGTACGTCTGCGCAATTTTTGCAGACTACGCGCAGGATCCGAGCCGTCCCGCTGTGTAACGAGGACGATTTTTCGTGAGGACGAGAGAGGAACACGACTACGCGTATAATATTATAATGTATTCTTGTATATATTTCTCTCTCGGAGCAATTACCTCGTCGTCGGGTCGAGAGTCGCTAATTAAGCTCGTGTGAAAAAAAAGTAACAGCGCCTACTTTTAATGCGCTGCGCTCGGTTCGCGACGTGTATATATGCCTATAGGTATATACACATTACACGCGGGTATACATATAGCTGGAGGGGCATTATCGTCGGCTCAAACGAGCGTTAAACGCCGAGAGGCTTTTTTTCTCCTTCTCTCTCCTGCCGCTCGCATAATTTTCCGATCCGCGCGGGTTCGCGCGCGAGTTATGTCATTTGGATTATGCGTTTATACGCATACATTGTAATGTACGCGCTGATATTGTAGGCTCAGCGCATTTGTATGCACATCGGCGAATGGCTAATCACGAGAGCGTATAAAGTGCTCGCGAGGAACTTTGCAAACGAGAGACAAAGTGAATATTTACGAAAAGTCCCGACAGTTCGCGATAGTCGTAAGTGTAATTATTCTGCGCCTTTTGCCGACGAGAGAGGGAGAGAGAGATAATACCGAGATGAAATGTAAATTGAATTTTAAAGGGTAGATTTTGCGTGCGCTGACCTCAATTTTGTGAAGGTTCGTTGAATGTGAGTTGACGGGGCGAAATTAATGAATTGGTTAGTCGATTGTCGGCGAAAACGATAGTGGTAATGTACAGAAAAAAAAATTACTTCGCTGATGTAAAATATTCCCAATATATGCCAACAGTGTAACATTTTTTGCGCGGATTGAACTCTACTATGGATATAATGCAAAAATATTTAAAAATAACTTTGCGCAATTGCAGAAGGCTTTCGTGTTTGCAATGCAAATCGGAAAATTTGCATTAAACATTCCAAGAATTTACTTTCAGTTCGAGAATCCGCGAGTACAAATTGTAATATTAATTTTTTAATGAAACCGATCTTTGATGATCTATTCATAGAATGCCAAAAAAAGTAAAATTTCACTTTTATGAGTTATAATTGGTTTCGAAAGTTAAATAATCATCGAACAATTATCAAATCCCAAAGTGAAAAACATAAGCATTCGGCCTTAATAGAAAAGAAAACAATTAAATTGCAATTATAACTGTATACTAATATTTAACGTTTTTAATCTCCCGAAACCTCCAGAAAAAAAGAACCTCTCCTCCAAGAGACACAAACACGGCCGCGCGTCTCAAAACAAAATATCCACCTCGCGCTGAGGCTTTCCCCGCGACATTTTCCTTCCAAGGCCCGCAAGCAAAACACACTCGCAGAAAGTATACTCATTTCCAAGCCAAGGGTTAACAGCCCCTTCAAACACACGCGCCTATACCCAAGAGATACTCCGCAGTAACTTCACAGGTATACACAAACCCACACACACACACACACACGTAGCAGGTATACACACAAAAAACGGCATCGCTTACGTGTGCGTCTCTCTTCTCTCTCTCTTCTCTCTCCCTCCCCCATCGTCCACACTATGTGCGCCACACGGAGCCGAGAAATTACACACACAATGGCTGGATGCGAGAGCTCCTTCGGGGCCCGAGAGCCAATCGCCGCGGCGGAGGGGACCTTCGCTCGGCCAATCGCCGCCCGGAGAACGGGAGAGAGAAAGGCTCTCCGCGCCGAGAAAGAGAGGAGAGAGAGGACTGCGCTTCGCGGTCCAGAGGCCCGTTACCGCGAGGACGAGCGCATTCTCCTCAGCGGCCTGCCGGGCCGTTTTACGCTCGCGCTGCGCGTGCAATGCACTGCGGCGAGGTGGTAAACAAATGCTTTTTTTTTCCTGTGTAGTGGAGTCCTCGATTAATTTCTTGCGCGATCCTCTCGCCGAGGCGTCGAGGATTATTATTTACTGTAAATAATTTTCTCGACGACGACGACGACAGCGGCGTTATTTGCTATCGCGTATGTAGGTATACGTACATACGCTGCAGCGATGTTTTTGCGCGTTGCGAAAGCCCGATTATACTCGGCACTTTTCCGTAATAGGCTGAATTATCGGCGAGGCGGAGATTACGTCGTGCGTCGGCATCTACAGAGTCGTCTCCCGATTTTCCGAGATGGAAAGTCCGAGATCGCCGCTGGATGTGCGATTCTCGCGTCTAATAGTGCGCATATATATAATATATATTGAGAAAATGGGACTCACCTTGAGGGCGCAGAATATGCAGGACTCGCGCATGCAGGCGTGCCCGGAAAGCTCGCGGAAACTCCTGCGGAATATGTCGAGGTGCCAGAGAACCTGTAACAGAACAAAATCAAGGGTTCGATTTGGTACACAGTATTGTAGGGCTTCGTCGAACTGTACGCTCGTATAGTCCAGTCGGTGCTGTTACGTAGTTCGTATCGGCTTTCCCAATAGCGCGTAGAAGGTACGCATCGACGAGAGAGAGATTTATCGCAGCGAGAGGTCGATCGAATGGGAAGATCGAATTGTATGAATATGTAGAGATTCCGGAGTGGGAAGCCGAGATTTTTGAGACTCGAGCCGAGCCGAAAATTAAATCTGATGGATCCAATGGCTCGAATTAAATTGACGGTTTAACTGTAAATTTAGGAAAATTATATGGCCGTTTTTTCGGGAGGGAGCGCCGCTAGCACCTTTCGAAATCGGTGGAATTAAAGCGAGGAAAATTCGGTACAACGTCTAATTTTGATAAAATGGTGATTTTCCTGAGTGATCATTAATTAAAGCCTGTCAAATACGCTTTTAGAACGCCTCAGTGCCGCGCGCGTGTATTGGCTAATCGCGCATTGATTTATGGAATTGCCGGGGACGTCCGCGTGTGCAGCTTCGAACAAACGGATGGAAGCACTTTGCTCTTTGGAAAGCATTGGGAAAGCTTGATAATTAAGTCTCGCGTGTAAAGGGAGAAGTTTCGATTCGAATATAGTTGGAAAACGTTGTGTAAAAAAAATTTTTCGTAATCATTCGAATCAAAAAGAACATCATAATTTCATCTATTTGCTCGTTCGTCCACAAATAGTACACGTATCTATCTTCATCGGAATCCATTTCCATTAATATCCATATCCACTCTTATCTTCCAATCGTTAAAAGCGTTTATTCCCTCGATAAATTATTGATTTTGTTTTTAAACAACGCGATCATATCGGATCATATTTCACGGGATACGGGGAAAAAAGGGACATAACAATCAGGTCCATATACACACCGCTGGCGATCGGTTGTCCAGCCGAGCCGCCGTTTGATTGGCCAATCGGTCGGCTCGCGGGCCAATCAGAAGGTTCGCGCGTCGCGTCGTTACCGCGCACGGCTTTAACGAAGTACATAACCTCTTAAACGTATTCCGCACATAAATGATTGTCATACGCGCTCGTAAATGTTTACGGCGCCGTTACCATACCTTATTTATACTCGCCGTGCAAAAAGGGACATCGTAATCAATCCTCTTCCCCCCCCCCCATTTCTAACCTCAAAATGTAAAAATCCACGCTTCGTTAAATCGCAGGCGCGCAAGAAAGCCGCTAAAACGGCCGAAGCTTTCTTCCTCGCTTATAAGTTTGCATTCGGCAGAACGTCAACAGCCGTAAGAAGCCACTCCGTTACCGAAACAAAACATAAACAATATCAGCTGCGACACTACTCCCCCCTCCCCCAACGAAAGTATATATATAGGGGAAACGGCGAAAGGCCGCGATTCTCTCGGAAACGTCTCAATCAGTCGGCGTGTTTTACACCGGCTCTCTCAACAAGTCCTCTCCCAGCATATTTTTTTCCATACTTTTAATATTCCATACCGCGGTGGGTATATAGTAATAGCGCGTGGAGTAGGCAGCGGAAGCAGCGGCGTCCGGTCGCAATTCCGCAACTCGCCGAGAGGGGGCGAGAGAAAGAGACGGAGAGAAAAAATACGAGCGCGCGAGAGCAAAGTGTCGGCGTATACGTTATTACGCATACACATTACACACACACATATATAGGCGACAGCCGACGACAAGTGTCGCGTACAGTACGCCGGCGCCGAGCTCTATACGGTATGCAGTTGTTCCACGCACAATTGAATATCGGTATATGTGGGACACACGGGAATTTCGAGTCTACATTTTTCACTCTCGTCGATCGTTTTACGCGATTCGCCGAGATTGCTCGATCGCATTGTGGTCGTTGCCGAATATCGGCGTTAAATCGATTCGGGTATCGTAAACGCTGCACTTTTCGCGGGCCGCGCAGCCGTCAAGCGCTGAGGCGTAAAGTCGATGGAGCTGTACGTATATAGGTACGCGCCAATCGGCAGTGCATATACGCGCACGGAAGGTAATGCTCGCTAACTGTTGCACATAAAATAACAGACGTCCGTAAAAAGTGTATGAGCGCAACTATCAATTAGAGTGGCTCGATCATCGGTACGCGTATAGCATTGCGCGCAGTGTCGCTCATCCGTCTGCTGCTGCTGTCAATCCTATATATGGCGCGCTTTTATCGAGAAGCCGACTGCACAGCCGTGTGGACTGTATATAGTGCACATAATGCGACGCGAGATGATACTTCGCCCCGGACACGCGTATCCTGCTGTCCTCGCGCGTTAATACGACGAGAGAAAGTCAATAGGAATTTTCGCGATATTATAATTACGCACCTTACGTGTTGCGCGCGCAAGAGTATACGAGAAGAATGCGCAGGTGTACGGCGGGGATAGATCGTAAAGCGTTGCGGGTATCAAGGGCGTGTGCGCAGCTCTCGGAAAATTAATCGCTGCGGCGATGGTGCGCGCGAGCGTTGAAAACTGGTCTGGAGCGAGTTGATTGCAAATTTAAATTTCGCGCCGTGTGTAAACGTATACGAGAAAACAGCGGCTACTTCGCTTGTGTAGTATAGCTAATGTATAAAGTGGAAATCAAATTGTGAATGATGAGATGCTCTCGCCTCTTCCGTAACGCGTCTATAATCGCAATTGCGTAATAGAAAATCGCAGAAGATTCAGTCGTAAGCGAAACAGCTGTTCTTTTGTATCCAGTCCTTTGAGGTGGGAAATTTGAAATTTTAGTACACCCGATTTCTCTCGTTCTTCGACTCGAGCCTGCGAAAGATTCGGTTAATCGAACGCTCGTTATATATATATTCCCGATCGTTCATTAGCCTTTATTTACACCTCGACGCTTGATAACCTCGTCTCGATGCACGCGTTATTCGATACATTATTCACGCCGCAGGTGCAGCATATACACCGTCGATGTAGCTTCCCACATATCACAATAAAAAGCGGTTGTATACTCGCGCATTCACATCACACCGTGTATATATAGTATATATCTACACATACAAGTTTAACGAACTCTACAATTACAAGATCCACGAAATCCTGGGAAGCGCATCGCAGCCTATGGCAGTGCGCGCTTTGTGCGTTTAAAAGAAAACTGAAAAATCACCGAGTTTAAAGATCGTAAGGAAGAGAGCGTCGCTCGATAACAATGAGCCCCGCGCGTCCGCCCCGAGAGCCCATACAGCCATTGTAACGCCATCATAGCCTGAGCTGGAGTATACATACAGAAAAAAAGGGGGCAGACTCCGGAGAGTCGACAGGTGAAAAGAGAAGAGGGTTTTACCATTAGACCGGTCCCCCCCTATGTGTATACACTACACATATATATACCTATGTATATACCGTACAGCCGCATAGTGTGTACACATTGCTACACGGAGCAAGTGCAGCAGCTCGTCGGGTGTTGCTCATATATAGCCCGATGGAAAACCGGCTCGACTGACACGCGCGCATCATCCCATTGCTTTCGATTATTGATTTGCATAGCCGCACCTGTGCGCGCGCGTTTTCTCCTCCATAACGCGCGGCGATGCGTATATACATATAAACTACGCGGCTTCGGTATCAACGACTCCGCTCGTTTATCTTTTAATGGTTTCTGTGCGGCCGATATTAATACGCGCGCGGTATTTCGTAACGGCTGATTACGCGGGGGACACTTTAGTTTTTCGTCGCGGCGCGCGAGATTTATCGGACCGCGTTGTATATATATACCGGCTGTGCGTATATACAGCGACCGGAGGAAACTCAATAAGGAAGCTTATGTATACTCGAGACACATATTCCGTCGTATAATCAAGTTTTTTTTTGGATGCAGAGGGGGGGGGGGGCAGGACGACGACAGTTGCATAAGGAAGCGAAGCTAATATAGCGATCCGTACAACCCGTTCGACTGGACACTCGTAAATTTGATATTTATATATCGACTGCGTGGCTGCTTGTACGGTATATGTATAGTGTATACGTATACGAGCGAGCGAGTGGTTCCTGATCGAAAAAAGTTGAAAACTGGATTGTATTGTGTATATATTCGTCGGTCGAGGTGCCCACGCGAGAGAGCAAAAAGAGGAGAAAGCCCATCGATAATTCGCAGCTCCCCCCCCCCCCCGTCTCCCCCGCGTGTAGCTTTGGAGTCTATACATATATAGACGCGTGTATATAGAACTGCATATAGAGAGGCGAATTCCTGGAATAGCGCGAAAAACCGCTGAGAAAATCTCAGGCATTATTACGCGTCATCCCGAGCGTAACTGGGTATCCGGAGCGCTTTGTGCATTCTAATCCGGCGGATTATATTTTCGCGCGGGAGAAAGCGACGATGGAATGCCCTATTACTGTCGCGAGCTTTTTCTCGACTCTCGGGACGCACGACTGGATTTTCTTCTATATACGCGGGTATATACTCTATACAGATTCTGTTCATCCGTCGAGCGGAGATTTCAACGAGTCCGACGAAGAGACCATTTCGCGTTTCGACGCGGGGAAAACGATGCGATTTACGCGAATAAGCCGGTTATTGTCCGTCTAATTAAATAAAATTTTCTGAGCTAATCTCCGCGTCGTCGCGCATCCGCTTGATGCCGAACAATAAAATTGTCGCTACGGCTGGGCGATTAGAATTTCGATGAAATATGGAGCCTCGCATGCTATTTTCTCGCTGTGAATATTCAGTGCTTATGAAGTGTATAGCAGGCGAATACACTGCTGAATATTTAACGAAGATATCTTCCGTCTCGCGCTCGTGCCTAAAAAAGTGTTTTTGAAGCCAATAATTTTTTCTTTAACGATCCCCGTAAACAACTATCATTGCAAACACTCTCGACGAATCTTCCACTTATATATGTATAGAAAAGTGTCAACTGATTAACGGTTGTTTCACGCATGTGGTGTGATGATTTTTGAAAAAATTCAAAACTATTCGAAATTACGAGGTACCATTAAGTAACAGAAGCTTCGAAAATTCTCTATAACGCCCAGAGAGTCTCACAATGGATGAGCTTCAGACAAAGGCTCTAACGCGTGCAAAACGAAGGAGAAAAAAACAGTTATAATCCCGCCAAACCCACACGCGAGTGTCAGAGTCTCTCCCCGTTAAATTTGTTCATATACGCGCAGCGTCGGGAGAGTTAATAAAAATTGCATACAATGGCCCGTGAGCGGCTTATAATGCAAAATAACAATACGGTCAGCGGCGACAAGCCGCCGATGCTCGCTTGCGATACACACTATATACGTTATAATAGATATATATGGTATATATATAATGCGAGGCTTCGCCGCGAACGTAAAGCGCATACGGAATACACATCGCTACCGTTACGTCTCGAGCTTCTTCTCTCATCGCTAATTAGTTCGTATAAGTACGGGCGGGCTGGCAACTGTATTAAAAAATGTATCGAGAGAGACGTTACGCGCGCATAATCCCCCCCCCCCCCGCCTCCGTCCGCGGCGCGAAGCTTATATTGCACGGCGTAGTCGTATAACCGGATTCTACGTTATAAAAAAAAAAATCGGGCGAACGAGCGTCTGCAGCTTTCGCCGAGTTTTCCGTCGCGCGACGAGCGTCGACGAGGTCGCCATAAAGGTTTGTGTACATTTTGTAACTGAAGAGTAAGTATGTCCACGCGGGAGATTCGCCGGTGCAATAAAAGAGAAAATAGAGTCCGGTGTGGAAACCTGTTTTTCCAACTTCTTTTACAACAACAAACTGCGGGCAGAGACCCACACCTCTCGATGGACTGTCAACGTCTACATAGTGTATCGATACACACAACGCGTAATTACACGCACTGCGCGTGAACTGCAATTACGATTATAAGTATACAAAGACACAAGGCGAAAATATTCCCGCAATGCGCGCCGTGTAATAACAATGGCATTTCTACACGGCGACGATCCTCGAAACGTATCAGCGAAGGTCACTCCACACCACATCGCAATCACAGCGTACTCCGCGTATCAACCCATGTGTACAGAGTGTATACAACCGCACCTGCGGCCGCCGACTCGTCGTCCTCACTCGGGTTCCCATCTCGCGTCAATTTTCGCGATAAAAATTCTCGCGCACTCCCACGGAGAAAATTTCGTGCTCGAGAGAGAGAGAGATGGTCGGTATAATTAACGAAATTTTAACGGGACACCCCAACGTCGCTGGGCAATTTTCCACGGGCTCTCTCTCCGTATGTATACGTATACATATAGACGTGCGCGCGCTACGTCGAAAAACAGTTACGACTTTCTTTGATTCTCTCTCTCTCTCTTACTCTCGAGAGTACAGCGTTCGAGACAGCGTTCGCTCCGAGAAAGAATACGGTGTACGTGTGCCGTAGACGCGATGTGGGTTAGAGGCGTGTGTGTTGCTGTAAATTTTATCTCGGAACCGTCGCTTATGCGCCGCGTGTTTTGCAACTACTGTACGCAGTAGGTATACGTACCGCGTAAATCGGGGCGACGAGTGAAAACGCGCGTACGCATATCGGCGACATTGTCTTTTTGACACTTTCCGGAGAGAGAATCGGATAAGTGCTATCGGACATCCCGTCGTTTTGGAAAAAAAAACAAAAAAAGAAAAAAAACGCTGAAAAGCAGGCGTGTACAGCGTACCATACGTGCGTATACGCCATGTGTACTCCTCTCTACATACGAAAATAATAATACCGAGTCTCGCTCATTTTTTTTTTCATCCTCGAAATAAAAAGCTATATACATCCTTCGACGAACCAGTTTTCTCTCTCGACACTAGTGTACACGTATAAACACCCCGCGGCCTGTCATCGGAGACGAGAGTCGCGAGGCAAATTAGCGAGCGCCTACTTTCGAAAGGCGCAGAGGTCACACGGCGTACATAATGAGCCGCTGAAAACCGAACCGTGAGCCCGGAGTGGCAGTGAAAAAAACGAAGAAGAATCCGAAACACACACGAAAAAAGAGAAAAAAAAAGCAAAAACAAGCAACAACGTTAACCTTGGCTATCTGGAAAAGCGCCTGTCTCCTCGGCCGCTCCTGCTTCGCGCCGCCGCTGCCGAGTCGCTGGCTCGCGCTGCCGCGAGCCGTCGTCGAGGCGATCATCGCTCCTGAAATCGTGGCGGCGAGAAACCTGTCTTTTGATACTTTCCCCCAATGCAGCTCGTCGTCTCTTCCTTTCGGCGGGCTTGTTGGCTTCGGCTTCAAACTCGACACCAAAACAACAACAACAACAACAACAACAACAACAACACAGCTGCTCTGTCATCCATGTTCATCGGCATCGTTCTTTTCTCTCTCTAACTCTTTCTCCCACTCTCGTCGACGTACGAAGGCACAGTCCAGTCCTCGCGTGTGCGCATACGGCGATCCGCGATCGAGAGCACACTGCACTGTCAAAACACACGGGAGCGCGCGCACTGCGTACGTATGTATGTGTAGGCACGAGTGGCCACGCGCTGCGCTGCGCCGCTGAAAAGGGAACGTTCTGACGCGGGCGTCAGTGCAACAATGCCGCGAGACTAGGGCCCAGAGCCGCGTACGCGGAGACCGACGCGAGCGACGCCGCGGCCAGGTAAGCAACTTCTCTCTCTCTCTCTCTTTCTCTCTTTCTCTCTTGTATGGTATACACACAACGGACGGCTTCGCGCCTCTGTGTGTGTGTGTGCGCGCGGCCGCTTATACTCTCTCCTCGTCGCTTTTAGCCGACGAGAAAGAGAGAGAGAGCAGAGGAGCAGGGCCTCTTCTCTCGCGGCTCTGAGGCTGAACAGAACACACCGCGCTTGTGTACTATAGGAAGTGGCTTCGGCGCTGCTGAGAGAGAGAGCCATGTGTGCAGCTTCGAGAGAGGAGCCATGGGAACACGCATTATGGTTTTTCGAGGTGTCTGTCTGTGTGTATGAGTGAGGGGAGCGAGGAGGGGAGAGGGGCAGGGGGTCACCGCTGGCTGTTATTTGCGAAGATTGGGGATGGTTGTTAATTTTGTGGCTTTTTTAGTGAGCCGGGTGGGCTGGTACACCGTATACGGAGATTGGAGGGATAAGGATTTGTTTTGGGGGGGTCGACCCTCCGAGAGACGGTTGGAAATTCGAATTTCGCGCCGCGCTGGACGCGCGGATTCGGGGAAACAGCGGATCTCGCGGTGATTCGGGTGTAGCGGGAGATGTTTAGTGGAGGTACATAGGGAAAAGTCGAGGGTGATGTAGAAAATCGTTGTTTAGAAAATTTACAAAGCAGTATAAGGAATACCCGGAAAAAATTTGAATAACATGATTACTTCGCCTGTGTATTATAGTTAATGATAGATTATTGCAAGTAACGGATGGTATAAGCATCTCGTAATTTGCATTTCATTTCTAGGCGTATATTCGTTGGATTTTGTTCCACTACTTTCGTAGCGCGAATTTTCAATTTTTTATTGACTTTTGCACATCCTTCCGAAAAATTACAAGTAATTTTTTAATGGCTAATACTGTAGTTTAAAATGTTTAAAAAACCCCATAAATATTTGTAACTAGAATCAATAAAAAAATATTTATAATAACAGATCAATTTTAGATTTTCAAAAAAAAAAGAGAAAACGTATAATCACCGAAACCACACTACGTATACTAAAAAAGTCAGTAACCTTACTATTACGTCACAAAAGATAAAGTCACTCAATTCCGTCTTTATAAACAGTCATCATTCTCAATAAACAAGCGTACAGAATCATAATTACAGATAATTTTAATGCGGTTTTAATATTGCTTTTCATCGGAACTGCTTATCCATTCAATAAGCACACATTAACCGACAAAAATGCCCAGTTTCCCTGTGTACCTGGGCGTGAGCTACTCGAAGGCAATAATATACGGGGATCGAGAGCGATGGCCACCAACGATGAAAACCACCGGATCTAATAGAAGCCTCATCAGGTGAAATGATTCCTCAAAGCCTCGATTACCTGTACGGGCAATCGTTCATATAACGCACCTCAAGCCCCAATGAACCGATACACATCATATACGCCGAGGTTATTTTTGAGATTGGATTTATTTGGCGCCGATCGAAGCTTCCGATCGCCAGTGCGATTGTAAACATTTATACTCGTGCACTAATTAAAAACGACCAGGTCGGGATTTAACGTCTCAATCGAAATCCGTGATATACCTACGCCTATATATACAGTATATACAATACACAGCAGACTAGTTGCGCCGATCAAGTGTCCGTCATAACGAGCTGACGATCTGAAGAGTCTGATAAATTTCGAGAGACGATCTCGCATTGGACGTGTGCCACATACTCGTTGTGGAGTGAAATCTATTTTGAATTCGGTTATCCTTAGATCGGGCACCGATCGATCTGTCTGGTCGAGCCTGGTTTTTAAATTTTTCGACGAGCCATTAGTACTACCGTAAAGCTACTTCATTTTATTAGGGAAGGAACCCAATATATTTTTCACGCTTATCGATTCAGAAGGATCGTTTTTCTAACTGTAACGGAAGTTCGTTAAAAATATGAGGACATCTATGGAGGGCTTAACGTTTCTTGTATAAAATTATAAATATATTGCAGTTATTTGCATAAATATATTTGCACTCTTAGCTTCAATAAAGAGTATTTATAATGCGTAAACTTATAGAATATAAAAAAATCCATGCCAAAAGGTATGGAATTCGTAGGTGTCATTTTAAAATCTTTCTGTGCTGCTAAATGTACACTAAAAGTTGTTGTATAAGTTGCATAAACTTTGTTTTAGTCGTAACAGGTTTTTCTCGGATACCACGATTGTTATCGATCTTGTTCAAAATGAAATGGTCAGCTATTATGCTTGTTACTAAACCACTAATCTATATAAGCTCCTCTTTAGAAAAAATTAATGGTCTTTTAAGTGTGAATAAGTGATCATGTTTTTGATTTTCAATTTTGATGAAGCTAACGACTTGACAAATGCATCGGCTTCGTAAATCGCGAACTAATACATGTTTGTTTTGAACATCAAAATCGATATTTTTAACTATATAACATTTACGTATAGTACACAAACTTTTAATAAAATTAGATAATACTCTATTAGCTTTAAACGAAGTTTGACTTTAATAAAATTTAGTTTTACATTATCATTGATATAATTATACAACCTAATAACGTATAATAAATGAGAAATTAATTTAATTTGCATTAAAAAAGCGCGAAAGCCCAGGTAAACAAATAAATTACATTTCCCGAACATTACTTATCGAACATACCCACAAATTCATGGAAAAGAACGACAGTCTGTATACACCCGCAAAAAATTTTCATTAAATTTCGCATCACGCGCTTTATGCATTCGCCCGCGCAAAAACAAGAAAATCATCGGCGCACGCGGACTCTCAGCAGGTCTAGAAAATTGCAGGACGCCGCCTCGTACGCGTACGCGTACGCGTCGTGTGTTGTTATTTACGAAACGCCGGCTAAAAAAGTCGGAGCCGCGCGCGCACGCGAGAGAGAGTTCTACGCTACGTAGTATACCGGCCACATAGTGTACAGAGTATACCTCGTCGTCGCGTCCCGATCAGGGACACGAAAATAAACCGGCCGAGCAGGCTTCGGGCCCTGGCGCGCAGATACTGTAGTGAAAACCACTCTCGGTTCGCGCCGAGAGAAACGGGGCCCGCGAGAGAGTGGAGAACCGCGCGTTCTCCAAAGACGTGTACTGTACACACCGCGTAGTACGGAACTATAGCTCCTTTCGACGCTACAGTTTGTGTACGCGCTACACGCGAGAGGCAGCCATCTTTACTACGGGAGTACGCGCGGCCTCGGCGTGGGTGAGTCCTCGGGTTACTCGCGGTGAACGTCGGCTACTATACAGGTATACACTGCCGTGAGGCGGGAGAGAAGGATGTGCGCGCACTGCGGCGGGAGAAAGATTGAGAGAGAACGAGGAGATTTTAGGCAGATATACATATACGAAAGGATGCGCGAGTTGCCGGTCGCGCGCGACGATTTTTACTGTTACGGAAAAATCGGTGCGCATGGAATCGAAAGACCGGGCGAGAAACTCGATTTTCAGGTTTTGCCGAGTTCGCTCCCTGACAATATAAGCGGCGAAGCGACGACGAGAGAAGAGGACTGCGCCGCGGAGCCGTGACCTCGAAAGAGGGAAGCCGTAAGCCGATTTATTCAGCCGATGCTCTCTCTCGCTCTCTCTCTCTCGTGGATTCGGATTATTATACAGACGATTCTTATCCTTCGAGTCATTACGCGAAGATAATTATCGTGCTCCAGCGGTCGAGAGGAGAAGCGGAGAGAGCTAGAGAGTAAGAAATTATCTGCGCGTCAGGTAAAAAAAAATATCGGAGCCGAGTTGGGGTGGCGAAAAGAAAAAGCACGAAACATCGGATCTCTCTCTCTCTCGCCAGACGAAGAATAATGGGCCTGGCAGATGTATACAGATAGATCGGCGCGCGTGGAAAAAAATTAATTAGCCGCAAAAAAGGAGTTGGCGAGGAAGAGACGCGAGAGAAGGATAATGGAGATTTGGCGATCGCTGCGCGAGTGTGCATTAATGAAAAATCGAGCGACGGCGCGCGCCGCATCGTTTTGCTTTTTGTCGCGCGAGTCCGAGCCGGGGATCTTAAATATACTTGTTCCGCGGGATAGAAAAATGAGCGCAGGAAATATGGAAACGGTAAGAGACGATGCCGTGGAGCACAGGAAGAGCAAGAGGTTTAGAGGAGGAAAATTATGACGAATGCTATAAGGTAATATCGCGGAGGAAAAAAAAGGTGAGCATAGGAAGTGGGAGGATCCATCGACGGAAAAAGGCTGCGAGGTATAGGAACGAGCGAAATATAAGAATTCGCGCTAAACGCTGAGTTTTCAGGAAACGGCCTCTCGGGCCATTTCATCTTCTGCTTCTTCTGCTCGCCACATGTATACTTGTTAGCGTTTGCACACACTTCGGGTCGAAAAAATATCCTTACACAATACAGGGGGGGAGAGCCGTAAAAATCTGCAGCGGAACAACGCGTCTGAAAAACCGAGAGAGACAAAACAACGCGGATATTATACGCGAAACCAAGACGCCGCTAAATAAGAAAAAATCAAGCGAGAATGAGACGGGGGGAGGGAGAGCGAGCGGGCCCCTTTCGGCGGGCCCGCAGCGGAGGGGGTAGAGCGCAGCGCCTCGGCGGTGGGGGAGGAGGCCCAAGGTCCGCTTGGCGCGCAAACTCGACCGGCTCGAAGGAGACTCTCACGAGACTTTACGCTGCAAGACGAATACGTTTCACGCTACGCTAGTCGTAGGTATATAGTTATATACAATATATATGACTGGCAGCGAGCAGCGCGCGCGCGACTTCGTTACGCAATTTGATTCGAAAAGGGAACGGGCGATTTGAGCGAGTATTATGCGTAGGTTGCTTCAGGAAGTAGTGGGATCTCGGGGTCCGTCTACGGGGTTCGACTCTGTCATGGGAAAAAAAGTAGAATAGCATAATAGCTTTCGATGTTTTCTTGTGATACATATGGGAGGGCTTCCGCTTTTCCTGTGTGCACCTTCGGCGCTCGCTGCAACTCTTTGTCGTGCGGAGATGAAAACGGGAAAAACCCCGCGCTCTATACGTGCTGGCCGGCCTGTGGGAGAGGATTAACCGTTTTCGTTGGTTAACGTGAAATTACGATCGTAGATTATGTTCTATTATTGACAATGGAAGGCGCTCTTTCACGTGTTTACCTTCGCACAGCGTAATAGTGTTAGTGTAACGCTACGTATCGACTTTGAGATTATAAATAACAATTAACTTGCACGCGATTAACGCTTCGAGCAGAGCCCGATTATTATTAATAATCATCAACAATCGTGGCATGATATTCAAATTCAAATATTACTATGGGCGTATCCGTCTGCATAGAGCATTACGGTTATAAAAGGCAGTTTGTGTGAAGTTGCTACGTGCATAATTATTTCTTTGTATTGTATCTAATACACACGCGTGCGGTTGCACAGTACACACGCGTTTGTAATAACGCTACGCGCTCCTTTTACCGAGGTTTTAGGAGATAATGGATGACCTGATTTTGCAACGCGCCTATAAGCAACTGCGCAATTCCTTTATCAGCTAAGATGCAGGATATCGAATAGCTTATCGAATCAAAACAAAGCGTAATTTCGACTTTCATAAATTACGTGGGTGCAAGAGAAAATCGCAAAATTTCGCGACAAAGCGCACGAGCGTATATACGAGTCTGCATTTGTATGTATAATGCTCGGCGAAGAAAGTTATTCTATTAACACAAGCACAGCGCGGAGAACATCCTCGACGTTCCCTGGTAACCTCGACGAAAGAGACGGAGTATCACGAACTGCTTCGGCGCCACACGGGATCACGATCGGCGGCAGTTCGCGCTCTCCTCGGCTGCTTTATACCTCACAGCAGCAGCAGCAGCAGAGTCTCTCTCTCTCTATCTCTCGACCGTTTGCATGAATACAGCTGCTGCTGCGGAGAACAAGGAAATCGTGGCTATTTTTGTAAATAATTGCAAGCTAGAAAAATTTTTTTTTGCGCTTCCTACATCTATACAATCCGAATGTATAGATAATGTGTATTATTGACTGAGCGTACGCTACTTATATATATACTTACGTGATCAGGGACAGAGAGTGAATTGACCGTTTATATAAGTCTTACCTGTAACAGAAAGAAAACATGACAATTAGCTGGATACTCGCTTATATGTAATTTATTATTGTGCGCGAAGCTTCAGGTATAGTTCAACGGTATTTTTGATGGCCAATCATGAAGAAGAAATTTCCTGTATAATACAAAGGAAGAGGTCGTACCAAAAATTATGTTACATCAGAATCATTGCGTTAATACGCTGATTATTACTATTAAAATTATTGCATGCCCGATCGAGATGAAGTTTGTTCATTAATTATTTACTAAGGGCTGCCTCCCACATTTGTCAAAAATTTTCACATACTTCAAATATTGCGGAATGGCTACTGGTTATCGTGATCGAAGGGACAAAGCTATTTTGTGAGCTAGAGCGGAATCATCGAACCTACAGTTTATGGATGTGGATACAGTTTATGAATATTCCTAGTATAACAAGTATATCCTGTACTATCAATCGTGTTACAACGTAAATAGTATGCAATTCGTGTACTACACGCAAAAGAGGGTATACATCGCGCAGAAACAAGCCGCGTGTACCGCGCAATTAAAAAATTCCCTTCACCGCGCTCCGTTTAAAGGAAACTCCTGTTTTCGCTTCATCGAGCGATCAATCGGTAGCAATCGCGGGATCCCTTCCTCGCTCGCGCGCGCGCGCAGTAATTAAAGCGCGGCGGCGGCGGCGGGTTCGCGGATGCACTTTTGGCGCTGCGCACACGACGAGCTTACTCACTCGCAAGGCGAGCGAGCCGTGAGCTGCGCGGAACAAAGGAACAAAGGGCTCAGACACACCGCGGGTATGAACGTATATATATAATACGGCTGCAGCGCAAAGACGTGAGCGCGAAATTGCCGGGGCACGATGAGAGAGAAAGAGAGAGAGAGCCGCGTCGCCGCTGACGCTTTTTTCGCCGCGCTTTCGGTTTCTAACTCGCGCAGCACGCGGCTCATCCGATGCAGGCGTGATTTAGTGCATTTTGCACACTTCTCGCTGATGTTCGATTTTGTCGGCCGCGCTCGCTACGGGGGATTTTATTGTTTTCATGCGCGCGCGCGCGGGGTTTTGCGCGGAAAAGCTCGCTTTTTCCTACGAGAGAGAACGAGTATACTTGTAATCGCCGCGAGCGCGCTGGAGAAAGGATTAGATTTCTCAAGGTTCGATTTTTTTCTTGAAGATAGTATAGAGTTAACAATCGAAGGCTAGTGAACTTATGGTCTATTTATTGTCTGGCTATACATGTGCTCGCCGAGTTATTTTTAAACCGCAGCTCATGTGAGTCATACGGCGATTTATTACGGAGTTGTATATACCAAATTTTTTTAACTTTAATTTTTATAATTTTGTAATAATACTGCTCTTGTTCTTTCTAGAGTTAGAACTAAAGTCTTTAAGGGTAGGTCGGAGCCATGCAAATTAATTGAGGTATTACATAACCTCAAATTTTATCATAAATAATGAGTGCATGCTCTTGTTCATTGCATTAAAGCACAGTGTGCTGAGGTAGTTGTTATAATTATTTATATTTACTGAGTCTCAGATCTCTGAGAATTCGTAACGTGACCGTCACTTTTATATTGCACGATAATTCATAATTTACAAATTTCTAGTTTTGAATGAGAAAAAGCTCTGTGTTCTGAAATTCAATCATCAATTTGATTTTTGATGATATAAAGCACGAGCTCAACGAAAAATGAGAACAGCCGCAGTCATAACCCATCACTTTAAGCATATGTGCATTGTGCAGCATATAACGTACCAACAAATCCACGGGGAGAAGAATAGAGCAGATTCCGATTTTCGAAAATGATGAATTTTACAAAATTTGACGTGACATCTCGAGACTCTTCAACAGAGTCAACCGAACGTGACGAAATCCAGCGCATCATCCCGCAGATGAAGCCAAAAGTTTAGATTCTCCGAATTGCACAACGCCAGCATAGGTATATTCACTATATAGTCACACTTCTCGCTCGAGGACATCATCGCAATGCCCGTATTGTCAAAACCCAGAGTACACGCATATAGCGAGAGCACATTTACGAGAGGCTCCAGCGAGCGTATTAAAGGAGCATCAATAAAAAATCGAAATCCCCTCGTCGGCAGCGCCCCGATGGCCCGTATATAATAATGCCCCTGTTCAGTGCGAAATTGATGACCGTCAGCCGGGAATATATATACGCGCGTCTCTTAAAGACGCTGTCCTATTCCGCGCGCGCGGCCGTAACCGGGGCCTCTTGACAAAGCCCAGAACATGGATAAAGGCGCCTTGTATATAACTGCACACCCCGAGACTGAGAGAGAGTGTGCGGCACTGGAGGGAACGAGAGCGAAGGCGACAACAGCGGGCACAAAGCCTCCCAGACACATATATATTCCGCTGTGTCTTTCTTGCGCTCTCTCCGCACACGACTGACACTTAGCAGCGAAAGAGAGAGAGAGAGAGAGAGAGAGACAGAGTGCGATACTTCGATCCCCTTCCGAGAAAGAGCGACGAGTGAGTCCTATTACGCCGACGACCACCATCGACTATTGTACTTATATACACGCGCGTGTATATCTCGGCCTAATATACTTTGCGTGCGAGGAAAGTGATGAGGGTTAACTTTCAACTCGCGTGATCGATGCGCGAGGCCATCACACGTACTTATACACTCGGTCGAGAGTTCGGATGTCGATGAGATATATCGGGTATTACAGGGCGCTATACGCATACGCTCTTGACGTTCGAGGGAGAAAACGCTGTTTCTTGGATATACACTATATACAGTCTTATACTTACAGTTTACTTCTGGACGTGCGATGAGTCACGAATTCTCACGCGTACATATGCTATATATAACAGTTGGGCAGGATTTAATTGGGGCGCACGGAGCGCTCATTGTGTGTCTCGAGGTAAACAATGAGGTATAGAAAGCTATCGCTGATTCTACGCCGGGAATCCATACAAAACACGGTGTATCTATCCCGGTGTGAGATATTACGGAAAAGAGCTTGCGGTTAGACGATGAATTTATGAGTCGCGCGTTTAAAAATAACGCCGCGGAGTCAATGGTCCGTCGATCAAACGAGCGCGCCGAGACCGATTTGAATAATGAGAGAAGCCTGACGTGTGGATGGAGCATTTTTTTTCTCTCTCTCTCTCTCTTCGAGAACGAAAGGAGCATTGTCACACTTTGTTCGCGGGAGAACGAGCTATCCGGAGAAAAGCGACAACAATGGGAGCGTTAATTCATTCCATTAGAACTATTTCTGGAGCTCGGCTTGTCCTCGAACTGCCTGCTTTGCGTTTTTACCCTATTTTACGAATTCGTGAAAAAATGTAATGCACATAATGCATGAATGTTGTGTATTGTTATGCGAACATCGCTTCCAGGACTTCGGTTAAATTCATTTAAGTATGACCTGATTGCATATTACGTACATTTAGGATAATTACGCTGTGCGCTTGATTAACGTTTGACGCTCGATAATTATAGTTAACAACAGTTTGGACGCACGCTACACCCAAATAATTATATACACGAGCAATCAGGGATAAAATAAAATGAATGATGATCGTCGTCGATAATATCATGCAATTTCGTTAAACTTTAAAATTGTTTTTTATAAATCTTTTCAAAATTTTAAACCTACTATTTCAGAAAAAATAAATTCTGATAAATTATTAATTCGATCATTAACCCAAGTCAGTTACGACAAATTATTCGTCGTTCGCACAATCCAGTCGGAGTGTTCGTCAATCCTTGTGTAAACCCCCAGGGTAAAGGCCTGACACACAGCTGATCCCAGATGGAAACAGCGCCAGCTAATTTATTGTTCGTAACTCCCGGCTCACCGAAATCGCCTATTGACAGACATCAGCTTTGCCATCGCCAACGCGGAGCATATTGCTTGTAATTGGATCGATCGACTCGTTTGCTCTTGCACAGTTGATCGAGGTTTGTAACGTGTGACAATGCTATTTTCAAAGTTTCCGTGAAGCCGCAGTACTTCCGTGTATTTAATTGAAAATTTAATACAGGTAAGATGTGGTTACTGATGGAAAATATTTAAACTACGTTTAAATTTTAGAAAAGAAAAGTTATTGACACAGTTTTTATTATTGAATTGAGGATGAACAATGACTTTTTCTATTTTATGTCTTACGCTAGTAGCCATTAATCCAGAAGTTCCAGCACGAACTGATAATTTGTGCTTTACTCAATTTAAGAGCATAAAATTTATGTATTTTTTTACTCTTAAATTATGAGTTCGCGCATTCAAAATTTTGTTTGCATAACGCTTGAGCGTGGCTAACAGTAATCGGCATACACAATTTATGATTTAGAGATTAGCAGCAGTGCACAATGGAGTTACGGCATAGAAGCCTAACTTATTTGAAAGATTTAAACATTCTATTCATTTCAACATTAATTATTCTGGCTAGTAAACACCTGATAAGAAGCATATTTAACATTTATGTCTTCCTTTTTTCTTTAATAGATTATCATTATAACCTATTTCAAATTTATCTAAAGGAAAATAACACGAGTTCAATTTTATCTAAATAAAGGCACAAATAAATACATGTATCGATAATAATATTTTGCATATAATATACAGATGCTTTATTTTATGAACTACAAATATTTCAAAATACAAGGCCGGTTTGATCGACAATCCACTGATAATACAGGTGAACTCTGGTGTACACTCCAGGATACCGAGCTGACCCACAGGACAGTCCGGTAGAAACGATTCCATAGATTTTTGTTCCAAGAACAGCTGGGCCACCAGAATCACCTTGACAGGCATCAGATTCCCCGTTGCCAGCACAGAACATATTGTTCGTTATTGGATCGCTTCGGTAAACTATTTCACATCGATGCTGATTCACAACTTTCACGTGAGCGGATTTCAACATATTTGAGTAATCACCACGATTCTAGTTATTTTTTCACTTAATTAATCTCAAGAAAGACTAAAAACATTTTTTTTCTTTGTGAACATTAGGAAGTACTACTTACGCTTATTCTGCCAAAGCCAGAGATACGCAGGTGAAAGTTCTCTAACGGTTCGTCATACGTATGCGCGATACCGATCGGCTGCTCTTTCGTACTGAATTCGATAGGTGTTTGAAGCTGAAAGTTTAAATAAAAAGCATTATATTTAACATGTAATTAATTTAAGAGAATTAGTATTTTGCAATAGAAAATAAAAACTATACTAAACGATTTTTACGCTTTACCTTGATCAAAGCGATGTCATTATCTTGATTTCTGGAATTGTATTCAGGATGCTCGAGGACTCTGTCTATCTCATACCGGTGGTCTCTGTTAATACCTACGTTTCCTGTTCCAGTATGAATCGTCAAGTTGGTTTTACCCCTGTAAAAAATAAATAAATAAATAAATACTTTTCTGGAATTTCCAATTCGAGCGAAAACATGACTGCGTCATGAGTCATGAAGCTGGATTAAACTATTTATTTAACTATGATAATTGTAGACGTGTGTACAGTACACGAACCGATCGGAGAACGTTTGCCTTGGCTTCATAACATCCCGTCATAACTTTTTTTTATAGAAGCTTCGTTATTGATAAGAATCTACTCACCAAGTACAATGTGCTGCCGTTAATACCCAAAATTTATCAATTATAGCTGCTCCACATATGAGATTCGAATCGTACTGATATACAGAGGCCTGAAACATCATTTTATGAAATTCAGTGTTTGCAATCGTGTCCTTAGAATTTAAATTAAATACTTAAATCAAAAGTATGTAATTTTCTCAAACTTACTAGATAAGGCACCTCTTCTATGTCGACGAAATTCCCTGATACGATTTTATCTTTACTTTTTTTTTCATTATCTATCATAAAATAGCATAAAAAGATGTTTTATAGTATAATTTAAGTATAGTATATGTTTCAATTATATAAATTGCTTTTGGGCTTACCGATAAAAAAACAGTTCGCAGAAGCGATACCCAATATAAAAAATAGCAGCTTCATTATTGTGACTTTTAAAGAACTGAATTCGTGATACCATCACCATCATCATTTTATAGCGATTTGATAGTCGAAAATATAAGAAACGAACTAGTATAATTAATTTCAAGTATCAATACAAAAGAATCAATTAAATAAACACAGGTGTCAAAGAATACATAGTAAGCTATAAGTAATATATGTGATATTATATTTTTTACGTTAAAATTATCTTTGAAACTTGGTAGCAAACAAAGTTGCCAATGGAAGTTTACTTACCCCAATCAATTTTTAATTTAATTCATTTGCAGGCGTCATTGCTTGCTCAAGTAAAAACTCCCATCAAATAATTACAACATTAAAATACAGTTCGATTTACATTTTAATATTACTTTATATTTGAATTAATCATTATTGTACATGAAGCAAGCAAAAAAACCACAAATATAATTTTTTTCTCTGATAAAGTTTTTTTTGCAACTCGCAAACATTTTGTATTAGATAATAAGTATTATATTTAGACTATTTTACATGGGGTTACGATCTATATAAGATTTAGTTAGTTATTGTACGTTAAATATTTTCATGACATTAATAACATTGAGCTAACTATATTCCCGTCTGCAGATTAAATGACTATATGCATCTCTTCGAGCCATGATATTTATTAATTTCTAGCCAACGTTTCGATCTGTTGCAGATCCTCTTCAGGGCTAAGTCAATTACACTCAAAATTACAAATTATAATAAATATTACAAAAATAATAAAAATACAAATAAAAACTAGACTACCTTAAAAATCAATATAATCTCCTAACACATCTTAAGGCGCCAGCTCTACTTCAAATTTGAAGTAGAGCTGGTGCTGGTGGAGTCGAGTTTTTATTTGTATTTTTATTATTTTTCTAATATTTATTATAATTTGTAATTTTGAGTGTAATTGACTTAGCCCTGAAGAGGATCTGCAACAGATCGAAACGTTGGCTAGAAATGAATAAATATCATGGCTCGAAGAGATGCATATAGTCATTTAATCTGTATTATCACCGTCGAACGATAAAAGCATCTTTTATAATATATTCCCGTCTCTTTTTTAAATAATTTATTTTTTTATTTATTTAAATTCTCAAACGGATCAAGCCCATGATACAATAGTTGAAGAAAAGAAAAACTGAATATTTTCAATAGGTTTCGTAACTAACTCATAAATAAAAAAATAAAAAACTAAGAATAGTCTAGAGTTGGTCTAGATTCTTTACAATTAAATAATAAAGAGCGATACACGTCAAACCACTCGAAATTTACGTAACAAAGTAAACTTTTTTTATAAGATGGAGAGTGATTATAAATAGTTATGTTATAGATAACAAAATAAAAAAGTAAATAATTTTACAACTTACAATTTCTATAATTATTTCTACGCATAAATTTTGCGCGATTGTCAAAACGGTCACCAAATAAAAACACGGGCATGTATAATTATAAATATTTTTATATCAAATGTCGTTTTATTTACATAATACAAATTATTACACTAAATAAAAAAAATAATAAATATAATACAGATGTGTCCTATACCTAATTTATTCGTCTGACTTGCCGATTTTCGTGTGCCCAACAATCCATTTGTGGTATTTGTCTACTCTCGTGTAAATACCAGGGTAATATATGGATCCGCACTCCATGCCTGAAGAAACAATGCCAGCGAGTTTACCGTCAATGACAGCTGGGCCACCAGAATCGCCCTGACAGGCGTCGCTCGAACCTTTACCGGCGCAAAACATGTTGTTGGTGATTGGGTCTCGAATGTATTTAAGCATACAGGTCAGATGGTCGACTACAGGTACAGTTGCAATTTTGAGAATGCTCGAAGCCTTTTGGTATTCCTAAAATACAAGCGAATAGTAGAAATTATTATTATCACCTCTAATCGAATAATGTTGACTAGTACTTACGCCCTCCTTTCCGTATCCGGAAATGATCATTGTGTCACCGACTTTCGGAGCCTTCGTCGCCAGGGGAACGGCCTTTTGCTTTTCGCTAAATTTGATCGGCTTTACCAGCTGTCAAAAATAGATGTAAACACGTTAATTGACGTTTTACTGTACAGTATCACGCATACAATTTGATTAGTTAACTGTTTACATTGTAACATTTGATTTACTACATGATATTCATTAATTTTCAGCCTCGTTTTCAGCTTACCTTAATTAAACTAATGTCATTGTCGTTGGTGTACTCGTCGTATCCGCGGTGGATGATGACTTTGTCAATTTGATGCCTTTGACCTCCTCTAGATCTGTAAGTAGCTCCAGTGCGGACGGACATGGCAAACGTATCTCTGCAAAAAGCAAGAAACGGTCGATGTAAAATTTAGTTTTTAGGTTTCTTTCTTTGTGTTGGATTATTTATGCAAATAAAAATTTACTAACTCGAAACAATGAGCAGCCGATAGAAGCCAATACTCAGAAATTATAGCAGCACCACAAATAGCGGTACCCAGTTGTAATACTTGTGCCTACAAACAAAAGAATTATAAACGTTATGCAATAATACTCGTAAATACACTATACGTAAAGAAAAAAAACTTTGCTAAAACATCGGAATATCTATGAATTTACACATCACAGCGAGATTGGATCTTGCTGTGCAGCATTAATTACAATATCAGTAAGCATTAATTTAACGATGGATGTGGTTGGTGGTTACAAAAATTGAAGCTTTGCGAACCATTCAAACGAAACAACCGCACTCCACACTTTTATTTTATTTACACAGAGCACCACGAATTTTTCGAAAACCAAGAGAAATCAATCACTCACCTGGTACGGCGCTTCGGTGATAGGCGCATAGACACCTCCGACGATCTTCTCCATCTCATGAGCCTTGTTATCTGCACACGTGAACCATATAGCACAAAGACATTAAGTATTACCGATAGTAAATCCTTGTACACACATTTCGTGTAAAAATGTAAATAAAAAGAAACAGTATATGTATTCTTCCCAAGTGTGTGTATGCGTGTATGCACATTACACTTACCGACGTAAAAACAGTTCGCGCCAGCAATTAGGCACGTAAGTCCGAGACACACGAGCTTCATGATGCGAAGAGAGCGCGAACAAAAAGTAAGTGTTCACGCTGCGTAACGTTCTTTTATATTGACGGCCGCTCGGCGAAAATCACATGTGTCGTGTGTGTACTACTACGTACGGCATTGCCGCTACACGTCAGCCTCCAGCAATTCCTCGAGAATTCGTGCTAGTCTGCAGCAGCGCGTTGCGCGAACACGTTGTCGGAATCTAATTAATTTTTGCGCTAAGATTGAACCGCCGGTTGTGCATACAGTGTTACGTACCCGACTGTATTCGATTTCGCTTGTTACAGTTCCGACGCTTAACGGAGACGGGGATAACGCCGGTGCGCACGTCTGGAGTGGAAAAAGGCTCGGACGCTAAAGAGACACACACGCGCTCGAAAGAAATTTCCGCACTCTCGGGATACTTTGTTAGTCCAAGGTCTCATTAATTCTCCGCGATCGGTATAAAGCGCGGCTTTAATGGATACTAGAGACTCGCCGCGTTGTAAGAGCTATATAGGTATACGCTTTTCTCGATGTAACGACGACAACGAGCGCGCGGTTGATAAAGCTTTTCCAGAATATCCTATTTATGTAAACAAAGATTTTTGCATTCGCCATTCTCATTGGTCGTAGCGTATTCAAAAAATTATGCGGAATCCGCGGGAGTACAGCATCACTGAAAAGTGATGATTCCTCTCTCATTCTCAGTCGCGGATGAATCATAGATTTAGTTATCAACGAACGTGTTTTTCTTGAGTGTACACATAAGTTTTACCGGAAAGATGTTAACAGTATTTTCCTGGCAAAAAGTATTGCTGCAATTAACCTTAGTTATTTTTAATAGAATACATTTTTATGGAAAAAAAATTTCATTCTGAATTATATGTTAATTTATGTAAACATCGTGAATAAAATTAACTATTATTCTTTGTTCGCGTGACATGTTCAAATGACTTGCAATTGTACGCGTTTATATCCATACACACCTATAAATTCTAATGCATCTCATTTTCAAGGCAAGTAAACGATTCTTATGTGTTTATTAAAAAATTACTATTCATTTACAACAGTTGATGTCTTAACGAATGTTACTAAATCTACATATAGCGCCGTGAATAAAAAGTGATGTTACTCGCGAGCAGAAAAATTCTTTCGAATTAACTAATTTACAATGTCAATCCCGTGATTTGGGCGATCCATTTGTGATATCTGTACAATTGAGTATAGATACCAGGATGCACAGAAGATCCGCACTTATTGCCCCAAGAAACAATGCCAACTAATTTATCATCGATAACAGCTGGTCCCCCCGAATCGCCTTGACAAGAATCGGTCTTTCCTTCACCGGCGCAAAACATATTTATCGTGACAACATCAGGAAAGTAAGCCTCTTCACATTCGGCATGATCAATGACGGGAACCCAAGCTACTCTTAAAATTGGAGATCTTGGTCCCTTCTCCTGCGTGGAAACAATCGATTGAGGAATTCGTAATAAATTTTTAAACATGGTTAATTAGCATATTTTAAACAAAAAACTGAACCCACCCTTATCCTTCCAAAACCAGAAATTTTAATTCTCTGGCCAACCTTAGGAGGCACACGTGTTATTTCGATTGGCTGCTGTTTATCGTTGAAAACAATTGGCTTCACTAGCTATGCAATTGATAAAATAACCCATATTAGTATTTGTAAAAATAGATCTTCAATACGTTGCATAGGTAAAAAGAATAAATATTACCTTGATTAAGGTAATATCATTATCGAAGGTGTCTACATTGTATCTATGATGAAAAATAATGCTTTCAACTTCACGTTGTTGTCCACTGTGAGCATGGTCGGACTGTGTAATAACTGTGATATGCCTGACCTCGTTCCTGTATTTTAGGATTATGATTAAAATTATTGTATAAGTGTAAATTGAATAAGGTTGAATTAGATTGATAGATTAATTAATTAACTCGAAGCAATGAGCTGCAGTAAGAATCCAGTACTCAGAAATTATTGATCCTCCACATTCTTGTGAACCATCAAAAAGAATTTGAACCTACAATAATTATTCTATAATTATACTAAATTATTACGATTCGTGTAGGTAATGTATGAAATATTTAGTTTTTTTGAACCTGGTATGGCGCTGCGTCGATACGAGTAGGGTAGCCTCCAACAATTTTTCCTGCCTTTGATTTCCCATTATCTTGCATAAATTAAATAAACATAAGATTTTCTTTGCAATTGTTGTTAATTAACTAAACTATAATAAATATTACCAATATAGAAGCAATTTGCGCTAGCGACTAGAACAAAAAGAAATAAAAAATTTCTCATTGTGATGTCTCGTCTGGGAAACAACTAGCGGATTTTAGCGTGAAATGTGAGGTTTAAATATTCTCAATTTTAAAAAAACTATATTGAGAAAAAGAATAGAGCTTTTGTCTGGGGTATTCGAAGCAAATAAAGTTGAAGATAACAAATTCTTGTGACGCCTTTTGTATCGAAAAAAAATTTGTATAGGACTTATAATGAACCTCATATTAATATCAGTTAAATTATTTTATAATTGCATAGGTGTAGGAAATGATATTACCATGAGTAAATAGAGCTAAATTTGTAAAAATTAATTTATTTCATAATATTCGACGAGAGTTCCAGTACACTTTTTCGTAAACATATTCAATAGATACGCACAAATGAGTGAATTATATTTGTAAATTGCTGGTACAAGTACTTTCTAACAATGCAAGCTGTTCAAATCTAATAATATAGAGCTTTACAAATTGAAAATCTTTAATTATTGTTTAAAATATTTCCTCACGTGACTGTGTCACGTGAATAAATTTATTATTGTTCTTTATTTGCGTGACATTCGAATGACTTGCAATTATATGCGTTTATACCCATACACACCTATAAATTCTCATGCATCTCATTTTCAAGGCAAATAAAAGATTCTTATGTGTTCATTAAAAAATTATTATTTATTTAATATTCGTAGCGAATCTACATATAGCGCCGTATATCTGCCACGAATAAAAAGTGATGCTACTCATACGAGCAGCAAAATTCTTTCCAATTGTCTAATTTACAATGACAGTCCAGTGATTCGGGTGATCCATTTCCGATATCTGTAAACCTGAGTGTAGATACCAGGAAACTCAGAAGATGCGCACTTATCGCCCCAAGAAATAATACCAACTAATTTATTATTAATAACAGCTGGTCCCCCCGAATCGCCCTGGCAAGCATCGGTCTTTCCCACACCGGCGCAGAACATATTCATCGTGACAACGTCGGGAAAGTAAACCTCTTCACACTCGGTATGATTAACCACGGGAGCCCAAGCTACTTTTAAAGTTTGAGAGCTCCGTCCCAGCTCCTGGATGCAAACAATCGTTGGAGTTCGTAAAATATTTTTAAAAATGGTTCATTTACACATATTTTAAACAAAAAGCCGAACCCACCTTTATCCTTCCAAAGCCAGAAATTTTAATTCTCTGGCCAACCTTAGGCGGTGCATTTGTTATTGCGATTGGCAGCTGTTGATCGTTGAAAACGATTGGCTCTACAAGCTACGCAGTTCATAAAATAATCCGCATTAGCATTTGTAAAAATAAATCTTCAATAAGCTCCACGAGTAAAACGAGTGAAAATTACCTTGATTAAGCAAATATCATTATCGTTAGTGTCTGTATCGTGCCTATGATGAATAACAATTCTTTCAACTTTACGTTGTTGTCCCTTGTAAGCGTGGTCGGACTGCGTAATAACTGTGACATTTCTGCCCTCGTTCCTGTATTTTAGGATTAGGATTAAAATTATTGTATAAGTGTAAACTGAATAAAGTTGAATTAGATTGATAGATTAAGTAACTGACTCCAAGCAATGAGCTGCGGTAAGAATCCAATACTCAGAAAGTATTGCACCTCCACATTCTAGTGAACCATCAAAAAGAATTTGAACCTACAATAATTATTCTATAGTTACTAAACTATTATGATTTGTGTAGGTAATGTATGAAATATATAGTTTTTTTTAAACCTGGTATGGAGCTACGTCGATATGTGCATAGTGGCCTCCAACAATTTTGCCTGCCTTCGATTCTTCCAAATCTTATAATAAATTAAATAAAAATAAGATTTTCTTTACAATTGTTGCTAATTAATTAAACTATAAAAAATCTTACCAAAAATTAAGCAACTTGCGCTAGCGACTAGAGCAAAAAGAAATATAAAGTTTCTCATTGTGATGTCTCGTCTTTGAAACAACTAGCGGCTTTTTGCGTGAAATTTGGGGTTTAAATATTCTCAATTTAAAAAAAAACTATATTGAGAAAAAGAATAGAGCCTTTGTCTGGAGTATTGAAAGTAAATAATTCGAGATAAAAAATGTGTATAGGACTTTGTAAATCAATTAAATTATTTTATTATTGAAGGTGTAGGAATTGATCTTACCATAAATGAATAGAACTAAATTTGTAAAAGTAAATTTATTGCATAATATTCGATGAGAATTCTAGCACATTTTTCGTAAACATATTCAATAGATACGTACAAATGAATGAATTATAATATTACATTGTTCTGTTTCTTTGTAAATTACTGGCACAAGTGGTTTCTAACACTGTAAGTTGTTCAATTCTAACAATAAACAATAGAGCTTCACAAAAATGACGTGACAATACAATACAATAAAGTATACGCAAAATAAACAGTGGATATATCTGTGAAATGAAGGCCTTTTATTATTTAAAATATTTCCCTTTAATTACGCGCCCGATTACGCATTGTACTTTCTGTACATCGCAGTAGCACCAAGTTTTCGCGTATCTTCAAACTTTTTACAAGAAAATATTGCGGTTTATTCCTGTTACTCTTCTAATCCACTTTCGATACGGATATATCTCGGTGTATACGCCAGGATGATAATTCGATGCACATTTCAGACCCCAAGACACAATGCCGACCAACTTGTTGTTTACGACTGCTGGTCCTCCTGAATCGCCCTGACAAGAGTCCGTCTGACCGTCTCCAGCGCAGAACATGTTATCGGTGACCACGAGAGGAAGATACCGCTCGGAACAAACATTTCGGTCAACTACAGGGGCGTACGCTATTTTTAGTATTGACGAAGGCTCCTCGTCGTTGTCCTGAAAAACATTAAATTTTGCAATTATTTGTAATTGATGTAACTCGATTGAATGAAATGCTTTATTAAATAGAATAGCTTACGTCTTCCTTTCCAAAGCCAGATATCGTTACATTGTCTCCGATTCGCACTCGCCTCTGGGATATTACAATGGGCTTTTGATTCTCTTTGAAGCGAATAGGACTTTTCAACTGAAAATAAAATTTCCGTATATTTAGACTGAACACCTGCTGATTTTTGTACTTTTGAATTGGATATAATTTTTTGCATACCATAATTAAACTGATATCGTGGTCCAATATTTTCGGATCGAATTTATCCGGTAGAACGATTTTTTCAATTTCGTGTATTTCACCTTTCGACCTATATCCTGAACCAGTGCGTATAGCCAGATCTTCCAGGTCTCTAGAAAAGTACAATTTTTCGTGATTCACACTTAAAACGAGAATTCACAATGGTTAGTTTGAACGATTGCTGCAATTTGTACTTACACAATGCAATGAGCAGCTGATACAAGCCAAATTTCGGAAATTATCGATGCCCCGCAAGTATGGAGACCTTGCGAAATGACTTGAGCCTGTACACGTAATTCAACGTCATTAGTTTAAAAAACTTTTTCCACATATCTTCAAAATCTACGAATATCGCGTGCACTTACTTGATAAGGAATATTATTGATACACTCGTAGTCGCCTCCGACAATTTTTGGTTCCTGCGGGTCACCTACACAAATGTTCATAATTTTTCTCAATTAAAGAATGCTTCGATATCAAAACTTATCATTGACATTAGTAAAAAAAACAATCAAAAAAATTACGTCTCCAAAAATCGGCACAACGGACGCCAGCCACGCAGGACAAAATCAATAACCAAATCATATTCAAACTGTTCTCTCTCTCGACTTTCTCGTTTACTCCCCGTCCACGAAATTTCCTTTAGCCACAGCGACGGCGACAAGTCGACTGCTAACTGAGACGTCATCCGCTCGGGACTACCTGCGACTACCTGCCTCCGAATTTGCATCCACCAAATTTCGCAGAGATCCAGTCGAAACCTCGAGCACTGCCCTCTTTGAAAGTTTTCCCGAAGGAAAATCACACGCTTTGCGTATGTATATACACGCGCCCTCCTCCCGATTTTTCGCCCCTCGAAATTCGACGCGCACGCCGCGCAAACAATGCCTCGCGCTAACGAGGCAGTCGGGCAGCTCAGGTGCGTCGATAATAAATCGTTCGAAACTGAAATTTGTTTTTTTTTCCTCTCCACCTGTTAAGAGCAGTAAGAGAGCGAGAAAACATCTGGTGAACATTTTCCGACAATGCAAGGCACCTTGCGGCTGGAAAGCAGAGATGCATTATTCATGATATACGCACGCGGTCGGGCGCAGATACAGCCCTCGTAAAAGTACGCGTGAAGTACAGTGTCCGGCGCGCGTCGAGCAGTCGAAACATCACGTACCGAACTCTTTTTCCCACTTTCATAAATCAGCTTTCCCCCCACCCCACCCCCGCAATTGGCGAAAAAAAAGTACGTCTCACTCGGGGCCCCGTGTACACATTATAAATCAAGAAGATTTCGCGCGTCCTCGCAGCAAAATGCGGAAGAGGCAACGGAAACGGAGCGAAATGAGGCCCTAATGAATGTGGAGGCATGCCCGCGAGACGTGCCGAGGCATCTCTCTCTCTCCGCACCAGCTACGTAGGATAATACACGTGCACGTGCAGCCCGAAGAGAAAAAGGCGTTCGGGAGAGAGAGAGAGAGAGAGGCGAGTTTTGGAGGGAAAGAAGAAAGGAGCGGACAGGTGCCGGTAAGGGGTCCCCTTCCCGCCTAAGCGCCTTTTTCAGGGTCGAGAATGGGGGGGGGGGAGGGGAGCAGGTATAGGCGCAAGAGACGCTCGTGTATACTCTAAGGAGTCTCTCTCTCTCTCTCTCTCTCGAGGCTCACGAAAAACGCCCGGCCGCAACGCGAGCAACAAAAGAGAGCTCGAGCTTCAGGGTCGAGGGAGGGGGGGAGGGGAGCCCGTCCACCGCGATGCACCTGATCGGAGACGCGCTACGTCATCTGCGCCGTGCCTCAGGTGCATCGCGCCGGATTTGAGCGGAGAGAGAGAGACCCCGAGGCGCGGGTATTTCGAGTGCGCTGGTGCGTAACAGGCCCGCGGTAGCGAGATGGCTCTCGTCCTTATAGGCAGACACGCGCGCGTGTCCCAAGGAGCTGTTATGAAAATCGTTACGAGGATTTCTCCACGCCTGCTGATGGTTTTCTGCTTCCTCTTCGTTTCTCTCTCGCTCTCTCTCTTTTTTTGGGTGGCTGTATACACCGCACGATATTGGCTCTCTTGACTTTTCCAGTTTCTCGTGTTGTATAGGTGTAGTTATCGTGAGGGTGAGCACGTGGCTCCGGGGCGAGAAATAGGCTGGATCATTGTTCGAGTAATGAGATTTTTTTTTTTGTAATGAATCGACAGAAGCTCGAGGAGGCGGGCTCGTGTTCGGGGCGGCTCGAGAATCGAGGCTTGGGGTGGAAATTGACGATTTTCGTTGGTTAACGGGTTAATTGATTGGAGGCGTTTTCGATCAGAGTCATTGTTAAAAGCGCATTAGGGCGATGGAATGGACAATAGGAAATTTTAATTACGCGAGATTTTAATTATGTGACGAGAGCGATGAGAATGAAAAAAATCACGTTGACGGAGTAATTATAAAAAAATTTTGGTGTACTTCGTTATTATGTAGATTATTTTCGCAGTTTTCGATTTAATTATACGAAAACATTGTGCATTATTAAATATTGTACATGAAATTCACTGATTCTTCGTTCTATCGATCTATTCACTGCAAAAATTACGCACAATTACACAAATATATAAAGTAGCTAATATAAGTAATTTTTATAGTCGCATCTCGGAACACCGCGTTTACGTGTAATAAACAAGTGTACGCAATTATTATTTATGATCTAACAAATATTTGAGGTTATGACATTCAGAGCATTTTAACCAATCAGCGTGACTCCGACAACCTCTTAAACATTAACAAATATCGTTTTCTTTCAACACAACGTGTTATTAAAACTCATATAAACCAGTATTATAGTTTTCCTAATGTCATTTATACGCTTTTTTCCCCCATTTACTTAACTCTTTTATTTCTGCCTTTTATAATATATTATTATTCTTGCTGTACTAGGCTCTTTTATGTTACTCAAACTAGAAGGCATATAACTTCATTTACATTTTTTGTTAAATTAGCGGCTTTTTTTTCCTTCTGCAACATCATCTGGCGTAAAAATTTGAATTTTTAATTGACTTTCGAAACGCTTTGGAAGTATCTGCAATTATAATCCATACGTGCAATTACTGTTAAGAAAATCGCATTCTTGCGAAATTAGCATTTAATTTTTATTTCTAATGCATCGCATACGACTCGATGCATTACAAACTGTATCTACTCAAAAATCCAACCCCACACTTTGCAATATTCCGTCGATCAAGCTGCATAAAAAAAACAATGCTATAATATCGATAAAATTCATTCATCGTCGCACCCCTCGCTCGAAGGTATTTATTCGCAGTGTCTTAATTGCACGTCCAGCGCAGCAAACGATATACACCGGCATTCCCCGAAGAATCGTTAAAATTAATAGATACACACGCGTTCCAACCATCATCCGTCATCTCTCGCCGCGGCCGTGTAACACGCGCGCGATAATGGACAAACCGAGTTACCTTTTTTCTCTCTCGCTCTCTCCTATCCGCGAATTTCACGCAGCTCTCCTACTTACATCCCTTATCTCCGCGAAATCTCATAATCCATCTCTCTCTCTCCGCGTCTCGAAAATGAAAAGCACCGCGCCAACGAGATACACCTATAATACAATACACGTCTCGCCGTCCATTAGATGCTCGATTAAGCGCGAGTACACTCGCTGTGCGCGGCGTTATATATATATATAAAGCCCCGGAACCGCGCGATCGTCGCAAAAACTCTCTCGGCGAACTGTATATATCCCGCTCAGTAATAGAAACGGATAGGCGCAAAAAAGGGACGAGCGAGAGAGAGAGAGCCGCGCGGAAAACAAAGCCGTGTCGTCCATTATCGAAGGAAATTCATTCATTAACCGATATACACCGCTGTACTATTATACGCCGCGCTATCTCCACCGCCGCGATCTCCAGTCCATAAATCGCGTTCGCGAGGCTCTCGTATCGCGTATACGTACACGCGGTGGCTCTTCTCTTCTGTCGTCGTCGCGAGACACTGTACATTTATGCCTACAATATGCGCATAGAATCGAGAGAAACCTCGAGCTCTAGTACTCGGCGTCTGTCGCAACGAAGACAGAAGACTCTCTCGCGCGCGCGCGCGCAGGTGCTCCTCTCTCGCGGAGCTGCTGACGCGGCATCGCGAGTCAAATAGCAAACGGGGGCGAGAGAAAGGCTGGATATGCTCATCCTCGCGGTGCTTACGTAACGCGTCGCTCCGGTGCATGCATAGGTATGTACTATGTATATATAGCGTATACAGTACACCCTATCCAGGTCGCCGATGCTGCTGGAGGATCTCTCTGTGCACAGCTTTTCTTCTTCTTCTCCTGTTATTGTTTGGGATAGTATACAGAGCCTGCGCACGCGCTTCTGTGCGCGCCGGGTTAATTGCCCCGAGGCGGAAGAGCACATCGCGTTGTGTAAGTGTAAGTATTGTAATGAACTTCGGCCTTCCTCGGTGATTTCGTGCCGCGTTTGTACATCTGTGCGCGATCGTGAAGAAGAATCGATTGAAGCTTTTGAATTTTTTTTCTTTCTTGCTCTCCCTCTCTATCCACGGAGATGACGAGCACCGATGGAGAGAGAGAGGATTGAACTCGCGTCCGAGCGTGTATAATTAAAAATTTATTTATATTCCGATTGATATACACGCCGTGTACGCGCGGAGAGATGGAATCGAAGCTTCGGATGCATTAATCATTACACAGCGGTAATGGACTTATCAGGAGGAATCCTTCGCCTCTCTCGATCGATGTTTTTCACGAAAGCGATACTTACATAAATATGAAATAGCATCTCTCGCTCTCTCTTTCTCGGCGCTCATTAACTTTTCTATCCCGCGCACAATAAATCCCGGCGACTAACACACAAAGCCGATGCGGCTATTGTTACACACACACACAGTGTGTGTCGTGCCAACGAATCACCTCGAGGCGCTGCATCCTTATATTTTCCAAGTTAAACACATAGCTCCGCTTGAAATGCAAGTGTATGGAACGAGTACGCGGTACATACACACAAACACGCGGCTCTTTTTGCGCTCGCGCGCGTTTCAACACACTCCGGCTCACCTTCACGCAACAGGGGAGTTTGCGGAGCCGTCGACGACGACGACGACGACGACGACGTAGTAGTAAGTAGTGGAATGAAATTCTTTCCGGTTTTTTTTTTTTTAAAGGCTGAGCGTCGCGATGTACACATCGCACACACGCGCCGAGAGGTAGGGTCAGCTTTCAATTCCGCGTTGCGAGAAACATGATGAATTGCCGGCGCGGGGATTATTGCGACGACGACGACGACGCTCTGCGCGCGCCTTTAATTGAATTTCATGCCTCTCGGGCTGCTATAGTCGCTCGGAAGAAGTACAGCGACAGTAGAGGCGTAAGGTTTTAACAAGAGGATTCGGATTCTAGCTCCAAATCGAGTTTCAAGCTGGAACACTTACAGCGCAAGAGGGACAATACCGTCGAAAATGTGTGCGTATACCTATAGGCTGCGCGTATAAGCCGATCGTAGAAATTCGATCCATTATTTTCACGTTAAGAGGCAAAAGGTAACCCGAAGATCTCTCTGGACCGTCTTAAAATCCCATCGACGTCGCAGCGAGAGAGAGGACACTTCTTTTCAATTTCGTGCGGCGGCCGAGCGAGAGATGAGACGGCAGAAGGGCTTGAGAGAGAAGATTAGCCTGCGGAGTCGGAGACGTCTCGGAAGGGTCGCTTCGGGGACACACACGCGCGCACGACAACCTGTTTTTCCTCTCCACTCGAAATTCATCGGTCACCGCCACTTGATGCGCCTCGTCGTCGTCGCGCCGTGTGTCGCCTCGTCTCGTCTCGCCCGCGGTACACACCGCGCGCTGAGAGTAACTAATGGTCGCGATAAATCTATATAGATTTTTAACCCTTGGGGGAGAGGTTGGAGCTTGTATTATCCTCGGGAGCGAGGCGTACAGTACGATTGGAATCGTGTTTGAGTGAGATTTTTACGTTTATTTACGAGACGACGGGCGACTTTCGTGAATCTCGAGGACGACGACGCGCCACGACGCGGTACACGTCGTAAATTCGTTTTCTCGCCCTGTACTCCTCGGTCGAAGTGGTGTCGTTGAACTGTACGATGGGTGGCTTTTTTTGGGGGGAAAAGCATTTTTCTTTTGGACACGGGAGAGACGTTAGCTGTCGTCTCGGTTAGACATCTATATCGCTTTTCTATTGAAGGGACGGTTTCGGTGTTGTCGACTTTGGAAATTTTGTTGAAATATATTGTTCTCCTATATTGAAATCGATCTGTGAAAGAAATATTTAACATTCGTTTTAATTTTAAGGTTTGATTTTTTTATTTATCATTTGGATTAAAAAAAAATCTACAGAAAAATAATAAACGAAAACATTTATTTTTACTTCTAGCCACAAACATGATAAAAGTTACTCTAAATTTTAGACAATATACCTATAACAGTCCAAGTTTTAGATATAATACCTATAATAATCATCTTGTCAAAAACTTAATTCCAGCAAATTATTTTATAAATCAGTTCTAAGAACAAATCTGAAATAATAACAGCTTGCTCATTTCGTCGAAACGTATATATAAAAAGTGAAGACGAAAAAATCATTTATTTTAAACAGTTGAGCATTTAGAATATACCGTTATCGCTTAACAGCTCCAAAACGACGCTATCGTCGATTTCACGCATCACCCGCCGCATAGACTTATTATATACAATTGAAAACAAAAACGCGAACGCACACCCCTAATTAACATCAAACTCTCTTTTGTCGCGCACATTACAAGCGCAGCGTCAGAGTACGAGAGGATTAGGCGAAAATTATGCGATAATCGTAATACATATCCGCTGTGGGAAAAAAAGAACGGCCGGAGATCGCATCGTGGAAACTGAGAAGCTTCCGTGAAATGTATGCAGCCGCGCGTGCACTCTTACTCGCAAACGAACGCGTAACAGTTCGAAAAACGGTATTATGCTCTCTCGACGGCGGTGTATTACTCGACTCGTTGATTCTCCGCTGTATACATCCTCGGCGCTTGCGAATTGCACGAAAGCGTTATTTCTTCACCTCAGCCGCTCGTATACTCTATTGCGCCGCGGCAGCGGCTATTCTAATCCAACCCAACCGAGAGAGCAAAAAGGGATCCCCCGCACTCTCGCGAGCTCACAATCAATAAGTTAATACCCCGTAAATTCAACTACGCATAATCCATTATAACTTTCCCTCCGAGGCGCTTTTCCTTCCTTCCTATACGGACACCCGCAGCAGCGGATCGAGAACAGCGAAATTACAGGCCGTCGTCTATATACATCCGGACTGACCGCAGCCACACGCGGCCGGCCATAATACAGTCCTGCTGCTGCCGAAGGAAGCTGCGGCGCGATTCAATGTGCGCACCTGTGCGCCTCGGCAAAGCCGGCTTCCTGCATCGCGATATGCCCTCACGAGTGTCGGGCGAAATGCATCGACGAGAAAGGAAAGCAGTAGTGCCAGTCTGCTATACATAGTCGTGCGTTAATCTCGAGAAATGTCCCGCGGAAAGTTGTCAGTGTTTTTACGATAATTAGACGTTGAAGGAGGCTCGTTCTAAGCTGCGCTATATCACGATGGGACGGAGGAGTCTTACTTTGGGTCGAAGTAGTTTTCGCAACGAGAGGACGTATCGTGTGGATGATTCGTCTGTCGTGCAGTTGTAGTTACCAGATGGTGTAAAGTGAGTTATTGGTTGGTATATATACTTGTGTTTTGATGAGGAAATTTATTTGAGAAGCAGTAGGGTGTATACCAATTTGCGAAAAAACTTACCGGTCCTATAGTTTCTCCTTTATGATTGGCCATGTGAGGTTTATAGAGATCGGCTTGACTTACCTGTAAAAGAGAATTGAACAATTAAAGTATGATTTATCAACATTTTTTTGGAGGACATTCACATGTCAAGTCACAAAGTCTGAAATGCAAAGTTTTAAAAGTTCTTTATTCGTCAAAAATATTCAAGCATGTTGTGCACAATCAAGTTATAATCTACTATCAAACTCGCATATAACAATGCCTTCTAGGTGTAATGGAAAATTTCATTAACGAATCGAGAATGTCCACAAAGGTGTTGCTCTTATCCAGGTGAATACTGATGGGCTCAAAGCGTCGGTAATTTCGTATTCTTTCGAATCCAGTCGCGGTACTTGAACACAATTGTGTAGAGACCGGGGAAGAATTTGGATCCGCACTCCATGCCAGCGGAGACAACACCGGCTAGTTCACCATCGATGACACCAGGACCACCAGAATCACCCTGACAAGCGTCAGTTTTACCTTCACCGGCGCAGAACATGTTGATAGTGATCGATTCATTCGCCTTTTTGTACATTTCGTTGCAGTCATTGTAATCGACCACTGGAACCGTAGCTACTTCCAGCACGACGGAATATCCCAGATCCTCCTGGAAGAATTAAAATTGGTGCTGTAGTCATGAAATTGCGGGAAATGGAAAATTAGTGGTACATGGAAAGTTAATGAGATTTTTCAACGCAGCGCAAGAGATTGCATACTTAGTCGAATCAACATTGTTACGTAATGAACGAATTCGCAATATCCCTTGAAAGCGATTTGATATACTTTGCTGATAAGAAAATTTGTTCAGTTATAATACATTAAGGGAGTGTTTGAACAGCTTGCAGAATTAATAAAAAAGTAATGAAAAAATAATGACTTTTTTCTCGTTTTTTCTCTTTCTACTTACGCCTTGCTTTCCGTAGCCAGAAATTAGCATGACGTCGTGGGTTTTTGGAAATCTTGTGGCAATCTTAACAGCTTGTTGACGCTTATTGAAGATTATTGGTTTCTGAACCTGTGGTAAAGAGTTTTAAATGACATAAATTTCAAGAAAACCAATTGCACAAATTCTAATTTTGCAAAATCAAACCTTTAGCAAAGCTATGTCGTTGTTTTGGGTTTCTGGATTGTAGTTTGCATGTACGATGATTTTGACGACTCGATGAAGTTCTCCACCCGTCGAAACATTCGATGATCCGGTGATGACCGACAATTTTGGATTTGCTCCCCTACACAAATGTTATTCAACAGGATAAAGGAATAGAGCAACATGATTTTGTATAGATTTTAAGCTACTTACACTATGCAATGACCAGCAGTTAGAAGCCAATGTTTAGCAATGATGGTAGCACCACAAATTTGCCTGTCATTTTGCACCAATTGAGCCTACACAATGTTTAAATCGTAATTAGATTTTTAGAGACTCTGTCGGTACAAAATTGATCGTATTTATCTTACTTGGTATGGCACGTATTCGATGCCAGCTTTATTGCCTCCAACGATCTTTTCCTTCTTGTTTAGATTGGAGTCGTTGTTGTCTAAATAATTTCAGCATTATTTTTACTTATTCTCAATGCATTTTTTCAATTGCACGTAAAATATTGAATATTCGAAGTACATACCGACGTAAAAAGCGTTAGCGCCGATGATGATGAAAGAAAAATATAGTAGCTTCATCGAGAGCTTCATGATAAAGGTGTTCCGAAATTACCGTAGATAACTGAACGAGCCTCACATACGGTACAAGACTGAATTTGAATACATGTAGGAGTGTAAGTATATATCAAATAATAGTTATGATAATAAGATTTTCAAGAGCATCTGCCCGTTTCTGGCTTATCACTCCATTGTGTTTGATCAGATAATGAAAAAGATAAGTGAAGTGTATTACGAATTCGAAAGAAAAAAAGTTACGTTATATTGGTTAAGATAAAAAGTATATTTTGGTTATCAAAAAATTACCGCTCCAAGTCTCAACAAAAATTCGCCACAAACGTCATCTAATCCTTGTTCAGATAAATACTCTATAGCAGGAACAGCCCAAGAGCAGTATTTTTCTATTCTGTGAATCTGATGCACCTGCGAAATTTTTTTGCCCAAGTGAAAAAAATGAAGACTATTATTCAAAAGCTCAGTCCTCTTTCCGTCATTTTAAGAACCAAAAAAAAAATTTATTGCCTCATTTCCGCGTGTGCGCGCACACATAATATCGGCATATTAAACGTCATATAGAGAGCGCTAGCTTGTAATTACGCTTTATAGACACTCGAAGTGTCCACTACCGTAAAACTTCTTACTTCGCAGCGCACACATCCGAGTAATTTTCTTTTTGTCAAAGAGCTGCGCGCATCGTCAAAAAGTTTCCTCCTCGCGAGCGAGAAGGTAACATTGTCGCAAATAACACATCGTTAAAGCCGAGGCATAAAAAGAAATAGCATAACTGGAATCCCGCGCGATACAATCCCTTCAAGAATAAGCTCACTTTAGCATTTTAACGACTCTCCCCGCCGCCGCTCTCCGCAACGAGGCACTAAAAGCTCGCTGTAAAAGTTCCAAGGTTAGCCCATCTTTGTTCCTTCATTTTATCCTACACTCTTTCTCTCTTCTATTTTTTCTCTCTCCACACCTTCGTTTTCGCTATATTGTCTGTGTGCCTCTGGCTCGCGATTGCCCTCCAGAGTCCATCCTCTCGCTTATATATTTCATAATACACTCTGCTGTAGTGCGAGGCTTCTTCTTTCGGCTCAGAGTCCGTTTCGCTCGGTTTCGCGGTGCACGTGTGCGTCCCGTGCCGAGGACCTATCGGGAGGATCGGCCTCGAAAAAGCGAGTCGCGAAAAAAAATCCAGCCGAGTATATTAAGGGCGAAACTGGTTCTCTGCTCTCTCTCTCTCTCTCTCTCTCTCTCTCTCTCTCTCTCTCTCTCTCTCTCTCTCTCTCTCGCCTCTGCTACATAAGCGAGAGAGATGTATATTTGGTGTTTTGGTATACGTGGTCAGACCCCTTTCGCATATACAATATATACATGCACTATATGCAATGTATGTATAGGTATTTTGCGAATAGTACATTATTAAACGACAAAATCGAGTTTGGTCGTTTAATTCAATGTGTAGAGATGATTTTTCGTTAATAAATTAAGTGTAATGCTTTTGAAGTTTCGTAAGGAAAAGTTAAGAATTATAATTTCGAGTGTCATCTTACTCCAATCACTTGTGAAATAATGATGACAATTACAAAATGAATATTTTTTTTACTTATAAAAAAATGAATGACGATTAGACTAAATGATCAGATAAAAGAAAACAATAGTATAAAATAGTAAAGAATTGTACATCTTTGACTAACATGTTACTGTTATTTCGTTGTCCTACACCAAAATTTTCCCAAACAAAGTTATATTGTAATCAAAACAATGTGTTTGTGGCAATTGTACATGTATTTTCTAAAAATTTGTACTTTGTTATTGTAACTAAACGTTTAATTATGCCAAACTATGTCACTTAATTTCCTCAAATATGATTTGGTCAAATACGAACAAGGATTTGGTTGTGGTAACCAAATATAATTGTCGGAACCAAACTCTTCTCTCAGTGTGTACACGTGTGCGTTTCGAGCACGCAGAATTCGTCTGTGTATATGTACTGCATTGTTGTGTGACGTCAAGAAACGATTAAGTACAATCGCAGCGACGGCTTAACAAAGCACAATGAGGTATGGCCATCAAGTTTCAATATTTGACGATCATTACGAAATCTCTGTATACACACGTGAGCTTTCTAGAGATTAACAAACATGCGTTGATTGCTTTATCCGTCTATACCAACACCGGTGTATATGTATATAAATGTATTTATACACTTCAAAGGTCGTTCAGGTCATATAATTACATCATGGAACATATGACGCTTCATAAACAGAAAAAGTGCAGGCGCTACGAACCAACGCGTTCGGAAGATCACTACGAAGAATCTCGCGCTCCAAAGGCTGCAGTATAGGGTTTAGCCCGAGGTTTAGCCCGCGCGCACTGCAGATAAAATTTTTGGCGGGAACGTGTATACCTGCGCGCAGTGAAGACGTGTACCGCATCGTGACTCTCGTCGCGTGGATGTTCCGCACACTCGTATACCAAAAGATCGGAGCCGAGGGGACCAATTAATGCGGAACGCAGGTCTCTGGAACATTGTGAGCTCGCTCTGATCTCGATTACCTCGCGGATTTATTTAATGAGCTCTCTCGCTTCTCGCGCGCGGCAATTTAAATTGGACGTTACTTTTTTTCGCGACTGACACATTCTTCTTCTGCAGCAGCAGCTCCACCCCCCCCCCCCCCGAACTGAAATTTCACGTATTTTTCGAATTCGCTCTTTTTCATCTTCATTGTAAACGATTGCAAAATTGCATGATCATTAATGTTAGTTGATCTGTTTCATTAAGAGGATCTATCATTTTTGCAAGTCTTGCTAATAAATCCTGCACTATTGGTTCATTTTTTAATAACAATAATATTTGCATAATTGTCATCAAATTTCCGGATAAAGGTAATTTGAACATTATACTTTTATTTTTGGTTCCCTCATCGAGGATATCACGCTTAAATAATGAGGTAGTATCTGTACTATTATACATATCAAAATGTTAGTCCACCTCTTGATTTTGGTCTTTAGTTGATACTCGTATAGAATATCACAGGAGAATAATGTATCAACGTTTTCACGTACAACGAGCGGTAGTACGAATAAAACGCACGTCGGTTCTGAAATAATATTACTGAAACACCATCTTCGTGATTATTATGGCTGTCATATACTTCACTCAGTTTTACAAGTACTCTACAATCCCCGAAAATAGGAAATACTGGATGACTCCAACACTCGGAGATGTTTAATATAGAATATGGACTCTATATCGGTCTCCACGAGTAAAAAATTTTACTCGGTCGATTTAGTACATCAGTAACGAGAGTATGAAATACTTTACCGTCAGACTTTTAACGACTCCGGAATTTGGTCTACCTCCTGTGCAAAGTGTTTTTTTCATAAAGAAAACAGAATTACACGGCTGTCTAATGTTATCTTTATTTTCAAAGATTTGTGTAGGTATAAAGATAAAGGAGGTAGAGCATGTTTAAGTATTTCAGCTCAAATTTCGCCAATACGCAGAGAAAGCACTATATAGCAATTTATATTTTCAGAATTCGATTTCAATGACCTCCAAAAACTAGACAACGTCTAAACGTCGTTCTCAGACTTGACTTTACTAAAGCTTACATTTGGAGTATACTAAGGACTTGAATTACGTTTTCATTTCCTACTGTAATTCAAACGCTCTCTCAAGTTTTTTGAATATGCTATAGTCAACTGGCATTTACGAAATTCGATTAAAAATTTCTTCGAGTACTCGCTACTATGAAAGCACTATTTACTGTAATGTATATAAGGACTCGTGGAAGGTATAACAGCGAGATGTATAGTATATACGGCTCTCTGACAGTCAGCTGCGAGACGAGAGAAGGAAAGAAGTTTAATGGCTTTCAGCGACGTATATCATAATTGTCCGCGAACTGTGCAATCAACGTTTCGTGTGGATAAGTAGTTCGACGTATAGCACTTGGCGAGTCTGCTCCTCTCTGCGGACGATGTATCGGCAATTTTATGCGGTAAAAATGCCAATAAATTACCGTCTACTTACGCGGGACATTGTATAACATTCCTTTTCGCGAGACTACTAGTTCGGTGAGTCGATTCCGACGGGCAAACACAAGCACGTGGAACACATCGACGCGGAAAAAAAGGTATATATACGCGTCCATAAAGTTATTCGCGGTTTTCGATCGACTCCGTACATACAAGTAATCCTACCCCCGCTGTCGACAATCGGCCGTAAACACGCCATCGTCGTATTGATCTCTCCCCCCCCCCTTTTGTTTACCACAAGATCCGTATAGGAAAAGTCTCTGCTCGCCGCCCAGAAATGCTAAAAGAAGGAATAAAAGCGCACATAATCGGGGCTATGCATCTGCATTCTGCGCGTGTGCACCGGCAAAAATTTCTCCGGCGAAACCCGCAGCCTTCATTACGCTCGAATGAAAGAGAGCTCCCCGCGAATGTAAATATAATGAAAGGAGCATATAATACTGCGCTGTGCAGATCCAGTCGCGGTGCACAAAAAGACCTCGAGAGAGAGAGAGGGAGAGATGCACGTGGCCTCTTCTTCTCTCCTTTCCACTTATTTTTCCTCGTCCTTTTCTTCGTCTTTATTCCGCAGGTTGCACGAAATCCGCATAAGCGTGCATTCAGGAGAGAAACCGTATAGCTGTATGGAGAATCGAATTTGAATTTTTGAGCTCTCCTTCTTTCTCCCTTTCATTGGTAAATCGAATCAGGCGTGCAGTGCGTATTATAGCTGCGCGTTAAAATTAAGCGCGTAAAATACGCGAATTAGCGTCAGGGATTAAAAAAGACTTTAGTTTTTGAGGTCAGATTAAACCGCACGTTTTATGTTGCGGAATTTCGCAAAAAAAAAAAAAAAAAATAACTAGATACATCGGATTTTTTATGCTCTACCGAGCACATGCAACGCGCCGCATATACACTGAGTATACGCGTTTCAGAAGTTGTGTTACACTAGACTGAATTACAGTGACGTTGACACCGACGCGTCAACCAGTTTTTGCAGAAATTTTTGCAGAAACCATAACAGGTCTAGTCCGATTGTTCAGTCAAGCAACGAATGGGTTCGTTATCCATCTCGGGTTCAGGTGTACAGTGTACACCCCAATCTGCTCTAAAAATTGAAAATTCGTTGCAATTTACGATTCACTACTGATGTCCACACAGCCCCTATCAAAATGATCTATGACCCCCACGTTACGTTTCGTGGCCCTCCAAGACTCCAGAACTATCAGTCTCTGGCTTTCTCTGTGTCAGAAAAGCGATCGATCTAAAATAATTCTTGAAAAAGCAACGAAAGCCCTCATCGAGAACCTTCCTCGCCGGGATCCCGAGAAGCGCATTACTCAGTCCCTTACAAATACGTCGAAAAGCGTGTAAGTATACGACACGCGTGTTTATAATTGCAAATCTTCCAACGCAAAAGTGTACGCAGGCCGCTGAGCACAGCTCGATCGGCTGCGTCCGTCGAGAGGCGGCGAGAAGGTAGAGGGGGTGTTAAGAGCGAGAAAAGGAGAAGTCCAAAACGAAAATTGAAGACGAGAAGCGCGAAGGGGCTGAGGTAGTCCCGGAGACAAAAACAAACGAGTGCAGCCGGAGAGCGGAGGATCTTTTCGAGTCTGCGCAGAGAGAGAGAGAGAAAGACGGCGCGAATGCATGCATAAAAGGGACTCGGGGAGGGCAACCGGTTTCTCTCTGCTATATAGGTACTCCTTCGAGAGGACGACGCAGAAGAAGATGAAGAAGAAGAAGAAGAAGAAGGAGCTGAGGAGCTGCAGTGCAGCCCGCGAAGAGATCTCTCTCTCTCTCTCTCGAGTGGGGGAGAAACCGGTCGCTTCACGGCGTTCCAAACTGGAGTAAAAGTTTATTGCGGCTCTCTCGCGCGCTTGGCTCCTTTTCTCTCTTGCCCCCTTTCCGCGTCTCTCTCTCACTCGCTCGTTCTCTCGGTTCCACACGTGTACACAGGTATATACCGCGTATTCGCTCTGCGATCGAGCTTTTTACAACGCGAGGCTGCTGCGCGATGGCTTCGGAAAAGGGACTGCTGCCCGCGTTTATAGGTGAGCCGGAGAGCAACTCGTGCTGTGTATAGTACTGCAGTGTATAGGCCGTCGTAAAATTGACCGACTCGCGGACTAACGTACTGAGGATTAGGCGAGCAGCCCCTTCCCCGACTCGGCACTCGCGAAAGGCTGTAAAAGTTGCGGCTGCTCATTTGCGCCTGGCTGCGAGGAAAAAAAATCGCGCACGTATGCAGCGCGCGCGCTTTGGAATTTTCGGATAATTTTCAGGGAGGAGGAGAGATATACGGGGTTTTTTGGACACGATTTGCGGCTCGTTCGATTGTTGGCTAATTAGGAGAGTTGCGCCTCGATCGAAAAATCGTCATCGCGATACTCTCGTAGTTTAATGTTTTCAGGTTTTTTTTTTCGAAGGCCCTACAAAGCGTATCTTGATATTATCGTTCATTACACGTTACTCGCAACATTATTTCGCTTAGAATTATAAATCATTGCTATGGTTACTGTAATTTTTACGTTTTGTTTGCATTGCTATTTGCATAATTGACCAGTACAATTTAAAAGTGGAAAATTTTTGTCGGTATATATAACAATCGTACAAATGTTCCTCGTGCTTTCCAGCTACATGCAGATTATACGCGGAGAGCTGAAAGTTACGAGTTTGCATCCTAACGGCTTTTTTGTAAACAACTTTAGCTACAAATTTTTTTTTAAAACACACGAGATAAAAACGGCAGTGTCTGTTCTACAACGAATATTTCGTTTGAGAAAAGGCATATACTTACTGATCCGCGTAATGTCCAATATTCCGTTACACTTGTTCTCTAATAAACGGTTGTATGCACTACGCGTTTCAGGTATACCGACCAATACGTGATTTTAGCCTTCGCAAATCGAAAAAAATATTTAATTTCCATAACGACGTTCATTTTTTTAATTTATCCCAATCTCCACGTGGTGCCTCATATCGAATTCCTCGAGTCGCGTAAACTCCGGCGAAACAGAACGTGCGATTCCAAGTAATTCCCAAACGGAAAATGTACAGCACGATATCACAAAACGCGACATTTTTCATAACAAATTAAGCTCGGCGACCGAAGCTCTCGGCGTTTCGTTCTCCCGAACCGCTCCGCACGACTTTTGCCTCGTGGCGTATTCTACATGTGCCGGAACAATTTTCGCCACAGCATAATGCATCCCCGCGGAGTATAGGCAATATTTACGAGAAAATTCCTCTCGCAAGCAAGAAAACACAGGCTGTAATCACCGGTTGTAAAGCGCTAAAGTGCTTGTCCGTATATACATGTGGAACTACACGGCGTGTACAACCGATCGAATGAAAAAAATCGCCATGGATTTTTCTACTCGGCGCCAACGGAGTAGAGACGCGCTTTAGGAAAGGAATCTGGGCTACGCTATATTACGCCCAACAACAACAACAACAACAGCACACACCGCTTGATGAGACAATAATTATATATGCGCGTATACACAAGCGCGCGAATAACCGAACGCGCTTTCTCCGCAGCGACAAACATCGCATAAATCCGTATGTTTTGACTTTACGACGTATACACGTACACACGTACACAAACGCGAACTTTTCCCCGCCGACGCAACGGGCCCCGTCGCGAGACGGGCGGCCTGCCGTAAAATTTTCCATCCTCGCCGCCGCGGCCGCGGCGCAAAAAGCGCGCGGCAAAAAGCTCGCGGCTCATCGCCGCGGTGTACAAAAATGCCGGAAAACTGCAATTGGCGCTAAGGTCGTTTGCATGGCCGAGCAATAAAAAGTAACGTTATGTATGTACACAGCGTATAGCCGTAGTGGTGGAGATATAGGAGAGGCATTCCTCGATCTGAATTCTCCGGTTAATTGCCACCTTATATACCCTTTAATAATAATCCAACGCTCCTACGGCTTCTTACGCGCTTCTTGTGGGATTAGGTGTGTACGCGACTATTAGGATGCCTCCGCGGCTTTCGTTTTTCTTTTCGAATTCGCGCGCCTCCTTCTCCTCCCTCTTCCGCGCGCGCAGGCGCGACGAGCCGCGTAATCTCTTGGGAGATTGCCTTATTTTTTTGTTTTTTAATTTTCTTCGCTGTCGCGCGCGAGATACAGCGCTTACGCTTTTTGCGCGTGCTTCGGAGCAGAGGAGAGAAAAATTACGTAACGACTATTACTCTGGCGTTGACTGCAGAGAATCAGTCTCTGCGTCGACTCGGCGAGTAACTGTATGCTGATTAGAAATTACTGCGCGCGCGTTGTTTAATATTGAATGAAAATTTATCGCGTGTGTGTGCCGGTCGTCGGCGCGAAGTGGGGATCGTTGCAAAAGTTCTCGGTATGAATGACATTGTATAATACAGGTGTTCAACGAGACGTGTGATGAAATGGACGACATTAGAGATGGATTGTGTATACGACGTGCTGCTGCTGCTGAAGACAATCGTTTACCATACGCTGATGGGAGGTTCGGAGTATTTACCTTCTACGGTTGAGGGATATTTTGTGGAGAAGAAGGGACTGTCGTTTCGAGGAACGTTTCACTCTGACTCTCTGGCCTTTCCACTGAAGATCCATTTGGAGATGAAATTAAGGAAGCCGGAGCGAAGTCTATTTGTATCTTTAATGTTTTTACGAGAGAGAATTGATGACGGTTGAGTTTTACAGAAATACTGGGCTCTGCTCTTTTTCATGCTCACGATGGGATTGAAATACCTTGGCGCACGTAGCCGATTGGAATAAATATTGCAAGATATCGACTTTATCATAAGATACAAGTAACGCCGCGTTCACTGTTTTTGCGCCGGAGTCATCAGAACTTGAACGATTAAAAGCATATCTACTGGATATTTATACTCAGTGCGAAATCCGACCTTTAATTATAACGTGAAATCTTATTGAATTGATGAGCACTTGATGTGGATGACAATTTATATTAAAAATAAATCGTGTTCAAGATGATATAGCTCCATGAAACAAGAGCCCCAAATTACATTTTTTTCAACATCATCACAACACGCATATTCGACGTGAGAACAAGGGACACTTTTTTCCCTGAATCTCGACTGCACTTTTCTCATTACGCGTCTCACGCGCGCGACATTATATATATACACGTGTGTCGTACACAACATGTGTACTTGAACAGGACGGTATATAATCATTTAACAGACGACAAACGTTTAGTGAAGGTACAGGGCCTTGAAAAGTGTGGGACAGTTTTTCCGCGCATGTGATTACGAGAAACTGGGTGAGGTTGTGTCTATATGTGCGCAGCGCAGCAAGTACTTGTTGCTATTCGGAAATCGGGTCGTCACGCTCGGGGAACATCGCGCAGGAATTTCATTTTTTCTTTCCGCTTTACAGCTGGCTGAATGCTTAAGTAATAAAGCGGACAGAGGGATATGTGTATAGCTTTTATTATTGACGTGAAACCAGCAAAAAAAAGTTCCAATGCTGTCGATTCATTACAAGCCATTATACATGTTACAATAATACTCGACGTCGATTGTAACGAAGCTATTTTTACGCAACCAAAGGATTCCTTTGCCGAGTGAGTTTTCTGCGATGAATATAAAGGAACGCGACATTTTTTTCAACCCATTAAATTCAATAATGATTCGAGTAAAAAGCCCCACACATGCCAAGATATCTTTCTCGCCTGCGCACTTCTCTGACTAAACTTCAATGTTTTCCTCCTGCGATATCCCCTGGTAATCAGACGTACGTGACAAATTCTTCAGCAAAAACCGATCTCGAGCAAAAACAAGTAGCTGCTGCACTCAGTTTCCCGCGCGATAATATTCCACAATCAAAATTTCAACTTCACCGATTCATCCTCCAATAAGAAAGTAAGTCACCAGACGAAAGTGCCCTGGAGGCTTCGTTGCAGGCTGTGCACAACGAAACATTATCGTCTGGGCCGAGGTATAAACAGCTATTACCCTCGGACAACGTCAGGAGGAGGAGGAGGAGGAGGAGGAAGAGGAGAACAAGCAACAGCAACAAGAATGCGGCGATGTCTTCGCGGGGTGGAAGAGACCAGTTCCAAAAAAAAGTACAACTCGAGGATGAGCATAAGCCGCGCGCGGGAAAGCAGCCCATTGGCCGAGCCCTGGCCCGCGCAAATTCCCGGGGCCTGAGCATCGTGGTGGCTAAAACTGCAGTGGGAGAGAGAGAGAGAGAGAGAGAGAGAGAGAGAGAGAGAGAGAGAGAGAGAGAGAGAGAAATCGCGCGGTATTTTTGCGCAGAGGCGAGAGCCCAAACAAACCCAGACTCCGCGGACTCGTCGACTGGGAGAATTCGCTTGATCGGTAGCGAGAACGATGATGATGATGAGGATGATGATGATGAGTATTTTCTTTCTCTATTGTATCTCCCGATTCATGGAGTTACGCGTGGGATGATCTAGGAATAACTTATTGTGCAGACTGCGGAGAAAGTAAAAGACAGGCAGAGGATATATACATACCTCCGATCGATATGTGCGATATTACGGTATTGTGTGTCGAGGAATTCGTGTTGTGGAATGAAGTCCCGGCGGTGAATCGATCATTCATTTTCTCGCCAGTGTATAATTGGAATAGAGCGGGTGTGTGCGCGCGTGTTATAATGCGTGCACAAGCGCGAGAAGGGGAGAATCGACACACGGCCCTGTTAGCCTTGAAAACGAAAGCCCGATGATGTATGGCAGCCCTAATCGCGCGGCGCGAGCAGCGAAGGTGGCTACGATAATAATACCGATTTCTTGTGGTGTCGTTAATTTCTTGACTGCGGGGCTGTGCGTAAACGGGATCAATTTCAGTAATTGGCCGTCGAGGAAGCCTAGATACTTCTGCGGAAGAAAGCTGATAAGTGTGCACGTGTTATGGATACGGCCGTTTAGATTTATGGACTACTTAGCTGTCATCACTCGCAACGTCGAGGCTCTCGAGGTTTTAATGGACTATTGTGCCCGTATACTTTTTTGATAAAGATATTAAATAAGTGGTAAAATTGAAAAGAATATTACGTATTGCTTTTGTGAATGATACGATTTCGACAGCGTTGTTATTGTTACTTTCTTTATAAACTACTTCACGATGGGATGATAGGTATGCGAAAAAAATCGGTAGCTTAAAATTCTTCTCTAAGACTTTGTATAACGCAAGTGATTAGGCTAAATTGTTTTGTATCAAAGATTTATTATTCTAGAGATTTGATTTTAAAACTGAATATGTTACACTACAAAGACCATCACATTTTAATTTCACTTCATAAGAGCATATTACATTCTGAACAATCGAACTATGGGCATATGTTCATGCTGATGATCTTATCCAAAAAATGGTTCCACTAGTTCAATTGATTGCTAACCAAAAAGCAAATTTTGCTACCGTGGAACTCGAAAACAAAGAAAATAAATAAAATCCAACGAAGAACAATGATCCCAGCATCCACAAGACATGCAGAAGAATTCAAAAGACGCTTAGAGATCGACGCATCGCCGAAACAGCATCTCCCAACCGTCTCTTCTCCCTCCGCATAATCTCCCGCGCAATCTACCCAACTCTCTTCCCTCTCGCGCATCTCCACATAATATACCTTATAGGCAGCGTATTCGCGGCTGCTGCGCAGCAGTATACACACAACACAACGTGGGCGAAATTGGCGCGCGCGGGAGAATCGCCCGCCAAACGCAAAAAGCGCGTCTGCGGGAGAACTCGAACCCGATGGCAACGGAGATCGGTATACTACAGAGCGTACACACCATAGTTGCCGGTCCCGCCGCGAGAGTCGCTGCGCTACAGCGCCGAGAATCGTTCTCCGGTCTCCGGTCCACGATAGCATAATACGTAAGTGGTGTACTACACGTATACGAAGCGACGACGCGGCAGAGGATGTTGAACCTCGAGTCGCCACCGCCATCTTGGGTCACGCTCTCCCGCGCGTATACGACACAGCCGATCGTAGTACTATAAGCTCAGCTGATGTTTATATAGCTCGACTGCATGCACTGTAGACTGTACAGTGTACACACACTCTCTCTTTCTCTCTCCTGTGCGCCGTGGATAGTGTGCTATATAGATATACACGGCGAGACTCGATGAGCTGGCAAGTCTCGTACGTGAGCGCAGTGTAACCGGTCGACTTGTATACGCCGATCGTCTGTGGGGGCTGTGTGTGTACGTTTCTCTTTTGCTGTACGTGCGACTGTTGCGGGATAAGCCCCGAGAGCTGCGCTGCGCTGCTGCACTCTGCGAGACGATAATTCGCTTAGTTCCTTTCCAGTCTTGATTGAATGGACGCTTGTTTTCCCAATACGGATTTTACGCTGCTGCGGGGAGACGCTCCGCGGGGAATAGCGAATCGTCTAATTGTTTTTTTAACGTCTGGTTAATGCTGTTGAGGGTGAGGAGTGGGAGATACACACAGTGTATACGCTGTGTGTGGACTGCCTCGAGGGATCGGGATGTAACGGAACTTTTTGGGGTCAAGATAAATAAATTTGTTGCTGGGCGTCCCGATTGAATTTCGTGTGGTACTTCGCTGCGCGGCTGAAGTTCGTTTATATCGGAATATTGTTGGAATGCGATGCAATTTTTCGAGTTGCAGGGATTGTGAAGTTTCTTTTTTTTCGTTACGGTGAGAGAGGCGAGAAACAGGATTACTTTTAAAATTTAATTTAATTTAATTTATCTGCGTTCCTTTTTTGCCGGCACGACCATATTATATTCTCATGAAAAATCAGTATAAAAATCAAAATACACTTCACGCACTACAAGCTGTGAAATCTGGGTTCAATCAAATTTTTTTTTTTTGGTTTTTGATTGCGGTGCAGCAGAGAAGAATTTCAAATATCCATAAAAAAGTATACTAAAGTAAATGTAAATATTTCCAATAAAAGTTATGAACTTAATTTTAAAGAAAATCCTTTTTGGCGTTTTACAAGTGGTTTGTCACCTTAATGATGGATGAAGCGATACAAAAAAACTGCACATACATATCATGGCATAGATTAAAATTTATTGCATATACGCAAATAGCAATGCCACAGTGCATACGTACAGGCGCATAGACTCGTTGAATCGGCACTTTTCATCTTGAATTCTTTTACGTCTTTCGTTTTATCTTGCTCAATGCTCTTTACCCGTGACCATTTTATCTTCGCCGCATGCACGGAGGCTCTCTTTTAATTCATCCTTCGTTCATAAAACTCGACCTTATTTTTACTCGAAAATGCAATTGTTTTTATGCGGACAACGCATTGCAAGTGTTTTGATCCGGAGCCATACATTCTGCTTTGATTATACACTTTCAGAAGTTACACTAAAACTTTTATGGGGGTATGTAAATGTTTTGACAAGACTTTCAATTGCTGGCGAAATGGACTGAGAATTGAAATGCTGAGAGCAATAAATCTTGTTGACATAGATACAAGTAGTCCGATGTCGACTGCACAATTGTACACTTTTCTATAATCATAGTCTCTTGTTTGTTTATGATCGTCTTTGAGGAATAAAATTGTCTCCAATTGCAGAGTGCACCAGAGCCGGAGACACAAAGAAAAATTACTATTAATTAGACAAGACTGTAAAAACATTGTGTAATAATGGAGTAAAAGTTTATCACCGGATTCGCCGGCCCCCGGACACTGATCGAGACAAGGCCTTAAATTTTTATTGCCGCACGCGTTTTATACAATATTTGTTTATCCAGGGAGCATAACATTTTTATAATTACAGCAATGCCTTTTAAACCAATAATTTGACGGAATAACAGTCTAGATTGTCGGCAGGTTTAGACATTTTATTGATAAAGCTTCAAAATGTGTGTTGTGTACGTAAATATTGAATTTTTAAAAATCACTATATATAGACTGAATAAATAATGATTGTATTCATTCAATTTCTAAAACTTTATAACCTTTCACAGCTAATATTTCATTTTAATGCAATATTTGTCAACGAAACTGATAAATGCGATTAAGTATAAAATCTATTGATAACACGTAATGAAGCGGAACTGATAACAAAGATTAAATATAAAATCCATTGATATTTATGTAAATACATGTAACGGAACGAACGCACATTGATATATACCTATATGCCTCTATAAGTATGATTAAGTATTTTCTCATTAATTATAACACATGAATACACTGTCGTATCCGTAAAAACAACTAATATATCACCTAAAAAATAAATCAGAAAATATAGGATATTAACATAAATTTCCAAAAATTTCAATGATAAATACATTCATAATTATATATGCAACGACCGAAAATCAGTGCTAACCATACGCGGCAACGTATTTATCGTCCCCGTTCTCGTCTTCATCACCCCCACTCCAAGTTCTACACGAGCACAAAAGGCCCGATTGAGCCGAAGATGCTCTCACGTCCCCAAACTGTTACGTAAAACGAAATCGATGTGTCGCAACGATGATCGGCATCGCACGACAATACTCGTACACAGATACGTATATATACATATGTATACAGCTACAGCACATCACAAGTTATTAAGCATTGTTTACACGATTTCCAACGACATCGAATGCATCGCGCGTCGAGCGTAACTACAGCCTGTTGCCGGCGAGTTTAGCGAGGCGATCCCGATCCCCGATAGAATTCAACGCGGTCCCTTTAATCGCGCCATACGGAAAAGTCCTTTGTCGCTTGTAATTGTTCGTGATCGCGCGGCTGGCGATGCAACCGGCAGGCAATGCCTCGAATCGATAGTGTACGTCTGTACAGTGTACGTGAGCCAGTCTCAAATGCGTCGAGTCACGCATTTGCGCGGCCGCGCACGATTGTTACTCGGAATCGAAAGAGAGACGAAACCGTCGACGAATGTGTAATGAATCGTGCTATCTGGATGGATAATTGAATTCACGTTTGGGAGAAGTCAGCTCCGAGGAGTTTATTGAAATTGACGCGTTTGATTGCAGAAATTTTATTTGTTGACGATGTGACGCAATGCAAGAATTTTCGGCAAAAATCGGTAGAAAAATCGGTGACGATTATGTAATTTGTAGTTATTATATTTTTGTAAAAATGCAATGAAAATGTTAGTACGACCTGATTTTCAAGTTCAAAATTCAGCAAAGAAGAAATATGTTTTATTGTTAATAATTCAATAAACGAATCATAATCAAGAAAATTTTAATTGAAATTTTAATCGGATAAGTGTCGAAAATTTAATTAACACGGCGATAAGCCAAAATGGTTGCTGAATAATAAAATTACTAGGTCTGATAATAACTGCTGTGCAAAAAATCGATTATCAAAGGAAAAAAGATAACTCCACTTCGAAATGTATAATAATCGCCGCGAAAGGAAAAACTCGGCGAAATTTTTAAAGTTTTATTACGGCCTCATAAACAGTCCGGTCGAGCCGGACGTGTATATAAGAGCGATTTTGTTACGCAACGATTAAAATCGTTTACGCAAAGGAAGTTGGCGAGAGAGTGAAAAAAAATTATTGGACTCCGTCTCAATCGGGTCGGCATTTCCCTGGGAGCTATATACATATACGCTCGCTTTCAATGCACCTGTCATGTTTGCGAAAGATTATGATAGAAATTCGAGACGTTAATTGCGACGGTCTGCACTTAACGACTGATCATTCCCTGCGAGTGTACTGACACGGAAATTGATGCAAATATACTGCTGAGTCAAACGCAATTTCAAGGCCTTCCGCAGCTAAATTATTGAATAAAAACTGGCCCTATTTTAACGATCGGCCGTAAAATCATAGTCGCGACGTGCGCCGCTTGAGGAAAAAAAAATTTTTTTTCCCAATTACGCTGCTTCGCCCAATTCTGTACAAATATTTAACGACACAGCAATAAGCGCATTTGTGTTAACAGACTTGGAGAAAAATTAAATTTCCTCTTTTCGCGCGCTCGGTCTTATCAGTTCGCGATTAGCTATTCAAATTATTCTTAAATTTAAGAATAATTTGAATAGCCTTTATATATGTGGCTTGCAGGAAGAACCACTTAAGTGACATTTTGCGAAAAAATTTTTTATGTCGAATTCGAGGTGCTCTTATTACCCTTTTTCATTGTACAATAGTAGGATTTCCGAAATGCACAAATATTTTAAATGCCAGCCGATTGCATAATCACTTAACTGCGTCTCTCGTAAAAATGTTACCGCAGAACCACTTAAGTGCACTCGTTTTTTTTATTTTTGTGCGAGATACACCGTGTGGAGTACATTAAAGCGGTATAATATATATCTAATTACCTATACCGATGTATTCGTCGGTTTTTTTAAATTAAAAAAAAATTTTTTAACGTTTTTAAATTTTTCAAAAATTGTCAATTTGCAAAAACAAAAAAATTACTGGAATCGCTCTGATAAAATTCATACGTATTCCTTAGCTGATTCTAAGAACTTCTTACTCTTGAAAATTTTTTCCAAAAGTTTGTGGTTTCTGAATAAAAAATTCGTAAAAGTCTTCGTAAAAATTTTTCAATTATAATATGCGCCAGTTTGACCACACCGAGATTCAAAATCAATCCCCAAATTACGTATCTTTTAGGTTTGGACATTTATCCCATTGGTTAGAGGGGTTCCAGATACATTGCAAATGAAAACGTTCTTGAAATTTCGAATTAAAACAAAAAATTGTGGAAAAACCATGCTTTTTTCCTTTAAACCGTTTTTTCTCATAGTTAATAACAATTGTTGAAAATTATAATTATACCATTGGAAAGGGCATGAGTTCAACTTTAAAAATATGCCCCGCCCGAATTTTTTTAATAGCAAATTGCATTAGTTACGAGCCCTCAAAGAAAGTGAGCGCATAACCACTTATCTGCAAAGTTCCCGCAGAACCACTTAACTCGAGTAATTTGTTTAGCTTGGGCGTCGAGAAAGAAACTATTTACAAATATAATACTACGGTTGTATCCGTATCAGATACCTAATCAAATGAGCCAATACTTAGATCTTTTCTCTGACATTTCGATCTTACGTATTACTCGAAACATTGAAATCGCTTTTTCTCGAAAACACGAAAATGTCACTTAAGTGGTTCTTCCTGTAAGCCACAGAATATATATATAGCTATATCGCGTTTTCGACTCGCACGATCGAGCCCTTCCGACAATTAGAAGCAGCAGCGTCTTCTCTCATATACACGCGCCATTAATTTTCAAACCCTCAGAAACTACATCTGTTTATAGCCAGGTGTATACTCTCGCGGCTTCCCACCCACTCTAGCGTAACACGCCGGCGCGCGAGCGCGAATCGCAAAGAAAAAAGCGCCGCTGCGGGCAGCTCGCCGGATTTTTGTATAATATACATTTTAACCTTTCTTTCTCGCGCAGCCGCGCGTCCACGCGGCGCGATAAATCTCGCGGACTGATTGAAAAAAAAAAAATTTCCATCCCAACAGTGTATCCTGCGAAAAATTTCCCTCGCGCCATCGTCTCTATCATCGCGTATACGCTATATGCAGTCGCAGCGAGAAAAACTCTTTCCCATTCCTCATAATCAGGAAGCCGAGGATGATAGGAAAAAACGGGAGGTCTAAAAATAAGATAAGCCGGCAACGCGCGCGCGGCCAGGGAAAGGAGCGAATTAACGAGAGACGAAAGAAATGCACAGCAGAGCCGTGACTCGCTCGGGGTGTACCAGTCTACAATCGGATGAGGCGAGGGCACCCGCACCGCGAGGAAATTATCCTGACCTTCGAGCCGCGGCGCGACGCATGTGAGAACTTACCGCTTGAGGCTTCAGGCTCTCTGTATAAAATAGTAGACGCTGTTCCGGTGCTCTACACACACACGTATAACGCGTATACATATAGCGCCAACTTCCGGAACTCGGACTCTGTATCTCTCGCGCGCGGTCGCACGCGCGTGTAGCCGAAGGAAATAGAGCTGCATACTCGCGGCTGTTTGTGCTCTGATTTTTTTTCTTTCGAATTTTCGTGGGTGTATTCAAAGGCAGTACAACAGGTGCGTTGGGGCTATGACTTGCGACGAGCGGAAATTTAATTTTTCTCGAGAGATCGTGTTTACGTTGGCGAAGAACATCGCGCGAGAGAGCAATTAAAAGTTTTTGGGACACATCGGCGCAGAGAGAGCTCGTTACGAAAATTTATGGGCTTCATTAAAAATAAGAAAAAAAAAATTAACCTAATGACTTCGAATTTCGCGACGTGCGTTAGTAAGTTGAACATCCGCAATTAGTCCAGTCGTAAATTTTGAAGAGCAGATAAAGGCACACGCGAGGGAGAGAGAGAGTGGAAGTTCATTAAGCCATTAAAATTTTCCTAAAGGTCTTCGCTCGGAAAGTACATTAGTACACGCGGACCTTTTGCAATAAATCATCTCACAAAGAGTTTGCCGAGTAATTATATGTGTTACAAGATTTATACAGTCAGCGCGTGCTCGAATTTTTGCAATTTTTTCTGTAAGTTTCCCTTTGAATTCTGAAAATTCACCGTTCTACGAATCAAATGGCAATAAACGTCTTCCTTTGGTTTATCGTCTTTAATGTGTTTCATCGAGAGAAGTGCTGTATTAAAAATTATTATAAGCAAAAAATTTACTGTATAATAGTATAGTTAACTTCTATATGTAATGAGTGGGTATTATATTCATAAGATAAACGTGGAATTACGTAAACGGCGCTTCTGTTCGAAAGTATAAAGTTTTAAGAGACATAAACTTCAATTATGCATGCTGTTAGATAAGCCAACTTTACAACTTCAATTCTGACTAGCCAATAGAAATCTAGAAAAATATTCTATAATACATTCTTTCTAATAAGGCATTATACTATTACACGATAAAAATAACTGTTATGTACATAGATTATTGGTTGAATATATTCTATTAGAAAATAAAATAATTTTTATAATTTGATGGTATGCGACTCTATCACTCGAAAGTATAGTATATAGAATAAAATGAATCTATCGCTCTTCTCGATTCAAAATTGATTTTTGAATATAGGCTCTGCACTGCATATTCTCGCAATGGAGATCTGTATGCAGGCAGGCCTCAAAAAAATAAAAGAGAGAAATATATAAATTTCTCTCTGTATTTTTATAATTGTTTAAAAAAACTATTTACAACAACTTTCGTCATCTACAACAGAATATTTCTCCGAGCCCTACGCTGATGCTGTACACATACACGCCAGTAACAGAAACCCAAGTCTGCCTCGTGCGCAGACTGAAATTACGAAGTACAGTGGCGCCTCCCTCGACCTTATCAGTCTCGCTTCGCTTTTTTCACTGTACACAGCAATACGTATGTACGAGAGAGCCGACTCTTGGTTTATCTGCCTCCAGTGTATAACCACCGACGTGAACGTCACGCTGACTGCACCACGTGGGATCCTACGTATACAGCCTGTTGCTCCGTGCGCCTCGTTCGGGGGGATATGGAAGCAGTGTATATAGTGCACACCGCCCGTTTTTCTTTCGTTTGCACGTGTGCGCGTGGGTGTGGGTGCATACGCGTGTGTACAGGTATATAGGGTTGGGTAATCGCGCAATTTCGGCGGGCGATCAATCAAAATCGGTCGAGCCAAGGCTCTGGGGGTCTGCGAGTGACGTGAAAGGGAAATTTGCAATTTTGGGGGTATAATTGTATATATATATGCAGTGGTGTGCATACGGTATATACAGTGTTAATGGCCTGTTCGATGTAGTCGTCGAGTTCAGGACGCGAGCAATTGCTGTAGCGATTGAAAAAAATGGGAAACGAATGAATACGACACGCGCGCGCGCACAGATGTAGAAGCAGCAAGAAAATTTCGCACGATCGTCGTCCGCCGCTTCCTGCGTGAAGAGACGAAACAGACAAATACTCTCACTTTCTCGCTCTCGAGATTTAATCGAGAATTATACTTTGAAATTAGAATGGTCACACGGTTTTTATAACAATTTTCGAGCGATTACGCGGGTGGGGGGCCCAGAGGGAGAAGGGGGGGGGGAGGGAAGAAGCTCACTCTCTCGAGGTACTTAGCTCGATAAACATATTCAAGAGCCGGCGCGTCTCTCTCTCTCTCACGTGGCGCAGACACCGTGTCCACAACTCCCTGTTCTATGTGTATATAGGCTCTGGCACTCGAGCCGAGTCTCCTCATTATAATTCTCGGCTTCATTAATTTAGACTCACTGCTACTACCCTACACTCATTTTTACGCTCGGAGCTTCTCGGGGCTCTTTTTTTTCTGCTCTCCTTTGTGACTGCAAGAACAAATCGGTCGTTGCTCTCTCTCCCTCGCCACGAGATTTCCAAGGAGGGGGAGGGGGGAGTTAATTTAAAATTTAAATTTCGCGCTATAAATAGCGGGGAAAATACAAAGCTCATATAATGATTAAAATCAAATGAGCTAATAACCTGGGAAGCAGTTATATCTCGTTGTGTAATTATCTATTAAGCGATACAAAGTTTCGAGCTGATATTGAAGTACTTTCACTAATACAATTCGAATTACGGGTTTTGTACTTAGAACTATGGGGATCGACTGCTTTATGAGTAGAGCAGGAATGAAATAAAATGACGTAACGTATAAGCAATACACGAGACCGAGACTTGCATCGAAGTATTACTGCATTTATTATGTACACCAAGTCTTATATCCTCTTACGTTCAAAATTTACTTGTCGCAGTAACTGCACCGCATAAACTTGAAACTCTGTAACACGACAGATAATTAACTCAACAACCTCATGGATTATTGCGATACAATTTTCATTGCCTCTTCGAATCACTCGTTTATTTCGTCCACCTATATGCAATTACGGCGCAAAATTTGAATTCGTAATTGACTTTACGCAGGGGACACATCACGCGCTAATCAAGCGAACGCCAAGTTTTTTCTCCGATCGCGCGCGCAACAAAAAAGGACAGCACGCGAGACTTCCAAGTCCAGTTGCGCAATCGAGAGCGCGCGAGCTCTCTTCCCTAACGAACGAACGAGCCTCTCTCTATATATACCGGCGTAACGACCCGCCGAGCGCGAAATTCAATTTTTCTCTTTACGCGCGACGGCGATCCGTCGAAATGCCACCGCCGCGCCGGCATATATATACTTAATTAGTGGCGCGGCGACAAAGGACACTGCGGTTTTACGAGGCTCCTTTATCGTCGCTCTTCCGCGCGAGCGCGCGCACTTTGCGCAAAAATCGCCCGCGCGAGAGATGCGTCTCTCCGGCGAGGGAGAGGAAGAATTATCGTCATTACCGGGCGATTACCCCCCCTCTTCCCGTCCGAGGCTAAGCCGCTCGGAAATTTTCTCTACGCGGCTTCTCGGAAGCTTTTGCAGCCAGACGAATCTCGGCGAGCTTTCGAATTCTAATTGGATTCCGGAAAGCGCGGCGATTGTTTAAGAATCACGATTTAGCGAAACATCCCGCGCGCGTACATAGCATAGAAATGTATATATCGACGCGGGTATATAAGTAAACGGAAATCGCGCGCAATTGCGCCTGTTTGTTCCGTAGCTGAAATCGATGCGAGCAGCGTTTTGTAATTGAAATTCCTGCGTGTGTATTACACAGCCGAAAAAATCGCTGTTACATAAACAATGATTTTCGCCGAGATCACGATGTATAAACAAAGGACGACTTTTTTTATATTTACCCGATCGAAATCGTACCGATATAGATCCAGCTGACCGAGTTGCGTATATATATATCCATAAGTAAATACGGACACGCGTAGCGTACGTACGTTCAAGTTTAGCAGAGGCAGCATAAATCAGAAAGCGATTGCGCTCGGCTAGACTCGGACAGCCAAGATCATTGGGGCATTGTCCAGGAGTACAGCGCGAGCTGTAATAACAGTCTTTTTCAAGTCGCTACGGAGTGTGTTGCAACATCTGATTAAAACCTTTCACTCTTGCTCTCGTATATTATAGACATGTAATGTACAGACGCGGAGATGAATTAATCTTATGCGTGATTCTTTTTTTTCTCCTTTGTACACGCGCTTGTTGGGGATATATTTGACTGGCTTATGCATCGGCGCTGCTCGAATTCGTTGAAGAGGCGCCACGATTCGTTTGGAGGTTTTGGTAAACATAGTTTGGGATTAGAGATAACGTTAAAACTTGAAGTAAAAACAAGTGCTTATAATTATTCTTCATATATTATGTATTATGTAGATAAAGATTTAGTGTGATTTATGAGTATTTTTTTTTGTATATTTTTAAATTTTGAGTTATTGTATGTTGTTGGATGTAAATCAGTTTCGTATTAAAATGGTATAAAATTAATATCGATACTCATCATTATTTTCATGGAAAAACTTGATGGATCAGAAAAACCGTATCCTGTAGCATGGGCTCGTTTTTCTTTAAAACTGGCTGTATTGAAATCAGCTATAAATCGAACCAAATACGGTAAAACATCACTTTTACTTTAATTTTCTTTATTTTTGATAAAACATCGTTATATGTATAATTTATGGGTCTCGCATGTATGTAAATTTGTACTAATTGACGAAACAAAAAAAGAAAAATTTCATCCAGGACAACAGTCAATATAAGAAAATTTTTATTATATCCTATACCTTTGACAAAAATTAACTCTGAATACAATGTTTTCAGTATTATCTAAGAAAAACATGTCAGGTTACTAACAAAAAAAAAACCTTTTGCTGGTCTATTAAGTACTTTATCAACTGCACAAATTTTTTTCAAAATTAGCAACTTTTTGATTAAAAAACCACACATCAACTTCCATTCAAATCAATCTTACAACTACAGTCTACTCACGCTCCGAAAAAATTCTCGCTCATCAGCGGTTGTTGACAGTCGCTCTTACCTGAAACAAAAAAAAGAAACAACGTTACCCCATTATTATGCAACGCCTTTTTCCATCGTATGCCATCTAGCGGTTCCCCCCCATAAACCATAATCAATAAATTCCCAACGACGACTCCGCAACAGTCGTCGCTGCACACACCCGAGCGTCCCAACTCATATATTCATTTCTAACGGGTCTCCTCACGCCGAGCACCGCCTCCCCAGAAGAAGCCATCGGGGGACGAGGGAAAAAAACCGTCGAAGCCACCGAGGCCCGCTACGGAGCGTCTGCTTATCCCGGAATCCAAATAAAATCCCAGCGACGACTCGCGCAAGAAGTCGAAGAAAAGCCTCTCCGGCTACAGGTGTTAAAACTAGTTCAGAAATGGATAAAGTCGAGGTAGAGGTAGAGAGAGAGAGGCTGCCCGGAAAAAGAGTCGCCACTTTTCTCTCGGAATTGCCACTTCGGCTACCGGCGACGACGACGCGCAGTCGTAAAGCCCGGCGAAGTATGAAAATCAGCAACGCGCGAGAGAAGAAGAAGACGACTTCTGGAATGCCGCGGCAAGAAATCCTGGGCGAAAATTTTTCTTCTGCTCTTCTTATTCCTTTTCGATTTGGAGCTGCGCGCGCGAGCATTGTTTTGCCGGTCGGCCATGAGAGAAACAGAGAGAGAGAGAGAGAGAAGGAGGTGTGCATTAAGCATCGTTTCGCGTCGAGTTTTCAATTTTTCTCTTCTTACACACACTCAGGGGGGAGAGACTTTTGATTATCGTGTAATTTATGCCTGCTGTGTATAAACTTTATAGCTCGTCTCTCTTTCTCTCTCTGTGTGTCTGTGTATGCGTAAAACTTTTACTGCCACTGTAAGTTTTAAGAGCTTTGCTGTATTTTGTAAGGATAATAATTGCGCGCATCCTTTATGTCGGTTCTTATTGATCTTTTCGCGTTCTGTACATGTGGGTTTTGTTCGTTAGTTTTGTATACGTATACATACGAGTCGCTTTCGTGCTTTCGAAAGCGCAATGCCTCGCGACTTCTCGCTCCGATTTCTCGTTCCGAGAAATAAATCGCTCCGATGTAAATTACGACGCTGTGTGTGTACGACGCGGACGAATGATTTTCGCGAATCGATTAATTTGTATGGATGGCACTGTTTCGTGCACGATCGAGTTTGGAAATTTATGTAGGATTATTATTCCCACTAATATTCCCACTAATAAAAACCATGACCGGATGTTTTGAAGCCGCCGAAGACGGTTTGTGATTGGCTCATATTGTGCGCATGCGTCAAGAGCTATAGTTCATGTATTATGGTACAAGCGTTTCCGGTGAATGAGTTAGTTTGAGGTTAGAGCGCCCGAAGTGCGCTGATGTTGATATCTATAACATTCTAGCCTAATATAACAGCAGAAAAAGTTCTGCGTGCAATCAAAGCGCAGGTCTTTTTGTAACAATAAATCGAGAAAAAACATTTTATTTTATTGAAATTATATTTAAATTTGCAAGGTATACCTGTGTACAGTTCCATAAGTTCTTTTTAAATATAAAGGTAAACCAGGACAAACTGTTGCTCTTAAAAATTACTTTGATATTTTAAGTTTTGAATAATTCTAAAACTATATTTATCTTGATTAGTTGATAAATTTTTTTCTGAAATAAAATAACTTTGCAATCAAGTTAAAAATAATTTTAAAATAACTTTAAAGTATTATTAAATTATGAACAAATTGCGATAAAAACTAGAGTACTAATAATGGAAAATGCTTTGATTGCACGTTTCACGATTGTCGCGTAATTTCCCCGTGCACAAATGTCAAATTAATTAACCTTACAATAATAGAGAAACCCGTCCAATTATCGAGAAAAATCCTGCGATTACGTCTCTCCAAACGCAATAAGATCAAGTAATTTCCGTTGTAAAAGGGCCGCATTTCCGCGACCCCGTGTATATAATTCCGCCAAATGATAGCCGCACTTATACATACGCAACAGATCTCGATCGATCCGCACGCATTACCCGTTTCCGCAAATTCTATTCAAATAACAAACGCGCCTCTCCTCCCTATCCACCACAAACGCTCGCCTCGCACATCCCCATACGCGCACCGATAATTACACGCCGCGCAACACAAGACACAATCCCTATATCCGATTTCGCGCTCGTCTCTCTCGAAAGCAGCCACCGCAGATTACCAGCCCCCTTCCCTCCCCGTCGATTTTTTTTCCTCCTCGCTGTTCCCGGCTCTTCCTGCGCAGCCGTTTTCCTCCTTCTCTCGCGCGAGCGCTGCTCTCTTTGCATTTTTCCGTCCTCTCGCGATCGCGAATACCGCTACCGGGGCGCGGATTCCGCACACACACACACGAGCCACAGCAGCCACGCCCTGGCAGCGCCGACACGTGCGTTTCCGCGTTCGGCTCGCGAGAAAGAGGGAGAAAAAGAGAGATTTAGTGCCTGCGTGTGTGTGTATGTGCGGTGTGTATAGTGGCGGCGGCCGATTCGGATCGCTGTAAGAAGTGGAGTTTAAGAGTCGGGTTCTCGGCTATCTTTTGCTGCTCTGCTCGCTCTCTCGCGGTCCCTATATCTGCGGTGGAGAGAAGGTAATTTTCTAAACGGGAGCAAGAAACGTTTACGGCAGCGCGCAAAAGTGTCGCGAGAGAACTATTTTTTTTTTTTTTTTTTGGTTGAGGGCAAGACGCGAAATTGGCGCGGTTATGGGTAACTCGGGTTTTTGGATTGGCGGGTAACCTGCTGCATAAGTGAGTGGAGCGTTGGCTTCAGGGTCGATGCGATGATTATACACCTGGTGGAGAAAAGTGTGTCCGTTTAGGAATTGTTGGTGAGGCGAAAGTAGACGGAGTTCGAGAGATCTTGTACATTTTGAGTTGTAGCCATTTTTTTCTTGTGGGGAAATGAAGTATCGAAATGTAGATTGGGTTTCCAGGGCGAGAATGATATTGTCGTTTTAAATATTTTTTATAAAAATAAAAGGCATTAGTTGTAGAAGATCATTATATCTTTCGCTTGAAATATCGAATGACCTGATCAACTATACATTCAATTTGAACGAAAACACTAACCGCGAGTCTTAACTATCTATCTAAATTAATAATTAAAAGTAACTGTACTATTGTTCCTCATCGATACCCGCATACCCGATTGCACCGTTAGTTTATTACACAAGGCACATAAAAATCCAATAACGAAAAGATCGAGCGTATCTTTTTACGATAAGAATCAAAATATAAAGGAGCTATACTATATATATTATTATATATACTTATAGAAGAAGAGAAGGGTGGAGTCCGCCGTTAAAAAGCGGCGTTACACGTCTGTGCACCCAATGAATATACATCGCGGCGCCGTTAAGCCTGGAACACCTCGTTACTTTGTTGATAAGTATAACGATCTCCGTTACACCGTTCCTATACCTATACCTCCCTTAAATTACGATCGCAGAAGGCGCTTTTCATTCACACAGAAGATCGAGAGTACACAAACCTTCTCCATTGTTCTTCCCGCGTTGTGCATCACACTATATATACATTATACACACAACCAGAGCGTAAATTTTTTTTTCGCCAATCAACCATAAGCATACAGCGAAATCAGCAACTCGCAGCTATTTTACAACGATATTCTCAACAAACACTCGATAATATACGCCCACAACACGTCGCGCGCGCGCAAACAGTGTACCCGTTAATGACTTCGCGTATGGGGCACGTGTACGTACGCTGCGCATAATACGCGGCGATCGGCTCCGAGAAACGCGTGTCCAGCCCGGCGGAACGAGAGTCTCTCTCTCTCGCTCTGGCCAAGTATCTGTCGACGATAATCGAGCGGCGATAAGCCGCGCAGAGTTCGCGGCGATATTTCAAAGTGGAACGCAGCAGCGGCAGCGAACGAAATCGCCTCCGGGCCATTATGTACAGATAGACGGAAAAGTGTGCCGCCGGTATGTATATATATACACGGGGCGAAAATTCTTGCGCTGCATTTTCATTCCAAGCGCGATCGCGTTTTTGCCGATCATTTACGCGCGGCTCGTCGCGAGACCTGTAACGGAAGCGTAATTAGCGTAATTAGTATTGTAGAGTACACAATATCGAGAGCGATACACATCCGCGAGGTATGAGTTTCTTCTGGAGTGGCGATTGTACAATGGGCTCTCGAGAGAAAATTAATCGGGAAGAATCGAAGTCGAGAGACGAAAGACACACACACACGGGTGCCTTGGCCTCGTTAGTCATACCGATTAAGGCGCGATATGTATATAATAAAGCAATATGGGAGAGACGTCAATCATCGCCGATCAGCACCGGGAGTATGTTGTATAAAGTAGTGATCATAGCGTATAGTGTTTTTTTTTTTGGAACTGCTGTATTCGACTTTAGCGCTACGCGATATTCGAAGACAATGCTTCGAAAAAATACGCGTAGAACCAGACAAGATTTTATCCGAACTGTATATATACAGTGGAAACGTTATACGCCGACCGCGAGTTTTACGGTTCATCGCGGACGTTACGAGAGCATTGCGCAACGCGCCTTAAATAATATAATAATTACATTCGACAAAGCAAAGCGCTATATAACTGTATTAGTCGGCCTGTTCCCCGCCTGAAACTTCCTAATTAATCGAAACGACTTTCTCGCGACAATCGGTAGAATTAACAAGACACACACGTGGCCGATACACAATGAGTATACATATATACTATATATATCTGATTCTAACGCATATAACCGCAAGTATTGACAAATAAGGAACGAGCCGCGGGAATTTAATGAAAATGAAATTTCGTCTCTCTCGGGAGCATGAGTCATCGATCCCCAGCTCTCGGATCAACGAAAAGAGATCGGGAGAGAAGAAAAAAAGAAAGTCTCGAATATCCCGCACAAAGAGAGAGTATCATACACAACGCCATCGCAACCAGAAGTCGCAACCTCGAGGACGACTTGACCTCAGAGCTACATAAACATATGCCTTCGCGTCCATAACCTGAGATGAGTGGGACGGTTCTGGTCCAGTAAGACGCCTCCCTACCCCCTACCCTCCCCACCACTCTCTCCACGCATCAGCGGTGTGAGAGATTCAGCAAAGCCCGCGAGAGAAGCTTCTTAGATTTCACACGTCGATCTCTCTCTCTCTCCGGCGCCGAGGAAATCCCTCGGGAGAAGAGCCGATCGCGCCTCGCGATAATACGTATATACAGTCGTATTAACACCCGTGTGCGTGTCTGGATATAAAGCCGCGCGCGGAAATTAGCCCAGCGGGTCATGCGTGAACTGCCTCGCGCGCGAGAGGTCGGCCGATTATACCGTATACGCGATGGTGTGGCTGATGAGCGGAACGTATACGCTGGTATTATAAAGGAGAGGGACGCGCCGGTTTTACACCTTTGGCTGCGCGCAGTGGCTCGTTTGTACGTTTGAGCGGGTTTTTAACGTAATATCATTGTTTTTTGGAGTTGGAAAGGGGGGAGGGGGATCGTTTGAAAATTTTGTGGTTTTCATCGCTTGTTTGCAGGCCTTGTGCGGTGCGCTGGGGTGAGAGTAATGAGCGATTATGGTGTATACTATACTTGTTGAACTAAGTGTAATTATGAAGCTGGGTGTATTTGTCAGATATAAAAGAGTATAAGCACTTAGCTTAAATTTCAAGATTTGGGGTCACTTTTTATACGAGATATTGAAGATTGACACAATCTCTTGTGACGATTAGATTGTATTACAATTTTCTTAAAGCACAGAAAGATATATCTAGAATTAATTTTTTTTTTTGCCGTCAATAATATCGATTAGTCAATTATCAATTGATTAATAAATGCGTAACATTGAAAACGCTTACAGCAACCCAAGAAACTTTCGTCGTAACTGGTATAGTTGGTAACATACCTCCTTAATGAAATGTTAAGACCTGCGATCGGCATGCAAGAATTTTTTTTAACCGTAAAAAGTACAAATTTTTTTTTAAAAAAATAACTTTATACAATAAAAAAAGACCCTGCGTAATCCGGCGTATACTCAATCGCGCTACCGACAACACTGGCAAGTGCTTTGACCGAAGCTTTGACAGGCGTTTAATTAAGACAGTTGACATGGATGCAAATTAGATCCGATGAATTATACATTGAGACGCGATGGAAATTTTTTCGTGCGAAAAACTAGTTCCCGCCGCGGACTGATGAGCTATCTCATTATGCATCCGTGTAATTAAAATATGCTTAAGCATCTCCCGAATAAACGTATACATAACTAGAACTAGTTTAATGCGAAAAGCTGTATATATACACGGGTGATTCTCTGTGAAATCGAACGATCAAAATTAAAATGTTTTTCCAACCATTTTAAATCACTTCAAATTGATGAAATACACTTCCCTAAATTTTTTCAGATTTTTGGCATCGATTATCTCTGAGCTACAGCAGGTCGAAGTTGGTAAAATCAGATTTTTTGCATTTTTTGTTGATATTAAAAAATCCATAGCTTTTCAGGGAAGCATTTTTTATTAGACATGGATAGGAGTTTTTTAAGAAAATTTTGTCTAGTTTAAAAAAAAATACTTTAAAAGTCATATATATATATATATATATGTCACAATTATGTTATAATACATTTATGCGAATTTTTATAACAAATTTCATGCTAAAATTCTACATGTTCATCGATTTTTAGCTTGGAAACGAAGCGAAATTAAAATCTCAAGAATAATTTTTGTCTAAGATTTTTTTTACTATTTAACTGTATTTTTTTCAGATAGAAAATCCAATTTTTCGGTTTTGACAAGTGATTTTTTATTTTTAGCTTATCAGAGTAGCTTCATCTTGTTCTAGGAGTTTCGCAGGCACTTTTCTACTGAAAAAAGGTATCTTCGGGAATTATTTGGTAGTCGTAGTCTTGAGCGAACTTTCACTTTTACTACTATTAAGGCATAAATGTATTATAACATAGTTGCAACATGTATAGTATATTGTATATATGAGTTTTAAAGTTTTTTTTAAACTAGACAAAATTTTCTTAAAAAACTTCTACCCATGTCTGTAGTGAAAAATGCTTCCCTGAGAAGCTATGAATTTTTGAAAATCAGCAATAAATGCAAAAAAAAACTGATTTTACCAACTTTGATCTCCTGTAGGTCAGAGATAATCGATGCAAAAAATCTGAAAAAATTCAGGAAAGTGTATTTCATCTAGTTGAACTGATTGAATATGGTTCGATAAAAATTCAAATTTTGATCGTTATCGATTTCACGGAGAATCACCAATCTACTCTCACCTACCGTGTATACATACACTCATAATTGAATTCAATCGAAATAGTACAGCTAATCGTCCAAAGCAGCCGAGCAACGCACGGCATCTCGCTTTCGCCAACACCTTTTTATGGGTTCGTGTAAACTTAAACCTCCTGTATGGGCTGCGGACGCAGAGAACGCGCCGACGCAACAGCAGCTTCTATGCGATCCTTCATCGCGCAAACGCCATAACTTACGTCTTACGTCACTCAATTTACTTATCCGCGCACTTTTCGCTATATACGCGTGCACGCGCGACTCCCAACACTCCGTAACGCTTTTACACGCCACCTGCGTGTGCTTTGCGTGAAATTCCATCGCGCAATTATCCCCGATAGAGTCTCTCGTAATCACACGGCGACTCTAGAAAAAAAGCGCGCGCTTCGAATGCAAAAACGTACGAAGCGCGCAAGCCTGCAAGGAAAAAAAAACAGACATGTATATGGGACTCGATTATCCACAACCGCGTGCATATATATACGTATACTTTTATCCGCCGCTCTACGCGCTCGTCCCATTCATAAACGCCGGCTTGCGCGCGCGCGCCGAGCGAATAATTAGCATCGAATGCCGCGCATTATTCTAATCGATTCATAGGCGTAACCCGAGTAGCAGTAGCCGCACGTGCAGCGCCTTGGATTCGCGCGTCGTCCCCGTTATGTATATATATATATGCCTGCACGTCGTAGTAGGTATATATACCTATACAGGTGCGCAGCGCGAAAATCGATGATACAGACGTTGCAGTAGCTCTTGGTGAAAATACATGGTGTATCGCGTCGTGGATGCGGATATCTGCATATGTACGTATATACGTATATATATAACACCGTCGATCGAGCCGTCGATTTAGCGTCGCCGCACGACGTCCTCGGCGCGTATGGGAGGAAGTGGTCGAGGGAACGAGGGAAATGGAGAAAAAGATTATTGAAAAAGCCGCACACCGGCCGATGATGGAGAATGTAGATCGATATCGGGGGAGAGTTTTTTTTCCGTATACACTTCGTGAGGATATAAGTCGTCGCTGAGAGAGACATAGCTAACGTCCTTTTTTCTCTCGCAGGCAGCGACGACGACGACGACCACCGGGGGATAGTTTGGTCTTTCCGGTGTGCAGGTAATGCCGCGAATATGGAACACTAATGGTTTCTCCACTGGCTTTGCGATCGAGTTCACCGTAAGCGTTTTATTGGTCGTTCGCCGAAGGGGGGGGGGGGAGGAGAAAAATGTTCTCGTTCAGCGAGATTTTTCTTTGCGTAATTCTCGCCGTGTGTACATTATAGATCTGTACGCGTTCTCGCGCATAAAAATCGTCGACGACCGCGGCGGCGGCTCTGTGAAGCCTAACTGGAGCAAACGTTCGTAATTTGCATAAGCCATAGGGGGGAGGGGGGGGGGGTATTCCGCGGATTATCGAGACCCGCGAGAGCAATTAAGACAAAGCAATCATCGTGCGCAGAGAGAGAGAAATTAGTGTAAATAAGTCTTCTCGGGAAAACTATTGAGATTTTTCGAAAAGTGTTGAAGAATATTTCCTCTGCACCGCGAGGCGCACCGTAATTGCGCAGCATCGCTATTGTTAATAAAATGAAGTGCATTTAATTGCGAGAGCAGAGGATCGGTTCGAAGGCGCAAGGATACGAGCTAATTGAATAAATGGGTTTGTTTTTGAGTAAATTGAATACTCAGTTATAATTGTTTGGTTTTCCGCGATGTAAAATAAATATTGATTGAAAACAATGTTTAAACGCCGGAGTAGTGAGAGCAATGTTTCATTAATAACAATTAATACCAATTTCTTGTGTCTTAAAGTAAGTAGGTAAAAGCATTAGTTTGGTCTCGATTTTTCCGAGTTTTGAGTGACTTATTAACGCGGGTTTTTGAGCCAATCGTTTTTTTACCATAATCAGTCTCAGTTTGACTCGGTTTCACTTACCTTTTTAAAATGCTTAAATAGTTTATTACTCGACTCAGCGACCAAAAATTGTATTATCTTTAAAATGTATATTATTTATACTAATGTCATTAATTAAATAAGTGGAACAAATGTTTGACAACCATTTTTACATTATGCGCAGATTAAAAATAAAATTCACGAATTCATTTCACGAAGTATTTTATCAATGGAGTATCACAACATGTGAACATAATATAGTGTGCCAAGTAATTGAGCCTGCAATCAATTGATTTTAATTGATATACATTATCTAAACACCACAAACTGTATTTCATTGCAATCAGTGCATAAATAAATTTCATCTGTGTCTACATCTGCGCCAAGTAAAATAATTAATGACGCTTGAAATCCAATTGAGCACAAAAAACAGAAACTTACTTATCAATCCAAAAACTAATTCTGAAAATTAATTATCTTCCGTTATGTGTACTCAAGAGACGAGCCGTACATCCTCGTCCAAAAAAAGGGAGAATCAATCTCTGAAACGATTCGATCATCTCCGAAGGCCTCTCCGCGCGCATTCCCATCGCGGTGAAAGTGATAAATAGAAAGATCCCGCGATAAACTGCCGATCGTGACACACCCACGTATAATCAGAGCTCGCTCCATCATCTCGTTACTCCCGTACACCACTCCGTACACACACATACGCGGACTTGTACAACACACGTGTATTATAGACTCTCGCGACTAGTCGGCATTTCCTTAACCCCATTTCCGCACTACAGCATAGACAAACTGCTGAGATTGCGTTGCTGCTTTTTCGCCTTTTTGCGGTCTCTTTGTCTCTCTCTCTCTTTCTCTCTACTTCTCTGCCCGCAGTGTGTGCAAAATAGAAAACTAGTTTTCCTCGCGGGAGTGCAAGTATGCGCGCGCGCGCGCGTTCGCGTAATAACACATTTTCAGAGAGCTGCTGCTGCTGCGGAGAAAACTTTCTATGGAGACGTCGAGCCGCCGCTGTTGTATGAGAATCGCAGTAGTTTTGCGGAAACTTTTCCTATGACTTTTTCCGAGTCTCTCGTCGCTCGCGCTCCGCGATTTCGTGATTGTTTCGCCGTTAATTGGCTGCTGCCGCGGCTCTGGATTCGAGTGGTTTATACGTCTGCACACGTGCCCACTATGGAGCGAGGCGAGAGATCGTTAAGGATCGTCGTTTTTATATTTGCGAGGCTCGAGGGGAAGGAAAGTTGGAAATAAATATGCGATTCGCGAAAGGTGTTCTGTAGGCGAAGTCAGACTGTTGATTTCCGGTGTAGAAAAAAAAATGGGATAATGCGTAGAAATAATTTAATGAATTACAAGACTTCCCTGGTAGAAACTTAACGAGGAATTAGCTAATTTCGTTATTAATTAATTCATAATGGAATTAGCTAATTTATCGTCAAGTTTCTACCGGGGTTGAATCGACACTTTCCGATAGAAGAAACATCCCGCATAAAAGAAATCCAACTTTGGCCACACTTTATACCAAAGTTATGTTTAGCTAAACTTTTTCTAAATGTGGACAATTGGATTTTGCTAAACTTGAGTCAAACTTTGGGAAAAGTTCAAGGAAACTTCACCAAACTTGCTGAAAATTTATCAAAAATATTCCCTCCATCTAAATATCTAAAATCCAAATATCTAAAATGGCCTGTAAACTAGAAAATGGCTATGAGAAAAACTTGGTTCCTAACTTGCGATAAAATGCTTTTTCTCCCATTATTTAAGCATCTCATGGAATACCCATAACCTCCAAATCATTATGCTAATTTTACACCTTATATCGCACGCTAAATACAGGGAGGTGTATGTATTTCAGTCAGTTTCGATACAATGTATATGGAATAAACAAACATTTAAAGCTGTAAATACGTCCATTACTAAGATATGTATGATGTAGAATAAAAAATTGATGCGTCTCTTCGAGCCAAGTTGTTTATTTTAAAAAATGCCAAACGTTTCGGGATATTTTTATCCCCTCTTCAGTGGCTAATTTGCAAAACAACTTCCGTGTTTTCACATTATTAGGAACGGACCAGTAAAAAGGATAAATCGCATATGGCGGGCCTAGGACTCGAGGTTGACGTCTTGCCTCGACCGGTGCCGCATTACCACCTTGGCACCGGGGAATCGTTCTGTTAAATAAAATTCTCGAGTCCTAGGCCCGCCATATGCGATTTATCCTTTTTACTGGTCCGTTCCTAATAATGTAAAAACACGGAAGTTGTTTTGCAAATTAGCCACTGAAGAGGGGATAAAAATATCCCGAAACGTTTGGCATTTTTTAAAATAAACAACTTGGCTCGAAGAGACGCATCAATTTTTTATTCTACACTATTCCATCATCGAGCGATAGAGTCATTATTAAACAAATAAGATATGTATGATTTACTTAATTTTTCAATTTTTCGATCGGTTCCGTGTTGAATATTTTTTTCATAGCCATTTACTGGCCATTTTTTATAGACTACTTTATTCAGTATAATCTACGTTTGCAAGCTTGAAAATACCTTCCGTATATGGTATAATAATATTTTCGTCCATTATCACTCTAAAGAATAGCTTATAGAAAGGTTCGAAAAAGCTAACAAACACAACAACATTTCTAACAAAACAATGGTTTTACTAGCTTTTAAATAATATTGATTTCCACCGGGCTTGAAATTATAAGTAAAATAAATTATAAATCAAAGGTTCGTACGATCAACGGTACACCACAGCGATATAATGATACTCGTGTTTACTTCTCCCAATTCCCCTGATTACACATCACGCCACGCGCGCACTGCCCTAAGTGTTTTCCCAAGTCCCAACACACTCCGCAGTCTCCCATAAATCTACCCACACACACCCGATCGGCCGGGCAATTCTCCCGAGAGAGCGCGCGCAATTTTAAATTTAAATCCGAGCATTCACACCGCGAGAAATCTGAAAAGTGCGCGTTGCGCGCCCGCGAGCGTCGCGCGGCGATCGAAGAAAAATTCGATCCCGCAAGTGCAGGTTACTCCGATATACCTGTGCACTGTGCAGTGTGCATACATCCTCCACCGCAGCACCGAGTAATATTCGAAAATTCAAGTGCGCGCCTCCCACGAACCGAAAATCAGGTAATTGCGCCGGGCATCGCTTAGCCTGTCGCTCTCATTTTCTCTCCCCCTCCCCCCCCCTCTCTCTCGGGGGGGGGGGGGGTTGAGATCTCGCTCGCGGCGTACGTACACATACGCAGACACGTCCGCAAAGCGGACCATACATAATGACGCGCAGTGCGCGCGCCTCGATCAAACGCACGCGCGTCTCTTTCTCAGTCTCGCTTCGCGGCGTTTTCCCACACGTATGTGTATACGTACGCGTATGTAGACGAGAGCGGGGAGATCTCTCTCGCGTCTTATTCTCGCGTGCGCGGCGTCTTCTTGCCGCCCCCCTTTTTTTTTACTTTTCGAGACGAGGATTCGAGAATTATATTTTTTATTGATTTTCGTGTGCACATGTGATTCGATGCAGCGTAATACACGCAGTATATTACGAGTATAATACAAGATCGCTTACCAGCTGCGCCTTATTTGTATACATAAAAAATTTTGTTGAAGCATATATTTATAATATTTCCGAGGGGTATATAAAACTTATCTTAATAAGAGTTACATAGGACTGCTGCAGTATAAGCTCGATTCATCTCGTATAATTATACGGATGAGCGTTGTAAAAATGTGCGAAAGTTCGTATACACGTAAAGTACACCAAGTTCTCATACAATTTTCACAAAATAAAATTATATTAAATTAAATAAATCTACCGAGAGCCGCCCGACTAATTAATTACTATGTAATTCCCGGCTAATGTGTAATATGCCGAGACAAAAAAAAAATATCAATTCGCATGTATAATTAAAAATCGTTCAGCGCAAGTAGTGATGTATAATTCAGTAATTTACACGCACTGGTATATACGTCTTGACTCCGTAACCTCCCACACTCCTAACCCTCTCGCTCCAGGCCTTTATGCGCCTCTTCTTCATCGTCTTCCTTCCTTCTATTACACCAACGCGGCGCGTCTACCTACCTATATATATAATATATATATGTATACACCTTATACTCGTCCTCGCCACTTCCTCCCTAGTTATGACTGATTCATTTCCGAGCGTTTTTCGCATACGTGCAGCATCGTCGCTTTTTTCTCTCTCTCTCTATCTCTCTCGCGCCCCTCTTCTGTCGACTGGCGGGGAAGAGATATAGTATATATAGTTATATACGTGCAGAGGTATATACGCGAGCGTCGGTCTTGACCTCGACGAGTACAAAGGTAAGAGGTTCTGCCGTGATTTTCTGAGCGATATCCGTGCCCGCGTTTCTGTTGCATTTGAATTTTCTTTTTCTCATAAGCGCGAGTTTATGCGCCTAGGATAATCGCGATATTTATGCGTTTGTTTTGCTGTTTATTTTTTGTTTTTCTCGTAATTTTAATTTCGCATACTAATGGTCAATAACAATAAAGGATATAACTTCTATAGAATAACGATAAAAATATTTGAATTTTACAGCGTCATTTTAAAATTAAAAGTCTGCTCTAGAAATGGAAATTTATTTTATTTAATTGCGAGAATTGTAATAGCATTGATAAAAAACAGTTGCTGGGTCAGAATAAATTTTACACATTTTTTTTTTAATTTTAAGATAATTAATTAATTTTTCTACTGTAACAGTGAAAATACAGTTTTATTCTGATTGAAAGATTTATGGAAATCGTGAAATAAATTATTAACATTTCACGAAACAAGCATTGCAATAAATCTTTAACTGATCATTCAAACATTTCGGTTCACTCGCACGTCACTTTCAATAATTGCCTGTAGTAACGAATGCGAGCTTTCAATTAAATTGGCTTCATTGATTATTTATTCACTGCACATAAACGTACTGCTTTACGGCGATATACCTATATTACAAAAAAGTGTTCAACAACGAACCCACGAATTTTTTTTTCCCCCAACCATTCACCTTCAAAAACCAAGCGATCGACAATTCGGCCAGCCCAAAAAAGTTTGCAAATCGCGAAGGAGAGCCTCGCACTTTACGACGCCGTCGTCTCACTTTCGCTTTTCTTATATACATGCAGAGCGTATATTATACGAACGGCTGCGGTCGTTCTCGGACGATTTAGCCGCACGACTTCCGGTTCCTCAACTTCCACCTTCGAGCTGCAAGAGTCCTTCTCACCTGGCGATGAGTCAGAGAAACGCCGTCGTTTTCTTTCCAGATACTCGACGTTACGACGTTGTTGCGCACCTGCTATATACGCTGGACGGTGTGTGGTGTGTATATACTCTTCGGAAGGAGAATCCTGTACAGGAACATGTGGAACACGTGGTTGGCGTGGAAGGTTGCGCTCTTTTCAAATACATTTTTTAAAATTATTTTTTAAGTTATTATCCTTAAAAAATAAATCAAAATAACGAAAATTCTCTTGATCGCGCTTTCATTCGAGTGTATCGTGTCCCTCTCGCTGAATTTTGAAGTCTCGGCGTTTCTAGCCGCAACAATAAAAATCAATGCGCATAGCAGTATCGCATTTCACTCGTGTACAATAACACAGCGTACAGTCGTCCAAAAGCAAACGATCAGCCAAAATCCGGGAGCAGCTCTCTCAACGCCCACAGGAGCGAAAGAGCCGCAAAGCGAGTACTTGATCCATATAAAACGTACTTTTCGTCTCCGCAATACCGATCTCGCGTACGTACTGTACACATTGTACACGAGAGGCAGTAGTAGCGCCGAGTGCGCGTCCCCCTCCTTTGTGCTGTCGAAAACGAGTCCCGGATTCATGGGCCAGCGAGTCCTGCTCGCCGTCGACGAGCCGAGGAGGCACTCCCGATTCGTTATATTCCCGTCGCGCGTAAAATACGCGCTTCTGCGGGCCGTTTCGTCGCCGCGCGGATGCCTGGAGCGCGGGCATAAAGGGTTCGAGGGCGCGCGCAGAAAAAAGAGCCGCGCGCTGCAGGTGATTCATTTTCTTCAAGGATTTTCGAGGTGATGTCGAGGTTTACGAGGCGACGCCGTTGCGAGACTTTTCTCGACTTTTCTTTTTTGTTTCCTTTGCTGCAGCCCCCCCCCCCCTACTCTCGTTTGCGAGAGCTGGAGTAAGAGTGCTTTTCGCGTTGTTGTTGTTGTTGTTGTTGTTTTATTTTTCTGTACCGAGAGCCGCGGTAATGCGGCTTCGAAGAAATTGATGCGATCTTGAATGCGTGTGTGCATCTCGCGTTTTATTTTTAGCGCAGATCTCAAGTGAGTCACGTAATGCGCTGGGCGTACAGGAGACGTCAGACGTCGATGAAATATATTTTAGGATGAACCTGTAAGAGCGTTGGTAATTTATAATTTGAGGGAAAAATTGATCGTCGGTGTAATAATTGATCGTTGCTTTTCGTTTAAATTTTTGTTCTCTGTGTAAACGCAACGATTTACAAGAGCTTTTTTGTGTTAAGCTTTATTGAGATCTCATTAGAGATTCATATTAGCTACAGTGAATTTGTTGTAATTATACATTATACATAGTAATTATCCACATTAGAATATATACATACATAATAAAATATACAATTTGTATCTTGGATATGCATACTGCATAGTCATTATACCTTAAGATTACATTCTTCTAGGAATGAAATGACTGGTAGAGCAATTAACATTTGAATGTTGAGAGGGAGTTGAAAATTAAAGGCTAAAAGTTTACTTATCAGTTTTTTGCGAGGTGTATCGTATAGACTACATTGCCATAGGATATGTGGTTAAGGTCTTCGTTAGCTTGATTACATTAGTTTTGGGATCATTGATTATTTCAACGCGATTAAGAGAGGCTGACAAACTGTAGCGATCCGCTCTCATTCTGTTAATAGATACAGTGATTTTACGTTATAAAAAAATTTTTTTATTCGGAAACTAAATAGTTGACAATTTTCCTTAGATAAAGTTTGTAGATTTCTATTTGTTTGAATCTATTAACGAAATCAAAATTGAATTTTTTTATCTTATTACTTAAATATAACTGTAGTCGTGAGTTACTTTGTCAACCATTCGTTATCCAATACTTTTTACGTTCTCCAAACGTTCTTTTGCACATTTTTCTTTTTTTGAACTTAAACCACAAGTGCGTCCATAAGGCTAACAAAAAAAAAGAACGAAAACGAATTATTTTTCGCTACCCTCAACATCCTCCATGTGTTGCGTACACGAGAGAGCACTTTCGGCAATAAAACGCGATTCTAAAAATCCCAAAAGAAAGAACTCGAATCAAAACCCATCTATATATAGTATACAGAGGACGATCATCAATCGCAAGCAGAAAACTTTCGATTACTTTTTTTGCGAGCCGCGTCTGCAAGCGCCCCCCTCCCCCCCACACAAACACATATACCTATACATACACATACACGTGCGCGCTCGAGTCTACGCGAGCGTCAGATGCTTTTCCGGTCCAATAAATCTTGGGCACGCGTCTGCGATCGTCATCTCGGTTTTCAGCGTCTCGCGTACGAAAATCGACACCCCTACACATGCATTATAGTCTCGTCCGCGACATGTGCGACAGCTGCGCGGACAAGCGCGTGGCAGCATCGAGCTACTTTTTCCTCCGCCCCCGGAGTGTGCGAGAGACGACGAGGACGAGGGAAAGAGGTCGTTTCGGCGCAAAATAGTTTTCGGGAGGAGGACAGGAGCGAGCGAGAGCTTCGCGGAGATCAGGTGTGAATCGCCGGAGGCGCGCGTACGGGGCAGCTGCTGGGGGAGCGCTTGCAGCCGCGCGATTTTTTTCGTTTCTCGACGACGGCTGTTGCCCCGGCGGCGGCTAATGATCGGCTTTCGACGGAATTGATCGGTTTCTGTGGAGTTTTAGGAAGGAAACACTTGTCGCGATGGGCGAGCCGATTTGGTTGGAGCGTCGTGATGGATGACGGAAAAGTCGGTAATTGTTGACGGACAGGTGAATTGGGTAAAGGTACTGAAATTGTTTAAAAAAATTGTTAAAGGTTACTTGGAAGATGAGGTAAGGACGGAAGTGACGTAAATTTTGTAATATACAATTTATGCATAAAATGTGGTTTTATGACAGCCACACACTGGCGCATCCTCCCCCTGATTTACGATCTTGCTTATTGCCGAGTTAAGCAACTTGCTTAACTAACTTTACTTGACAAAATAATGTGCATAAATCACGCTGTAAATTACATAACGTGTAGTCGCCCTCCGTTACGTAATTACACACGTGCTATTCTACAAAGTTTATACGTTACAATGTCTTCGAGACACCAGAATCTTATCGAATTTATCATTAACTCTGTTCTTTTCGCCAAACACTCGTATATAGCCTACGCAAACGTTTCGGGAACAAATCAACAAAGCCGCGGCGACGTTATTAATCACCGGCAACGAAGCACAAAAGCCGCCTTTCCGACAGTCGCAAAATTTACGACTCGCCGCCGCGAACGACTCTGTGTGTTTTCCATTATCCATACGGCCACATATAACTAATTTAACGCTCTCGCGCTCGACTAATCGAAAAATCGCGTCCATCGCCCAAAAATCGAGGAACGTAAAACGATCGCGTTATCTTATCATCCCGGACCTCAATTCACGGATTCACAAAGTCGGCTTACATAACAGTCTCTCTCCCTCTCGAGTATTATTACGGTGTACAGCTGTGCACACAGGCCGCACAATATACCGGTATCTCTCGCCGTTGCATTTCCATAAGCCGCAGCGATTAGCATCGTAATGAGCTCTCCCCCCCCCCCCTGCGCAAGAAAAGCAGAGAGCAAAATCTGAGGCGAACACACAAGCGCCGAACGAATTGGCGCTCACGTGGGCAGGACAGACGACAGCCGCGGTCTACGTCCGCTCCTGACTCATAGAGAGCCGCGCGCCATATTTAAACGTCTCTCCGTCGATTGCTCTCGTGCCGTGCGTAGTGTGTCTCCGAATAAACGGGGTGTACGGAGTCGCCCACGCGGTTTACACTCCGTCGGAGACGACTTGAAACGCCGCGCCGAGATTCGCGTGGGCGGAGAGAAGAAAAAAAGGAAGGTTCGGATGTGCCGCGGAAATGACGTTTTTATTCTCTCGCGCGCAGTGTAGTGAGCAGTCGCTCGTAGACTTATTGAGCAATCGACGCAGCGGCGACGCTGTCGAAATCGCCGCGGGACGAGATAAAAATTTGAATTTTGCATTTTTCGTAATTTCACGCCGGATGCGATGCGAAAAAGGGGGGGGGGGATGTGTTTTGTGATCTCGTTGCGGCTCTCGATCTGGAGATGCAAATGTGCGCGCAGCATCTCTCAGTCGGATACGGTATGGTTATGCAGTTTGCGAAACGGTGAAAAGAAAAAAAAAGGGAGTATGAATATTTAGAATACCGGTTACTCCGCGTTGATCGGAGATCCGTCAACGATATATCGCAAACTGACAAAGATATATTTCTTATCCTGTCATCGACGCTCGACTTCCCTGTCACTCATCCGCGACGCTGTGTATATATGACTAGTTCTCATAAAAATTTGGACTTTTCGACGGTCCTGAGATTGAAAATTTTTTTTTTTTAAGATAGAGGTTTCGGACCGGTCAGACTTTCTTCTGTAAACCGAAAGATAGTCAAAAATGCAGAGGAACATTGGAAACATGGAAAATGAAAATTTAAGATGGGGAGGTGTATTGAGAAAAAGAGAAATTCGGTTATTGGGATTTTTATTATTTCTTTTTTTTTTTTAACGGACAAAACTTTTGATCAGAGCATCGAATCTGGGCACATTTTTTGTTTTAAATTAAAGCTCTTTTGTTGCACTTTGTTGTGGTGTACTATTCCAGTACTTCGACATATTAATTTTTTGTAAAAGCAAAAACGTAAAATGGCTCAAAAATATGGTTGCTATTGTAACTTTCCTCGTGTTCCTCTGCATTTTTTACTATCTTACGGCTTACGCAAAAAGGTCTGACCGATCCGAAACCTCTAGCTTTAAAAAAATTTTTCGATGTCTGCACCTCCGAGAAGTGCGATTTTTTAGGAGAATTCGACGTATACACTCCTCCGACTTATTTTCAAAATTAACGCAATTCAGTCGACATGTATCGGACGGCGTTTTGACGTATCTCTCGTGTCTTAATTACATCTACACGGGCCGGTGTAAAATTAACGGAAATCACTTCCGCCGTCAAGGCTTATACTGCGCCGCATAAACATAAAAGCATAAAGTAAAAGTTTTCAACGAAGCTCTTTTTGATGGCTCCTCGTCGCGTATTTATAGAGGTCGCTTCGCCCCGACTATACACTCCGCAGCTTCCACGAAAAGCCATTAAAAAACGAGGCTATATAGCCCCCGCCAACAACAATACGGGGCGCCGATTCTCAAAGAAGAGCGTCGATAAAATACCGGCGAGAGACCTTAGACTTGACAGTGAAGCATCGCTGCCCTTTTACGGCGGCTCTCGCGCCGCCCAGCGCAGCGAGCGCAATTAGAAAAGGAAAGTCATTCGGTCGCGCGCACTCGCTAATTACACTTAGTTGGGTCTCTGGGTACGGACGCCGTCGGGATCTCTCAAAGTCCCCCGAGTGCACGTGTCTTATATATATGGGCAAGAGCGAGTACTGCGATCGTCGCACGAAATATTCCGATAGTGCACACGTCATTTAATCGAGTGACCAAAATACGGAAATATACCGTTGAGTGTATAAGTGTCTCGTGACTGGCATCGAGAGAGTCGATCGGAAGAGATCGTTATAATGCGAGAGGAATATTCATTTTGGAGGAGAGAAAAAAACTCTTCCGACTCGTGTAACGGAAGCTCGTCGTTACATGAAAATCAAGTCAGATTGGGCTTGAAAATGTAAGAAAAATTTTTTATTACTTATTAATAAAGGAATCTATCGCTCGACAATTGTAATAGATTAAGGAAATAACTAAATGCATCCCTTATTAAAATTAGCACACCAAATACTAAGCTGCATGCGCCGACAATCGCACACAGTATAATTAACTAAATAAAAACAATTAATCTTTTAAATACAAAATTTTAAATACAAACGCAATTTTCTCAATAAATGTAATTCTTATGCAGGACAATGATCGACCGCAACACAGCTCCCGGTGCCGCCAGATGTTAACGTTGGCTTCAAAATAAATTAAATAATAAATAAGTTATTTCCTTAATTTTTATTACTGTTGCTATTTTTGTTAAAAGAAAAAATCACTGATACACTATTCTAAGTGCGTATACCTCAAAGTACTTATACTTTAGAATACAATACGCACCGTTCGTATATCGAATTTTCAAAATTTTCCGAAACAAGCTGCAGTCCATCTCCACATGAACATTTATAAATTGGCGTTTCGCATTCGTCTCTCTCGCTGTATATAGGTACATCGAGCCGCGGGATCCGCATCACGAAGCGCCAGTTCGTTGGCTCTCGCTGCGAGAAACGAGTCACGACGATATCGAACCTTGAACTCTCTCGGCTCTCTGGCCATAATAAAGGTAATGTATATACCTATATACACGTGGGTGCAGGAAGCTCTTCTAGACGGTGTCACCGCTTGCGCGCTGCTCCCTCGAGCGAATCGCGGTGTCTCGAGTTTTTGTCGGTTAATTGCGCTCGCTCTGTGTGCCACTGCTGTACCGGCTGTTCTTCTGCTTTTTTTTCGGCTGGGAAAATTGTGGTCGTTGGGAGGATTTTGTCGAGGGGGGAAAAAGTTGAACGATATGCCCTCTGAACGCGATTCTGTATACTCCCTTTTTATATTTTCTTTCGCTGTGGGTTTAAGGCGGACTTCTGTACCGAATTTCTTAACTTTGTTTTTTTTGGCACTGATATAATCGTAACTATACAGCAAGTTTTGCTACTAGTGCTCGCTCGGCTAATTTTGCGATTCTTGTTATGGAAAATATATAATGTAAAATATGAATTAGTGGCGGCTAAGGTTTGTTCAGTTATATTGCTGTATTAGTATTATTTTAAAATAGTACTGCGTGAAATATTATATTTTAAGTATGAATTACATATTGAAATAAATAGTAATTTAATTTTTTTGTAATATTCGCATTATTTAAATAAAATTATTAATCGCTGCAGTGAACATGAATTTTAATGTTTGAATAATATTAAAAAATTTGATAAAATTAGATAAAAAAATGAACTGTACAATGCGTGTACCAAAATTGTACTTAATACAATTTTTCTTTCGAGATCAATTAAAATTTTTTAAAATAATTTTTAAAGTTAGTAATTTAATTATACTCCCTGAACTCTTTACTCATCATACTAATATCTTTAATATTTCCTGTCGGATATCTGAGATATTATATAAACTGATTTGTTTCTGTGTTCTTCAATTTCGGTATTTTTGGTAATTGGACGTTTCTCAGTTCTTACTCTAAAATTCCTTAAAACATGACGAGTGTTATTATAACATAATATAATCATAAAAATCATATATTGTAATTATAACTGATCAATATTTTGTACTAACGGGAGCTGAGTTTATCATGACATTATAATCATTCAATATAAAATATAGCATATTATCATCATAAGCCCGATCTATTTTCTACCGGGGTATTAGTTGAAATATTGCAAATCAATTGTCGCAAATACTTATGAAAGCAAGCCGAATAAAGTTAAGAACTCCAATTTCAAAATAAAAATCTTACACTCTAAAAAATGAAAAATGGATTTTTATCCTAAAAATCGGTAAAGTTTTTTGTTAAATAAAAACGACATATATTTTTTAACGATTATTCAAGAATTTTATTTGTAAATCAGAGTTGGTAACTTTATTCGGCTTGGTTTCATAAGTATCTATAAATTTTTTGGTTGGTCTGAAGTTGAACCCTAACGTATGCGCAAGAAACTCTTTAAAGAAAGCTTGATTTGCAATGTTTCGACTAATAAACCGTTAAAATTGCTGAAAATTTACAATTTCTCGTATACCAACTTAAAGCACAAAATTTGAGAAAATTAAAAAATTTCGTACAATTTCACCTAAAGACTGGTCCGAGAGAAGACGGAATGGTTATTACTCGGTAACTTAATATTAGACTAACATTCGTACTCGAAACTTCTGAGGTACAGGCACGAATGTAATTAGCGCTAGGAAAATCAAATTTTACTCGCACTCGCACGTTTTGTGCTGATTGCGCTTTGTTGGCTTGGGAGTATATTTTGGTAGCGCCGCGCGCGCGCCTCGAAACGATCACGTCTCCCCTAATAGCTGAGTAAATATAACATTAATTCTATGCAATTAGCGTTCTATATCTACTCGTTTCGTTGTTTACTGCGGTAAATGTAAATCCACGTATATTTACGCATTGTAAACCCGTTCACAGGCTTATCTCTCTACCGAACAGGCTAAATAAAGCACCTTACACTTTTCAATCTCGTTCTTTCAAACAATAACAATTTTCCTCGTCAGATCAGTGACACACGTTCGCGTACACGCAACTAAACAAAATCTTAATTTCACTCGACTCGCAATTACATCGAGTACAACGAAACGCGTAATTCTGAGCGTCATGCTGCGAGCTTAACACAAGTCATCGAATGATTATACCCGACGCGTCAAGCGCAAACGCGCGAGCGATACAAAAATAGCCCCGTATAGCACACATTGCGCCGCAAATCCCCAATTATTCCGAGTCCCCTAAATTTAGAACTGACGTTATCGCAGCGACGCATAATGACTTCCGGAAGTCCCGAGGAAGGGCCGTCGTCGTGGGCGCCTACGTACGTATACGCTTGTTCCCATCTGGCAGGTGTTTCAGGAACAATGTTTGACCATCCCTCTGTGTTCCTGTTGTACAACAAGGTGACGCCCCCCCCCCCCTTCAAAACGACGCGTAAATGAATAAATCACCGATTCCGCATTAGCATTTCGCACGCGATGCAGTCGCATATACGAGGCACACGTGGAACAGAATACATTTGTTTCTCTTCTTTTTGGTCTGGAGCACACAGTAGACGCTGCACATATTGAAAATCTTACTCGATTACAATGACCGGGAGTCGGATGGGAAAAGTATTGAAAAAAGAAGGAAAGGAACGATTCGACTGCAGCGGCAAGAAGCCAGAAGCAAAAGCCGACACGTGACGCGAGGTATCATCCTAACATCATGTTGTGACGGCTGCTAAGCACTACTTTATTTTTCGAGCGCGCGGCGCATAACAGGTGTTCCACTTCTGAGTCACCCTCCCTTTTTCCGTGTCCCGCGGCAATTATAAACAGTTAAGCCGAGGGTCTGCGCACACACTGCCCAGACCTTTTTCTCCACATCACACACACACACACAACGTATACGTCACGTCTCTTCGAGCGCCTCAATTCCATGTGCGTGATTTGCGCACGTGCTTATTACGGTAATGGCGAAAATTGCGTATCAACCATTTTTTCTCTCAATTTCTTCGCATTGTGCGCGCGCGCTCTGGATGCATATACGGGAAAGTCCGCCAAAAATGTTCGGATAATTGGTTCGAAGATTTGAAACAGAAAAATTTCGCGCTACACCTCTGGCACAGAGTTTTTCTTGTTCGACAGGATGCGAATGCCGAAAAAATAGTGTTGTTTCGAAAGCGGGCGGGTCAAGCTGTTTTTATTTCTACCATTTTGATATGTATGTGTGAAATTTTAAAAAATGATCAATTTCTAATTGAAAAAATAGACGTTTTAAAAAAAAAAATTCGTAATATTAACAAGTTCTTAAGAGTAGCCAAATATACACCTACATTTTTCCAGATATCGATTCGAGCAACTTTTTGATTTTATTTTTTTTTGCAAAGTAACTTTTGAAATCGCAACATCGGAAAATTTTTCGAATAGATCTGAAAAAATTCAGGTGTATTCTTTGGCTGATTTCAAGAACTCTTTACTATTATTTTTTTTTTTTTTTTTGGAAAACGTGCAGTTTTTGAACTAAAAATTGATCAATGTTTTCAAGAAAAATTTGTGTTTGAAGCCACTATTTCTATAATTAAGTGCCAATAACTCGCAATCTAAGAATCGTATAGCTTAAATTGAAGCTCTCTTTTCCTACTAAATAATAATTATACTTGAGAAACATTCAGGTACTCGAGAACTATGCAGTGTGAAAAAAAATACATTTGTTGCTTATTAAATTTTATTCATAGATATCAAAATGGTCAAAAAAGAAATAGTGTCACACGCCCGCTTTCGTGACAACACTATTATTTTCGTCATCTGTGTGTCCTATATAGAACAAGAAAAACGCTGTCCCAGAGGTGTAGCACGAAATTTCTTTTTTCAAATTTTCCATCCAATTATCCGAATATTTTCGGCGGATTTTTCCATATACATACAGTCGATAGATTTTACAAAAAAAAGAAAAATGATAAGGTTAGAGCGAAAAGCCACGCGCGTTTTTCCACCCAAATTTTACAATGCCGTAAAGGAACGCCATTGTTCGATAATAGCCGTAGTCTCTGTTCAGGAAGAAAATAATATACAGCGGGCGACTCCAGAGCTTATCTCTCCCTCTCGACTGATAAGACGCGACGTCGACTCCGAGGACAAGTGTCTGTTTTTGTATAATGCACTCGCTCTCCTCGCGATAGCTGCGCTTAATCTTCGTCCTCGTGCTTTTGTATTTTCCAGCATCTTTTTGGGACGCGCTGCGAGAAAAGAGATGAGAAGAGAACGAAAAATGAAACTGCCGTCCGTTCTCTCTCTCTCGAGTATATACGAAAGCTTCCACTTTCCTCGGGCAATAAAAATAGTTATCAGCGAGTCCATATAGCTGTGTATCCCTCTCGGACACCCTCGACGTTATCAACGAGAAAGGAATGTGCCTCTTTTACTTTCCAAAGCTTTTTATTCTGCGCAAAGAGTAATCGCCGAGAGAATAAATCTTCGCCGCATCCCAATGACTCGCAATCGCTAATAACAATCGGATCCTCGATTCCAATCGCGATGACCCACTCTCCCCTCTCTCTCTCTTTCTTCGACCGCTGCAGAGATGCGCTCGCGCAATAATCTCGGGGATAAGAGGGCCGCGTCGGGGATAGAGACGAGGATTCCCGAGATATTCAATTGCACACGTGGACACACCGCGGCGCGTCTAAATCATCCAATCCCGGCTGTTTTTCCTCGGAGAGCCTCATGGGAGAATTCGGAGAGACACGGCTTTTACACGGATAGTCTCGAGGATGCGTGAGGGCACGTGTATGGCAGAGAGAGAGAGAGAGAGAAATTTTCTCTCGTGTTTTCACGCGCGCCGCGCGTCGCATTGGACTGCGCGTGAAAAAATGTTGGGTAATACACTGCTGAAGCATACGTGCAGTGCGTTCGGCAAAATGGATTTTTCTCTCCCAGTGTGTTTTATATGCGCGAGGAGAGAAAGTTTTTTTTTCCATGTGAATTTATGTATACGCACCTGCGAGAGAGGAATTTTTTATGGAATCGATGAGGTGTGAGAATCGCTATATATATATGTGGGTTCACTCTGTGAAGTGTCGTTTAATTGCTTTCAAGCGACAAACATTTTATTGTTTCGAAGCGAATGTTTGTTTGAAATGATTGGTTTCTCTCTCTTCTCGATCAAGCGCGTTTGATTGGAACACAGCCGCATCGTGATTTTCATCGGCAGAGCGCACTTCACAGAAATTGCTTCGCGAAGAGAAGTGTGTCATTGTACTTCGCGAAAAAATTGCTGCAAACCCGAATTATGCAAAATTTGGGAATTGTCAAAGCGTCCACAGTGTATTATGTCCGGCCCACGGGCGTTTTCAGGGGTCATGGGGCTCTAGGCCCAGTTTACTTTGGGGCCCTTTATACGTCAAGTCCTAAATGCATAAAACCACCATAAAACCATAAAATCACAAAAATGATTTACGAAATACGATGCTTCAGGATAGACTCAATTATCTACATCTGTTATGTTCACTGAATCTGATTTTTTAAAAATTTGATTTCGTTCGATAAATTAATCTCTGATGTTGCGATAAAAAAGTCAAGTGCAATTAGCGCTTTTTCATATTATCTGTAATACATGCAGTAGTATATATAGTTTAAATATTTTTAATATTCAATTATGTTTTTAATTGAGTCAACAACATCGTTCGGGTTTCATTTCTCAACCTCGGGGCCCTAGGCCTCTGCACAAAGACTTCAATTCACACTTCGCAGACGAATTCATTCAACCCCTAATTCAGAAAACTAATTGAATTTACACATTTCGAATTCCCTTCACAAGTCAAGCTTGTTCTCTCGCTCCAAAAAAGGTACCGAGTCACTCTCAGTGACAAACTTCAACTCCACATATTTTCCTATACACTTTACGCTCGCTGCCAAGCATCCGGAACCCATCCAAAAGAAAAAAAAGGTCGAACCCTCTCTTTCTCTCTCTCTCGAGAGCGATAATTGCTTCGACACTCTCAGCCCCGCGTATATAGCTTCCCGAAAAGACGACGCTCACAAATAGCCTCAATTACGAGGTCTCCGCGCGACGGAAAACTCGAGTTGTCGGGGCTCCTCTTCGAGGCGCGACGCATACGACGAAGAGACGACGCGACCGTTAGTTCCGTCAACTCGACGCTAAAGCAAGAGTAAACACGCAAGGAGTGCATGTATCTTCTCCCATTGCCCTCCCCCCCTTCCCCCTCGTCTTGCTGCAGTGTTGCGTTGCGTGCAGCGCCGTGTGGTGCGCGTGACGCGATTATCTTCCTCGGTATATCTCCTTCTTTGCATATATGCGCGCACGTGTAATAATACGAAATCCACGAGGCTCCCCCCCCCCAACCCCCTCGTCACGCACGCGTCCGCGAGAGAAAGAGAGAGAGAGAGAGACTGAAAATCAAACAGGACGGTGGCGTCGTTGCGTTTTTTTCTTCGCTTCTTGTTTTTTATATACGAGAGATTCTTTTTATTTTGACCGTTTCTCATGGGGGGGGGGGGAGGCTAAAAGACAATGAAGCTGAAATCTCGGTGACAGCCGAGTTTAATATGCAACGACCGACGCACGCGATGCGCGAAACATATAATATGTCTGGCTTTGTTTTGTAATTAAATTGCCTGGAGGGTCTATGCACGTTGGACTTGCGAAAAAAAATAAGAGGATTAAAATTTTACATTCACCTTAGTTTGTTCATAAAGTACACGTGTCGAATGCTGAGTACCGTACCGCACAAGATTTTTTTTAAACGCGTATTAACACGTCAACTTAAAAAAACCATGTACACTTATCTTGTCAAGTCTACTCTTCAATGCCGATCGTGTGAACGTTGATATCTACTCTCTCTCTAGAGAGATCGAAAATTTGCTTAAACCCAATTGGATCTCGACGTCTATACACATGATATCCAGTATATATATATATACCTGGTACTCTCGTATAACCGCGAGAGAGAGAAATAGAAATTTGCTCCATCATCGCAAATGGACTTCCAATTGTGGATACGTACGAGAGGCTCTCCTCTCTGTGCAGCCTTTCATCCGTCATAGAGGTCTACATCGCCGAGCCTCAAAGGACGTATTTCGCTTTCTTTTGTGGGCTAATATCTCTAACTGTATTTATGTACTCTCTGGGCTCTCCGATCGTCAAGGATGGCGAATATCGTGAGACAGAGACCGCGAACTAATGAGACCAAGTATATTGCTCTCTTCGGTCGTCGCAATAGGAGAGAAATTGCTACCATTCGGATTATTAGATTACACGCGATACACTATCGGCTCGTCTGCGGTCAGAAACGTACATTCTAAATCAACGGAAGGAGTGCGACGAAAGTGTGTATACGTATGCATTTCTTCGCGTGATTGAAATAACATTTCCAGATAAATTCCGGCGCTATTTTGATCGGCTGTCGCCGTGATAATCGAGAAACCGGTTTTCTCTGTCTCTACTTACATCTGCGCGCGGTATAAGCCCTTCCTACTTTCGATAATCCATAAAGCCCCGCAGCGGCGGCTCGTCCCATCGAAGCGGCGAATTAGCAATTACAAACGCGCGAAGACGCTAAATCACTCTCCGCGTCGATATGCAATAAAAGAGAAGGAAAGACACTTCTCAGCAGTGCCGAGTGCTGTGTTATTGTGGTGCAAAAAGAGGCCGCGACAATGCCGCGTATAAAGCTTATACGAATACGTAGGAGATACATCGATGTTCGCATTACCGCAGTGATTTATCCCCCCGAGCATCCGATGTACGATTTAGCTTCGATTTGCGTGAATGTGGAATCCTGACTGGGTTACATCACCGCACCGACCCTCAGGGCAATTTAGATTTTACGAAATATATATATACGATAAGCATCAAACGCTTGACATATTTACGAGGTTCTCCCGTCGTATTATAATCGCATATTATGCGCCGAGTACATAAACTAAAAATGTCGAGCGTCTCTCCCTAAACTTTATAACCAGCCAGTCGTAAATCCCGCGTGGCAAACTACAGCCGAACAGTAGCCCTGCTCGGAACGCGACAAAACGGCTAATCCCATTGATTCCGAAATTAGACATCCCAGAACTTTGGCACAATCGTAAACCATCTTTAGAGCCACGGGGATTATGGTGCGTGTATCGTCAAGGTTTTCGCGCGCGCAGAGCTTCGTCGAAGGCCAAAAGAGATCTGCGCGCAGGGGAAGGGGAGAGAAAGAAGAAGAAGAAGAAGAAGAAGAAGACGATACACACCGACGCGATCGCTCTCGTGATTTACAGAGCAGCCTCCGGGATAGTCATTGACTGCATCGCGGCCATCATATAATGGCTCGTCTCGAGAGTGCCGAGAAGGAGGGAAGCCGCCGACCTATATGGCTCGCTCGAGGTCTCCCTCGTGAGATATACAATTGCGCGTAGCAGTACGTACGTATATGCCCTTAAATAAAGATACGTACCGAGACCCACCGCAGTTTGCATAAGTGATAATAACTGGTACAAGCTCGTAATGATACACGACTTTGTGTGATCTTTGAGTGCAATGCTGTATAATGTATACGCTGGAGAGTCTCATTGTGTATCTTTGTATAGATTCGCCAGCATCAGCAGGGAGAATTGTGGTGTTGTTGGAACTCGAAGTTGGGATCCGATTTTGGCTTTCGAGAAAACACATAATATCATGACTCGGCGCTGCGCACGCGAATACGTGATGTCTTGTTGTGCAGCAGAAGGGACAAGTTTCCTCGGGGATAATGTAATGCGTGTTGGCTGAGCGTAAACTAGTTTCGATGTGTAGACACACCTACAACCGTCGAGGAGAGCTACTTTGTTGCGATGAACGGGGGTGACGTTTGAGTTAAGCTTGACGTGCGTGAATTGAAAACTATTGGGGTTTGAATGATGTCGTAATACATAATTGTTGCGTTATACTTAATAAACTTCTTAGAAGGAAATTATATTATAGCTGCAAGTCATTCATTGATCAAATTATCCTGGTGAAATGCAGACCAACCTTGATTGCTGTGTTCAGAGATTCTTGTTCATTAAAAAAAGAAGTAAGCGTTCTTTTCATGCTCGACTGATTTGTCATATTATAATGACATAATTCTGATTCGTTAATCAGCTATATTCTATGCGCAATTTCTTATGTACGAGTTCCTAGAAGCATTAATATTTAATAAAATTTGTGATGATGCATAACAAGTTTATCTTCAAAAATATTACTTCACGGTTGATGATAATAACATGTTTGCGATATACCTTTCCAATCGCCAAACAAACCAACGATTCACGCACCAGTGGTGAATACTTTTACAAGAACAGCCATAATTTTTCACAAATATTCAACATAATCCAATTATTTTCGCGAAAATTTTCATGCGCAGATTCATTATTCATGTGGATTTATCCAAGAATTTCCGCTTAACACCTTATCAATTCAACGGTTACGGCCAAACTATTTCTCTCGAGCCAGCAACAGTAATGCTGTACTCCGACTAGAAGTGGAATACGTTCCACTGGTTGATCAAGAAGCACGCGGTCAGTAACATGCCAATTTCATCAAGGCCGAAGTATAAGCAGCCGCAGACAAGAGATTCTTCATTACTCCGACGATTCTGGTGGTCCCTTGTATATACTATACGTGTGGGTGTCGACAGACGGCAAATTAGCCACCGTCATAAAGATCTCTCGGTTCGAGACTGAACAAATATACCGCGACTGCATTATCAAACAGTTCGCCAGACAGAAGAAGATTGCTCGGATTAAAAAGAGAAAAAGAAACATTGCTCCCATTTCGCGCTCTGGTACATTCCTTTGTGTTGCTGGCGAAGAGGTGTGCAGTTCCGATTTAATCACTTTTCATCTTCTTAGTTAATAGACTATTTTCGCAGTCAATACACTCCCATACATACTCGAGAGCCATTAGATAAATGAAAAAAAAAGAAGTGCTATTTGGAGAAAGAGATAAGGGCTTTAAAGAATCCTTTCACCTCACTGTTACACACCAAAATGACTCCTGTGAGGTTTGGTTAAGCATTGACTTAGTTCACAGAAAGGTCAAGCCATTGGCTTACTTTAGCGGGTCACGCCATCGCGCAATCGTGTGCTAAAGCAACTATACGTTCTCCTCACAAAGAAACGCTGTTACAGCCGCTACTTCCAGCTCGAGCTACTACGTGTGCAGTTCTCCGACCCGCTAAGGGCTGACTTTCGATCAAACATTCAAGTTCGTGGTGTAAATAGGGAAATTTTCCTCGGTAGAAAATCAAAGATTTCTCTTGATTGAACGAGTTAATTAAACGACGGATTATTATTATGCAAAAATTTCAGCGTAACACCTCTTTAACTCCGAAATTAACGAACTAACATCCATACAACATTTCCACACCAGGATTCATGCATAAAACATACTGCGCGCTCTGCCAATTTTCTACCGAACAATCCAATACATTTTACAGTCTCGACTTTCATCGATCATCGTAACTCACCAGAATTATTATGCAAACCACTTTCTGCAACAAATAGCCGCTGCTGCAGCGGCAGCAGCAGCAGCATCAGCCAAGTTTTACAAAGCCGGTATCCTCTTCGCGCGCTTGAAATTCAAAGGACAGCCGTAAAAAAAGTCGCGGCACACCTATCGACTATATGCGTTCTACACCAGAGCTCTCGCTCTCTCTCTCTCTCTCTCGCTACGCTTGGCTAAACCGTTTGTGGCGCACGTCACGTAAAGCGCATTCTACGCAGGACTCATGTTAATCAATCGAGAATCTCTGTAGTCAATGGGCATAATGCCTAGCGCCGATTTGAAAGAGGGGGAGACTATGAGAGGGACGACGCCCAACCTCCTACTCCTCCTCCTTTTCATTCAATTCTTTTATTCCCCATATTATAACACACGTACACTCTCGTAGTGTGGGAACTGATGTTACCGAGCGATTTTTATTACGCGAGAAAGCAATATAAGTTCAAGTTATGCGGCTCTCGCATTATGGAAAAAAGTGTGTCCGCGTAATGATAAGTGGAGCTGTTAGCTGTATATCGATGAGAAACGTGTTAACGTGGGAAACGTCGCCTGCCTGCCTGCCTGCCTGCCTGCGCTCGTGCGTGTGGTATGTACATACGGGTATATCATTATGCAACGACACTTGTCAGAGGCTGATTACGAGTTTAGAACGAACTGCGGGCTTTCGAGGCTCGGCGACAACAATGCTGACTTCTATAGTATTTGCATAGGTATTCGCGAAATGCCAGAGATTACTCGCCGCGACGACTCTGTGTATAGTGTACTCTCTCGCGAGAGAGGCGACAATTTCCAGACAATGATTCGGGATAATTTGCGCGGGGGAAGCCGTGCGTCGTTGTCTGGACTTCGTCATTGAGCAATTTGTCGAATTGACGGAAGATACGTGCGTGTTAATTGCGAAATTACCAGTTTTTTTCGATCTCCCATTTTCATACTGGAGTCCTGGCATTTTGTCGGGCCTGAAAGTAACGCTAAATTATCGACTTCGGACCTGATCGGGAACATAATTGTTGTTATTGCAAAATAATATCAATAATATTGTAAAATAATAATTGAGGAGTCCACTCCGACGGCGAGGACGAAATGCCTATATTTTTTAATTTATTTTTCAGACAGTCATACTTTCTAGGTCTCGCATTGCGAGGAATATTTTCAGATTTTAAAATAATTCGTATTCCATATTAAGTGTCTCCGAGTGGTAGAGTCATTTTCCATTTCTATAGCAAAATTTTAAAAAAGCACGTTTTTTTAGTTTTCGCGAATAACTTTTTTGCAAATAATTTTATGTAACAAAGTTTGAGTTGAAAGTTGTTTAGAATTGAATTTTCAACAAGCCACATGCATGGCATGTCGAAATTGTCAAATAAAAAAAATTTTTTTCCAATTTTTCACATTGCCACAGATTTAACAAAAAACGATTTTTTCACATTGGACAAGCTTTCGCAGATGACTTGTAATACATCGTATAACTAACGCAAACGAGCCAGAGCTCCACTTTGAAGAGCGGCCGTCGTATACACGTGGATTTTAATTAAAATAATTCGAAGAAAGTATATATCCGGCGTAATTGCGAGAATTTTAATGTATAAAACCCCCTGAGCGTTTTAATATATCCGAGAGGATTTGTAAGAGAAGCTCTCTCTCTCTCCCCGAGTTCAAGGGAGCTTCTTAATTGAAGCGCTTGACACCGACGTTCAAAGTGCATGAATAAGTTTATTATTCCGTTCATCCGGTGCACAGCGTATATGGAAATTCAGGAAGTTAAACGCTTTCTGAAGCTGAATTACACATAAGCGGCTGTGGATAACGTATAACGTGATACGACTTTTATGCTCGACGCGCTGCGCAATGCAATTCAATATTTAATAATACACTTGAACAATAGAGTTTGCGACAACGCGCGCGAGAATTACAATTTTATACTTTAAACACGGGTAAACGGCCATTAGCGCATTTTAGATCTGGCTTTCGTTCGTTATTCTGATAAACGATGTTAATTCGTGACAAATGAAAAATTGTATGTAATAAGCCGTGTTTTAAAACTAAGAGGAATAAATTCTTCTGAAGCCTGTCTTACATAACATGTAGTTCACGCGCTGTACCTTTAGAGGCGTTGACTCGTCTAAGCGCGCGCTGACACGCCTGTACGCCGGGTTGCCTAGCCGTAGGCGCCGAGCGTATGGTGCGTTTCGCAGTGGATTTGTTTGCAAGTATCGTACACGTTGTTCACAGTTTTCATTTTAAGTGATGATTAAACCAGCGCGCTGCATAAAAATCGCGCATTGTTCTTCGAGAAATGATGCCACGTACTCTTAAAAAATACCAGTACACTCAGGCAATTATAGCTTTATAGATCTAGAACACGCTGGAAGCTGTAAAACGATGAATCTTGAAAATAATATTGATTTTCAAGCTGGTATAATTATAATTTTTTTTAGCGATTTTACGACGGCTCAGAACGAGTCTCATTAATTCCAATTCTGAAAGTAGTGCATCTACAAAACTATTTTTTACAGCGTAAAAGCCGCCTTTGTTGAGGTGTGGTAGAGTTCCGGCGAATTTTTAAAAGCACAGACATCGACGGCCACATCAGCAGCATCATTTTTTTTTATGAACTACTTTTACAAATTTACTTTTTACTCTACTTTTATCAACTTTATAAACTATTTTGTTATAATCTTACTTACACTACCAATTCGTTTATACCTGCGCGTAAACTCCAAAATTCAGTGCACAAAGGTCTCTTTCTTCGTTAAATATTATTATGCGTACACACGCAGCTCAACACTCTAAATATTCAAAAAGTAAACAAGCTTTCCTGCTCGAGCCGCGCCATCGTCCACAAAAAAATTGTTTTAAAACAAAAGCATAAAATATCGTTTCGATCGAAATTGCAAAAAAACCATTGAACAAACATCCCGGCGTTTCCTCCTCCACACGCACAACATACGCACGCGGACAAAGACACGCCGCGCCGCGGCGATTTTTCGCGCGAAGAGGGAAAAAGGCCTTACCTGTACGGCGCTGTTGAGAAAGCAATTATTCTGCCCGGGTCCATTAAGCAGTCCCTTTGTGCTCGTGAAGCTGGCATTCTGGTCGACTTGCTGCTGCTGCTGCTGCAGAAGGTGACCGTGTCGATGCTGGCGGTGATGCTGCTGCAAGTAGCCGGCGTAATCGACGGTATCTTGAGACGCGGTCTGATGCTGCAGACCCATCGTTGAAGTCATCATTCTCGGCAGCCGGGACTAAGGCATCTGTAACAACGGTGGATTTCTTTGAGAAAAAAGAACATCTCTCTCTCGTTCTCTCTCGTTATTTACGTCGCGACGCGGCCTCTACCGGATTTTATCGCTCCTCCCCGCGCACACGGGAATAATTATCCCGCTCGTTTCTTCGCCGATTTTACGGCGCTTGCGAGGCGCAGATTATTTTTTAAGGGATCTACACGTATACAGACGCGCTATGTGTCGGGAGAGAACACAGTCTCTCGAGGTATGTAGCTACTGTATGCGCTTCGGGTTACAGGGTAATTTCTTTGCTCGACTTCTTTTTTTTTTTTTGCTCGACTACGCCGAGCGTGAAGCTCCGCGCTGCCAACGGATGTGCTTTACTTTCCGACCCTGGCAGCCGTCGTCGCTGCCTCGAGTTCGGATGTCTTACTTGGCGCGAAAGTTGTGTATCGATGGGACGTGTGTACGCACACTTGGCGCCGAATCTCTGCGCACTGCGGCTGGCGAGGGAGCCTGCAGTGGAAACATTTTTGCGATGTTGTTGTAAAACGCTCTGCGGGCGCGAGTATTATATGAAGAGGATGATTTACGGGACAGCTGCTATATCAAGGGGCATATTAAACGCGATTACGCGCGCGCGTGAAAGTTTCGGTTTAAAATTCTTGAACGCGGCGCGGAGGAGATTGATTGTAATTATTAATTAGTAAGCTGTAATCTAGAAGCATTAATTTAACGCACGCGGGAATCTATCAATTTTAACGGCGATAATATTATAAGCGGCCGATTGTTTACCGGGCATTTCGCGTCGATCTTTCGTATATTACGTCCGCGATTAAAGCTACACTTTCCGCGACGAAGAATATACATTTTGTTTTTTAATGCTACACCAGCCAATCTCGTTACGAAAATAAGCACTTGAAGGTATATATATACGAGCATTAGGTTGGCAAGCAGCAGCAGCCGCGGCGTTCAAGTTTGCCATTAACTTTACGCGATTTTTGTCGCTCGCGCGAGAGCCATCAAACAAGTATAGAAATTACAGCCTTCCGACAGCTCAGCGTTACTCAGCTATATACATAAAACGTTGGTGGAAAGTGGCGCGCAGGGCCGATATGGGCTCCGGTGCGCCGAACATTTTCGCATATCATCTACTCGGCGATAGCTTTGAAATTGTGCTATGCGCGGCGTCTTCTGCGCGGAAAGTGACTTGGAAGTTATATATATGCTCTGCCGTTTACATCGATCTATTTGTCGAAAAACCGATCTCGTGAGCTCTATTATCGCAACAAGAAATGCAACTATCGACAAATCGCAGGCAAAAAGCCTGCGAGCCGAGCAAATTGTTATCCTCCCCCCCTCGATCAGCTGAGACTTAATTACCCCGCGCGGGACTATTAATCAACAGGTATATGTATCATTTCATCAGAAACACTTATTATCGGTCATTGATTCTTCCGTAGCGCGTGTACACACACGTCCGGATAATTAAGCGTTCGCTGGGAAAGGTTTCAAGGAAAACGACAGCATAGATCATTTTTCCCGATACATTATAAGCATCGCACCCCGCGTATGTGTGTGTGTGTGTGTGTACCACCGAAGTGCCGTGTGAATCGGCAAAAGGTGCGTGCGCATAATCATTACCGCGCCCATTATCCATCTCCTCGCCTGACCCCGATGTACTCGCACATACCTATATATACGTACGTGCCACACGCGTGTGTAAACACTGCCACGCGTGATTTAGAGGATGCCTAGACACGATTTTATGCTTTCACTCTGTGCTCCCGCTGCTCCACTCCGTACGTCTCTTATCGTACGATAATAACTTGGAAATAAGGGCTGTATCGTGTATTATACACGTAAGTCGCCGTCTTTTTTAATTCTCACGCGAATGCGCTGCTGCATTAAACATATATGGAAGGAGGAAAAAAAAACGCGACGGTTTGTTTATATTTATGCGAGCCGCGGGACGGGATCGCAATTGGAATTGTGTTAGAGGCGCAGAGAGCGCCACTTATCATTTCAGATTCGCTTCTTCTGCGAAGCTCTACTTAACTTTCTCGAGAAGGGGGGGGGGGAGAGAGGGGGGAGTCTCACTTTTTACTCCTGTTTATGCGGGAGATTATTTCAATTGAAACCTATACTGTGTGTGTGTATGTGTTTGTGGGCTATTAAAAGTGAAGCTGATTCTCACGGATTTTCAGAGATTATCCGGAACGCATTTGCACGTGCGTCGTTTGCGTCGAACAAATTATATATATACATGCGCTTTTCATTTTACCGACGACGTGCCAGGAAGTGCAACAGCAGTGCAGCTTAGTTTACATGCTTTTATGAATTAATAAACACTTAATTCCCTGCTGTATATACGTAAATTATTCAATTCACTTTCTGCGTGTGTATATGCCGGCCTTTTCTATTTTTTATTTATTTTGGTAATAACGATTAAAATCGATTATTTATAACAGATAATTGCCTGTCAACGTTAACGTTGAAAACATGTTATTTCAACGTTATTATACCCTGCAAATCTTTTTCTTATTTTTCAGACTTTATGTAAGTTACACTTTTATTGAATTTTCATGCTCAGACGGATGCAATAACGATCCTCCAAGTCTTCCTAGCGCTAGATGTACAGCTAACGTTTCAAGTTTAAAGGATTATCTTATGACTAACTATACAAAAACCTTTTTATTACCTAAAACATTTTAAAAACAAGTAACTTTTACCAGAAATGCAAGACACTCCCGACAAAGTGTGACTTTAAAAATCGTCGAAAAAAACACTTTAAAATTAAATCGAGATCCCAGCAACGAACCTGAATCTCATTATACAAAGTTCAAACTCTGCTACTAAATGTATGTAGATAACAAACGTACAGCGACGAGTGTAGACGCATTGTGCGCGATGCCCTCGTCAGTATTTCCCAAAGACACTCCTACGCCGTGTCCCAATTACAGCGAATTATGACGTTAGCCGGATCAACTTTACGCAAGAGCGTCTCTCTCGCTCGTCAACTCGAACGTACAATAAACCCCCTGGCAGAGCGCGAGCGATACCTTCGACGTCGCCGTTCGAATCATCCGGATTCACCATTGTCAAACGAACGAGACGACGGCGCACTAAATGCACCGAGGCGTGTGTATCGAGCCGTGAAAGTTCGAGCGAGACGACGACTTGCCGAGGAGTTCCGTAAAAGAAGAAAAGACTATATATACACGTGTACATAGAGTTGGAGAGCCGAAAACGTGCTCGAGAGTAGAGTCGCGACTCCATTGTTTTTCGCGCGAACGCTTCGCCTCCTTTTTTCACTCTCGGATACACATTCGCTCTGCGCGCGCGGAGAGACTCTCTGTGTGTGCAGCCAGTTGTTGTGGCTGTCGAAGAGTTCGCGTACTACATGCGAGAAAGGCGTTGCTCCGCCGATGCCGTAAGCCGCGCGCGAGTTGGAAATCGCGTTAATTTTCTCCCGGTGTTACGCTCACGTGTATCTGATGTGTGTATACACTGCGCTGTATACGTGTGTGCCGGAAAGCCGGTCCGTTGTGTTCTCATGGCGCGGACTCAGCTGTGGAAGCTAATTCACAAACGCGTTTTATGCAATTTTTTGTTTTTTTTTTTTTTTTTAAGTACAGGAGCTTATGGAACGTCGAGTGCGTTCGACACTTTTAGTTGGGAAAGATTGTGATTAGCAATTAGTTTTTTTCCGGATGAAAGCATGAATAACTTTGCGGTTTTCGGATGAGAAAACACTTTTTAACAATATGTTTAGCGGAACGATCTTGGAAAAAAAGTGTTATGCAAAATTATTTATAAATTGCGGACCTTAGCGCGCATTAACGTGAGACTCGTAAGGCTGCGAATTCATAATATCCGCGGTGCGCGATGTATAACACAAACGCAAAGTCACTTGCATAATATGCACCCATTACATACATAGCTTGCAATAATTCAGATCCAAAGTGTCAAAAGATGCAAAACAGGTCGTCCAAACAATTTCTCGCACGAAACAACACACGACGTTGTTGTCTGCGGCGATGCACACAGCGGATTTTTGTTTATAAAATATAGTTAACTGGTAAATATTTTTTATCGAATTAAACTTTTGTTAAGCTAAGGTTTCAAATTGTTCAAATTTTTAATCTCGATTAGTTATTTTGTAAAAATCAATTATTTTTTTATTAAAATATATTGCTATATTCGATTTAGATACACATAATTAAAAAATAACTAATTTATGGGATAAACCTTATTTTTAAAACTTTAACGATTTATTGGCATGTATAACTTCTTTAAAACTGATATATTACTACTTTAAGTAATTACAAAAAAGGCTCAGAATTTATGTGATCCACTAGCAAAATATCAAACTCCTTTCAATAAGGAATACCGATCTCGGCATACCATATGTTGCGTCTAAGATAAAACTACTCGTCATCTTACTGTGGAGTCCAGCGAGTAGTCTGGGGCGAAACGCATTTACATATAGTATATTTTGTTTTAAATTCATTTTAATTTTCAACCTATTAATTTTTTTGTTTTTAAGAAATTTGGTTCGATGTGACAGACAACTTTTGAATCATAGAGTTATTTTCGTGCCTTAGAGTAGTCTTAAAATAAAAAAAAATAATAATAATTTATTTGATAATTTTATTTTATAATAGTTGGAAGAGGAAAAAGTGTATTATCTGAACGAATGTCAAAAGACAAAGCAGTCAAAGCGATGACAAAAGACAATGCAGGACTAGCAATGTCAAAAGACAAAGCAAGCAATTACACCTTCGTATTTGTGTAGGTATGTATAGGAAGTACTATTAATAGTTCACTCACTCAATTATTAACAATTTCGATCACATTTTTATAACCTTAATCGAGGTCGACATTAAAAATCAAAAATTATATTCAGGAACTTATTTGACATTTTTAATGACGCTTTTAAATGCCTATCACGTGCAATTATTATATTTATCATAAAAATCATCTCATGCATTTCTCGTTATTCCCTTACTATAAACAATCAACTCAATTGTCAAACTAATTAATTCCTTGTTCGTTGTATATATCATTTCCCAACGCAATGATTATTATTATTTTTCTTTAACTTCTTTCGCAAGCAACGTTACTACCGAAATTTAAAAAAAAAAAATTCCGATACCGGGAATCGAACCCGAGCCTCCTGGGTGAGAGCCAGGTATCCTAGCCACTAGACCATATCGGAGCGATGCGGCTGTGCCACGCGTCTGCGAACGAATTCTCCAAGTCAGTGGACTGGAGATACGCCCACGCGCGGCGCGACTCTATAAATACGTGTGGGCAGTGAGCTCGGCGAATTACGCAATAAATAACATTGAACTTGCGAGCAGTCACGTTTACGCTTTGACGTTCACGAAATAAGCGAAAATTCTTCGTAGCCGAGAGGGAACCGCTCTTTGCATGAAAAACATCTTATTGTTGTTATTACGTTCAAGCGGGGTGACCGTGGACGTGTGAGGTTTGCTCAATGCTCGGCGACGCATGAGCAACGCGCGGAATTACAATATCGCACTGCGCGACTGTATTTATGCTTGACTGCTGTCCACTCTCCTCACGGCCCGGTAGAGTATATCTTAATGTGTAACGATCGTTTGGAAAGATTCTGGCGAGTATCATTTCGTGTATAGGAGAAGCAGATAATGTGTAATCTCTATAGCAGGCAGCCGAGCAGAAAATTACATAACTTTGATAAGGTCCATGAGACATTTTTATTTCAATTGAATTCCGAATTAATTTATATAATTATTGGATTGTTTATATGAATCAGATATAGTGCGTAGACGATAAAAATTTTGGTACTATAAAATATACTATCAATTTTTCTAATCACACTCGATCGCCGCTATTTGGTTTAGTTTTTCTAGTTAAATAATTAATATTATAATATACATATTTTGTCACTATATTCCAATGAAATATTAATCACATCAACAAAGCATTTAATAAAATTGAATTTATAGATACTAAACCAATTCATTATTTAAGAATTATTATGCCATTCAGGAAAATTTACCAATTAATAATAAAATTAAAAAAACTAAATTCATAAAATATTCATTTGAAAAAATATAATATTATATTAATGAAAGAAATAGAAACTTAGTTCTGCAACTAGTTGAAGAATTCAATATTTATTCAATGTAAGTTAGTAGAAAAATAATTATAATAAAATATTTTATTCATTTAACTTAATGGCTTATTCAACAATGTCCATCCAGGATTTGAATAAAATACATTATTTAATATATATAATCGATTATTTAATTGAATGAAACAAATAGTTAGGTTTTTCTAAAGAAAACAAGGTGTATTTACGTTCTAATGCTACTTATGAAAATAACTGTTAAGACAATCTAAATGGTCTTGTAGAAGCATGTGTTTTACGAAACACCAAATTATAATATTTGAAAAAATGGTGTTCTTGATCCAATGCATGACCTAAACGAAAAAGTATGCCACTATGTAATGGGATTTGTTTTGAATACGTTAATATTTAAAGAAAAATTATTATGATTCATCCTGTGGGAGTGGGAGTCAGCCCTTGGTTAAAAGTAAAATAACCTTACTTTATCTTATCTAAGGCAACGTTTCGTCCTTAGATTAGAACCTTTTCAAGCCATAATTTATAACATCAAAAAAATTGAAACTAATAGGTAAATCGCCACCTCACTGACTACTAGTAAAATGAGTTGACACGTGGCGATTTGCCTGCCAGTTTTAATTTCGAAAAAATTTAACGAGAAGAGGTTAATTAATATTCACTTGATAAAACAAGTTTTTGGAAAACATACAAACGTGCAGTAACGTGTTATCGCTCATTTTACAAAAAGGTCTCTCTTTACAAAGAACTCTCACATAAAGGAAGGAGCATGTTACCCCATAGTGGACACTTAAAAAACCAGTGTCTGATTTAGATGGTATATGACTCTATCACTCGAAAGTATTATATGTAATAGAAAAATGACTTCATCCAGTTAAAAAATAATTTTCAATTATAGACTCTGCACTGCACATCCTCACATTGGAGATCTGTAAGTACCTTGTTGTCCTTTTTTTGGCATCTAAGGAAGCTATTAGTGCTTTAATGAGGAGTACCGAACGAACCCTTTAACGAAATAAATAAATGAAAATAAACATCATAAAAACTAGTGATTTCCCACTTTTCGAATGCGCAGTTCCAAGTGTCGGTAAGACAGGGACTTACTGTATAGTATCGGATCCTTTCACAGTGGAATGATAAAAACTACCTTAGACTTCAAAAGTATAATTAAATGCAATTCGACTAATCATGTTACCACCAACTAACAACAAATTTTGCAATGGCCAATATGTTATCCATTGAAAAAAAAAAATGTTTTACTTCTAAGCTTTGAAATGCCTAATTATATACCTGTACGAAGTGGACCAAATAAGTGCGTCAGTATCACATGCAGCACAGCATAGACGTACCCAAACGTGTACTTAACATACTTCCATGCAACACAGTTGCAGTAGCCGCTGGAAAGCCAAGCCAGTGTATACCGCGTAATTATATATACATCACTGCGGGCAATTAAATCCCAAGCCCAACATCTCAATTACAATTCCAGCGAGTTTCGCGTGCATACATCTCGAAAAAGAATCCATCGGCAGCGAAACCCATGCCAAACGAGCTTTCACACCCCATTTCTTGTATTCTGATATGCGTATATGCGAAATTCTTAAAATTTAATTTATTCTAATGAAAAGAAGATTCAAAAAGAAAATGCTACATATCGATTTGGGATCACTTTTTATTATTCTAGAAGAGCACAAAACAAGGAATATGTAAATAATAAGCAGCATTCCCCAAAGGGTAAGCAAGATCGAAATTTTGCTATTTTGATTTTCAGCATTTATACACATAAATCACAGAATTAACGTGGAGAAAATGAGAATTACCACTATGCACTTGCAATCATTTCTTTTGTTATACTATGTTTTTACTACAAATTATTCCTTATTTTATTCAAACTCCTATAACTTTTCACCAGTGTATTCGATCTAAAGAAAATTTGTTTGGAAATTATACATTCCATGAACTTCAATTCTAAGTATATGGGGAAATTTGGCAAGAGTTAGTTACTTATAGTACAAAAAAAAGTCAATTTTCATTTCGTGTTCTCTATATCCAATAGAACCGTGCAAAAGTTCTTCCAAAGTTGTGGCACGATATCTATTGTTCAATGAATTACATTTTGGTATTTTTCCATGTGCATTATATATACATAACACCCGACAGCACTCTGGATGTAAAGCCAACCGTACACGTGTAGGGTACGTGCCAGCAGCGGCAGGACAGGAAAAATAGCAGAAAGGACACAATCGCGCAATAAAAGTGCAGTAGATAAACACAAAAGATTGGAAACGTGAGGCAACTTTGAAATGCAGTGGTAGAAAAGAGGTAAAAAGAACAAGAGAGGGGGAGAGAGAGAGGGAACAATGTTCAGGCAGGAGGGGGAAGGGATAATTTCCGACGACGTATGGTTTCTCAAGCTACGCTCAGACGAGGCGCACATTGAACTGCGGGGGATCAAAGCCCGACAACTTACGTGTATAATGTACATATATACATATATGTTGTACATTCTGTTTTCATGCGACCGAGTTTGCTATCATATGAGGTTATTTCCCTGTGAGGCGCCACTTCCGAGGAAAGACTTTGTGCATTGAGCGAATGTCACGAGGAGAAACCAAGATTAAAGCTTATCATTTTTTGCTGTTCGTTGTTTCCATAAATAATTGTTTGAAACTGATGGTAACTCGTTTTGAACTGTAATGTTCGAAATTGAACTTACGATGAACTGAGGCAACATGAAAGCAACAACATTAACCATGACTCGTCCTAAAAAAAACCTATTGGATCGTCTATATTTACTGTTTCGTAAAGCGCAAGTCAGCCCGTTGTGATATTGGCAAATACATTTCCAGCTGAACAGTTCAAACAATTGTGGCAATGTCGTCGCTATAGATCAGCTTCGTCTGGTGAGGATACATTGAAGAATATTTTCTCAGAATAGCAAGATTTCATAAGGTTATTGATTTTTTAAAAAACTTTAAGTACGAATTAAAAAATACGCAGTACTGAATAGCAATGCTCCAAGAAACAGAATTCAATATACTGATTATATAAATTTCAAAATGCAAATTATAAAATAAAAAACTTGATAATGAAAGGGTTATATTTAACTATTCTTCATTAGCAATTAAAAGTTAAAACTGCATACCAGAAACTTCTACTTTTTGAATTTACGTCTAAGTAACTTTTTGAAGTATATTATCAACTTTTATGAGGCCAATTTACAATTCTAAATTTTGTAATTAGCAGTTTTTGGTTTTTCAGTTAAAAATTTTACAATATGTTAGTTCAGATAAAAGTCACGCTATTTCTTTACAATTGTGGGTTACTTTAAGTGTACCAACTGCTGTAAAATGATTATTAATTATTAATAAATCATAACTTTATTATGGATTGTTTAAAAAATTGGACCATTCTTTTTCATCATCATTAGTATACAACAACTATTAAGGTCATATATATTCCCATCGTGTCCATCATTATTTTCATTGTGGATTTTAAAAAATTCATCAAACATAATACCATGGTTCATACGCTTCCACCTAATACTGCTCTCACAAAAAATTCCTCTGTTCCCCACTTCTTCAAAGAGACAATCAGTATAAATTAAGGTTAAAGGAAGCACTGGCCTATATGCTTTGTGTCGATTTCCTTCGGAATTTTGCGCTTGGCTTATATACGTATGACAAGTCTGGCTTATTCAAGGGTATAAGCTATCACGACCAGAGGATTCCATTGAGAATTCCATTATATCGCAGACGCAGCAGCAGAAGATCCACTGCACGACTGCATTGCGGAATCGACGAGCGAAGACATGCTCACGTGTGTTCGTGTATGTGCGAAGCAAAGTGACCGGGTAAATATTGGACGAACTGTATATTGAGCAATCGACAGCCTATATCGTGCGGCTTGGCCGAAATGTGGACCACGTAACTCATGCCAGGTATGTCATTGTTTAGCAATGAACGCTTCGAACGACTGATGGGGAGGGGGGGCGCAATGGACCTTGAAATATTTATACTAATTCATTGTTGCTGTGATGAATAATCTTTTTGAATTGAAAGTCATAATTAGACTTGTCAAAGAGTTGCTTGGAGCGTATCATAAAACATTTTTCATCAACGTTTTATCGATCATTGTTTTCAGAAAACACGCGAATTCAAAATAAATTGAAAAAGTTTGAAGTTTCGAGAATCAAAAGTTTAGTTGTAGGTTCACATCGTCAAGTTCGTTCAGTGCATACCATATACACCACACGTGATCGCGCTCTGATTTACTTACTAGTTTGAAGATGTGCCTTGCAGAGTTTGTATGCAGCAGAAGCCTTTGAAAAGTGTGTCAACCATTTGAAACTCACCTGTAACGAGAAAAAAAAGAAAAATCGTTATCGATTATCCGTTACAATTTTCACAAGCCTCGTCTACACCAAACGTACAACGTAAACAGCTTTTCTTTCACATAAATAATAAAATCTGTTAGTAAATACTGTGTATAATTAATTTATTCTCCTTACTTTAACCGCAGTGTAATACACTAACATTTACATCAAATCATGTTTACGATAAAATCAAATAACTACCGTCCCATGTTCACTTAATTTACGTAATTAAAGTTATATGCTAAATAACAATAAATTCGAAGTATATAAAAAAAGCAAGCTGCCTTAGCCGTTGTGTCTTCATTTCATTTTTTAATAAAAAATTAAGCAGTTCTGTTCATCAAGGTACTCTGAAACAATTAATTTCCCACATTCCCTCCGATGACTTTAGAACGCGTGGCAATTATGCAAGAACATGCATAACGCTTCGGCTTTCCATCATATTGTTTCCTCGATTCTCTCAGGCGCAACGATGAAAAAAAAAACTGAAGCACTAGAGGCAGTGGCAAAGAGAGACAGAGAGATAAAAGGAAAACTGTGTAGGAAAATGCGCGATAAATTATTCCTCTGCCCTAAGCTAAAACTAAACTCCCAAAAGCACTAACCCGCAACAACTCCTCTCGCGCGTCATCCATCCTCGCGTTGTCAAGAGCAGCAGCGCGTAACTTTTAACCGTTAAACTGCTTGTTCCCAGCCGCGCGCACCGGATCAACTTTCCCGATCGCAAATCATATGAGGTGTGCACATGTGTGTGTGTGTATGGGGCGACTAAAATATTGACACCCACATTTACGCCGGCCGAGTATAAGCGCCTGGCACCCATGTATGAAAAGGTTTATGCCCGACGTCGTCGTCTCTTTCTCTCTCGCTCTATCCTTCAAGCTGGGAAGGTTAGAGGAAGGAGTTTCGCGCGCTAGAGAAGAATATAATTTGCCACTGGGGAATATGCATGAATAGGATGCCGAGAGCTCGAGTAAAGGTGAGAGAGAGAGAGAGAAGGAAAGACGCTTCTTTAACTTTTTTTTCGAGTCCCTTCGCGGCTAACATCCTTGAACCCAGTCTTCTCTCTCGCTCTCTTGCTCTTCGCGATTTTCGATATCTCTCGAGTCCCGAGATTTGCATGCCTTACTCCTTAGTTGCACCGCGAGAGTGGCTCGGGATAATCGCTATCGCTTCGATCGAATACGGAACGTACGAATTTGTTTTGATAATGAGGAGATGCGGGTAGATTGCTATGGGGCTCACGGATGAAGTTTCACGTTCTTCTTTGGATGCAGATTACGTTTTAAGTTAAAGTCACGGCCTTCGCTTTGCGGCAGTGGTGTGCGTTAGGCTCAGGCCAACCCTTTTTCTAGACTCCAACGAAATTTGAGACGCTAAAAGAATTTTTAATTAAGCGCCATTTTTATCAGGGTGGTGCGGTAAAATTTCTTTTATAATCTAATAGGAACGACTGTGCTAGTCTGGTAATTTTAATTAAAGAATTCATCCTTTGCATACTTGTAAATAATGGCTTAATAGTGATTAGAACAAACCTTTGCTAACAGCTAAGGATGAAAGTGAACAACGTTGTTAACAATTTGAATTAATTATTTTGTGAAAGTAAAATTGCAATTCTATAATTATAAGTAAGTGAAAAATAATAGTTTTTTATTGGTCATCTTTCAATATCAATATCGATTCAAAATTATTAATTCTTTTTTTTGCAGAAATAAAAATATATTGAATAATAATCTAATAGTCTTAATGATCATCGCCGATGAAAATGTGATAGATAAATGTGATATTCACGTGAGTATACGAATTTTTGTTTTTATGATCGACCCAGTTGCCCAAAACCTACTTAAAATGTTTGAATTTATTAAAGATTATATCGATAAATTCCAAATTGTAAGTTCTTGATAACGAATCTTCAAAATTTATGGATCTCAAAACCCATTGATTCTGCTTAAGTGTAGTACAGGCCAGAATTAAATTGATTTAGCAAATGGCAATTTGAATAATCGATATTAAACGTATAATATCGCGTAGCTCATGACTACTGAGCAGCCGAAATATGTGTTTTGAATAATGTATACATAATTCTGATGACGTCTTAACGGAATATTCTGGTTCTCGAAACGGTAAATACCTTTGACCGGCCAACTATACAATACAGTGTTACACAGTAAACTCGTTATTTTAATGATCTTTCAAAAACGCAGATTTTTCGCTGGGATATCATTCTAGTTCCGACAAAATTGCATAATTTTGTAATACTTTACGATTTAGAAATTTGTTTGATGGTCTTGATCTCTGTCCGTAAATGACGCGAACACAGACGTAGACGAAAAGACGCTGCGTGTACAAGGCAAAAGTATATTTATCAGTCTCGTAAAGAAAACGGCTCAAGGAAAAAGCCGCGAAAGGAAGTATTCGAAGAATACATGAATTTAGGAGATATGTGACGGCCTGCCACGCGAAACAAAGGCGTAACTCCAGTGGCGGCTTGTCAACGTTCCTTCATGCCCTAAAAACCTCGACGCGGTTATTTATATACATCAAAATAGCAGCTTCAACGCGTGTACGTACAAGCATATACTCGGTAAGCGAAAACATAAAAATATCCGTCCAAACCGTGTGCTCCAAGACACCCGAAGGACATTCCCATTTTTCTCTTCCAGCGCGCGTGTTGTATGAAAAATATACTTATGTATATCCGCCACGCACTTTTTGTACCCAAAAAAAAAAAACAAAAAAAAACAGAAAAAAATTAATCCACAACACCGAATTTCCATAATTCACGCTCAAGATAATTGAGCTCGTATTTTACACCGCCGCAGCGCAACACAGCATATATAGCTATACCTCCGCGGCATTTTCAATTTCTAAAACGAGCGGCTGCCTCTCTCTCTCTCTCTCGGCGCCGAAATTCAGAGCTCACCAAAACTAACAGCAGCGCCTTCGTGCTACATAAGTATACTCCTCGCTCGTAACGCGCAGAGGTGAAAAGCAGAGCGAGTGGAGTGACGTTCCAGCAGCCTACCGGCATTACATGCCCGCGGGGCAAATTAGCCGCGGAGAGAAGCAGAGCTCTCGAGTGCGTGATTAGGGTCCGCTCGATCGCCGCGCAATTAAATGCAGTCGTCACTACCGTGCAGCGGGTCAGCCGAAGCCCTTTTACGCCCGGGTCTCTTCTTCCCGAAAACCGGACTCGCAGCTGCTTCTATTCTCCGGAGAGGAGAGCCCGCGCGATTCCCTCTGGTTTTTGCGAGAGAGGGACTGCCATTACGGCGAAATTAGCGAAAGTGCAGCTGCACACGCGGCATTAGGCACGTGCGGCGCTCTTGTTTCGGCTGCGGGGAAGTTTGGGGCGGGAGCTTTTGAAGGTGAGCGAAAAAACTTTTCGAGTCGATGCGGTGTGTGGAGAGGCGCTTTTTTTATTGGCTTTTCATGCAGGAGTTCGTTTTCGAAATCGTCTGTGGGCTCGGTTTCTGGGATATACAGCGGAAATTCTATCGGCGAGGCAGCACGCCTGTATCTGGCCTGGTTTATCTCGTTGTTAATGCCCTGCAATGTGCATAAAGCCGCGGTATTGCGCACGATAAAAGTAGCGCTGTATGACACGCTGTTTTTTGCGTACTTTAATGCTTTTATTTGCGTTAATGCGAGGATCTGAGGTAAAAAGTAGCCACAGTTCAACGGCGTGTGCAATAAATGTCTGGATCCTTGCTGGACGTTAAAGTGCCGGAAAAGAGCTATGATTCGGGGGAAAAAATGTGCAGATTTAATGCCTTGGCAAAAAGTAGTACACACAATCAAAAACAGTAAAAAGAATTTAAACAGCTTGTGCTTTTACGAGTCGGTCTATTTTTCCCTTTTCTTTTAATCTTTACAATTTTACGCTAAAATAGTCTTCAATCAAGGTTTTTTTATCTAAAAACTTAAAGTCAAATTTTAGAAAACACTTATATTGAATTTTACAAATTTTAATCTACGTTTAATTTGCACGTGACATTTCTGTTAAATAATTATGCATTAATTGCAATAATTTGTTGAATTTTCAAAACAAATAGTACCAAAACATTTATTTTTGGTTTGAAATTAGTGTGCCAACAAATTTTAAATAGTTATAACTTATCCTATCGAAAAATGATTGGCATTTTAGAAAACAATGAAAATTCATGCATCTATAAATAATTGAATTTTGATAAAGTTTCAGTTTTAATCAACAATTCAAATACTAATGATTTTAAAAAAAAACTTCCCGACACTAAAAAAAGTGCAAGCTGAACCAGTATCTGTTGTTCCACAACGTAACAATGAAGTTTCAGCATTTATTCTCGTAAAATTTCTGTATTAGTCAATGTTTCTACAGTTTTTCCGTACAACTTTACTACATTATTTCATAACAATTCCTCCATAAACAGATACCTCTTGAATAATTTTTTAGAAGCCTCTCTCAGTGCGCATATTTTCAAAGCGTGTACACTGTACATCCACAAAACCGAAACCACACACATCAGAGAGTATCCTTTACACTCCTCTCTCTCTCTCTCTCTCACGTGGCCAGGAATTTAAATGCATCTCCACAAAAAGACAAAAGGATCACGCCACAAGATAATTTCCCCACCGCAGAGAAAAATATCTCCACACGCGCATACACGCCAGCCACGCTATACACATCGCACAAGGAAAAAAGAAACGAGCTCCGCTCTCGAAGACGGGCCCACTGGAGCAAGAAAATATTTCATTACTCTGTTTGACTTTATCTGCGCCGAGCGAAAAGAAAAGAAAATAAAAATCCCTTATTTTCGATCCGGCTGCGCAGCCCGGTATCAGCCGCAGCAGAGGACGCAAATCCTCATTCCGCGCTTCGTAACCGCAGATGCCCACGACTCTAAACACGAGAGCCTTGCGCGTCCACGATGTATATGACCAGTTCTCATAGAAAAATCCACTTTTTGGGGGTCCAGAAATCAAAATTTTATTTTTCAAGCTAGAGGTTTCGGACCGATCGGACTTTCTTCTGTTAGCTGATAGATAGTCAAAAATGCAGAGGAACATGAGAAACATGGAACATTAGAATTTAACCATGGGGATTGAGGTATATGAAAAAAAAAGAAAATCGGCTATTTGGATTTTTATTTACTTTTTTTCGTCAAACGGACATAACTTTTGATCAGAGCATCGAATCTGAGCATTTTTTTTTAAATTATAGCTCTTTTGTCGTACTTTATTGTGGTGTAATTTGAAATTTTATTTGTGCCTCGGACACATTCGCAGTTGTCATTATTCCAGTATTTCGATGCATTAATTTTTTGTAAAAAAAGAACGTAAAATGGCTGAGAAATATGGTTACCAGTGACTTTTTCCATGTTCCTCTGCACTTTCGACTATCTTTTGGCCTACAGAAGAAAGTCTCGTCAGTCCGAAACCTCTAGCTTGAAAAATAAAATTTCGATTTCTGGACCCCCGAAAAGTGGATTTTTCTATGAGAACTGGTCATATACGCTCGGACTTTTTGGGGGATGATGCACCTGCGGTTACACGCGCGTGTATTATACGCGCGCATACGTACGTCTGTATACACACGTATCGAGTGCTACTTTCTCCCTCTCTTTCTCTCTCTCGAGTTTGCCGATCATCAGGAAAAACTCGTTTGACCAGTCGGCCGGTATGAAGTCGTGCGGCTGCGCTCGATCCTCGCGTCGTCGCAGCGCAGAAAGAGCGCGTGGATTCACCGAAGCAAGAAAGACGGCAGAAGAAAAAGGGGAGCAGCGCCGACAAAAAGCCGAGAGAGAGAGATGCCAGATTGTGCATAGCTTCGCGATATTGGATGCTGAGGAGAGCTGCGAGGTATTGCCGCCTTTCTCTCGAAAAATCGACTCGCCGCATTTTTCCGTTCTATCTCAAAAGTACGAAAGTGGATCGTGTGCACGCGCGCATTGTGTATGCAGAGAAGCGGCGACGATGCGCGACGGAGCGTGCGATACAAAGCGGCTTTTGGCCTGCGTGCAAGGGTGAGGCGAAAAATTGCGGCTCGATGCGTGCAGCTCAATCGCCGCGCGGGCAACCGGTTTGCTGCACTTTGTGTACACAATTTGCGTCACGAGTCGGTGATATATTAGTCTTATTTAAATATCGCGTCAATTTACTGGTCAATGAACGTCGCGCTGATGGTAACGCCGACGAGTCGAGGAGAGGAAAGACGAAAAAAAAACGAGCGAGGAGGTTCGAGAGAGCGCGAGAGAGAAGGGTAACAATCTCAATATACAAAGGACGTCATTATATGCGACCAGGGCTCTTTTCTCACCGCAGACAATGGGCCTCTTTAATTGTACCGAGAAAATTATTCGCGAAAGAGATACTTCACGCTGCGCCGTAAATTACACGTGTTCTAATTAAATATGCAAATAGCGCGCAGTGTGGTGTGTATAGAGGTTGATGTACAATACGTTTTTTTTTTTAATTTTTTTTAGAAAAGAAGTCAACGAACCGGGAGAGCTTCGAAAAAGCCAATTGTGGAGGATTCTAGGAAGCTGCTCGCCGAGTTGTCATTACGTCCGGAGAGGAAGGAAAACAATAATGTAAACTGCGCGCAACGTCGAATTAAAGTTGTATTTCCATTGAAATATGTCATTTAGCCCGGGAAGCGTGATGGTTGAGCCTCGGTCGAAAAGTTTGAATGGCCCATCGTGCAGTATACATATATACAGCGAGAAACTTGTTCATAATCGCAAATCCTTGACCCAAATGAACTGGATATCGATTTTACGTACGAAATTCGCCTCTCGCGCCGATCAATAATTTCGAGCCAAGACTTCCCAGCAACTCCTGCACACCCACGATATTCTTACTCCAAAAGAAAATCAAAACATACAAATCATTTTTCCTCTCCTCAAAGACATATTTACACTACACACGGCCAACGCGCCATTAGACGCCGCGTCTATTCAAAATATACTCGTGTCGTCTCTTTCTTTCGCGCGGCATCAAGAGTTGTACAGCAGCGTCAGCGGCTTCGTACATAAGAAGCGGAGAGCGACGCGTCGCGCGAACACATCACGGACTACTCGTCGCCTCTCGCCCGCGTAATAAAACTGAAGTCATCAGTCACGAAAAGAGCGAGAGCGTAACTCTCGTCGACGGCAGCAGCAGCAGCCGCCGACTCGTCGGCAGCAGTTGGAAGCCACAGGATGATGCGACAGTCTCTTCTCCTCGTCTCCAGTCCCTCTCTCTCTCCTCATCCTCACCGAGATTGGCTAGTTAACGTTTAAACCTTTTTACGGCCAACTGCGCGCATGCACGTGATGGATGTCTCCTGGCGTTTTATAATTTGTGTACTTTGGATTAGAGTTGGCTTGTCATTCGGCTCTTTCTCTCTCTCTCTACTCTTGCGCGAGGAGGACTGTGTACTTTGTTGTGTTTCCTCGCTGGACGAGACTCTCGCGCGAGTCTACTATTATATTCCGCGCGTGCGTATAACGAAGAAAATATATCGAATAGAGCGGAGAGTACACCGGAGCCGCCGCCGCCGCGCGGGACCGGGCATTAATCATAACGTAAAATTAGAAGTTGAACGACTCGGAAGTCGTTAGACGACGCTGCGGTTCTAACTTTAGGCTGCGCGCCTGCGCGTATTACATACACTCGCTGATACACACGGGGATGCATTTATAGGATTGAGCCGTTTATACAGCTGGCTGCGCGAATTGTGCATCTATCAAACTTTACGCCGAGGCGTTCGAATTGCTGTTTGGGCTGTAAGTTGGAGAGACACGTGGTACACACGCTATGCTCACGCGAGGGATCAACCGAACACGTGATCGTAACAATTTTAACAATTCTGTTACGACTCTGAGGAAGCTGTTGTAGAGCCTTACTGAGGAGTCCACTCTGACAGCCAGGACGAAAAGCCAACAGTTTTTTGTAGAGGCCAGTTTGTGTACTGTCTCGATTATGCTGGAATATGTAGTGTGTATGGTCGTATTCAAAGGATTCATTTTAACTCGAAGAGAATGATGATTGAGTGATTTTTCAATTTGAACAGAAGATGACGTAAGTTTTTATTCTTTAACAAAGTACAAAGCTTAATTAACATTAGGAGAGCATCAATTTGTCCTTACACAAACAGAAATAAACAAACCAAAATATACAATAATATTAGTTGAGTATATCACCGCAATAAAAACAAACACTAATTACAACATTATAATTACTTAACCATCTAAAAAAGTATCACAGTAGATACTTATCACAATTTTCGTTCGATGAAGACTATAGACTCATGTGGGATTACTATGGACTCAACGTTGACTAAGACCATGGATTTGCATAAGATAACAACAATCATTGACTTTTTATTTTAGCAACAGCAGTTGCTTCAACAGTGCGTAAACTGCATTATTTGATTTACTGCGGCAAAGCGAGAATAAGCCTCTGCTGAATTTCTAGTAGGTACACAGAAAAAATGTACGAGCGCGCTGGCTTTATGAGCTTTTTTATTGGCTGCTCGGTATTCGCTTTGACCAATCAGATCTTCCGCTCATTATACCTACAGGGCAATGAATATGGATACAGACCTATATGTGCAGTGTGTACACACGCCGTTGGTAATTATCGCGTTGCGCCATGCGCCATCGAATAAAGTTTCTGTTCTGCATTTAAGCAGTTTCCTGATTGCTTCGCTGATTGGTTCGCGGCGCGCTGCAATGTGTTTGTCGCGCGGCGCCCGTCAGCTCAAAAAGTCGCATGATTGATGCTTCCATTCGCTCCCGCGGACCTTTTGATTATTTCCCATCGTACATTTTCGTGCGGGACCATCTTTATATACGTGTCCCCCCATAAGCGTATGCAGGAATTCTTAAGTTGCGAGCACGACAGCCTCGAAGAATAAAAATTCACAAAAAAATATGACGACGCTAGATGTCACTGGATCTCTCTTGGCAGAATCACGACCGGATGCTCTGATAGAATATATTAATGCGCGCTCATTAGTGGATAGATATAATCGCGTTATTTGAGATGTTAGTCTTGCGAGATGTGGGTAAGGCTTGCGTAACGCCAGCATTTCAATACTCGAATCAAATTAAAGAATTCAGCATAAAAAGAAATGGTTTTTATGTTACGCATTTGTAATTTCGGTTTATGAAGAAACACATTGAACAGTGATGCAATGCACGTTTTCTACCTCTCAATCAATCATGTAGATTATTGCACTTTCCAACACACGCTAAAACACCACGCGTGTGTGTATATTTTGAAATTCCAGAAATGCCCTGATCAGAATTTCCGATGATACTATCCTTATTTTAAAAAATTTAGACCAGCTATCCTTTCCAATTCTTTTCACTGCAGAGATGCATTCGTAACACCGAAACTGCAGTAGGCGTAAAAGGCTACTACATCTGTTGCGCATAACCATTTATACTTTTTGATGTGCCGCGGCTGTTAAGGAAAGCATAATAAACCAGATCGGGCATACACAAGGCATAAAGTGTAGAAAATATTTGTTAACGATCGAATTCTTCTCAGAATTTGAGAAAGCTGCAGTGGGAGTATCTGTATATATAAACCTGGAAAAAGGTCCATACAGCAAAAGATACGCGCGCGTGAGACCGTAGCTCCAGATTTCCTTATTAGTCCGCACCCGACAAAGTCTCATTCAATTACTTATATATATAAGACCAGACGCAGCTCTTCTCGCGTCCCGTTCGTCAAAGCCGATCGGCGACGCATTTCTCTACGTCGGAAGAGAGAGAAGAGAAAGAGGAAGAGAAGTGGGACACACACACAGTAGCCTCCGCTCTTTTCTCTACAACCAGCCGCCTCTTCTCTCCTTCGACTTACGGACCGGTTACGTTATGTGCGTGCGCGTACGCGAAGAGGCCCCTAGGGCTACTAAGAAGGCTCTTCTGCCACTGCGCTTCGTCTCTCGTGGCCTTCGCTCGCGCGAGCATCGACGAAACGAGCAAAAAGGCACCGTTATATGCGCCTCCTCGATTTTTATGCATTTTTCTGTTTTTTTTTTCTTCTCCCCCTTTTAGCTTCGTCTTGCTCCTCGGGAAGGAGAGCCGCGCGGAGGGTAACGCAGAAGCCGAGCGTCACGAAAATATACGTGTACACCGAAGTGATAAATCGAGGCAGATAAGGGGAGGGGCACCTCGGGCTCGAAATGCAAAAAAAGAAAGAAAAAAAAGTAAAACGATTTACGAATATCGCGCGGGTGGTTGCAATGCGTTAGTCATTGTGCGGGGGGTTTTTCCTCTTCTGTAACGGGGAATCGCGGCGGCGAGCGAGAAGTAAGTTTCCGGTTTAACGAGCGCGACCTAAGCGTTATATATACGCGAACGAGCCACTGCGCTATCCGAGAGGAAAAGAAGGCGAACCCATCGACGACCTCTTTCTCACACACGCGTGGTGCCATGCAGTTGTTGAAAAGCATAAGGCGAGCTGCGCGTTACGTTTCTCCTGTTTTTTTATTCCAGAAGATTTTCGGTAACGCGACCTCCGAGCTGGGGACCACCGAGTAAGTAAGCCGTCGTCGTCGTCGTCGTCGACACTGATTCGTTTTTAACGGCGATTTTTCGTGAGCCGCGCAGCTCTCTCTCTCTCGAGCGCGCGAGGGCCCCATTAAAATTCAATCGCGCATCAAAGCGCAATCAAGCCAAAAAGACGATGCGACGCGCGAGAGTCTGGTGCTCCGGGGGGAGAGAGAGATGGAGAGAGAGAGAAAAAAAGAAGAGCAGTCGAGCCGTTGACGCACGGCGTAATAGAGGTGAATTGGTCAGGAAAGTCTCGAGGTCGAGCGTCGAGAGAAAAAAGGTCTTGGAAATTAACGGGACGCTGTTATCTCGCGCTCGCGCGAGAGAGTCGAAAATATAAAGATTCGATGTATGTACAGCTGTATATAATTACGGACGAGGAGAGAAGGACGACGCGAGAGTCTTTTCTCTCTCGCTATTGCGCGGGGATATTTTTCGAATCGTAATCGTTCGAGAGTCTGCGCAATGATGCGGAGAAGAATTTTCGAGAGCGAACGGCCCGGAACAGTTTGTTAGATGCATATAGCGCGTATTATAAAGCCTTGCTGGCTTTTTGCATGAAAACGAGGAATGCCGCGTGTAGTCGTAAAAATCGATGATTTATCGCCGAGAGAACGAGGGAAGATGTCGTATTATTTATAATGTATAATGTTCGCGAGATACGAGAGATAAGCACTTATTAATGCCGGAGAATTCAATTTTGCGATATATTCAGGTATTTGGAAGATTTTGAACGAAGTGTGTGCGATGGGAAATTCGCGCGATTATTCTATTGGGAAATGTAGTCGGGGAGTTCATTTATCGAGGGGGTTCCGTGTGGATTATGAAGAATTCCAATTTAGCGTTAGAATTTCGCAAATGAAAAATAGCTGCTTTGTATATTGAAAACAAAATATACACGAAGTCACGGAAAACAAATAATTCATAGTTGCCTTTCTTTCTAATGTTATCCACCATTTATCAAATTTTCAAGGTTTCATTAGAATTTCAAATTGACAATACAGACACCCAAAGTGAGAATATGCAGTGCAGAGCCTATTATAATCAAAAATTACTTTTTGTCTTAGATAGTCTTATACCATTTAAACAAAATAACTTTACCATCCGCAGGTATATTAAAATTATAAATCTGAAAACTTTGCTAGACGCAAGATTGTTTCTTAATTATACCTGTCGTTAACGATCGCTTACTTTTTACAAGGCACTCGTCTGTCAATTATGCAGCAAAACGCACTTGTTCTCGCATTTTCGCCCAAGAAAATAATAAACAAAGCCAACGATATCTGCGCCGGATAATTAAACGCTCGATCGCCGTGCGCTATAAAGTTACTCTCGCTGCGCGACATTGATCGATGGCCCGGTTTATCAGATTTGTACACAAAAGTGCAAGTACATATCGACGCTCTTCTAAACTCGCGACGACGTCGATAATATTCGAAGAAGCAAAAAAAAAAAAAAACAAATCGAAACAAGCGCAAAAAAAACCTATATCTCGAGTCGACAGCGAATTATGCGCGTCAAGCGCAATTAGCGCGAGTGTATTATATCTGCACGCGAAAATCGTTGGAAAGTAAATCTCTATAGGGAGTCGAAGGACACACTCGTGTGTATGCACACGCGTTTCGTCGCCTTGACGTTTCTTTCGAGAGTGTGTTTTATAGGGGGTAGACGCGCGTGAATTATTCCAGTTAACGCGCGCGCGCGCGCACGTGGCTATATTTAGATTTAAAAAGCGCCAAGGATAATATATCCTTTTAACCGCGCGGGGCTCGTCGGAATGCCACGTGCACGCATATAATGCGAGATTTGGGGTTTTTCGCGCATGACTAAACGGTCGAAATATCCTTTAATGATTTACGATTTTGAGGGGGGGGGGGGGGGAGGCCCTCGAGGAGGACGAGATGAGGGAACCAGTTTTCGAGAGGACGTAAAGTACCGGAGAAATGGTCCTTCGTTTTTTTCCGGGTATATATATTCCCGAGACTCCCATCCTTAATATCTCGGCTTTGTAAGGAAATATATACTGAGAAATGGTACACTCAGCAGCCGCAGGAAATCTTATCTAGACGCGCACGGCTTCTTGACACTTTTTTCTGGTCTGACCGAGCGCGCGAATTTTTTTTTTTTCACTCGCAGCAGAGTCAATTTGCATAATAGCCTTTGCAGTATCTTACCCAATCGATTATCCGAGTTAATCGTGTCTTTCAGTTTCTTTCACGGGCGGATGCAGTCGAAATGCCTCCCCCACAGGAGTCAACGTCCTTTGGGGAACCAAAGTTTTTTTAAGCTCAACGTTGCATACATGTGTTTCATTCTTTATGCAAGACTTTTGAGATAATATTAAAAAAAAATTCAATATTTTTGTACACGTTTGATATGATATTGCTGTTTTATTGAATGGAAGTTCAAAAATAATGATAATATGTAAAAGTCGATATTATACAATACAATAAGCTTCTTATAATAATACACTCATATATATTGTTTCATCCATTGTAATAGTAATTTCATATTGTATAAAGGATCAGATAAATTTTAATGCACGAATATTATATTGGCATATGTTTTGAATCATATTTAATAATTTTGACAAATTGACGTTTTTAAAATAATTTCTACGTAGTGGCACAAATTTTGAATATATGTCAATTACTTATGTACAGGGATAGTACAATAATTATCTACCCTTATAACTTTATAAAAATCCACGATTTTTACGGAAGAATAATTTTTATCGTGCAATAAAAACATTGAGTCACCAATGCAATTAAAAAAACATATTAAATAAAAAGCCTTGCACCTCGTTAATTATGCGTCGTTTCAACAATCTCAAATTTAAAAATCTTTAACAGCGCACGTCCGTTTGTTTCCTCGTGACGCATCAAGCCCCTCCCCCCAAAAAGCTTTCCTCAAACACGCTGCAGATAATACAGTACAAAATTTAAGCATAATTCAACCGAAATCCACGAAGCTGCGCACGCGCGTAACACTTTAAGCCCATCCGCGCGTGTATATACCGTCCCGCTAACTGTAAAAGCAAAGAAAACGAACGGCGCGCGCGGAGAAGCGAGAAAGGCCAATTACTTACGAGGCAAATTAAAAATTAGTCAACGCGAAAATTCGAAGCGTGCGCCAATTACCTGCGCAAGCTCGGAGAAGGCACTTGCGAGCGAGGCTCCTCTCCTCTCTCGCTCGCGTGCATTCCTCGTCTATTTCCAGCCTGGAATTACAAGGAGTCGAGCGAGCGCTCGCGTTAAAAGTTCCTTCGATTTTTCTCTCTCTCTCTTTCTCTCTCCGGAAGAGAAAAAAAACTGCTGCAGCCACTCCAACTTCTCTCTCTCTCTCTCTCTCTCTCCTCCTCGTCGTTCTCGAGAATTCAACGCACGAACGAGTAGCCAAACTCGACGCCGCGATTACTCGAGCTATGCGCTCGAGAGAAAAGGAGGAGAGATGCAGCGGAGACGTGCGTGGCAGGGAAGGGGGGCACTGTCGCCCGGGATGACGCGCTGATTGCTCATATGAGCGAAAAGAGAGGGAGAGAGGGTGGATTGCTGAATTAGAGGGTTGGGGGAGAGGTTCAAAGGAACTTTTCCGATGTGATTTGGGAATTTTGCGAACTGGCTGCTGATCAGGCGGTTTTCGGGGGGTATAACATACTTCCTTTCGCTCTGATTGCAAGATGAGTTTGTCCTGCTCTGACGCAGTCGGAGGAAATTTTCTGGTAAGAACGCGTTTTGCGAAAATAATAAATTCGGAACTGGGGAAAAGTAATTTTTCTCGGTGAAAAATTGATACTGATTTACCTTGAGTATACTTTACGTGAAAGATTAAAACTCAATTTTGCTCCACGAGCTCGCATAATTCTTAGCCAATGATTGACCGTAAAATCGTAGCAACAGATTGCCGCTGAAAATTTTAAGTGGCTAATTGAAATTGCTCAAAATTGCTCAAATCAAAGAAGCACTTATTTTTCCATCTGCGCAGATACCGTGTCGTTGTGCGTCTTTTTTCAAACTTTTCGACGGCCTTATGCAACGCGAGCATCGATTGTGTTTAGAAAACAGCCTGCGCTGTGTATTACAGAAACTGTTATATCGCCTAGACAACTTCATCCCGATAAGGATATTCATGGAAAGCCTGCTTTCGCGAAAAATATATTGCAAACACGCGAGCGAAGCGGCTGTCATTCCATATGAATACGAATATAGTCGTCAAGTCAACGAAATCTCCGTTGAATCGATATAGAGAGAGAGAGAGAGGCGCGACTTTATATCCTCGCGGATCCGGACAACACTCTATGCACACTTGCGGGGGAAACTTATCGGGTCTTGTCAATGCTTTAGCTATGAATCGTCTTCGGTTAAGCTGGAAATGAAATGTCTGCAGTGAATGAGACGGAGCATTGAAAGGGAATACGTGAGTGTGATTTTGCTTACGGTATGAATTATTTGCGAATATGATTTATGTAAGTTTTTCTAAACTTTCTATTAACATGAAGTTGAACAGGGTAAATAGACGATTGATTGATACCATTTATTCCAAAAATAACTGCCTCGGGGAGATCGATCAATTCTTCAAAAAATGATTAACTAATGATCACCGAGGCATAAAATCAATGTAGATAGTGCACGCACTCATCTACATATACTTCTCTACTTTTTATTGCGCACAGAAAAAAGAGATATAAATTAATAAATACTATAAATATGTTCTCTTTTATACAAAAAATTTAAAAAAACGTCGTATATACAACCCAAGTAAAAAAAAATTGTACAAATTTTATGACATCGGTTTATAAAACGCGATTACTCACAATCTTAACGATTTTTTTTTTATCTAGTTGTCAAGGCAACGTCGCCTCGGCGACTATCGTTGCGCAAGCAGCTGAATAAAAAGTGATGAGAATCGCGTGCAACAAATTTTCATAACAAAACGACTTTCTAAAGTCTGCAAAAATCTTCTTGACCCATAGAAATTCGATAATCTCTATCGACTGTCAACACTCGATTCGGCTGTAAAAATGAGCATCAATTCCGCTAAGCCGCATATATTCCGCGTCAGAGAAAAGTTAACCGATTGGAAGGTTAAAATTCAATTCTTTCAAAAAGTCAGCGGACTCGATTCCGGATTCCGAGGCGCAAGAAAAAAAAAGCTGTACGAAAACGACACGAGGCGCGCCGAGAGCGCTTCGAGATTAAGTATATGGCCAGGCGAGCTGCACACGGGGGCCATTGTCGAACATTAGCAAGGGCCGTTGTTGGCGCTTGGCGTCGCCGTAGCTCTCGCCGCGCTGCGTGTAAGTCGCGAAACGTCTATTTCGGAAAGTGAAAAATCCGAGGGGGGGAAGTCGAGTAGGCGAAAATTCGCGATCCCCCTCTCTGTCTCTCCATCCATTTTTAAAATCAATTTGCGCGCGAAGGAATTCTACCCCGAGCGATGCGTTTTCTTTCCAATCCCCGCCGGCTCTCAAAGTTGTATACTCCAATTATATAGCGAGCCGATCGCCGCGAGAGTTTGTAACAAAAGGCCCGTAAGTATATGTGGCGCAAGAGGGAAACGACACATTTCGCAAGCGCATCAAAGCCGCCGATTCATCCGAATTAATCGTTTGCGCAACGCCGCGAAACGACGAGATTCCTTCGCCTGTGCGGGGCAGCGAACAGCTATATATATATATATATGTGGGATATTACGGGGTAACATGCAAAATGAGTATGATTCTATATTAATCGTAAGTATATTTAAAAGTAAAGTAAAACATGATGTGCTCTCAGTCGTATTAACTGTTCCTCCTCCGCTCGAACTCACGCTTAAGAAGGCGCACCTGGTCTCTTCCACGTCTTCCGCCACCCTCAGATGCATACACTCCGCCCCAACGACAGATGGATTCGCTCATCATTCCTTCGCCTCCCGAACGTTTTTCCTCTTTCACGCGCTCTTTCGCACAACACCAATAAAACCTCGATCACTCCTGTACATTCTTAATCCTCGCATTCTTGCATAAATATTAGGGGACCCTGCGCTCGTCTCACAGCTCTTCACTTTTACAACCTTTTTCCTCTCTATTGTTTTTCCACATACTCTCCTCGCACGCATCCTCTCTCTCTCTCTCTCTCTCTCTCTCTCTCTCTCTCTCTCTCTCTCTCTCTGCTACACCCATATATATATAGCGCCGCTGAACAGTAGTGTGGGATAACCCTTCGGAACTATGGTTCAGAACTCGATGTAGACGTGTATACTCCGATGACTTAGCCGCAAACTACGCGTCAAAGTTGTACGTGTGTATCTTATAATACACGACTCGATCCCCGGAACTTTATCAATGATCCTCTGCTGCTGCGCTCGCGTAATCTACTTCGAAACCGCTTCGAGAGGGGGGGAGGGAGAGGAGAGATAGAGAGAGGGGGAGAGAGTCTGCGTGCTGTTGAGGACGTGGGTGGGCATATGCGACGTACTTCCCGCGAGGGAAGTTGGTACGGATGGTAATCCCGTTGAGACTTTGGGAGGATGAAGCTTCTTTAAATGCATATGGATTATGGATTGCGAGGGTGTCTCTCCGGCGGCGCTGGACTGGGCTTCGTATGAGTTGTATGAGGGGGGGAGGAGGAAAATAAAATTGATAAAATCTTTTTTAGGAGATATTTAAATGAGTTATTGCAGTTGTACATTTTTATTTAGTAAGGACGATTTTTATTACGAAAATTTTATTAGGTACATTATTATCTATTAATATTATGTATATTAAAAATTTTACATAAATTTTATATCTTTTTACAGACGAGTTGAGAAAAAAAATTAATCACGATTTTATAAAATTACACGAAGTTTATTTCGTTTTTGCGATATCAAAGAAAATCATCTCTTATATTTGTATTCTAAATATTTATCATCCGTAAATTAACGATTGTTGATTTATTGAAGAAAATGGAAAATAATTTTATTACAGAAAAATGGTCACTTAAAATTCATGATTAATTGAAATCCGTGAAACAAAACAAATTTAATGTGTAATACTCATTGCAATACAATTCATTAACTTTATATAACAATGATTTCAAAGTAAAGCACACGCATGAAAGTAAATTAATGTTTACCAATACGAAATTAGCGTCCACTGCATATAATAAACCTTTATTCCAGTTTCCTTTTCATTTACATGCGGATTCACTTTTTTCTCGTCATAAAACCAAGCCATCACACGTTCAGTACGAAACGCGTGTACTAAAGTTTAAAATGTCAACAAAGCATAGTCACGAGTTAATTTTAACCGCTCTCCGCTTCATTTTCTCCCTTTATATTACTCGAGACCTTGCGCGCGTCTTATCGCTATAGTTTCGAGTAGTACCGAACGCTGAATTATTGTACCCAGACTAAACGTGTCTCTCTTCTCTCGCCGTGTGTAAAAGAACGGATGCAGTCACTGCTTGTCGCGAAAGAAAAAAGAATTTATGGGAAGTTGGCAAAGTAGTATTTTATTGACATGAAGGATAAAATTGAAACGCGCTACTGTTTTATTTCACTTTGTTCGAATACGCGATTCGTCGTGAAGGATATATCGAATAAGATATTCTTTTCTTTATATTTGTTTTTAAAGTAAATATATACGTAACAATACTTTTAAGATTTTGATTGAATACGTATGGTAATATTTTCTCAAATTTTGTATTCATGCATTTGACATTTAAAGGAGCATATTGGAAAGAGGATTTGTAAAATTCAAAACTTTTGTACAGTTCACTATAAAGAAGTTAAAATGTCTTGAAATAAACATTTAAAAATTAATCTTTCAGCCTAAAGCGTCACAAATATATGCAGGATTCTACTTATTCATTAATTCTCAATTCATGAATTTACAAATATTCCTTTTTCGCACGTACACGCCACGTACGATTGCAAAATTGAAAAAGCAATACTACGCTAATAAACAAAGGTATATAGAAAATCAAATTCCCTTCACTATATACCAACATCAAAATTGCATCTCTTCGATTCGAAGCGCGTCGCGTACGACAAATATTTCTCACGCCGCGACGCGGCCACTTCGCTGAGAGGCACGCAAAAAACGAAAGTCGCGAGATTTTTTCGCGTTGCTATGTACCAGCGCTAAACCCAATTGTCGTGCGGAGAGAATGCGCGACTTTTGTATCACGTGCAAAAAAATGTGCGCCGCGGTGCACGCACAGAGGCTACTAGTTCCATTACTGCTTATATACCGCGCGAGCCGAGACGGACGGAAAAGCGAGTTTTCGCCCGACAGCCGAGCCGTGAGAGTCTCTCACGTGTCACCGCAATTTAGAGCCGCTCTGCTCTATCTGCTTCTTCGCGAAATGAATTAGAACGTAGAAAACCTGCCTACCGCACTTCTACCGAGTTCCGAGCACTCTTAGGCTTGTTCTTCGGTGACGGAGGCTCGGACGTAATTTTCGCTGCGCTTATCGATTCGCTCGTTACGCGCAGACGTAACGGGATACGGCGACGAACCGTTTTTTCGTAAATTTGATTTTAATTGTCGATGCCTTGTCCAAATTCATTCGAATTTTAATCTTTTCCTTTTGAAGACGAGTTTTTTTTTGGCTCGAGGTGACAAGTAACTTCCAAATTATATATTTATCTTAATAAACATCATTTTCCATGTACAGAATGCCATAAAAAATTAAATTTGTATCTCCAAAGATGAAACTATAAATGTGGCTATTTTTATAACAAAAAAGAAAATTAAAGTAATTAATTAACTTTAAAAATTTGTCTCATACGAGAACGAATTTTGCCGGCTCAATTCTCGAACTGTAACTAAGCGTTCCTATATTTACTGTTATATTATAGAGCAAGCAGTACACTACACGCACGTGAATCACCTCAATTGCGTGTTATCGTTTTTGCGCTGAGTCTACAACTGCGTATATATAAGCGTACTTGCAAGACGTACCGTCCGACTACATCGTAAAAGATACGAGAAGTTCTAATTATTCGTGTTGTGCGATGTCGCAAATGATGTAGAAAGTGCTTGCATTATTTACTCGGGAAATTATTGATCCTTTTTCATTAATATAGTATCGTGTTATATGCGGAAAAGTTGAGAAAGTTGTCGGCGAGCGAACGAACCTGTAGTCAATATATCTGTGGCTTACAGGAAGAACCACTTAAGTGACATTTTGTGAACATTTTTTTTATGTCGAATTCGAGGTGCTCTTAGTACCCTTTTTCATTGTACAATAGTAGGATTTCCGAAATGCACAAATATTTTAAATGACAGCCGATTGCATAATCACTTAACTGCGTCTCTCATAAAAATGTTACCGCAGAACCACTTAAATGCACTCGTTTCTTTCTCACATTTTTTTAATGTTTTTAAATTTTTCAAAAATTGTCAATTTGCAAAAATAAAAAAATTACTAAAATCTTTAGCTGATTCTAAGAAGTTATTACTCTTGAAAATTTTTTCCAAAAGTGCGTGGTTTCTGAATAAAAAATTCGTAAAAGTTATCGTAAAAAATTTTCAATTATAATATGCGCCAGTTTGACCACACCGAGGTTCAAAGTCAACCCTCAAATCACGTATCTTTTAGTTTTGGACATTTATTCCATTGGTTAGAGGGGTTCTAGATACATTGCAAATGAAAACGTACTTGAAATCTCAAATTAAAAAAAAATTTTGGAAAAACCATGCTTTTTTCCTTTAAACCGTTTTTTCTCATTGTTAATAACAATTTTCGAAAATTCCAATTACACCATTAGAAAGGGCATGAGTTAAACTTTAAAAATATACCCCGCCCGAATTTTGTTAATCGCAAATTGCATTAGTTACGAGCCCTGAAAGAGAGTGACCGCAATAAGCGCTTATGTGCAAAGTTCCGGCAGAACCACTTAACTCGAGTAATTTGTTTAGCTTGGGCGTCGAGAAAGAAACTATTTACAAATGTAATACTACGGTTGTATTCTTATTAGATCCCTAATCAAATGAGCCAATACTTAGATCTTTTCTCTGACATTTCCATTTTTTTTTTTATTACTCGAAACATTGAAATCGCTTTTTCTCGAAAACACGAAAAAATCACTTAATTGGTTCTTCCTGTAAGCGACAGATATAATTTAAAAAATAAAAGTCGTGTGCATCTCGAGAGAAATTTTAAACGATGCGCAATTGAACAAAATCAAATGCAATATATTTAATTGAAATGCATATAGCAGATTAATTGAAACGAACATGAAAAATACATTCTTTAAAGCGGTTTTGTAAGAGTTTATTTCATATTTATTTAAGTTTCCGTTCTCGTGTGAAAAAGAATATTAATTAGAAATAATCAAACATTTAAACAATTTACATAGTTAATTGATTAATTCATCCTTGATTCGCACAATGAAACAGTTATGAAGAAGTGTCAATTTGAAATTGATAAAATTTCATTGATAATTGAATTGCTTGAATATTCTATCCTTAATTAATTCAACAGGAATTTTTATATAATAATAATGCATGCATTGAAATTAATACACATATTCCATGGAAATGTGGGCAAATAATAACACAGATATAATGAAAATTGAATTGCAAATAGTAATTTTTAAACGTACAAGTTATAATTTATTTTTGCTTGCAAAATTTGAAAGTCCGCCTCTTCCCAAATTTCTCCCAGCCATATATGAGAAGCACATATTACATTGCACGCCACTTTGCAACGCGCCTCCGTATTATCATAATCCATGCAAAGCCCGACAGTTGTTCGTTAGCTCTGACGAAGTGAGCTCGGGAACTTTTCTTGAATTTTAACCATCCGCAACATAAAGATTTCGCTACAGTCGCAACGCTAATATAGTGTAAAAAGATAAGCGGCTATTTCCTACTTTGAAGTAAAGTCGGCTTGGCCATAATGCATACAGCAGTTTAAACAAGGAAATAGAACTGCCGTAGACACGCGTAATGCTGCACTCTAGGGAGCAACAAAGGAGAGAGAAAGGCGCCCTAACTTTAAATGTTCCGCGCGCATATGGTGCCCATGCATTTCGAATTTTAAACAGTTTTTTTATAATTTAAAAAAATATTTATACGTGGCAGATGAATAAAGCTCAAGCTTGTTAATAAATATGTACAAATACTTTTATTGTGTGTTATTCTTCATGTCCTTTTTTTTTAACAATCAACATGTTTTTTAATTCGTGAACTATTCTTAACGAAAAGGGAACATATCTTTGTTTAAAAGGAAATGATTCAACTAAATTACTTTTTAACAGGTTCGGGACGGACGACAATGTGTAAGCTGAGTTTTTCTTTTCTATTTCATTTCTTTAATCTCAAGCTCTGAACAGGACATCACTACGTTCCGTCTGTTTTAGTACAGTGTAATGCATTGACATGTTACTGAAAACTCAATTTTTATTCGTTTTCTAATTTATTAAAAATAAAAATTACAACATTTTTGAGTCGTGTCGTTCTGAACCCGTTAACCAATTTAAAAAACGAAACAAATGTAAAAGCGCTTCTAAAATAGTGCTTCTTGACAATTTATTTTAAATCAGATAATTAGCTGAGTTAATGGAAAATTTCATAATTAAATTTCACATTTTAATGGACTTTCTCCGTAAAATCCCTTTAATCGAATTTCCCATGCCTCTCTCCAAACACTCTCGTTTCCCCAAAAAACGTTTTACCATCACAAACTTTCCTCTCAAACAAAGCCGTCCAGAAAAGCCTATACGCAAAAGTCCACGCGTATCCCCCACTGTAATTCTCCCAACGACAACGGCAATAATACACAAAATTCGTTGTTTTACACAACTCACACGATACACGCATATACATACACCATAGAAACAATCCTCGAAGTTCTCATATACGAACGTACAACACAGCGACGAGTGGGGGTCATTCACCGCCGAATTTCACAGAAAAAGCTCGCGTCCACATCATAACTGCTGGGGACACTACAATACAGAGAGAGAGACGACGAGAGAAAGTGTCACGTTCTCTCTCTCGTGTATTAACCCGACGAGTGAGTCCATGTAGACTATACACAACGGCAGAGGAACAATGACGTGTGGCTTCGCGGAGAGCAAATCCTGCCCACAGCAGCAGCAGCAGCAGCAGCAGCGATGCACGACGATACGGAAATTGAAAAAGCAAAGCAGCGCGGCGACACGAACGATCGGCCCTGTTTTTTCCATTCAATTCGCCAAACCTCTCTCGATGTAGTATATATAGTATACCCACGTTCGCGTTCGCGTGTATATTACATCTCTCGCTCTGCGAGGTCGTCGATCGTCGGCGGCGAGAAAAAATCCGCGGTCGAATTACTCAACGAATTAATTATCGACAGCTTCGTACACAGTGTATTATATATATGCGTACATTCGTGGGCGACGACGTCGCGTCTCGCGTCACGTGAGCTGCGGGCGACGTTTTCGCGCGCGTTTGATTTTTGCAGACTGCGGCCTATTGTTACACGGCTAATCGGAGGTTCGGCATTGCTGGAGCGTGTCGTTGCGCAAGCCGTAGGCTCTTTGTGCTTTCGGAATGGTTTTTCGCGAGAGATGCTGCTGCTGTCGCTGCGACTCGAGCTGCTTTACGGCGAGGCTGATTTTATTTTATCGGCGTTTGTTTATTGTGCAGCGCTCCACTGCGGGAGCACGATGTAAATTAGGGACGAGCTGCGTCGAGACGGATTTTCAAAGTCACGTAACGCTAATTTCAGACACGAGATGTATTTACGGACTTTTGAAGCTGCGCATGCTGTACGTTTAGCGTCGAGGAGCCGACGGTTCTGATCCCAATTGTGTCTCCCCGACGAGCCGAGAGTCTAAAAGATTCAAGGGTCTCCGCGCACTTTTCAAGACGCGTGTTTGCGCTCGTTGTCAACGTCCGGAGAGGCGCCTTTCTTTATGGAAATCGCATTTGCACAGTTATGTGCCAAAGTCACACCTTAAAACCTATATATACAAGCTTCGTATAGACACCTCTCCGAGTAATGCTTGGGCGCACGTGGTATGCCACATGCAAATCTCAAATCACAGGTATCCGTCTCTTCTCTCCGGGAAAAAATCAGCCCTTTGTGTTGTGGGAATGACTGTATGCTCGAAAAAGGGAACGTATACGTTCGATGAAACGACTCGCGTAATGCCGCTCTTCCAAAACATCGATACACAGCACTGCTATACGTATAGCTAATATGCATCAATAAATCTGCTTCCAACTCGATATGTAATTACGCTAATATGAGTTCCGCTAATATATGAATTAAAATAAAGTAAAACAAAAGAGCTTTAAATTTAAAAAATATATGCCCAGATTCGATGCTCTCATCAAAAGTTATGTCCGTTAAAAAAAAATAAATAAATGAAAATCCGAATAGCCGATTTTCTATTTTTTTTTCTCCGTACACCTCCTCATGTTAAATTCTCATGTTCCATATTTTCCACGATCCTCTGCATTTTTGACTATCTTTCGGCTTATAGAAGAAAGTCTGATCGGTCTAAAACCTCTGGCTTTAAAAAAAATTTTAAAAGTGCAAAATTTTTTAGGAGAATTCGACATGTACAATAGTTTTCGAGTTCCACTGTCAGAAGACGATTTATACACATTAGAGACCCGCAGTGGCATATACACACTGTAATACCGCGTGTCCCAGAGAGAGAGAAAGAGAGAGAAGTGCGCCCCCTCGCCCCCCCCCCCTGAATTATGGTCGTCACTTCCGGACGCATAAGCAAGAAATTCCGATTAACCCAGTGCACCCATCAAAATCCGTTTTGCAACGATGATAAATCTATCCAGGATATCCAATGGGAATTGTGGCCAAGCTCTCGCAGCGTGAAGATGACGACTGCGCGTGTGTAAATCTGTATGCTCATGTGCAGCCGGTGCAGAAGAGGGAGGGAGAGAGAGAAGGCACTGATTTAGCGCGTCCCTTTAAATTACGAGTCCCGATGTTGAGAGACATGCGCGCATGGCTCGGGCATTCTAATTAGATTTTATTGGGCTCAATTCGCGCTGTTTCGATGGGAAATTCTTCGGGCCGAGTGTGTCGTGATCGTAGCGGTGGTGGTGCTGCTGCTGCTGGTGTATTGGTTGTAGTGATTTGCTCGGGACGATTGGGTTGAATTGAGTTAGGGGGAGTAATTTTAAATCAATTTTGCATCTGATTGTTCGGCGCGTGTGGGGGGGTTTCGCTTGCGACTTTTGCTTTTGTGTAACGGTGCATTAATTGTTTTGTTTACCGACTCTGCCGTTGTCGTAAGTTTAATAAAAAAAATGCAGTCATTGTTGCAACGGAGTGGCCTGAATGCATGAATTCCTTAAGTTTCTGGACGCAAGTTTGTAATTAAATTTCATGGCGCGAGAGGGAATCCGCTTTGCTTTCTCGGAGAGAGAAAGCTTTGTACCGCTGGAAATTTTCGAATAAGGTTTTAATAAATTCCGCTGTTTCGTCCACACGGTACAGTGTTTATGTACGTAATGAGAAACTGATTTATGTTTGACGTTAAATGTACGTTAAACGAAAGTCTCATTTGAATAAAAGCAATTTCGTTAAACCTTTCAATATAGGAATCGATCTTCGACCGTAGATGATGAGAAATCTATTAGTCCTTTTTTTCTTTCAAAAATTTGCTACCATCCATAACTTAATAATTTTACAAAATTATTTGTTATACGTATATTGTTCTTAATTTAATTGTTATTTTTAAAATATACTCAATGTAAACCAATATTCTTCCAATACTTTCAAGACTTACTTAATTATTACTTCAAGCCTAATCTGATTGAAGTTTGATGGACTGATTGGCAATCTTGGTTACATTTCTACTAGAAAATTCACATGCACATTAAATTTTCAATTTTTTAACCAATTTTATCCTTCTAAAATAGCTTCTCGCAAAATTTTGTAATTATTTTCTGCTGCGGTGCTATATACACGAGAGATTTGATTATTCCAGACACTCCGCACTGCCAAGCTCGGCGCACTCGCCAAATTAATAAACGATGCGCATCGCGCGTTTCTCCATTGAAAAATCCTCCAATAAATTCCCATCAAAGCCGTGAAATTAATTGCTACGCGCTCCCATTCACCATTATAAACTTCGTGTACGCGGGAGAGCAGGATAAACTTTTTTTTATGGCCGCAGCTCTCGTTCGTTCGGCTTATGTCCACATACGAGAGAAAACTAGAGACGACTTTTCTGGCTGTGGCCTATTGTGCCGTGGAAAGACTGCGAGGCTCACGCATTGAATTATATTCTGACAATATACAGATGTGTACATTTTTTTTTAACGATGCATTTACTTTTGTTATAGTACTGCGAAAGAACTGCTGTACGCGATGAACTATACAGACGTTTAAACATTGAGACGCGAGAATGAAAGTGCCATTGTAGGACACGCTTAGAACGTTTTTGAATACGTCTGCTTGCACTCCTAAGCGCAATATCATGGGACTCCACTTCAGAATGTACGACACATCTAGATGATTATATAGAAAGTGCAGGATAGAAAATGTGGATAGCATCTGTCATTGTTTACGGAAAATCTCTTTTATTGATTAGGTACGTTGTGTGCATCCTTGAAATGAATTGAACTTTTAAATATTTGAAAAAGATCTACCGCAGAGCTGATATGTAATTAAGATTGTACAATTATGCGTATTATATAAGTATAATAAAATTATATTGTTACCTCTAAAACAAAAAAAATTATTTTTTGTCATGTGCATATAACGTATAAGAATATGTAAAAGAAAATTAAAATATGCTCATAGAGTAGAAGTAACCTTGAATGCCACGATCCGCTAGGTGAATGGTGATGCAAGCCTTATCACAAACGATTATTTGTTCTGTAAATTTAAAAGCTTTCGAACGCGCAATAGGACGTTATGAAGAGCGACAATACCGCTTTGTTCTTTCTAATTCCAATTATAATAATTAATAATTCTAATCGTCAAGTCTGCTACTGCCTCTGCTGCACGTAATAAGAATATACTCTCTGCTATAAGTACCTATGCTGTCTGCTATATAATATGTATAAGTATACAAACACATGTGCATTTAACTATAGCTATACGAATGAAAGTCACGTGGCACGCAACTTCCGATGGATAAAATACTTCCGACTGCGGATTTTTTTGAAGAGAAATCGAACAACTGTAAAATTCGTTTCCTATATCTTTTCACAGAAATAACTTTCAAGCGTAAATCTTGTTTCGTATGAGATCTTTGGCAAACTAAAATCAAACAAGACATTCCCCGAGCTACATGTAAAACTTTCACGGAAACATGGATCACGACTTAAATGTCGGGCGCAGGATTAAAATCGGTTACGTATACTGTCGTACTTATTCACGTTATAGTTACCCTTACGATACATGTATGCGTTAAATACATAATTCCCCCAATTTCAAACCAACCGTCGCTCAGTCACAGGCACAACATCCCAAAAAAGAAACGTCGACGTTAAGCCTCCTTAAATATTAACAATTCGTCAACCCATCGCCGAAAAAAAACGAGAGATTCCCCGGAAAGAGCCCATCCGAAATTCGCGAAACCCTCGCTAAATCCTAAAGCAAACAGTCTGTAAAAGCGTTCGTCATCCCGCATCGGTGTGTCCGTATAAACATCGGCGCGAAAAAAACGTCGCGACAAAAAAGGCCTCGCTCGTGTTTACCTCAGGCCTCACAGAGCGCGCGCGGATGATTCCCCTCCCCCTCCCCCGCCACCGTTGCGATCCGGCCGAGAGAGAGAGAGCGGAAGTCCAGTCGGTCGGGCCGAAAAAACACTAGGAGGCCAGGAAGTCGTCGTCGGCCGTACGGGAAAAGTGAGCCTCTCCAGCTAAAATCCACAGGCAAAAGTAATGTGTGCAAATCACCGAAGCGTGAGACTGAGACGCGGCCGATTTTTGAATGCTCGGCCCGCAGCGACTTTTCTCTCTCTCTCTCTCGCTCGCTTCGCTTTGTTTCCGCGCGATTCCGTTCGCGTGCCGCTGCGGACGGAGCGGCGCAGCTTTCCTTACGCGATTACGGAGAGCCGTAAGCATAATTTCCCCCGCGCCGCGGGATCTTTCCGCGAAGCGCTGCTTTAAACCGAATCGGCAGCGTGTGCAGTGTACGAACCGTTTTCAGCTGTAACCACTGCACACACACACACACATAGTTGCAGCGTAGAGCATACAGAGAACCTTTCCGAGTAAAAATGATAAACAAACCTTTCGAGCGAAGCCTGAAGCTCACTGGCGCGAACGAGAGCGTCTCTCTCTCCCTCAATATTAGCTTCAGACGAAGACGCGGCTGCTGCAGCCAGCTGACTCTCTGTTTACACACTGCACCGCGCACCTGCACACATAGCCTCCGACTCCTTCGACGACACTTGCCCTTCGCACTGCTGCGCGAGGATACGCGAGAGTATCCGGCGAGAAGATCGTCGCCAAGTTCTTGCGTCGAAGAAAAAAAAACACACACGAGCTGCGTATAATACACGCCGAGGATGGAGGCAGAAACTCGGGAGAGTTCGTTCGCAAGTGAACTCGTATATATCGCGATATACGTCTCGTACCGGCGCGCGAGGTGCGAGCGGCGCAAAGCGGCCGGAGCGTCAACGCGGAGCTCGAGCGTCCCGAGCGGTACTGCGGGCGGCATTGCGATGCAGCGAGCGCGCGGGCTTCGCGCGGGCGCCGCGCGCGCCATCGCGAGTGCGAGAGAGACGAACGACGCGTGTATATAGGTATAGCGTGTATACGCGCGCGTCTCGGGGAATGCGCGCCTTGAGACTCGCAGTGTGTAATAGCGATATGTATACCGACTGCATTGTGTGTTTTATATGTATACGTAAGTGGGCACACGAATTCAGCGGAGACGATAATACGCGAGGTGAAGATGGCACGATTTTCGATACGTGTAACTTTCTTTTTCTGCGGTTCGAGAGGAGGGGGGGGGGGAAGGACAGTACGCGGAGTTTATAGTGGAAAATTCGAAGTAGTAACGGACGGCGCTGGCGAGACGGCTGTTTTCGAGTGAGCGTCGGGTTTCGACGGTGAATTGATGTTTTGTCGAAACCGTAGTCGAGAGAAGAGCCTCGCAATTATCCGGACGACGAAAGTCGGACTCTCTCGCCGTATAGTGAAATGTACTCTCGAGGCCTTTTTTATGGCGTGTACTTCTGAAATTCCTGAGACGCAGTGCCTGTAGACAGCGCGCGATCGAAAATTCTTCGAGTGTATGTCGAATTTGAAGGAATGAATGCACTTTTCTTTGGTCTAGAATTCGAAAAGAATTTTTTTTAAGCTAGGGCTTTCGGACCAATGGGACTTTTTTCTGTAAGCCAAAAGATGCTAAGAAATGCTGAGGAGCATAGGAAATACGGAATGTGAAATGGAGGAAAAAGAAAAAATCGGCTACTCGGATTGTATTATTTTTTTTTAACGGGCATAACTTTTGATCAGAACATCGAATCTTGGTATATTTTTTTTTAGTATAATTTGAAATATTATTGGTGCCTCGGAAACCTTCGTAATTGTTATTATTCCAGTATTTCCACACATTAATTTTTTGTAAAAAGTATTTAAAATGGCTCAAAAATATGGTTACTAGTAACTTTTTCCATGTTCCTCTGCATTTTGACTATCTTTTGGGTAAGAGAAGACAGTCTGATCGGTCCGAAATCTCTAGCTTTAAAAATATTTTTTCGTTTTCTAGACCAAAGAAAAGTGCATTTATTTTCGTCGTCGTCGTGATTTAATAGTGTACAAGAATGTTTTACTTAACGAAAGTTTGACTGTTTTTTGATCGTCTTTTTATCTCGTAGATACGGCCCGTACAGCGAGTACAATACAGATATACATACTGATATAATTACTTCGGCTGTTTCAGCTTATTAGAGATTTTCATGTCGTTTTGCTGATTAGACGAGATATTACGTGTATACGCGTATAGATATATACTCTCGCGGCAAAATTAATGTCTACATTTGAAATCGTAGGTACAATAAAACTAGAATATCATCATCATTTACCGGGATATCTCGAGTTTCCACTTTATGTATGGCCGCTTCTACGAAGACTGTAACTACTAGTTGTACGAGCACATTACCTGATGTACGAAAAGAATAACAGAAATTTATCTCGGGCTCTCTAGAATTGTGGATCCGACGTCCGATTACGATGTATTCCTATGATAAATTTGTTTACTACGCATAATATCGACGCTTAAAAAAAATTCGCAATTATTCCGCGATAAAAGTTGTCTTATGAGCGGCGAGCGCTCGTTTCTTTTTTTTTTCTTCAAAGGACACAAAATGAATAAAATATCTGAGTAAGACGAGATCGCAGGGAGAGAATATTGTAATTTTAAACCGCTCAAGAACGCATCAGCCGCATTCCTGCGACTAAACTCTGTGTCTCAAGAATATGAATAAAAAATATCGAGTACATAACGGTGCGATCCACGCGATATATAATGCATATAATTACGGCATAGCACGAGAGAGAAAGAGAAAAAAGCTTCTTCTATCCTTCTCTCTCTCTCTCTCTCTCTCTCTCTCTCTCTCTCAAAATATGATCCTACATTTCACCGCGAGGTTACGCGTATATATATACCCCAGCAGCCTACGGCCGTTTAAAAATCGCGCGCGCGGCAATTACAAACCATTGCAATTACACCCATCTAAAACCATACTTTTCAATTCGCAGGTGTATGTACCCGCAGTGTACATCCATCGTCTCTCTCTCTCTCTCTCGGGAAGTCTCTGAAAAGAGCGTCTCTCGCGCACTTGTTGCTCGATCTGCGCCGCAGAGAGGAGGGGGGGGGGGAGGAGAGGCGATTTCCGTGCGTCGATTCCGGAATGCGCCTACTCTCGCTTTGCGCTCGCCGGATAGGTAACTGGGCATTTCCGCTACGGGAGAGCCGCCGGCTGAGGCCTTTTCCTGCTCGGCCGGGCCTGCGATGCGGCCTAGACGCGGCGGAATCCTCGCGAGAGAAGGAGAGAGAGAGGAAAGGATGCTGCAGCCTTGTGGAGGCCGCAGTGCAGTGTACAGCGTATATACACTTTATAGTAGTATAAAGCCGCGTCTTATAATACCCTGCGCTCTATTTATTTTTCCTTTCTTTTTTTTTACGTATACAGGCGTCGCTGCGCGTGGATATCTCGGGCTCGGCAATTTTCCCCGAGCGAAATTCAAAGTCACGGAGAGATAGAGAGAGAGAAGAGAGAGTAATTATTGGGATTTTTCTGGCCTTTTTTCTCCGTGCTGAAACTGCGCGCGCCGAGCACTTGGATATTTTATGTGGGCTTGAAGGGTCTTGAGCTGGTTAATTCTGCCGGAAGATCGACGAGTTTTATGATGGATAATTCTGGACGCTGGGGCGCGCGGAAAAGCCGAGGTGTATGAAGATGGATCGATATCGGATTAGCGATGCGAGTCGCCGGGCTGAGCTGAATTCTAATGTATATAGGTATAGTGAAGCGCGGAAAATTCGATTCGAAGACGTGGAGAGAAGAAATTTTTTATTTCATTTTTCTCGATCGTTTTGGAAAGATTTGCGGGTAAAACAAGATTTTTGCTCGACTCTGTGAAGCATCTGCTTATAAGTGACAATTTTGTAGTATTCGTAAATATTATATACACGTGTACAAAGAAAATGTTTATATATTCAATCAACGAGAATGACTAAGTGAGTAAGTAGTTCTTTAAAATTTACGTGAATCATCGGCAATATGTCATTGTCGTAACACAATTTTTAAAAATTTCTTTGGCTTCGAAAAGTTATAAATTTGGAAATTGTAAACTAAAATTGCTCTCTAAATAATGAAGAGAAAAAAATTTTAATGAAAAACGGCCATTGTCGTAACAATGCCACTCATTGTACAAAAAAAGTAACTCTTTTGTCATTTTCTCACAGCTGCATTAGCCGTTAATTTTGCAGTATTGAATTATTAAATTTTCTAACGTATTATTTTGCTTCGCATTTAAATGAGCTCGTGCCACAAAGTATAAATAAGTAAATAAATAAATGAATAATCTTAATTCTCCGCAGAAAGCTCAGAATACCAAACACTGAAAATAACAAACAACCGGTTGAAACGTGGTATGAAGAAAAACAGCGAATCTTAAAGCATCATTCATATTTATATACCGCAAGATCCATTTTTACGTCGAGATAAGTCAGTTCGCAAAGATGAAAACGATTGAAGCATTAACTTCGCACAAGCTCTTATCAAACTCGTGACGATACTCTGCAGTACAGATGCGTTTAATAAATGTATCTCCGTAATATTAATAATATTATTACTCAAAAAAATTGAAACAAATTCAATCCAAAATTCAAACATTACTAAACTTCCGTTGCGAAAGAAATTCGAACGAAGTAAAAAAAGGTCCGACGAGTCCGTAGCTCCGAGTCGTACTGAATCTACAGTTATACTCCAAGTGTCGCGACTGTGTAAATATAGTCTCTTACTCGCACGTATACACCACCCGGAAACAACAAAACTGCGGAGGCAGCACCTTTGCGACAAACGAACACGTGGGCACGAGGCATTAAGCCGAGTATGCACTGAACGACGCTATACGTTAAAATATGATAACGCAGGCATTACCAGCTGTGGAGCATGAGAATTTCAGATTACAGCGCTTTTCAGTCTCGTCGCTTTCTTCGAGGCGCGACGGCATTGTTATCTCGCCAGCCGAGTTCGGACGCGTTTCTGGCTGCTTCTGGAGAAATTTCGACATTTTTTCGCGAACAATTTGAAGATCGGCGCACGAGCTCGTTGCACCGGGGTAATTTTGTTCGTGCGTTTCATTGACGATTGGCGATTGATTCACCGATGAATTTCGTCGCTCGCGCGCCAGCAGTGAAGCCGCGAAAGGTGTCTCGTACGCATGTGGTAACTGCGAATCGCGAATACCAGCGATTCATCTATACTCTGTGGTATATATAGAGCTGGTGTGCTTGGAAATTTTATTTTTACGTCGAAGAATCGACGATGTCCTCTGGGGAAAGTTCAAGCGATCGGTCGGAAGGCAACGACGGCTGTGAGGACTGCGATCAAAACGACGAGAATGTCATTCAAGTATTAGTGGCAGCTGACGTTAATTTAGGATACGAGCAGACGGTGAAAAGAGGTAATACGCGATTGTAATTGAAATCGATAAAATTCTTATTAGAGTTGTGTGTAAGTAAAATTTTAGAGGTATACTTTTGGCCTTTTTCGTAATGAATGTGGTGTACGCCAATCGATTTATTGTTTAGTAAAATTTTATTTTTGTCATAAAATTTTAGAGATACTTGTAGCCTTGTTCACAATGAATCTGGTGCATAAAAATTAATTTATTGTTGGCAGACCAAGAAGATGACAGTTTTCGAACTTTCGAAGAGATTCTTATGTACGCCCGAGATTACGATGTTGACGCTGTTCTTTTGGCGGGAAATCTATTTTACGAAACAAACCCTCCACTCAATGTGATAACCAGATGTATTACTTTACTGAGAAAGTACTGTCTAAGTGAGAAGTGAGTAAAAAAAGAAACAATATGCGACACTTTCTTTAAATTTTTTTTTTAATTCGTACATCGTTTCAATTTTTCATTTATTCGTACAGATCCGTGAAAATAGACTGTTTAACGGATCCCGAGTGGATTTTCAATCACTGCCCCGATAAAATTGTAAACTTCAAAGATCCGAAATTGAATATTGGACTGCCTATTTTTTCGATCAACGGACACCGCGACGCACCGAGTAAGATCAGTTTAATTCTAAAATTTTTTATCGTTATTGTTGTAATTAACCTTTTTTTTTGTTTCATCAGTTTTTGGTCCTGTAGGAGCCCTAGATTTATTAGCTGCAACTGGCCTAGTAAATTACTTTGGGAAATGGCCGAACAAAAGTAAAATTAGTATTCCACCGTTGCTGCTCCGCAAAGGTGTAACAACCTTGGCTCTTTACGGCTTGAATCACATGAACGATCGCAAATTGACCAAGTTGATGAAAAGCGAACAAGTATGAAAATTAAATTTTTGTTGTATGTGTTATTGTTACAATTGGATATTTGCATGAATGTCACATACACTCGGAAAATTAAAACTGAATTAAAATTGAATTAAATTAAAATTCAGTTCTTTCATTAAAGAAATTCATGGAATTGTAAACAATTGATTAACCGAAACCTTTTATTAAAGAAATACTTTATGTTTTTAAATTAATCAAAATTTAATTGACATAATTAAATACTTCATTTAAAGTTTTTTTTGAAATGAATAATTGTTTTTCGCAGAGGTTGCCAGTATTCAATGTACAAAATCAGCCCATAAAAATGCTGAAAATTAATTTATCTACGTGTAAACAGAGACGTTGTTTTGTTTTCAACTCAAGTATTAGATTACGTGAATATAAAGGTAAAAGGGGAAGCTTATATGAAAATCTTAGCTTACGTAGTAGTCGACACAAACATCTTTTTTTACAAATTTTGCTTAGTGTTGTATCGTTCAATCGTTCAATTAATCAGAAAATTTTAAACTTTCAATTTGGAAATCGGTGACGTAAGGCATTTCGAAGATCTAATGCAATAAATTAAAACGATTAAAATATTTTTGCAAAAATTCTTTTTTCTTTTAACCACTTCAAGATATTGATTTTCAATCCCCATAAAATCCCGGATGCAATTACTTGCTCTCAACGTACCAAAAACTACAAGCAACGTCTCTGTCACTGTGCTTCAGTGTGTATCACAACGTATTTTTAATTTTGCCTCTCGACGCAGCTCGAGCTCTTGCAAGAGGAAACGATTTCGAACGTATGCAACGTAATGGTCTTGCACCAGAATCGCCGGAGGCACGGCAGAGCCGCCAACACGTACGTCTCCGAAAATCTGATACCGGACTTCTTGAATCTCGTTGTCTGGGGCCACGAGCCCGTTTGCAAAATCAAGCACGAGCCTTTTCCAAACAAAACTTTTCGCATCACACAGCCAGGTAAACAGCTAAATTTCGCGGTCTTACCGCTGCCTGTCTGTATCTACTTATACGCGTGTTGGGCTGTATCTACATAATACGAGTTCTCGTCTTGCTCACTTTTCCGTCTGTTCTTGCAAAACGTCATTATTCGTCTTATCTAACGATTAACAGACTGCAGACGGTATATGTTGAATTTTAATAAAAAAAATGCACTTTTCTTTGGTTGAGAATTCAAAAATAAATTTTTTTAAGCTAAAGCTTTAAGGACCGATGGGACTTTCTTCTGTAAGCCAAAAGACGATAAAAAAAACAGAGAGAATCGGCTATTCGGATTTTTATTATTTTTTTAAACTGGCATAACTTTATATTTTTTTAAATCGAAGCTAATTTGTTGTACTTTATTGTAAAACAATTCGAAGTTTTATTGGTGCCTCTATAGAACATTCGTAATTGTTATTATTGCAATATTTTGACGTACTAATTTTTTGTAAAAAAAATAACTTAAGATAGCTCAAAAATATGGTTGCTGCAGTAACTTTTTCTTTTTTGTTCCTCGGCATTTCTCATCATCTTTTGGCTTACAGAAGCAAATCCGAAAAGAAAAGTGAATTTTTTTGTTGAAATTCGAGATATAGGTATGCATTAATTAGCATTGAAATTTTCAGGCAGCGCAATAGCGACGACGTTGACGCGGGGCGAAACCGTGACGAAACACGTGGCGATACTGAAGGTTTACAAGGACTCGTTCAAAATGAAGTACCTGAAATTGCAGACCATCAGGCCGTTCGTCTACAGCCGATTGAGTCTGGATCGACATAACATCGATATATCCAATTTTCAACATCGGCCCGGACCATTTGGCCGAATAATTTCAAAAAGTCGCGCCGAGGCGATCGTCGACTTCGTCGACAGTTACATCGACAATGTCCTGCTGCCGCAATCTCGCGAACAAAAAACAGGTATATATCACAATGCGAACGTTTGTGCAGTGAATTTTAAAATTTTAACATTAAAAAAAATATCGTATATAGGGTATGTTAAGAATTTTTTTTTAATTTTTCGCCAGATCATCCTCGCCAACCGAAAAAGCCGTTGATCCGATTGAAAGTCATGTGCAGTCAAGATCAAGATCATTTTAGTGCAGTCAGGTATGGCATTGATCGCATATATGAGCTTCAGCTGAAGTGTATATATTTTGAAAATTAAGCGCGCACTTTTTTTTTAAAGGTTGGTAAAAAAATATGAGGAATTAGTAGCCAATCCGAAAGACATGATCCTAATGTGCGACACTTCTATATCGATTAATTATTTGGAATTCGACGACGATGATGAGAGCTACGATTACGAGGAATTGTCCTCAATTTATTTTGTTAATGTAATTATTATATTATCGTTACAATTATTATTATTGTTGCTATTTCATATAGGAAAGTAAAAATCAAGAATTCGAATTTCCGCCACTAGCCAGCAGATAATTTTGATTCTTACTCTATTTTATAAAATTAAAAATTCACGTATAAATAGTATTTCATGAAATGTCATTTACATGCTAAAATGAACTTTTTGGGTGTCCAGAAATCGAAATTTTTTTTTAGAGTTTGAGGTTTCGGACCGATCAGACTTTCTTCTGTAAGCTAAAAGATAGTAAAAAATGCAGAGGAACATAGAGAGTATGGAACATGAGAATTTAACATGGGGAGGTATATGGAAAAAAAGAAAATCGGCTATTCGGATTTTTATTTATTTTTTTTTTTTTAAACGAACATAACTTTTAATCAGTTCATCGAATCTGGGCATATTTCTTTTTTAAATCAAAGCTCTTTTGTTGTATTTTATTGTAGTGCAATTTGAAATTTAATTTGTGCCTTGGAAACATTCGTAATTGTTATTACTCCAGTATTTTGGCGCATGAATTTGTTGTAAAAAAACGTAAAATGGATCAGAAATATAGTTACTAGTAACTTTTTCCATGTTCCTCTGTACTTTTGATTATCTTTCGGCTTCCAGACGAAAGTCTCATCGGTTCGAATTCTCTAGCATTAAAAAAACATTTTCGATTTCTGGGCCCCCGAAAAGTGCATTTTTCTAGGAGAATTGGTAATATACATTCGTCGCGCATATCCGAACTTTAAACTTTTTATTTTCTACTACTAACTAATTTATTTTCGTAATTTCATTTCTATTATTCATTATTAGTAAATGAATTAGTAAATGAATGTTGTTTCATCTGTTCGGTTGCGGCGCGAAATTTGAATTTTAAAATAAATTCATTGAACGTCCAAACCTTTTCAACAAAGTTTAATAAACAATACGAAGACAAGCCTATATTTTAGAAAAAGACTATTTTCAATTATCGAGAGTTTATATTCAATATTTCCTTGCATATACTTCACACAAGAAAAGGCTTTTTTGAACTGGATATTGGATTGACTTTCATAAGGACCTAAAATACATCGTTATTTAAGAAAAATATATTTACAAAAAAATGCACCTAAATTTTAGAAATCAGGCGAGTGGAAGCGTACCGTAGAAGCTGGCATGTCGGAATATTTCAATCGAGATGAGAATAAAGAAAAATTAAAAGTATTGTCTCTGAAAAATTTGAACGAAGCATTGATACAGTTCAAAAACAATGATACCAAAGCATTCGAGCGCGTAGTGAGGTACGTATACCTATACATGGGATTTTCAAAAATTAAACATAATAATAAAAGGTATAATATGCTGCGTAAATTTTCTAAAATTGCTGTTATGCTTATTTTAGAGACGATATGCAGGACATAGTCAACGAGTTACGGAAGAAAGATATTTTAGCCGTTAACGCCATCGACTCGCTTGAAAATTATCGTAACACCGACGTTACTGAACAAATCAAAGTCGAAGAAATGATTTTGACGGACGAAGATAACGTGGAGGACGACGATGATTGCGTTATGCTAACGTGAGATTTATAGACATGCAGAGGATTACAATGTGATGCGCAGTCAATGTTCAACGCGGGAAATTTGCAATATTATTGTTAAATACTGTATCTGAAGAATTTATTGCTGTTAAAAATTGTAGCTTAAACGATTTTTACTTTTATATATTGAGATGTACACACACATTATATATTTTACTTCTGACTTTATTTTAAACCAATCGATCATCCCGTAATCCATTTATACTGACTGACTGATATTTACGAACAAAGTTTATTTGAAAATTTGAATAATTAATTCGAATGCGCTAAACTTTTCTCGCTCTGGTGTAGCATCATGGATTACTCATTGCAGATAGCTGTATATAGATATACATGCACGAGTAATCGGAAGCTACACCAGTATAGCCGACGACCCAAAACGCGACTGACATCCCAATATGCGAACATGGCCGCGATCTACTTGTTCAGCTCGCTGAACACATGAAAGCTTAGTTCAAACAATGATTTAGAGGTAGATTTTTTTTATACTCATCATGGCTTATTTATTTCAACCCGACTACGTGCGGTACGCCTGTAGCTGCGGATCGCTCAAGTCCATTGCCAAGATTTATTTCTGCAGGCACTGCTTGAGTTTACGGTGTGGTTACTGTGTCTGTCATGAGGTGAGCAGTATATTTTTGCATATTTATTGGGCTGTGCTTGTTCTAGTAGGATTGAGAATGAAAGTTGAATGTACAGAGATCGTTTGAGGAATTGATGATACCCGTGGTTTCAGGTGGACTCCTATTATTGCCCAAATTGTTTGGAAAATCTTCCACCGTCGGAGGTTCGGTTGAAGAAGAACAAGTAAGTCTGCTTTTAATAGTGAATTTTCTTGGTGCGACAATGAAAGTATTATTCTTGTTGTAATAATAACGTTTCTAATTAATAATAAATCCTATTTCAGGTGCTCAAATTGTTTTGACTGCCCGTGCTGCTCTCAAACGCTATCCATACGTTCTGGACAAGTATTACTGAAACCAGCACAACCTCCCGGTGAAGGCGAAGAATCCAAACCAGCGACAAAGAAAGTTTATTATTTAAGTTGTTCCCTGTGTAGGTGGAGTTCAAGAGATGCTGGCATTCCTGATCAGACTATGGGTAAAGAAAATTAATAGTTTTGTGAAAGCTTGGCTAAAAAAATAATGATAACGGTAAATGTGAAAAATGAAATTTTGCAGCGACGGGAAGCTGGAAGGAACAGGAAAATCCACATGCAAACAGGGTAACGGCATTAATTAACTATCACAAGATCTTAGCTTCAATTGAAAAGCAACAAAAGGAGCGCAAGAAGTACCAAACGAAGCGTACTTTTTTACAATTTGTATGTATATACGCAAACTTTCTGAAGTTATAGCAACTTGCTTTGTATAAATAACTTTGGATACATTGCAGGAAAAATTTGGCATTACCTCAGCAATGGCTCGTAAACTTTCTGGTCGACCTAGTGTACCTCAGCCTCAAACGCAAACAAGTGATCAACCATCGCCTTCAGTAGCTAGTGAAGAAGTAGAAGAACTTCCAGCTGATATTTTTACAAAAACTGTGGATATAACAAAAAGTATTAATTGATTGAAAATATTATACTTGAATTTCTGACAATATTTACTAATTTTATTATTTTTCAGTTACTACTCTAGATCAAAGGTTACAGCATCCAGAACTGCAAGCTGAAACTATTAATGAATTGAGACCTCAGAGAAAACAATTTATTGTGAAAAGATCTCAGCGTTGCAGGTCTTGTGAACATAATGTTAGCAAACCAGATTTTTGCCCAACATCAACCAAGTTTAAGATTCAATTGGCAGCTTTGTAAGATAACCATTACTTTATATAATCAATTATTGTGACATAAATTTAACAAACCATTGTCACTTTTATGAACAGCTATCATGTCCCAGAAATACGGATTGTTACATGTGAACCTCTGCGCCTTGGAAAATCAAGTGAATTGCTTCTGAAATTTTGTAATCCTACTCAACATCAAACGCAAATTATGCTTGTATCTTTAGATACGCCTTTGGCACCAACAACAATGGTTCAAGGTGTGAAAGAAGAAATTAAGCGTGAAAATGTACAAATGGTACATATTTTTCAAATTAATTAAAGTATCTGATTTTTAACTTTCAAATTGAAAATTGTAAATCAAATTTTATTCTATCTACAGGGTAGCGATTCTCCTAATTTATTACCTTCTGCTGTTCGTCAAGCAGCTGTAATTGAGGAGCCAAGACCAATAACAGTCATTCCTAGTGGTGAAGTAGTACTACCTACCAGCTCATTAATATTACCACCTAGAGACGATACTGCCGAGTATGATGATCCAAGTGATACTCATAATTTCCAGGATGATCCAAAGTGGGTGCATTATTATTTTTTATTTGTATTTTAACTACAGTGAAAATAATTTTTTATTGTTTATAGGTTGGTTGTGTGGAGAAAAGGTAACAAGGCTGTCATTCGATTACATGTGTTGCCTTATGTGGATAAAGAAAGGAGAGCCGATAATGAACCCGTCGTAATTGGATTTGTTATGCAATATGGTTATGTGAATACAATAGCTACATGTGAGCACAAAACTCCACAAAAGCTGGACCTAAAAGTAAAATTGTTCTTAACGCTTGGAAATTTAGTCGGCTCATCGTAAAATATTTTATACATACAAATTGTTTAATTGGCGATGTATTCAATTATTAGCATGCATCAAAACGAATGTAACGCATACAAATGTATTTTTATAATTTAAGTTTTCAATGTGAGCTATCGATTTTGTTTCATAATCATTGAATAACATTTTTATTTCGTTAATAATCATGATTTATAAAAAAATATATCAATTTACAAAAACTCAATGTCTTTAAATTAATTTCCCTTTAGTACTAATATTACTGATCAACTTATCCATTAATAATAAGAGCATTATTGCCACACCACCATAATTTTTTATTCAGCTATTATTTTTCAAATTTCGTACTTATAACTATTAACTAACTTAACTATTTCTATTGACTTTTAATGTTTTTTTTAGCAACCTAACAGCAGCCCTGCGTAAGTTTCAATTGAGTTTCTATTTACTTGCTAGGAACTGTAACTGTACTCTAACGTAGGGTAGGGAAAATAAATATTAGAAATAATTATATAAAAGGAATTTTTTTAAACGTTTATTATAGCAATATAATAAACCACACATCGTACCATAAGCATAATTTAAAGCCTGCGACCACGACGACCTCCCTTCCTGCGCGTCGAGTCAGAGGGAATCGGCGTTACATCCTCGATACGTCCAATCTTCATATTCGAACGAGCGAGAGCGCGGAGTGCTGATTGTGCTCCAGGTCCTGGCGTCTTTGTTTTATTTCCACCAGTAGCTCTAAGCTTGATGTGGAGGGCTGTGATACCAAGAGATTTGCATTTCTCAGCAACATCCTGTAAGAGAATAAAAAGTAATATTAAAGTATTTGTTAAATTTGTAATTACAGTACTGATATTAATGGTAAAAATACTGTATGCTATTTCACAATGAAATCGAGCAGAAAACACAATTTCTCATTTATGAAATGGTAATTTACTTTTCCACACACATGAACGCGCTCAAGAATATCTATTAAACATCAGAGTGCTGCCTGAGTGTGGCACTGAAATTTTTACTTTACTTTGAATAGCAAAACACTTTCACATTATTTATTCTTACCTGAGCAGCTAACATAGCAGCGTAAGGTGAAGCTTCATCACGGTCAGCCTTGACTTTCATTCCTCCAGTAACTCGGGCAATGGTTTCTCTGAAATTGTATCAACAATTAATTTTGAGTTGAACAAAGATTTATTAGTTTAGAAAGTACCTCTTTATGCATATATAATGCATATGTTTATAAGTTTCAATTTGTATCCAATTTCGTAATAAAAAGAATAAATAAAATACTATTTTCTAATAACAAAACAGGATATTTACTTTCCCACGCACATGAACGCGCTCAATACTATTGGTCATACGTAAGAGTGCTGCCTGAGCGTGGATAATTGTCGATTACAATATTACTTCCAATCTCTGTTCAAAATAGGCATTTACAAAGAATTCATTCTAAATCCAGTAACAGGTAGCTGTCCATATTTACTAATATTCAAGAAAACATTAGTATACCCATTATTAACTACTGAAGTCCATTACAAATAGAAGAGAATAAAGACAATTCGTATTTAAAGATCACAAACTCAATTGAACTGAAAGCATGGACGAAACCGACCAGAACGAGACTTTCTCAAATCTAACCACAGAGACACACACAGAACACACACATCTCGTCAACATTATCCAGCCACTTTTTTCGCTGCGAAAACTCACCTGCCCGAGAGATCGGTAACGTGGACGAAAGTGTCGTTGAAGCTGGCGAAAATGTGAGCAACTCCGAAAACGTTTTCGCCTTCCCGCACCTGCGGTCCCAGGGAGACCTGCACCTCCTCTTTTTGAACCTTGCCCCTCTTCGGTGCCATTTTGCTGAAATCAAAAGATCAACTGCTTGTAAAAACGACGACTCGGCTCTCGACGAACAATCGCCGGCTGTTAAACAATACAAGCCCCAAATCGAACAAAAACAAAGCGCGACGTGTGTTTGCACTCGTGACCATACACCACGACTACACAGCGCGTAGAGGTTATGTCGTGACACCGAGCCCGACAACACAAGGGTCGGCTCGTGTCGTCGGATTTTCATCCGTCGACATCTCGGCGAGGAAACGGCGAATTCGGCGAAATCGACGGGGCTCGCGCGGCCGCGTCGACGCTGCTCGCGGTGAGCTCTTTATTTTTCCGAAATCCCGGCTATTTCGGCCGAAAATCATGGAAAATCGTACTCACTGTAAGTCCTGGAACGACTCGTTCTGAACAGGAAACTTGTAAAAGATGGAGTTTCCGCCGCGCGCTTTCTAGTTGGTGGTTGGTAATATGGGCGAACGCTGGTTTTGTGTGTGGGAAATTGGGAATCTCGTTGGAACGCCTGGATTTTCTTGGAGAAAATTGGGATCGTTATTAACAATCGTATTCGACGTTGACTATCGACGTTGCGTATTTGGCAAATGCGAATTTAAAAAAAGGAGAATATTATTTTTAAGATGTAGACCGAAGGATAAGTAGTTACGATGACTACTTTACCGATTGCTGTATCATCGCCAGTATGATTTAATTCTTGAGAAGTGGCGCTGATGTCATATTTACAGCGGCATTTTCACTTCAACCTAACCTTTCCTGAATGTGACGATTTTCGGCACGTTTGAACTTGTTTGAATACTTGCAGTATGTAACTCGATGCTATAATAACGTGTATGTTGTGTATTGTCATTATTTTGTGTTAATCGATTTTGTTTATTACTAAAATCCAAAATCAAATCGAAATGTCGGACAGTGATGAAGCCAAACAAATGTCGGAAGACGAGGAAAGGGATGTCAAGGAAGAAGTTCACAATGAGAGTGAAATGGATGAAATTGCGGATGAGGAGAATATAATGAAAATATTGATTGCGACTGATATACATTTGGGATATGAACAAACAACGAAAAGAGGTATGCTATTTGTAACGTAAAGGACTTGTCAACTTTGCTGGCTTACGTTCAACTTTTTCATTGTTGTGATGTCTTTGTAGCTCAAGAGGATGACAGTTTTAGGTCTTTTGAGGAAATTCTCCAGTATGCGCAGGAAAACGATGTGGACATGGTACTACTTGGAGGAGATTTGTTTCACGAAGCGAAACCTCCTCATAATGTAGTTACAAAATGTCTTGAACTATTAAGAACGTATTGTTTAAATGACAAGTAAGTTTTGTTAAATTCATTAAGTGTAGTACAAAGACAGTGTATAAAATATCAATAATTAAAATATTTACTGTGTTTAGACCAGTGAAAATTCAATTTTTGACTGATCCTGAAGTTGTATTTAGTCATTGCGCCCAGAAAGTAGTAAATTTTGAAGATCCAAATTTAAACGTTGGGATACCCCTCTTTTCAATTCATGGAAATCATGATGATCCAAGTTTGTTTATGCATTATTATTTAATAAAAAATTTCTCATTGCAAGTATTGTAAATGACAAAACTAAAAATTTTCACAGGCTATGGTGCAGTTGGCTCTATGGATGTTTTGTCTGCTACAGGATTGATAAATTATTTTGGAAAATGGACAGATGTAACCCAAGTGTCCATTCCTCCACTTTTGATTCGCAAGGGAGTGACTACTGTAGCTTTATATGGATTGAGTTACATGAATGATCAACGATTATCCCGCTTAATGAGAAATAACAAAGTAACAAACTCGTTTTTAACTTAATTATAAATAAATCTTTTCTTAACTTTATTATTTATTAAAACATTTTTTTATCAAGTTTCATATGCTGCGGACTGATAAAGCTGAGGATCCTTTTAATATTTTTGTTTTGCATCAAAATAGAGCAAGGCACAGTCAGAATTCATATGTACCTGAAGAGTTATTGCCAGATTTCATAAATCTAGTTGTATGGGGTCATGAGCATGAATGTCTCATAGAGCCTCAACAAGCAAAATGTAAGCCTAATGTACGCATTATACAGCCAGGTATGTTACAAAACCGTGCAAAATGCTTTGTATACATAAATTCAAAAAATATTTTTCAAAAGAGACTAACTTTTGATGTTATATGACACTTTTAGGAAGCTCTGTTGCCACTTCCTTAGCACAGGGAGAAGCAGCACCAAAGAAAGTTGCAATTTTGAATGTTTTTAAGGACAAATTTAAAATGAATTACTTGCCATTAAAAACTGTCAGGCCATTTGTATTTGAAGATGTGGTTTTAAATGATTACAGTGATGAAATATCTTCATATAAAAGTAGACAAACAGCACTTGAAGAATTTATTGATAATTACATTGAAAATACTTTAATTCCTTTAGCAGCAGAACAGCTAACAGGTCTTCAAATTTTTTTGATGTCTTGATAAAAAATAAGACTTCATAAACAATAGAATAACATAATATAAAATTTATATTTTAGGACATCCAAAACAGCCGAAAGCACCGTTAATCCGATTAAGAATATTTTATTCTGACGATCGAGATGTATTTGATACGTTACAGTATGATAACTAGTAGTTGTTATGAAAAAAGTGTATTTGTATTAAAATCTAATATCACCTATTTGGTATTATAGGTTGTCTCAAAAGTATTATCAAGTAGCTGCTAATCCAAATGACATGATTTTATTCCGTAAATGTTCAGCAAAATTGAAGAAGAAAGATATCAAAGTTAAGGAACAAGATCTTGGAGAAGTTAGCGAGATATTTCGTTTTGATGAAGTAATCAATTAATTTAAATTTTAAACAATAATTAATGTTATGAACAATATTATATTTATACTAATTTCAAATTGCTATAAATTATTATTGCAGAATGAAAAAGATTGGAAACGTACAGTTCAAGGGGGTATGACAGAATATTTCAATCAAGCTGATAAAGTGAATAAGCTGACAGTATTATCACTAACTGGTCTAAATGAATCATTAGCAAGATTTGTAAATGCTAATGATAGTAATGCATTCAAAGATTTAGTAAAGTAAGTATTTTATTCGTATTGCTGAAATAATTTTTTCATTTCTAGTTTATTCAATTTTTGTATTTTAGGTATCAAATGGAAAAGAGCGTTGATCGCTTGGTAAAGCAGGACTTGAGGACCAAAGAAGATATAATAGCAGCTATTAAGGAATATCGAGATTCAAGACTTCATCTGCAAAAAGAAGAACAAGCAGAAGTAAGCAGGATTAAATACATAACTATTTAATAACTGCAATTAATAGGTGTTATATTATTATTGATTGTACTATTTTTGATTAACAATAATTATAGGAAAGCGATTTCTTTGATAAAAGATATAATATGCCAATCAAAGCGGATCAATCGTCTCGTGACGATAATGATCTAAAAATGGAAGATGATGAAATCATTGAGGAAGAAGTTGTATCTGCAAGAGGAAGAGGTCGTGGAAGAGGTAGAGGTCGAGGAAGAGGAACAGCGAGTAAAACGAAAGAAACTGCGACAACTCCTTCTAAGCGGGGCAGAGGTAGAGCTGCGAAGAATGTACCAGCGCTTGATATAACAGCTACGAGAGTAAGTAACAAAATATTGTTAAAAAAAATGATGTTATTATTACTTATATATTCACCGTTCATGATACGATTATTTGCATTGTTTACTTTTAGGGAAATCGGAGTATCAACAGTTGGACAACAAAAATTAATAAAACAAAGTCTATCGTTATTGATTCGGATTCAGAATAACAAGGTAAAAACTAGGTTTAGATTAAAAATTTAAACAAAAATCGTATTTGTCTATCATTTTTTTGTATTCGGTGGCTTAAATTGTCGATCATTTTTAACTTGTATAATTTAAAAATGTTTTACCAATGTGGCAGTGCCATACAATACTATACTTATATGTATTAAATTATTTTGTGATAGTCATAATTAATTCAGATCATAAATATTTTTTTAAGATTGCATACAGTTGTTCACGTTATTAAAATGTTTTATTGTACAATATTTTCATAAAATAATTAAATACAATTTTCAAATTTGGTTAAGTATTTTAGTAATTATTAAATAATTGCGAGGACTATTAATCTTCACATTTTATTGAAATAATAAGGTTATTTCGTTTCCTCACGAAACCCTTAAATGCGTATTCTTTGGCGCATCACAAGAAAATTAAGTGTTCTAAAATAATTGTTCTTTAAGTATTTTGTACTTTTATACACTTTTAGTGGAGCAGGGAAAAATGCATCATCTTTTAATTTAATGAAATTCAACCCATAAGTTCAACGCGTTCATCGTTACAAATAAATTTCTTAAATATATAAGCCATAATTTTTAAATTTTGATTAAACTAATAGCCAAAAGTATTGGTGCCAAACACTATTTTTATACGAAACAGATATTTCACGTTGTAAGTACGCTTATAATTATTTAAAATGAAACAGTGCAGTATATCTGCACAATTGCGATGCATGTATATTGTTGATAATAAAAATACTATTACTTGTCACTAATTGAATTCCCATTTAATTATCATAAATACAAAGCATAATAATACATTAAAAACCTCTTCAAATTATTTCTAGGACTTTTTACGTTACGAAACTGGTTCCGCTACAACGTCCGCAACTTTTCTCGAAAAATTTTCAATATGATCGAAATCAAGTAAAAATCGCTTGCATCGTCAGCTCCGAAAAAAACAACGACCCTCTTCGTTCCAGCTGAAAATTCGTAAATCTCGTATTACGAATGCAACAGTATATAGCGAGAGCTCAAAAATTCGATCAATCGCCTCGGAGCAAAAAGCTCGTCCAGCGGTTCTCTCGCCCGAAAACATTCGGTCGCAAGAAAGTATATGGAACTGCATCGGCAAACTTGACAACGCACAAAGTATATTCCGCTCAGCAGAGAAAGAGAGAGTGGGGGAACGTCGAAGAGCGCTGCAAGCAAATCTGGGAGGAAAAGCTCGCCGCAAGTGCAAGCGACGAGGAAAAAGAGCGTCGGGAAAAGCTACCCCCCTTTTTCGGTCGCCACAACTTCTCTCTTTTCTCTCTCTCTCTCTCTCTCTCTCTCTCTCTCTCTCTCTCTCGCTCCCTTATTCGCTCGCCAGTAGATAAAGCACGAATCGATAAGACGGAATAGTAGACGCGCTTTTCCGTCGCCGCCGCCGCTGCGACGCTGTAATTCAATTGAAAGCCCTCGCGGAATGCGTGCGCACACCGAAATCCTAATGTGCGGACACGATTCCAGAAATAAATGGCTGAGCGAAATAGAGAGAGAGAAAATTGAATGTTTATGCAGATCGAATAGGAGTGATATTGTTATACTCGTCAGTTCAATGTATCGTCGCTGCCCTGGAATACTGAGCCGTGCGATTGTTGAATAGTTTTTATTTTTCAAACGCACACAAAGCTGGGGGCAATTATTTCAAAGGAGAGAGACAAATCAAAACGTAGAGTGGAAAGAGAAAACGCTTTTAGTCTGTCTGCATTAATCATTTGGAGAGTGCGCGAGTGTAATAGGAGAAATGAGGTTACTTTTACTTTTTTGCATGTTCAATCCGACGGTTGAAGCGGAAATTTTTCGAGTGGTCAAACGAGATGTGCTTTACTCCGAGGACATGCTTGCCCAGATCTGTGTTTTTATGGCACATCAAAATGTTTACTTGTTTTCTGGTAATCTTGTCTTTCCGTAGAATCACTCGAACATGAATCATAAAAAAGAAACCATAACATTTTTAATATATACACAGAAATGATGAAGCGCTCTTCAGTACATCGTTCATAATTAATCACTGAAATTAAATTATGCAACAAACCGGAAGCTAAATGCCCTCTCCGTCGCACAACAATTTGTCATTCCGTTAAATTTAAAATTTACATCGCACATCTGGCCGAATCGCGCTTGAATTATTTAAATAAACACAGCGCGCACTCGAGCTTTTTCGCTCAAGTCGCGTCGCGATGCGAACCCGAAACTTTTTGCGCAACGGTGTATGGAACGGCAAATTCTTGCGCAACCGAAGGCAACAATTCGCGGTGGTTTTTGTGCAAACTAACGCCCGCTACACGAGATCTCCGCAGCGAAACAATTCTTTCCTCTGTATACGCGTGCGCTGCGTTCGGGCGAAAAATTTAAATTTTGAATCGACTCCCAGAGACCCGCCTCGAGGAGGCGAACCTAATGCACAAGTCTCGGCGAAAGTACTTCGAGCGCAAAGTGCCTTGCCCAGATCTCCCGAAAGTTTCCCTGGTCGAGAGAGAAAATTACCGCAGATACACACACATCGGGAGAATAAAAAAACAAACGCGGCGAAGAATATTTTCTCGTCGGGTGTATGGAAACGGCGGGAGAGCGAGGAGCCAAACGGCCGAATAAAGGATAGATATGTACACGCGGGGGGAAATTGCGGAATCGCATTGTAAAGCGCGCGTAATGCGAGAGAAGCCGAGGGAAGCCGACGTCGATTGAAAGATAAAGGCCGAAAAATGCCGGGGCTGTGTTCTCGGCTCGTGAAATGAAGAAAATAAGAGACGACGACGACGACGGCGATGAGCGAGAAAAATAGCGCAAAGCGTTAAAAGCCAGGGAGAAATTGATAAAGTCTTCGTGAATGTTCGTACCTATATACCTGTGCGCAGACGTATATATGACCAATTCTCATAGAAAAATGCACTTTTCGGGGGTCCAGAAATCGAAATTTTATTTTTGAAGCTAGAGGTTTTGGACCGACGAGACTTTTTTCTGTAAGCCAAAAGATAGTCAAAAGTGCAGAGGAACATGGGAAAAGTTACTAGTAACTATATTTCTGAGCCATTTTACGTTTATTTTACAAAAAATTAATGCGTCGAAATACTGGAATAATGACAACTACGAATGTTTCCGAGACACAAATAAAATTTCAAATTACACCGCAATAAAGTACAATAAAAGAGCTTCAATTTTTAAAAAATACGCCCAGATTCGATGCTCTGATCAAAAGTTATGTCCATTTGACAAAAAAAAGTAAATAAAAATCCCATATACCTCTCCATGTTAAATTCCAATGTTCCATGTTTCCCATTTTCCTCTGCATTTTTGACTATCTATCAGCTAACATAAAAAAAGTCTGATCGGTTCGAAACCTCTAGCGAAAAAAAAATTTTCGTTTTCTGAACCCCCGAAAAGTACATTTTTCTATGAGAATTGGTCGTATGAGTATGTCCAGGAAATTTCGGAAACAACTCGGACGGAAAGGTTGCAAAAAATTTGCTCGAAGGCACACCTACTAGACCTGTTTTTTCTCGTTCCTTAGGTCATTCTGAAAGAGAAAAAGCTCGCGCACACGGCCGATAGTAGGGTACACTTTTCCGAAGCACAAACGACTCGAAAAACAAGAATTCATAGATTTTTTTCTCGAAAACTATGGACTTTTAAAAATATTTCATGAGAACAAAGAATGCTCTGAAATTTTTCCGGATTTTTTAAGGACGTTTCTCGAAATTTCGAGTTTTTGAATTTTCGAAAAATCGAAAATTGTATCGGATCGATCCGAAAAAATTTCAGAGCATTCTTTCACGAATTTTAAGACATTTTTGTTCTCATGAAATATTTTTAAAAGTTCATAGTTTTCGAGGAAAAAAATGTATGAATTCTCTTTTTGCTAATTATTTCTCGTTTTTTCGAGTCGTTTTTGCTCCGAAAAAAAGTATACCCTACGATCAGCCATGTACGCGAAGTTTGTTTCTTTCAGAATTACCTAAGGAACGAGAAAAAACCGGTCTGGTAGGTGTGCCACCAAGAAAATTTTTTGCAACTTTTCCGTCCGAGTTGTTTCCGAAATTTCCTGGACATACTCGTATGTATGCATCAGAGGGCATCGGCGCGGAGGCAAGTGCCCGTGGAAAAAACAGATTTCAGAATAAAAGGACCGACGACAGGAATAAAGGCTCTGGCGCGCGCGAGGGATCAAACGGGAGAGTTCGCGAAAAAGAGGGGCGGGGGAGGGGGGACGAGATAACGGCTGTACGTATGTATACATGTATATATATAGATAGGTATATATATACTGCTACAGTCCACAGGGAGAGAGAGAGAGTAGCGAACGAGAGACTGAAAAACGGGCGCGGAAAGCGGAGCTCGAGGGTTGAGATATCGACTGCTGCGCTCTTTCTCTCTGTCTGGGCGCGAGCGGGACGGGACGCAAAAAAACGTCGGCTTTGACTATACGCGCGGACTCTTTCCGCGCGATGTATCAGTATTTTTAATTTCGTCCGTCGCGACTCTGCGTATTTGGAAATGACTCGGAAAATGCCGCGTCGCGCTACTGCTTGACTCGTACTACTGCGATTTTGTGGAATTATTTTTTTTCCTCTCTCGTTTGTCGCGCGAGTCTATATACGCGACTGTGGATGGATAGAGAGGAATTTTTTTTTAATTTCAGTCGATGGGTCGAACCGAGAATTTCGCGTCGAAGCCGACGGGACGTACTTGATAGTGATGAACTTGAAATGCACATGAAGCATATATTGCGAGACTTATTTCGCGGTTTTAGGCAGGGTTGCAAGTAATTAATTCATTCTGTAATTTAATTCCATGTTAACTCGCACAATTCCTTTTGGAATCGTGATTTATTTTTTGTATAATTCACAATTCCTTTTGGAAAATTAATCGAAAGGCGGTAAGTTTTTGATGGGACGCATTCGAGCAATGGTTGTGGCGAAGTATCAGAGATGCGGTATTGTTTGTTTGTTGAAGTTTTAACTATAGCAATAATTGTGGCTGTTGGCTCGCAGATGACCTCAGTAAATTACAAAAAAATATATTAAAAAATCCCTGCAGTTAGTACAAAACTTAATTACAGTTGAACCAAAATAATATGCACTTCTTACGGACTAACTACAGTAGTTCTTTATTTTGCTATTGTTTTTTTGGTTACCATTGTTAAATTTTTGCTTATTATTGATTAATATTATGATTATTAATTAATAGTCCTTTGGTAAACAATACTTTTAATCTTGATGAAGAAAGTAATCCGATATTCTAATAATATATTATTGTACAATATTTTGGCCGATACAGAGTGATCAAAACCATTATTTTCAAGTAAATATAAACATGCAACTTTAATGGACTCTGAATAAATCGCCATTTGCTATAAGAGGCCACAAGAATCCGTTTCCCTTCACATCTACATTTACAAATATACGAGTACGTTTCCCGACTCTACGGTACAGCGTAAACTGCAGGTAGACGTGAACATGCAGTAAAAAGGGTACCCTTCTGGAGATTTGTAGGCCCAGGTAAAGAAGAAAAAAATGTCTTCCCCTATAGACCCGTCAGATGCAGGCGTCTTACCAAGAGTCCACTGTACTACGTTTGATCGAAAGTTCGATGAAAAATAATCGTTTTTACATTGAGTCTGGGAATGTGAAGAAAAAAGATTTTCTTTTTGTTTAAACAATTTAGCGGTGTATAGGAAATTCAATTGTAAACAATTTTTATGCTCAACTTTTTCACGTAAAGTTGATAATAAAAAAGCTACAGTAAAGGATAAGCCAAGAAAGTGCATTTTTGAAATTTATTTTGCAATAATGACAATGTTTCGGGGCAGCTACGAGGTAGAGAATTTACCAGTTCCAACAATAAAATTGCGAGTGGCACGAACTTACAAAAATTACCATTTAAAGTGCCAGAACTCCTGGACTGTATGAGCGACAAGCTTTTCTAGATGTCTTAAAATAAATCATTTGTAATTTACAAATATGTACAGATAAGTAAAAATACTTTGTCTAAATTCTTGATTTTATCCCTCGGTGGTTACAGTAATGGGATTTTGGAGACTTTATCGATCTCCAATGGTACAGGATAAAAAAATATGTACACCTTCCTACTATATACACAAGAATATTGGTTAATCTATCCTCCAATTATTGAGTTAACTCATGTACAAGTTTTGTCGAGTACTTATCAGCGATCACTCTTTACCTCGTAGTCTCGTTTAAAGCATACACCGCAAACATCATTATACTCTACTCTGGGAACACGTGTTACGCGTTCTCCATATAAATTAACAAATAATTCCTGAACAGCTAATCAATCGCGCGTTTATGAATTCACCCTATAAACACTGCCTCGTATACACCCTAATTACAGCAGCGCAGCACATAACGCACACGTCATCCAACAAAAAGCTCTCCCAACTCGATTTCCTCCTCGTAATTACTACGTTTGCTTTCTCGCACCCTCCCCGGAGTTTGTGTCTGTGTGTGTGTATACACTCCTGATTTTCCATTCGATTAGCATAAGAGCCTGGCAGTACAGCGGCTCCGTCGCACATTAGCAGCCGTTAATCCATCCCTCTGTATGTGCATCCCCCCTTCGCTTTATAATATTTATTCGGCTTTCTCGAGAGAGCTTGCGCGTGTACATCCCCATATATATATACATACATACATATATACGACTCGTATATTATTTGCCGGCGCGGCGCGGCGGGCGTCAGTCGCTCGACGACGACGGATCCTTATAATCCTCGAAATTTCATTTGGACAGAAAGGAGAGCTTGATCCCACCCCCCCCCCCCCTCGCTTTGGGTAACGCGAAGCTCGCCTTTAATTTATACCACGCGCGCGCGCGCGGAGAGAGAGAGCCGAGCTTTTGACCCAACCACCCCCACTCCTCGATATTTGCTTCTGCTGCGAGAGAGCTGATACTGCCGCTGCTTCTTCTTCTTCTTCGTCTCCTCGTTTTCTTGGGCTGCAGTGCCTTCGACGAGTCCCTGCAATAAAGATGAATTAATTTAGATCGTCGGCCGAGTGTCGCTATTGCAGCGGGAGGGGGAGAAGGGGGGGGGAACTTAATAAGATATATTCGTTTCGCGACTGTTTTCAATAGACTGTTTTCGAATGGGCTCTTTCATACGCCGGCGCCGCTTGGACGGTCTTTACAAGGCTAAGCTGCAGTTGCACCAAACAAAATTGTGTCTATATATATATATATATATATATATATATATATATATATAGAGAGAGAGAGAGAGAGAGAGAGAGAGAGAGACTGGGATGTAATCCTGGAGGTATATACAGGATATGGGATGTACTTGGCATATACGATATACCTCGCGACGTTTCAATGCCAAAAGAGATTTTGCGCTATGGTATTGAGCGTGTATTACGATTTGTACGCAGCGTTTAACGCGTGTAACTCGCGAGACCGTCGAGTCGTAGTGAGATAAAGTTCGGACGATTTTGGACGAATGCGCAAAGAATCTATTCGTATATGCATATGGGAAATTCTGCCAAAAATTTACGAGGACCGATACAGCTTCAAAATGTTATAAAATGAAGAATTGAATTTTAGTTTTTTTTATTAACTTTACGTTGTTTAGTTGTTTAGTTGTTCAGTTGTTACGTTGTTTATTAACTTTACGTTGTTTAGTTGTTACGTTGTTTATTAACTTTACGTTGTTTAGTTGTTACGTTGTTTATTAACTTTACGTTGTTTCAATAGTGTTTTATGTAATGTTATAAGTTTATAAATAATGTTAAAAATATAAAACAATTTTTATACATGCCATATTCAAGGTACAACATGTCTTCGAAGGCCAATTCCATTTTTGTAATTCACCGCTGACTTTAAATAAATCTGGGCATCGCAGAAAACTCTGGCAGGTCCAGATCTACTTTAAAAACATATAGTTTCCAGCTGAACGTAGGGATTTGAAAACAATTAAGATTCAAATAATTTAAGAAGAATATTTATAATTTTTAAAATTTTTAAATTAATTTTTGTAATAAATTTTCATTAGAAGCATCGTTCCTATAATTAAGCGCCAATAACTCGTGATCTAATCCAATTTCAATGTTCTTTAAAATTTAAGTTCTGGAGAAATATATACAGTGTGTAAAAAAGCATTTTCGCTTTTTAATTTCATTGTTAAAAATCAAAATTCTTAAAAAAACACAGTGTCACACGATCGTTTTCGTGGGAACACTATTTTTTCGTATTCTGGATGTCCTATAAAAGAAGAAAAATGCTCTCCCAGAGGTGTAGCACAATTTTTTTTTTTAATTTTCCAACCAATTATCTGAATATTTTTGGGGGATTTTTCCATATTCATCCAGATTACTGCTGCTACGTGTAATGCAAACGGTGAAATGAGATTTTGACTAACGCTGTATGCCGAGTCTCGGGTACGTATAAAAGCGAATCTGAATTTCATTCGTTGGCTGCGATTTTCGCTGCTGTATACGAGCCATTAAGCGTAAGAAGTGGATTCGTTCGAAGAAGGAATTGGGGAAGAGCAAATGTCATTTGAGCTTTCTTTTTAGCAAAATAAATATTGAATTAGAATAAACAAAATTTTCGTACTCATCGCCAGGGTGTAACTAATGCAACTGCAATTACTGAGCTCTATTTATAATAAATTCCGAGAAGAAAGAACAAAAAATCGTTCTCAGACGCTAAACAACTACTTATTCAACAAATTTTAAACATAAACGAGATAGTTCTTAAATTCAATCGATTCTTTCACTCAATCAGTTAGCAATAATTTTGTCAAAGAAGAAAATCTTAAATTTTCGCGACAAAAATAAATGTGTAGTTAAAAACCGATATTACAGTCTGCCAACAGACCTGCTGAGATACACACTGGAAAGAGTGCAGGCGACTTTCTCTTTGTACAATATGAAATTTTCCGCGTTACGCGTAGCAGCAATGCGTATAAAAGTATGTTTGAACAATATCGCGGCTGTGTGCGATTCTGCGCTCGAATTTTCGAATATTTGCCATCGGTAAATTTTCCCCTGCAAAACTCCTAATAAAAAGCGCATGAAAATTCTTTCCGCCTGTTTTTTCCATTTCCCTCGAACGGAAAAGCTCGACCCCGGGAGTGCGGGGCTATTTCAGAATGCGTATATATACGATTGTCGGATAATTTACTGTTATTTGGTTTATCATTTGGTACGTGGAAAGAATTTTCGGACACGGAAAAAACGACGCTGAAAAGCGGCAAGTGGTAAAATGCGAACGAAAAAATAAGCGAATATTAATCTTGTCTTTTTTCGTAAATTTTTGGCAAATCTTGCGTTGGCGCGTGTCTTGCGAATTTCGGATTTTAATTTTAATTAAATACGTGTCGCAGACGGTTAAGTCGGAAGCGCAGCGGCGTTTTAGCTTATGCCGCGTGTGAAACGATGACTTGTACATGGGGAAACTCGGAAAATTCATTTTGTTATTTGGAGTTTGAAAAATTAAAAAAAAATTCGTGCTGCACCTCTCGTAGCAAAAAAATAGCAATATTCCTTCACGAAATAAAGGAAGCGATGCGCATTGACTTTTTAAAAATGTATGTATATGTACGTGTTTCAAGATTAAAAACGTAGGGGAGACCCGGGAAAGTTGGACACCTTAAGGGAAAATTAAAATAAAAAGATACTAAATAAAAATAAAGCACTGTTTTGGAAATCTCTCTAGAAATTCGACACAAAGATGAATATATCCGTAAAATTTCAGCTTCCAAAAACAATTTCAACATTAAGAAAAAAATTCAAGAAAAATTGTTTAATTCCACGGTGCTCACAAAAATTGCCGGGCAAGACGAATACCCAAAGAAAAATTAAATAAAATCGACTGAGCTTAAAAAATTATAAAATTATACTTGCACTTATAAGCTACAAAAAAAAATCGCAACTAGAATTCTAAAATAGTGATTTAAAAAATGCTAAACTTTAATTAATAAAAAATAGAGTATGAAACAAAAAATAATAATGTTGATTTAGCCCGGTACGCGCATGATCAATATTTTTGTTTAAAAAAATTTCGAATAAATTATTTTCAATTTTAAGCTATAAACTATTAATGTACATGCTAAAGCAATGACCCACATCTATTTTGAAATTATTTGAATATTAAGAACAAAGAAAAAATGACTTTCTTGCTTTGGTGACATGGTAAGCTAATTAGCTCCAAAAATGAATTATTATTTTGTTTTGCTATGCTATTGCTCCGAACATTGTTCACGGACTGAAACTTAAATGCCAACATCATTAATCATCATTATAACATTGCTTATGATGCTGGCATTTAAGTTAATTGAATTATCTAATTTATAACGAAATTAGCTAATTTATCGTTAAATTTCTACCAGGGTATAGTTATGAATAACAGCCGATGTCCGTCTTGCCCACCATGTTCATCTTTCCCGTCAATGTCAATTTTTCTAAACGTAGTTAGTTATTCTACATGGAGAATAAAAAATTTTCGTTTTTTTCTAATTTTATTTATTTCTGTATTTTTCGTCAAAACAGCGCCTTAAGGAGAAGGAATCATCGTCCTCAAAACTGTCAGCCTCTTTTTCAGAATAAAACCAAATTCGACTTGAAGCCATGAATAGATTCATTTTCTTATATTTTCCTTACACGCGTGCACTTCTAGGTAAAGAAATAAAAAACTTGAATTTCGTACTATTCTTCTCATCCGAAACCGGCGAAATTATCCTCTCGCGCGACGCTTCTGAAACCTGCAACGAAGATTAATTCTCCGAAAGTTTCGCCTAGAATATTCTCTCATCAGTATTTCTGTTGCTTCCTCAACTCTCTCTCAGCAGAGCATCGAATCTGACTAAGCCATTTACTCATTACTCCGAGATTACTCCTCTTTCTCTCTCTCTCTCTCTCTCTTTCCCTCCGAAACTTTGAAAATTAAAACGAAAAATCGAATCAGGTCGCGCACCTTTGCAAAATTTACATTTCCGTCGCGATACACAAACCGATCGATAAATCGTCGGGCACCGCCGCTAAGTTTGTTCAAGTATTTCGGTAATTCAGAAAGCGGCGCAAATGCAAAGCGCCGGATAATCCCCCAGACGCCATAAAACGTGACGTTGACAAAGTGCATATGTATACATATGTATGTATACCATACGATAGAAACGCGCGCGTCAAAAGCTCCGCGCCGCACACATTTCCCAAGCTAATACACGCACTAACATTGTATATTTACCATTAACGATATATCCTTAAGCTGAATACGCGGGAGTCGCGCCGTTTTCACGCGCAATTAACCGCGCGCAAAGTGTGTGATATATATACATATATATACGTATGTGTACGGCAGCGGCGGCGGATGAAAGCAAATGAAAAAAAAAATAACCGCCGAATATTATAGCGCGGCAACTTTCGTAGCCGTCGAAGCGGAAATGCGCGCGGTCCGCACGACTGACCGACAAACGCGTCTGCGCAACGTCGATTCCGCGTATACGTAATGCCGGCGAGAAGCCGAATAACGCGCGATTATGCTGCGCAGTTGAGTATATAGGTATATAAGTGGTTGTATTATGGACAAAGACTTGGGAGACTGTTTATGTGGAGTGACTTTCTGGGGGACTACTGAGGAGGAATTTTCCGACGAGGTCGCAGAGGCGTTATAGTGTGTACTTTTTTAGCTTGAGCGTGAAAAAACATTTTTTTTTCGAAAAAAGTTTTTATACATGGTAATATGGGGGGAAGCGGTGTGTACTGCACGATATAAGAAAAGCTGCGGTTTAATATTTAAAAATTGTGGTATAAAGTAACTTTTCTCTCGCGACAAAGAGTCTCTATATAGTATGTCTTCGAAAGTTTGGGGAACGACAAGTTAATTACGTAATGGAGAGTAACCGCATGATATTATTGTAATTTCATTCAAATGCGTTCTTGCGAATCCTGGTTGAATAATTGTAATTTTTTCAAATTTTTCCCTAACTCAAGACTTCCCGAACGAAAAGGCAAGACATGACATGCTCTCCCCACTGTGATAATCTATCAAATTCTCGGGCTATAATATTTACATTTTAATGCCGTCTGCATAAGAAAAAGCTTTGAATAACGTAAGTGGCAGAATCCCCTTCGTTCCCGGCGTTTTGGGACGTGAATTTGCAATTTTCCAAAATGATAGATCATTACGAGACGTAAGGATGAGGCCAGATATCCCGCGATCCATCGTAATTTGATTTCTGTGCTTTTATAGAACAACAAAAGCGCACAAATTATTTCTCATTCCGCATCTGGCGCGCATATTACGGCGGGAAATTTGAATTTCTAATTGACTTTCCGACTTAGACGCGCGCGCAGTCGCTCGCTCTACTACTCCATTTCTCCGGCCATTATATATACGCGTTTTTTACCTCCCCCCCCCCCTCCACCCCCAGAGAAAAATTGCACTTGATACACTTTAAAATTGGCTCCAAGTTTGTTCCATCAATCACGCTCTCGATATTACAGCCTTATTTCGCCCGAACGTTTATACATATAGCGTATATCAACGTATAACGCTTGTCGCGCGCGGCTACGCTTTTACGACGATGCATCGGCTTTTACGCGCTGCTATACGCTATTATTACTTTACTCTCTCTCTCTCTCTCTCTCTTTCTCTTCGGCTTTTATATTTTATTTTTTTTCCCATCATGAATATAACGGTAACTTAAAAAGCAGTAAGTTCTCTTGCCGCATCCCCTTCGACCCCCCTCCCCTTCCAAGGCTCGCAATATAAATCTTCCCTCTCTGATGTATGTCCGTGTATTAATAACGATAAAAAAAATTGTGTACCATAATGTAACTGCAGCTTGAGGGGACGTAACTTTAAAATTATTTATTATTTAATGGCATTTTTTACCAATGATTCAATTGCGTTTGGTTCTAAAAGTATTTGTTCTCATTAATAATGTACTGTTCAGTTCAATTTCGATTCAGACTCACCAGAGCAGCGGATTGGACCAGTTGATAGAATATGGGAAATTTGTTTTCAATGATCACAGTGCAAAATCAGAAATTTTGAGAAAATGAGGAATAATACTAAAAATTTGAGCTTATGAGAAGCGACAACTTTGCACTGCGACCTTTCGATACAAATTCCCGTACTCAATCCTGAAATGAATGCCCATAAAACGAAACCAGCCCGAATTTGCTGGTACAAGTAGTTTTGAAGCGAAATTAAAAATTTTCATTTGCCACAAGTTTTTTTTCAAATGTGAGTAACGAAGAACATTTATTGAAAGATCAAACATTGAGAACGATTGTAGGAATTCAAAAATTGTAATCTGTAAAGTTTTATCAGATTTTATGTAATTTTTCATTAAATTTATTGAAAAAATTATAATTAACTTTTGAAAATTAAATTTATATCTTAGGTTGTTTGATGTAAATCTACCTTTAAAAAAGCGTTCTTCAATGTCCACATTTCAAGGAAGCCATATGCAGCTGTACTATAGACAACAAAGTATTATCAATTTCGTTTTTCCAAGATAATATACACAAACATTGTTTCATGTTCTTGTTATGTGCCGCTGGGATGAGAAGAAAGTTGAGGAGACTAGTGAAAATATTGCAGTAAACGTAGCTGACCTTGATAATAATACAACGAATGAAGTAAGCGAAAACCTCCTGATGACAATCAATTGTTTTTGTGATAATAATTTCTTTCGTCCCTTAATCTGGAGCCTCGATCAGCGTTAGGCACTTTATTTTGGAGAGTTACGTGCATTGTGCTTTCTCAAAATTCCGACGAATTTCCATGGTTTGCGTGTTTCTCCAGGAGAAAAATGTGTTTTTAAAAAATGTATGTATGCTTATACGTACGTATGTACGTGCGCAAAATTTGTCCGAATAATATCTCTGGAAAACGAATCGATAGAACAAACTCAAATTTTGGGTGTAAACTGATTGAGTCCCTGATTGATTTTTGAGACAATCGGCTTCTATTTACCACATTTTTTAAAAAGTATTTATACGAAATTTTGATATTTTAATATGTCTACTGATTACAACTTTATCATTATTGCTGGCTATTAACGGTGACGCGGACATTTCACGATCGATTGATATTTTGATCTGTGCAAGACGTAAAATTAACTAAATATTATAAAGAGTAACATATATATTCTTATGTAAAAAGATCTGCAGTTTCCGAATCTGAGGTCAGATTTGAACAATTTGGCACCAAAAATTAAATATTGCCGTCTAAACATACTTAAAATCCAAGCATCGACTATTTTTACTTTTTCAAAAAAGCTCTATAACGGTCCAAATTATAAAATCTAGAATTCTTATTCATTTCAATGTTTTAACTGGTCCTGTTAGTTTTTTGTACCTCAAAATCAATTTCTTATATTTTTAATTCACAATAATTTGCAATGGTAATAAACAGTTGAACAGACGCATTTTTTGTGAAAACCAAACTGCTACTCAGTTAGCAGCGGTTTTTCATTTGCAGCTAAAGAACACCAGTACGAGCTAGTACCATATATCTTCGCGTCACTCCCAAGTCCCCGCACACTTGCGCAGTAAACAAAAAAAAAATTAATTTTTAATTTTCAATTTTTCGACAATTTCAGACAGGTCCTCCCTCTCAGCCCTCCTTTACACACTGCAACATGAGAGCCACGCGAATTTCCCAAAGAAACTCCCAAAGTCGCGCGCAGAGCCTCCCTTACACCCACTATATACCTCCCACCATACAGGGATTAACTTTTCAAAGGGCTTTTTCTAGCCCACCCCGGCTATTGCATAAGCCGCGTGTATTACGCGGCCGAAGAAGACACCGCTCTCGCCTCCGTGTATACATTATAATAACCCGCTCGTTGCACCGCGGTAGCGTGCAGTATGCATATACAGGTCGCAAAAACGCTCCGCGCTCGCGAGTTGAAGCTATACTCGTTATGTATATATATATGTGTACGGACGAGAGGCGCCAGGTGTATACACCCGCGCAAGACACAGCGAGTTAAGCTAATATATTCGTGTACATGTGTGCGGAGGGCTGTGTGTGCCGCTGCGCAGTGCCGTTATACTAGTGTAATCCTGTCAATGGAGGCGCGCGCGCGCGCGCGCATTCTCGGACTATATATAATACTCGCCAGCCGCCGGGACAGCGGCGAGTTCTCTGGTACACAATACGTAGGTATATATACGTGCGTGTATATGCATGTATATAGAGCGCCGGAGGAACTTTGCGGGCGGGAGGGTTGGAGGGAGAGAAAGGAAGCCCTCTAGATGTTGTGTAGGGTGTGTATATATATATGTACAGGGAAGTTGCGGCTTTCCTCGCTACGCTTCGTCGAATTTCTCACTGTCTCTGCGTACATCCCCCCCTTCCCCCCTCCGACCCTCTCTTTTACTCTCTCGCTGTGTATAGAGTGTGTCTCGTGTATAGCTCTTCGTTGTTGGGGGGGGGGGGGGATTGATAGGAATCGATGTGATGATTACTCCTTGCTCGCGCTTCTCTGCGCCCAGAGAGATGGAGAGACGCGGAGAGAGGAAGCGTTGTAATAACGGAATATTGCGCGCTGCGAGCTCGGATTTCCTATTTTCGGATGGGATTACGTTTGATTTCTTTAGGGGGTGGGATATTTTACGGAATTTTTCGTCGTTCATCGCGGCTATTAATTTTGTTTATTGACGTTCTGCAATGCTATATATACGCATTTTGGTATGCGCGCGAAGTAGATAAATAAATGAGATACGAAATTGAATTTATCCGCGCGCGGATAGCTGTTTATTTATAGGGAATTTGTCATCTTATATACTGCTCGTGTCGACGGGGCAATTTAAGAGTCGCGATTCCTCCCGCGGATAAACTCGGCCATTGAACTCGCGATTTACATGAAAAATAGCTAATAAATGCAGTGGGGCGCGAAAGCGCGTCCGTTTTTACAAGCGGCCCAGGAATTTTAATATTCTTTATTCAACTTTTGAGAAACGGCGATTTATCGCCACTGGAGAACCGGAGGGAAGAAGTGTATTTTTCTCTCCCGCGGCGCACTATATACCGGCCGGTAGTGAGAGAGAGAGAGCTTCTTCGGGACTTTTAACAAAGATCTAAAGCGCAACTAGATAGAGGAGCAGATTGATGCCGTTTACAAGGGCGGAATTTTTAAAGTTATAGTCGATTTACTACCACTACGTCGCGGCTGGGCACGTGATTTCCCGGCGAAATGAGATATCTCATTAGAAATTATCATTGGTGAAACCGCGCCGAGTTGTTAATTGGGAAAATTTTTACGTTAAAATAACCGGAAAAGTTGTGAAAAAAATCTATTGTAATATGAAGCGCAGTATTTATACTTGTGAACTATAATAGACATAATAATTACAATTGTAATAATTTAAGTGGACTAGTAGAAACAATAATTTCTCAATAAATAAAAAAATAAACAATAATTACAATTGTAGTTTTTGTTTCTATTAGTCCGCTTAAGTTATGAAACGTAGATATACATTTTTTAAACTAACATTGTGACATTTTGAGAAGCTTACTGTATTTTTATCACATCGATTTGTAATGCTCAACACTAAATTATTATGAAAAGAAAAGAAAATAAAATAAAATACATTGCATTTATCAGATTACGTTCTACATAAAAAAGAACATATATCTTGTAAATAATGTATATAACTTTTACAAGTCCGTTTATATTTACACATTTTCATATAAATTTTTATGATTTTTCTGTATTCACACTCTTCAGTGTATAAATTTCTACAAACGTCAATCCAGCGAAAAAAAAAGTCACTTAAAATTTGTTTTCACTTTGTACTCGCGCGTATTGCAGTCTTCACACGCGCTCTTTTTCAGCTAATTAAATTCCTTCGCGGCGGTATGCGTAACCCGGTGTGCAAATTAATGCAAGGAAGTCAAGGTTTAAGCCCCACGCAGAAGCGCGCTTTATAACTGGAATTCAAGTTCAAGAAAATGCAGCTGCAATTAAAAATGAAATTACGCTAAAAATAATTGCTCGCGTGGAAAAACTTGGCTGCGCGCACGTGCGCCCAGGGTAATGGGAAAATCGCGCTCACTCCTGAAAAGAAGCAATTTTTCGAAAATAACTTTTCGCGCGGCGCGCGATCGCTAATTTTCTATGAAACGACGTTTATGGCGACGTTACACATAGATTCATCTTTTATTCCTTCGAGCTCATCCCAATCGAACGCGTATATAACGCATTATATAATACGAAATTTCATCTCGCAGTAGCGCCTCGTAAATTTTTCTACTAAATTACATTATATCCCCCGCACCTTCGCCTTAATCCATTAGAAGCTCGAAAATAGCGCTCCCGATAAGCGAAGATCCCGCGCATTTCGTATCCCGTTAAGTTTCGCGCGCAACGCCGTCACTTACACTTATTACGCGTTATGTACAGCCCTAATCCCCCCCGTCAACGATTCTTTCCAGCGGCAGCGTGGAATGAGCTGCAGCCAAGCCAATGTGTGTACACACGGCTACGCAGACGGCGAGAGAGAAACGGCTTTGCACAATAGTTATACAGGAGCTTTTGTCCCAATTGCACGGCAGGTTGGCTGTGGAGTATATATATACAGCGCGCGCGCGCGCGTCTCTACCTGCGCAGCTCTCGTCATTGTGTGTCGTGATGAAGCGCAATTTGACGTGTGCAGCGACTATGGAGAGTCTCGTCGCAACCCTCATTTGGAGAGTTGCTGCACACACAGCTTCGGCGGCGGCAGCACAGCACCTCCCCCCCCCCCCTTTTGAAGCGACGACGGGGTGGTACCCGCCGACACGCGGAGACTCCGCGATGCGCTATTACACTTGCAGACTCGCTTCAATTGGGCTACTGCGTTGATGCTGTCCCTGGCTGTAGGTCTTTACGAGAGCTTATCGAGCGATTAAGTAATGCATTGTGCGAAGGAGCGACTTGGATGGTATTTGGGTGGTGATATTCTTTTGGGTTGATGTGTATGGGGTGAGGAGAATGAAATAGAGGCGTTTGAGTGACGTTGCGATTCGGGGGTGTTGTGTTTGTGGTGAATTGGGGAATGAGGTAAACACTTTTTCATTGTTTGGTGTCATTAGTCATGTCAATTAATAAATAAAAATTGCTTCGATTGGAGTAAAATTTGCTAATGTTTTTACTGCAAAAATTTTTGTGTTACATAGTAAAGATATGGTGGGGCTGTCATCGTAATATCATCATAATTTATGACGCGATATTGTAAGATAATATAATCATGGCTAATCATATTACATAACTGTACGTCATAACCGTTGTCATATTTTTTACTAATGGGAGCAGAGTTTTTAATTACATTATAGGCAATATTTTGATTATTTAATATCAAATGTAGCGTATTATCATCATAAACCCGATCTATTTTCTACCGGGGAGTGTACCCCTCTTTTACTATGTCACTTCGTAATTTTCATCAAGGTTCTTGCAATTTTTCTTATAGCATTTTTCTCAATGTATACAAAAGCTTGAACGAGACGATTTTTTGAATTTTCAAAATTTTCGAAAATCATCGAGTGCATCTACTCATTCGTCCTATGTGTGCACGAAAAAAGGGCTTTTGCGACTTCAGCTGCGCTTGTCAAAAAAGCACAACTAGTAGCCAGAGGAGGCCATTTGCCTCTTGTTGCACAGTGTGCTAATTGTCGTTTTCGTGTACACCGGCTTAACTTTGTACGAAACTGCCAGTACGACCGCACTTGCGAACGAGTTACATATTTGTTTTCCGGAATTTTTTCTCACTCTTGGTTTCGCGAAAAGACGTGGGAGAAAATTGGCATACTGTTGAGGGAGTTCAACCACCTTAAGAAAAATTGAAAATTTTTTTTTTTATTCGTCTCAATAGCTGTTTAAATAGTTTGTTTAATAATCTTAGAAACTCAGAAACCTAGTCTTGACACAAAATCGATAATTTTCATTTACAATTTTCGTGGACATCGAAGAACAATTTTTAAGGGTAGATTTATTTCAAATACCCTAACTAATATAATGAATGTAGGAATTCAAATATAAATTTAATTTTTAAAAGCTATGTATACATTTTCAATGCAATGTTTCATATAATTCGCTTTTTCTCATGTTTTATATTGAATTTTTTTATATTTTATCATTGATCGCGAACAAAATAATTTTAAAACAAGAGTTTATCTCGATGCTCGGATTTAAAGAAAGTTTGCAGTGCTAATAAAATGAAAATTCTCAATTTTGATTTGGAGTACTGATTGTATGAACATACTTGGAATATATAGTATGCATAAAAATTGTTTTATATTCTTAACACCATTTTTGAGTTTCGAATATTGTTTACTAAATTACTTAAACAATACAAGATGAATATAAAATTAAAGTTATTAATTTCCAATTGTCTGACAATTTCAGGAGGTTAAAGTAATGTTAGAATTTTTTTGTAAAGACATGCAGCTTTGAATGTGTCGTATACCCGTTAACGCAAATCGATGGAAAGCTCCGGGGAAAGTGTTATTGAAAACAGTGTGCCATAAAACGAATTCTATTTCGATTGCAGCTTTAAAATTGCGCGTCTTTACAAGAGACGTTCAAATAATACCTCAGATCGCATAACCGGAAGGTATTAAAAGCAGCGGCTATACCTATATATCGTAGTGTCGTAAAGGCCGCTTTCGACTGAGCACAAAAGTATAGATTTAGGGTATTAAATCTTTTTGATTTAGTATTCTTAGCGGTGTATACTTTGGCGTTTCGTAACTATAAAATAGCGTTTCCCTACGTGGAAAATAATCATGCACACATAATGGTGTAACTTACAGAAAAATGAAAAAGAGAGCTGAAACATTTGCATTTATACATGATTTAGTCAATCGTTGTTCTTAATGAATTTATCGCTCGATGGTGTAAATTAAAGATAAAAGAATTGATGCATCTCATCGAGTCAAAAAAAATAATCACAGAATCTTTGTACCAGTGTCGCTAGATAGAAGTATATAAACTTCGAAACGTTGGCAAAATAAAAGTTCTTGGCTCGTAGAGATGCATCAATTCTTTCATCTTTAATCATTTAGTCAACTTATATTTCTCTAGATAATAGAATTGGACTATATTGAAATCTTATAATTTCATTTCTTCATATCTATACATTATGCAGTTATTACTAGTGCGAATGTCATTATATTAATAATTTACATGATTATGTCTTTTGTTATATAAAATAATTATTAAATGAAATAATCATTCAAAACATTGCTATTTTTTATAAGATCATTTTTCGTATTATAATTGGTCTAAAATTAAAAAAAGAATTTAATTAGCGCACAATTTGAAAAGCATGATTTTTCGATCTGATAAGATACATTATTATTTTGATTATAGGAACTGATTTTACAGAAAATCGTTTCTTAGAACTTTCTAATCTAATTAAAGATGTATTCCCAAAAATAGTGATGGGAAAAGTTTAATATAAAAAGCATAGGGTTGTTTTACTTTATTATTTAAAAATATTCAAGATATATCTTAACAAGGGTTGCATTGGGTCATTTTTGAAAAATCGATTTTTTTTCTAATCTCGAGAGTTGGGTAAATTAGGTTTCCAACGAGTATGCAATATTTTATTATGAATTAAAAATGAAAATCTCTCCTTTACGTCGTAACGTAATGAGGTTAAGATTAAAAATCGCGTCCTTTCTAACGCTGAGAATTCTTGAATTACTTTTGTTGCTTATTATATTTAAATTTATAGCATTCATAGATAAACTATATGAAAAATTTCCGAAATTTAATACACTTAAGTGGTTCGAAAACTTGAATGTAAAAAATTTCATGCTGCATTTCGGAAACCACTTTTATCTTGTACTAAAGAACATACATGATATGAAAATATGATTTTCCCATGGAAGAAATCGATTTTTCGTTATTTTCAGTATTTGTGTTAAACAGTTAACACGAAGAAAAACAGTAAACAAGTTTTAATTACGCGATCGCATGTATTCCATATGTGAAGGCTACTATAACCGAAATTTTATGTGTAATCAATATATAATCAGATTCGACACGATGGTAAAAAGTTATTTACATTCGAAAACAATGAAAACTCTGAAAATCGTGGAAATAACTGATTTTTTTCATTTTCTTTCAAATCCCTATAGGTTTCTAGCTGTGCGCTGTCGATTTGACCCTTTCTTTTTAATCAATATATTAAGTAATAAAAAAAATAAAACTTTCATTTTAACTCGAATAGAATGGCAAATGTATTTTTTTATAGTACATTATTTCAAGTGCTAGACTCATATGCCTCCATATTCTAAGTAATATTTTAACATGTAAAAAACCTTAAAAGTACAGCATATATAGATCACAACGAAGAAAGTTCAACATTTGCGTCAAAAATTATGTGTCATTAGCTCAAATTGTCGTTCTAAATTATTTTTATTCAATTGATTTTGTTATTATATATTTTTATTAATTAGTAACGATTTGCGTTAATCAAAAACTTATACGTCGCAATCTTTTTTTAAATTTTGAATTAGTTCACAAAGTGGAGCAAATAATATTATTAAAAACCGTCTTTTTTACAAAAATAAGTTAACTATGCATTCACTAAGAAAGTAATTTTTTCCTTAATCAGCCGTTTATAAAAATACTTTTAGGAAAGCTGTAAATTAGCTAAAAGAGGAAGCTCCGTTTTTACGATATATATGTATACATCCGCTTGTACGTAACGAGGCGCCAAATTTAAATTTTTTAATTGCCTTCCCAGAATTCGCCCGCAACGTAATCCCCCGAAAGTAGCGGAGCATTATGCGTAATATTATAAACAGTAAACCAATAACAAATCTTGTCTCACCTGACGCTACCACCGGCCTACGGAGAAAGAGAGAGAAAGAGATTAAAAAAGAAACTTTTTCATTCTGCTGCAGTCAGTAACCTGATTAAATGCATATATATAGGAAGTTCTACAGCTTTAATTAAGTTTAGAAAGCATTTACAGCCGCAAGTATGTAGAAAGCTCCTTTAGAGGGAATTACGCGCGCGGGGCAGAGGTTGAAAGAAAGAGAGAGAGAGAGGGGGAAAAAAGATGTATATATATACATAAGTCACGTCTATCGGATTCTCTCACGTCAGTTTGCTTATACTAACGTATTTTCTTCCCGCGCGCGCGTATTACACATATAGCGAAGAAGAAATTTCGGAATGGAAAAAACTCGCGTGATAAGTATAAACACTATAAGCTGCGCGTCGATTTCCTCGAAAGCCAATTTATTTTTGATTCGAAAAATCTTAGGTCGAGAAAATACAACAACTGTCGAGCCCTGCGCGATGCCGCGTACATATATAGCTCGGCGCACTATACCTGTATAGTGTTTTATATAAGCTTCTCTCTCCGGCTCCGGCGAGTCAAAGCTGCGCAGCGAGTTCTTTCGCTGAAAACCCGCGACGATCCCCCGCGTAAACAATCCCCCAAATTTACTACCCTCAGGTTATATACGGTGTGCGATCGTCAAACCCGCGCGGCGGATAGATATACGTGTGCAGAGGCTAAGCAGTTGGTATACACGAGAACACACGTCGCTGTCGCCTATATACCTGTACATATAGGTATACATACGTATATGTGTAAGTACAGGTATACACACCTTGCGCGCTACATATACATGCGTACAGTGATGTCAGTTATACACACACGTATGTATATATATAGAAAGGCAGAGCACGTATATCTATACAGGAGCGTATATAGCGAGTGCATGCGCGCGCAGCGCGAAGAGAGAGAGAACCTGCTCGACTGCTCCGCTACTGTGTGCCGTGCGATGCACATACACACTCCCACACGGGCAGTCGCGGGCCGCGTTCAGACACACGCGCTCCCCAGCACACACTGACAGAAGAGAAAGTAGGTATACAGCTATAAGCGCAGAGCAGAGACAGAGAGCAGCAGCAGCAGCAGCAGCGGTGGCGACGCTGCGCGAGAGGAGGCTCAGTCACGAATCGTCTCCCGAGAGCGTCGCGCAGGACCACCAGAGCCCGTAGATACACATATACACACGGACACCTACTCACGTATATACATCCATCCCAGAGAGCGAGTGAGAGAGAGATATAGAGTGCGAGCCTGCAGTTTACCGATCAATCCAGTGCGCGCCGTGGCATCAGCAGCTCCTTCCACACCCACGCGGCTCTGCATGCAGCCGTCGCGAGGTTAAAGAAGCGAAGCACCAGCCTTTCTTCTCTCCTGGCGCAGCTGCACGCATTACGCACACATCGTCAGACAGAGAGAGATACAGCGACTAACGAGAGACAGACAGACTTTGTCGTCGGTGTGTGTGTGTGTGTGTACACACGCGCGCGTGACACAAACACACAGCGAGAGAGACAGAGAGCGGAAAGTGCGCGTGCCATCGCAGTGCCTGTCCTGCGTCCGCTCCGCGCGGCGAGTGTGATCTCCGTCGTCGGCCGTCCTCGTCGTCATGCGCTCGCTGAGCCTCCTCAGCTCGCTGGGGCTCCTCGGTGTCCTGCTGCTGCAGCAGCAGTTCGGCCCGCTCGCCGAGGCGAAGAACGCCGCCAAACGCAAGTTCGACGGCGACTTCGAGTTCGCCGAAGAGGTGAGCCTATACATACGTGTACCTCCTATATGTAGTGTGTACAGTGCGCATACACGCGCCTGACTTGTAAGTACGCGTGTATATATACGGTATATTCGCGAGCACTCTTTCCTCCTCCTTGTGTATACATGCCTTTCTCGGAAGCGGGCGGTAGCGCAGCCTCGCGTTTCCTTGAATTATCGCTCTCCCCCACCCCACCCCCCCCCCTTTCTCCACTTTTCTCCGCGCGCTGTCTCCGTCTCCTGTATACTGACGCGCGCTGCAGCGTCCGCGCGCGGCTGTGCGTGCGTATACACACATATAGGTATGTGTGTGTGTACCCGCGTGTCTGTGCACACATAAGGACTCCCCAGTGGCGCGCCATTTTTTTCCCTGCGCCGCCGCCGCCGCGCGAATTCTCTCTCTCTCCGCGATATAAGCTTTTTTTCAAGCTGGAAAATTCGCGTCGCGCTCTTGCATATGTATGCACTCGCGGTGTGTGCGCGCGTGTGTACACACTGCGCGCTGCGCCTCTGCAAGCGTGGGAGGATGAGACGCCGAGTGGGCTCGCCGCATCGATTTATGGGCTTTTCAAGGATTCGCGGATTAATTGTCTCTTTATTTTTATCGATGCGTGCATGCGTGTATGCTTGCGACGCGCCAGCTCGCGCGACGGCCTTTATTTCGCGCGCGAAGCGCGATTGATTCGCGTCGAGCGTATACGTATACGTGTGTAAGTACATCAACGCGCGGTGCGATCTTGATGTCGGCGGGTATAAACTACGCAATTTCACTTCCGGTATGTAGCGTTAATGAGGCATGACTTTTTTATGCGAGTTTGTATGTCTATATAACGTCGTGAGGGAGGGGGGAAAGGGGGTGAGAACTTGGCTTTATACGCTTGGAAAGAGAGCATTCGAAGTAAATTTCGTCGTTCGAATGTGTGTATAGTGTGAACTGCGTATCGGCGAAGAAAGGGCCGTTTAATTTTCCGAAGCATCGTTATGTACAGTTTGATGAATTCTGGAGCGTGCAAGATGTGCATTATTTTTGCCCCGATGATCGCGCAATTATTGAACGTCAAAAATCAATGATTGTGCATAATTCAATGGAGAGAGAAAGAGAGCCTGGAGTTATTAACAGCGAATAGACATAGACATCTTTTTCGTTTTGTATATCCGATATAGTTGCTCCAGTGATTTGAGCTTTTAAGCGGCCTCCAAGTCAATTAATAATTCAAATCTCGCGCCGTAATGAGGCAGACTATGAAGAACTAATTTGCTTATAGCTAATCCGATAAATATGATATTACAGTAAGCCGTGAGACTATAAGCTTCCATATTCTAATTATATATTTATATTTTTTTCTTTACATAGTCTTAAGTTTATATTTTAATATCTGAAAGAAAAAACGTTATTCAAAGTTTTTTCATTCAGGAATTAAAGTATAAACTTGAAAGTTTGTAAAATGAGATTATCAGATGATGGAAAGCAAGCATCTCGGTCCTTTATTGCAATTTGATTTCTATAGTCAGTTATAAGTCATTGTATCATAGCACAAAGTACACATTTTTAATTGACATTCAGTTCACCTTAATCGAGAAAAGGACAACTGAAATTAGCAGCGCATTAAAATGAATACATTCCTTTAGTCGAGCACTTTAAAATCCCGTTATTGTTCCCTCCTTTCTCCATTCTATCGCAAGCTGCTCTTACGTGTCGATGAGCATCTTCTTAAAATAAAAAGACCAGAGAAAAAAAATGCACGCGAGCCATTCGTATCGCATCGATCAGCGCATCGCGAAAATTACGCCGAACAAATTTCTCGACGGACACGCGCGCATACGTATTTGCCGCAGAGCCACGACACTTTGCAGCGAATTTTTCAGGTACACAGGCAAAACTCGCTGCCACAGTAGTAATATACCTACACAATGGCCCCAGAGAGCAGCGGCGCATGCAAACTTTTGAGGAAAATTCGTTCGAAATCCCGAGCTTGCGGGCGACTTCACGTATCAGTGATTTCAATTTTCACAATCTGCACGCCGGCAGCGGCGGCGCGTCAGTTTTACGAAATACGCTCCGCGCGCGCAAATGAAAGAGATTCCCGAAAGTATATTACGGAGATGAAACTCGCGCGCCGCGTATAAATCCCGCACACGCGCGCGTATGTGCGCTTTTTACGCTATGTATATATGTGTGTATATATATATATGCGTGTGTATCCCGCGCGCTCTTTCTCTCTAGATTCCGTGCGTGGGTGTCTGCGTATTATACGATGTCATCCCGGCGCCACGGAGTCGTCGGGTTGTACATAGCATAAAATATGTGGCTTCGATTCTTGTAATACTTTGAGGGATGGTCGAGCTCCGCTGATGCTTCTTCATATTCTTTTATCTTATCGGCGCAGCCCGTGCACTCGCGAAATATATATTATGGCCGAGAGTTTTCAGCAATTTATTGGATCGGGTTACGCGATCGCCGTTACGATGGCCCAATCATTTTTACGCATGGCTTTTTATGGGAATTCATTTATTTTTTTATCTGCATTTATTTGTACCTCGCGAGAGCTTATCTGGAATTTAAATTCGGCGAGAATTCGAAGGTTTTGTCGTAATTTTTTTATGCCGCTTACTGGCCATATATTCGAAGGTCTGTAAATATGCAAATGATTCAATGGAACATTAAGCGACTGATTCTGAAAAAAAACTGTAGTCATAAAGTTATAAAAACAATGTGACGATGCCATGATGCTGAAATTAACAATTGAAATGCGCATCGATTTGACTAAGAATGCGAGCTACAATAGTCTGATGGTAATTTTCTTTTGAAAATGTCTTTAATAACATAGCACTAGATAGTAGTCATTTTCTATAGCGACAAGGGTCAAAAAATATGCGAGCGAATTAACAGAAATTTTCTGAATTAGTAATTTAAAATGTCTATGTCAAGTATAAATAATTAGAGTCAATTTCACTCAAAGATATAATTTAAAAATAAAAATTTTCAACTAAAAAATTATTGATCAAACAAATGTGTTTGTTTAGTCCCTGTACAGGAACAAAGTGAAATTCGCTCAATGTTGGAAAGCTTGAGACAGATATCACTTTACCTCTAATCACTGTTCAAACACGTGTCATTTTCACTATACCAACAGGATGTTGGTCCCCAATCTAGGAAATCCCAAGTGTCTCAAATATAATATGGCATTTTAAGTAATATTTTTACGTGGTTATATTAATTCGAATTTTTTACCAAGTAGCTTGAAAAACATAATAAACTTTGCCTAACTATGACGTATTTATTATTGCATTGTTATGAATGCAATCAGAAATTTTATGTTGATCCTGTACTAGATACTGCGTAAAAATTGTTTTGTTCAAACATTGTTATAGAAAGCTTAACTGGGTAAGTTTGAGTTAAGTTTAAATTAGTACGTGTACGATGTTCATGGTGATCTATCACTAACAGTATGATAGAAAAATACTTGGATCTCAAAAACTGTAATGAATTACGCAAATCCAAGAAATGTTACACAAATCCAAGTTATCTGGCACCATCTATGAGAAAAGACATTTTGATTTTCAAAATATTCTGGCATATATGAGATAATAATTCGAACGAAAATCAATAATCGTCAGCAGACCTTGGTTAGGCTACTCAAGTTACGGCTACTGATTTTCGTTCCACCTTCAATTTAATTGTTTCATCTAAATGCCTGAATATTTTGATTTCAAACTTTGCATACCGATAAGTACGGAGTAGTGACGGATGACCAAGTATGTCAGATCCCCTTAAACACTAGGAGTATAATAAGTTTTCTTAAAAACACTATAGAAATTGATGTAATGGAGCAACTATACCGATTGTTTGTCTTGAATTACTTGGTAAATTTGACATTATTTTTACACATGCTGAAGTAATCTTTAATCTGCTTCTAGATTGTAATACTGCCCACACTTGCAATCACTGAATTTATGAGTCCTTACGAGCTTTCTAACATTTATTAAGTAAAATATTGTTTTGGATTCTCAACAATTTATACAAAATTCTACTTCGCATAAAGCTGTATTTAAGTATACCTATCAGGTATATAAATGAAAATATACGTATAATCCCTGTGATCAGAACATTTCTATCCACATTATTTTCAAAAACAAAATGTTTCATGCAATGTATCGATATAAGCATTTGAAAACATCGAAATATCATTATATAATATTAATTAAACAAAAATTATTATCGGTTATCGTACCAGAGATTTGAATCTATTTGTATTATATTGAATATTCCTATACACATACGAATCATTGAAAACTGTGACTGACAATGCTTAAGCTTATATTTCACTGATAAGGATGAATAATATTATTAATAATCTGATCAATAGTACATGAATACACAATAGGTCATCATTAAAAGGTAAATTTAATTGAAACTATCCGTTTTTTAAGACATCATCGCTTTTAATTAGTCTTTCAGTTTTAGTATTTAGGATTACTCCATGAAATTTACTTGTGTTCATTAAAATCAAATTATTCAATTTTCGATACTAATTGCCCAGTTGACGTATATTGAATGCTCGGTCGGTGGCCTGTGACATTTGCTAATATTTTCTCAAAACTTGATTAAGAGGATTTCCTGTCAATAACCCGATTTCGAGATTATTGTATTCTTTGTTATTTAACTAAAATGTACTTTAGAATTAAAAAATGATATCAATATAAGATTAATAATAAATTGCAAATCATCAGTTAACCTTTTTTACAGGTTTATTTTATAGCATATACAAATATATGTCGCAAGTAAAGTATTAGACCAATATTTTTGACCAAAGATAAAATAATTCATAGTCAATAAGTAAATAAATAAAAGGTTTATTATTTATAAATTCATATTCGAAATATCCTAATATTTTCGAAATTTAAAAAATTTTTTACCTATATGTGAATGAAAATTTTTTAACCATATTTGAAATGGTTGGGGTGTATATGTTTATGTATATACGGAAATGATATTAAAGAAAAAAATTATACAGAATACACAACAAATTTTTAAGTCAACAAATGTACATAATTTCCGTAGTATAATACGAAGGTTAGCACAATCGATTTCAAATTATAGTCAGGAAAAAGGATCCAAACTTGTGCTTGAATTAACAAGAGAATTATAAGAAAAGAAAAAAACCGATGTCGAGATAATGCTATTATTAATTATTTCGGGATGTTATCTCGAGAGTACGTGTTAGCTGTACTTTAATACTCTGATATACCTATCAACTTTATGTATACTATACTTTAACAGTATACTTTAACGTTCTAATAACCTATTAATATGGTTTTAACATCCCTTAAGGGACAGTGCTAATGGTCTTCACCTCCCTTTAGCAAAGGACTATTAACCGCAAAAAAGTATTGTTGAACCAACATTTGATATTATGATACATAAAAAATATTATAATTTTCTAAAAACTAATACGTTGGTTTAATTTTTATAAATTATTTTCTTAAAATCTAAAAAAAACTCGTAACAAACTAATCACTCAGTCCTTAGTGTCGGATAAACTTATAAGTATCAAGGTCTCAGATCGTTAAAGGGGAATGCGTCATCAATCGAAGAACAAATAAATGTCTTAGGTAAGGTAAGCAGCATATGGGTCATCGAGAGCTAATCATCGTTATACCAGTCACTGGGGTTATACCCGACTATTTCCTGCAAGAATAACGATTTTTAGAAAATGCATAAAGGGGGTTGCTCCGGAGGTGTCCGCTGATATCGTGATAGGCACGTGCCTACATAGCACAGCATCGCGTTCTCGCTCAACAATAAAGCGAACGGTCGAAAGCCATGAAAGACGGTATTCAGTACACGGTCGTCTCTCTGGGATGCCATGTTTCGCTTTTGAGCCGACAATGCTGATGCACCATTCTATAAAAGTTTTAATACACACCAACACCCTCACTCACAATCACACACACAAATTCATACAAAGAATTTGCATATCCATTGTTACTATTTATCTTTTGGGGATAGAAGTGGAGGATTTACAAGTTTAATCCTGTGACAAATAAAGTAAACTAAAACTTAGAATTTGTTGTGTGTTTATACTTGCTGCAGAGTATAGGTCAACCTATACAATACGAAAGTATTGTTATTCGGGCTATGTCCACCACGCATAATTAATTTTGAATGTAACCTATATTTACAAAGATTATTAATCCCTATTCAGAATTACGATTTCATGCATTTGCATGTAAATCATTTTCATTTACATTTAAACAATATACGGACGTGGCCATGACGTACATTCAGAGTATTTTAAAATCAATAGATCTGTGGAGGTCCTTTAAATGTTTAATATTAAAAATGATAATATTATAAATTGCATATTCAGTCTATAGTATTTAAGCTCATAAGAATATGTTTGATATTTTAGTATAACATTTTTAATCGTAACTTACATTCCAATTAAACATGAATAAATATGTAACATTTTGACTTTACTGGTATATTTTATATATTTAAAAGTACTTTAAATTCTATTTTTTTTAACCCCGCTCGACTAACTAATATAAAAACTGAATAAACGTCAAAGCGAATTTCGATCCTTATGAAGATTTCATAAACTCCCCTTCAGTCGTAAATTCACCCTTGAGAAAGGGGAAATCGAGGAAATTGAAATATTACAGTGAAGTCCCATAAAAAATTCTTGATCAAATTTAATACCCCTTCTATTTACAAAGATCATTTCATTCGCAGTCAGAAGCGTTCTTAGTCCAATACAAAATTCTTCCTGGTCCGATGATCATCGCGAAAATATGTGAAAATAAAAAAAAGGGTAGAACGCAAGCCGTCCGAAATATTTTCACCTTTTTTGTAAATCCGTAAATACGCCAATCGATTTTATCGTGCATCCACTGCAATATTCAGATATTCCACGGATGAAGCCAACTAGGCGTGAATATTGCTCGAGCGATAAGTGCAGACGCAAACGGAATTTGCCAGTAATTAATGTGGGAGAGCTCGCTCGCGGAATAAGAGAACAGCGGGCGTGTTTGCAAAATAAGGGATGGAAGTTTATACGCTGTATTAACATCCGTCGCAGCAGCGACCAGGAAGCATGACTGGTATAGCGGGGGTTGCCCTCGTGTCTGTATACCTATACACACATTCACACACCCCCACTCCCGCACGTACACACATGAATTTATCTATATATACGCGGACGTATATACCCCGACGCTTTTGCGTGTAATCGTGGTTTTGGCCTCGGACTGAGCTGTTTGCTATCGATCGTTTTCGCCACGCGGTTTTGCGTCTCCGACCCTCCCCCCTCCATCCCTCTTTCTCTCTCAGCGCCTTTTTTTTGCTCTCTTCCAATCGGCCTTTCGCGCTACCGCAACTTCTTTTTTCCGTCGACGGTGCTTTCAACACACAACTAGCAGCAGTATTATTAGACCAACACGAATTTTGCTGAGAGTCGACTTTTATGCTCTCTCCGGGAGGGCTAAACCGCGTTTCAAGGCCGAGCTTTCTTCATCAAGGTCTTGTTACTTCGCGTATACAGAATTATTGAAATACTCACTTTTGCGGATATGAATGATTTTTAAAAAATTCATAAGTTCTTTTTAGGGATGCATGGTCAACTGTTGTCACAAGAAATTGTGATTTTTTTACATTTGTACGTAGGTAAATTGCGATATTTTTTCATTAATTATGCCGTATTGTAAAACTTAATTTGTTTGAAAATAAGTGAAAAAATGCTTTTGTCCTGGTTACCGTACAAATTGGTAATGGAAGTATTTTTGTTTGGTCACTGTTCAGACTTTCGGTGTCAAGACCGTCATTTTTGTAACAATCAGCGATATTTTATACATCGCGGTTATGTAACATAAATGGTTTCGTGATAAAACGAATACCACGTTCCAAAAATGCTAACTTATTGTCATACAGTAGCATTTAACGCGCATGATGTGGCGAAATTCAAAGTTTTTGGACTCGTTCCAGCTTGTGAAACACTAATAAAATCGCCCGTTTGAAAAAAGTTTCGTACATAAATTTTGCCGAACATTACTGTTTTTCAAGTTACAAAATACATACAGCTGTTGTTCACCAACGGATGTTCGAACTTTTAAATCATTATTTTACTCAATAAACAAGTTTGTTTGTGTACATCGATATTTGCATTTCTGACCGCGAACTATTGTCATGGAAGAATAAAGCAAACTTATATTATGCGGTAGTTTTTATTGATTTTTGTTCTGATTTATTATTTTAAGACACTCTATTTCATGCTTATGTTACCTTTGAAAAATAAACTATAGCTTAATCATTTCTGCAAAATTGTAAAGACAGTGTGATCATACCTTAAACCTTTAAGATAATTATATATTTATGTGGTAAATGACTCTATCGTTCTACTCGAGTTTAAAAATTAATTTTTGCCTATAGGCTCTGAGTCATTTTTTCTAAGAGATGGTAACATACCTGTGTGAATACTGATTTCAAATTGAGTTTCAATAAATAAAATACAAAATAATATATTAGATATTCCACGCATAACTGATCGGAATTACAATTATTTCATACATGTTTCAATATTTAATTAAAAGAGAAAAATAAATAACTGTGCATGCGTGCACATTTATTGTATACCTTTTAATTAAAATTACATGAATGCACAAACAGAAAGATTGTACAAACAGTTTCAAATTAAATTTAACGGCCGCAATGACATCCGATACATTCTCCAAACCACACCGCGTATCATTAGTGAAATAACAGCAAAAAATATTTAAGTAAGATATTAATAAGAAGCCTTCTTGCACCGAATCGATCTAAAATTATCTTTACTCGCCCTGTAAAAGAAAGAAAATAGCGTTATCATACATATAAACGACACCATACGTTCGATCGAAGATATCGATATAGCCCCCATTTTCCAAACTAAAGTTTTCCGTTCATAATTTAGCTGGCAGATCGATATTAGCTATATTACACCAAACTATCCCATCGAACGATATTAAATATATTTCTACAGTGGCCGATATCACCAATTTCCGCAACCGCACACACTGGTGCACACCCACCCACACGCATATCGATTATGTAGTCTATGCGAGTGTAGAAGCGCGTCTATAGACGTTTAGAAACTCGGCGCACGCGGCACTATAAATTCACGTGTATAGGAACCGCGAACGCTTACAACCGGTCAGGTGCGCATCGATGATACATGGCGCACGCGCTCGAATTAATCGATAACGCAAAATCGTTAAACTGCAGCAAAGCTAAATTAATCAGATCACACAGCGGGGCAAGTATGCGATGGAGAGAGGGACGAGAGGCTATCGCTAACCTTTGCCGCCGAAAGCTCGGCCAATTATAGCGCGGTAGCCAGGCTAATTCACCCGTGAATCGGCGCCGATGATTTCGAAATCATATACCTGCCCGAGAGAAAAAATCGCCAGCTCGGCGTAATGCTGGCCCCGATTATCTTCTAATCCGGGCCGGTAAAGCTCGACTGAGCGCACGCGGACCTTCACAGAGCTTTGCTTCGGCAAACGCTTTTAAATATATGAAAGGGGGGGGGGGGTCTAACCCCGCCGAAATAAATTTTATATACCGTAACGATTGCGATATTTAATGCGAGACGCGGCTCGAGATTTAACGCGGGCGGCGATAACGACGCCGATAAATCTGACGTTTAGCGCCGCTTTGCAAGCGCGAGCGCTATAATTTAGAGTGCAGCGGGAGAATGAGCGAGGAGGCTTTTTAAAATGGCTCTAATACAATGGGAAGCGGTCGCGCGAGCGCGTTAATGCTTTTCGCGTGCGCGCGGATCGCGGGGGCCGAGTGTCGCGAGCGGAAATAAAAGTCGAATTTCGCGCTCTATTTTTCTTCGTTTGCGCCCCGGGGGGAGGGGGGGAGGGGGGCTTTTGCGTGCGAGCACCTCTTGGTTTGCCGTAGCTCTCGCTGTTACACTGCGCTAATTTCTTTGTACCTCGCATATTTCGCTTGTATTATTCTAGGGCTAAGTGGATTTTCTCTGGGCGCGATTTGTTGCTTTTCCAAAATTGCCGCTCTCGCCGCGTCGTTTCTCGTTTTGCTTTAACTTTCGGGGTCTAATCCGTTTGGTATAATATTGAACGGACGATGCAAATTTAGCCTATAATTAATTTTTAAGCTGATTACCGGGTAGAGCATTAACGGGCGAATCCCCTTTAATTATTAATGTATAAGTAGGTGGAATCAGTAGCTATAAACGCTATGCGGAGTTTAAGCCGCTGATTTCTGCTCGACTCTATAGGTAAAAGGTATATACGTATAAATCTTGAAAGAATAAGCTGGTTTCTGTGTTAATACAGTAGGTCAAACTGAAGAGGGAAAATACAAATTTTGTAAACTGATCGATAAAAATCTAAATGACGATCAATAACAATCTCGTGCTTTTAAAATTTTGGGATTTGATTTTTATCATTAGTCGTGTAAGAGAAATACTTAGTTGTTGTTTTGACTATTTTATTTATTTATTTATTCACAAGTTTTTTTCAGAATATCAAATATCTACTGAATATTATATGAGCTAGAAAATAATCGATTTCCTATAAGAAAAATCCGCATTATTTTCATTCCCTATTTTGAAATTATTGTAATATCGACGAAACCATTATAATTTTAGAACAGCACAGCCAATTCTATACCAAGCCCACTTATACATTACAAGATAGAAATTTGTAAATCCAACCATCGCGCTTTAGCTTGTTTCAGTATATATGCATAACGTAACCGCACGACGATAGCGCTGGAAACCGCGTGTACAGTCCCGATGTCTTGCGAGTCGAATAATTGCATTTTGTACGCGCGTAGACATCGCTTAATTATTTGCCGAGTATAATATCTACGACTAGATCGTGGAAATGCCTATACTGTGCCTGCACTCGTTACATTCAACAGCTTCGCGATTATGCGCGTAATTGAACACCGACACTCGCGCGTCAAGCCTAACTCGATTAAATCGGCAAAGTAAAACGAATTAAATAATCGCACTCCATCAGCAGAGACAAAAGAAAGATTCCGATCTCAGTGGGTGTGTGTACCTCCAATTGAAGTCTAACCTCCTCAGTCGACAATGAGATCCAAAAGGAAGAAGAATAAGAAGTAAGAAGAAAGGAAAAAGTAAGCGCGGATCCCAACCTCGACGAATCGCCACCGGCAAAGATTACTCGGGCACGAGTGCGGTGCTCGTCGACGATAAAACGAGTAAAAGCAGCAAACTCCCTCTCCCCAGCGCCGCAGAGCGGCAGTGCGACTCCTCGCGCGCATTAATATTCGGAATAAAAAAGGAGAAGAAAAAAGAAATGGAAAATAGTCCGCAGCGCGTCACCGGAATGGCAAAGTCGGTTAAATGAAATGACCAGGCCATCTCCTGAAGGTTGACCTTAGCGTCTGGCGACTTAAATTATCGGAATCTCCCCCTTCGGAGGCCCCGAGGCGCGCGCTCGCGTTTCTTCAATATGTATATGGTTGATGTGCCAGTGAAAGAACGGGTCGCGTACGCGAAAGAGAGAGAGAGAGAAGTATAACGGAGAGGAGAAACTTCATTTAGCCCCGGGGCTATTTGGCCAATCCGGCCTCGGCGTACTTTCCCATCTGCAAGCTGCTTTTACAAGACCCCATCAAGAAGTCGATGCCGCGACGCTTCTCGGCCAATCTCTCGGCGAGAGGACCTGTATATATACACACAGACTCGTACAACGTCTTGAAATAATAGGGCGCGGACAATTCCATTCTTTTATGTTTTCAATTTGGTAAGTGGCTATGACACTGGTATATAGCGCCGGGCACGTGCTTCAATTGCGGCTGATCGATTTTCCTCTCTCTGTGTCTACACGTCTGTGGGTGGGTGTGTGTGAGGGCTTTTTTTAAAAGAACTCCTTTGTCCTTGTCGCCGTTTTCCAATTTGCTTCTTTTTAGCTCTTGTGCGCGTAGCTGCCGTTACCGCCCCCCTCCCCCCGAATATGGCTCTCTAAGAGGCTCTTGTCAGTCTTTGAAATAAAGGCATTATATACGAACGAAGGCCTCGGCTTCTTCTCCCCCCCCCCCCCGCTATTGTATCCCTGAGTAATATTAATTCTTTTAATATCCTGCAAAGCTCTCTTGCCGAGAGGTAAGAGCTCCGCGAAATTATTGAGATTTGTTGCGGACCTTTTTTTTCTTTTTTGCTTGAGTAGCCGCAACAGCGAAGGCATTGTTTTTGTTGTTACACAAGTTAACCTTTCCTTGTCGAGAGAAAATGCAAAGCTTGTACGCGTATACTTTTATATGCGAATTTTTCTATTCGCAATAGAATTGCTATTGTGTCTCAAAGTGTACTTTCGGTTAAGGGGGGTACGCTTCAATTTATCTTACTGAAACGCGTATTAACTTACAAAGTAGTAAGAACGATGCCATATACTCGAGAATGCAATTTCTTTGATGCAAGCACGACAGCAGGCTCATAACTTATGGTCATCCTCAGTGCTACACATACATTTGCGTATTAGGGAATATTCCAAAATGGAAAGTCGACTCTTGAAGGGAATTTATTGCAGCTCGTGAATTACTGCGTTTCGTTGCCGCAATAGATTATTACAGGCTCGCGTACGAGTTTGCAACAATAAATCAGCTATAAACACGCGTAATTACGACTTATGTTCAGAAGCTTTTTTTGATTGTCACGGCATAGTTGTCTCCATCGCCGCACACCTATTTATAGTCAAAGTAAAACGAAGTTTACGCGGCTCCAGCTGCTGAGCTCGCGTTTCTTGCCCATAGTAAGTTGCTATGATCTACGAGCTGCTTATCTTCTTGTTCCATTGATAGCTAAGCTCGGTTAGTCCAGGGTCCAGCTGCGACGAATATCCACACGACAACCTGCGGTTTCAGCTTCTTCATGCGCGCATGAATGTACTTCTGGTCGGGCTGTAGTTTAAGCTCAAACGTAAATTAGGTCCCCTTTAAGCTTTGCCGAAAGCTCTGGAAAATGGAAAACTATATTCTGGGGGGCTATTTTGAAAATGATTGTACTTCGAAGCGGTATATATAGCAATTAAATTGAGGCTCTTGTGCTTCGGGATCGCACTTCGGTACGAGGGCGCAATCCGAATTTCGACCAAAAATCTAAATTGAGCCGTTTTTTCCATTTTTGTTTCCACAAAAATAACTCTCGCTGTTGAAGAATTTGAAACACGTTTCTTCAAAAAAAAAAAAGAAAAAAATAGTATATTTCGAACTAAAGTTCAAAACGTTCCAAAGTTTTCAAACTTCTCTTACAGTTTTGTATGAAAATAAAGAACGAGATATTTGCGAACAGTAGAATTTCTTCCATTAAAAGATACTCATCACTTATTAAAACATATAATTGTATTTTTAGAAAGTTAATTACGTAAATGGCAGCGTATAAAAAAATCATAAACGTTACCTTTGCAAATTGGATAGAATGTTTTATAATATGCAATAACGTTCAGAATTAGGTTGAGCGCGGCTTAGTGTATACATGTACGTTGATCTGCAACTTTGCATTTTCATTATCACTAGAGTATCATAAGCGCTCGTGAAAGCGCGGGTGGGTTTCGAAGCCTATATGGAATAAGCGCACTTGAAGAATAAATTTTGAAATGTAGTGTATATGCACCGATTTCATGCTCGGAACATGGATGCCGACTAAATCCAATATGGCGTTGCAAAAAGGCTCATCCCACTCATATAATTTTAATAGAAATATTGTATTAAATCCATCCATTCCATCTTTGATTAATTAATTTTCGTATGTGATCTGTATGTACATATATGTCGAATTTCAAAAAATAAATGCACTTTTCTTTGGTCTAAAATTCGAAAAAAAATTTTTTAAGCTACAGCTTTCAGATCAATGGGACTTTTTTCTGTTAGTCAAAAGATGACAAAAAATGCTGAGGTTAACATGGAAAATACAGAATATGAAAATTTAACATGGGGAGGTATATGGAGAAAAAAGAAAAAATTGGCTATTCGGATATTTATTTTTTTTTAACGGGCATAACTTTTTATGAGAACATCGAATCTTGGTATATTTTCTTTAAATTAAAGCTATATAAAAATACTTTGTTGTAGTGTAATTTGAAATTTTATTGGTGCCTCGTCGAACACATTCGTAATTGTTATTATTGCAGTATTTTCACGCATTAATTTTTTGTAAAAAAAAATTAAAATGGCTCAGAAATATGGTTACTAGTAACTTTTTCCATGTTCCTCTGCACTTTTGACTGTTTTTCGGGTTGCAGAAGAAAGTGTGATCGGTTCGAAACCTCTTGCTTTAAAAAATTTTTTCGATTTCTAGACCAAAAAAAGTGCATTTATTTTTTGGAATTTGACATATGAGTTTCTAACCTCAAAAAGTAAAAATTGAAGGAAGGGTGAAAAGAACGCGTTTGAAGTCGACACCGCTGTGTGTATAAATATATTCGCATAAAACTAGGATTGCATTTTATGAAAATATTATTCAAAATTGATTGCCCCTACAAGTATATGTTGTTCCATTAATCAGTTAAATAATTGATTCTTCCAGTGTGATAAATAATTTATGAAATAATCGATATAGACTTGAATATTAATTTATCTCATTCCTTTATTTTGTGATACGCGTAATGCATGTACAATGTACATGTTATATATTCTGGTAGAATTTTCACCGTAAAATGTAGGATGTGCGTAGTACCATATATTACGGCTATAATGGTGCCATGTACTTACATTAATATATTTTGAGGTGTAATACAGATGTATAAACACAACTGAAACCTTTTTTATAACGCATAAATAACACAGATTTTTAAATGCAATTAATTCTGTTATTATTAAGTCTATTATTATTATTATTATTATAAATGCAATTAATGCTGGTATTTATACACATCATTTTGGATTTATCCATTTACCTTCAAGACACATTATGCACGAATAGCTGAAAACATAACATTCAACCCTGCCTGCAAAAGCACATATTTCTTCAGTTTATTTACGTTATACATTTCTCATACTACTACTGTAAACTAATATTTTATTCCACGACTCACCGGGTACAGGGAAAAAAATTCAAGTCTAATTTTTCCTCCGGGCATTCTTTTTTTTTATTCCACTCCGCGTATAAGAAGAAAATATAAAATTCCAAGATTTTCCAGCGGAGTTTCCATCGATTGCGGTCCAAGCAAGCAAGATAGAGAGTTGCACATCAGCCCACTACCACCACTACCGCTGGCTGCTCCTCCTAAAGTTTTTACTTTTGTTCCTCCTCCCTTCATTCCGCATGAATGCAACAGAGATAGTCGATAATGTCACTACAAGGGGATAGTAAAATATTGGCTAGACCGACTGACGCCAGTGACAACGACGACGACTTTTTCATCGCCTTTCTTTCCCTCCAGGCACTTCGGGCGCATGCTCTTCCTGTTTCCTTCATTTTTTATGTCCACTGGCGACGCGCGCGCTATCCTCCGGAGCTTTTTCCTATACTATGTACGCTGTTGCCTTTCCTTGGGTCTTGAGAGATTTTTATCCGCGAGTCGTTGGCCAAAATAAAATTATGGGACTCGAGGAGAGGCGAGAGGATAGGAGGGAGGGAATACGACGGAACTTTTTTGCTCTTCGCTTATCTTTTTTTCGCTCATTCCTCTCTCCTTTATCTTTTTTTTCTATTATAATACATTGGTCGATCTATGGTAATTCAAAAAGTGTCTCTGAGAACGTTAGGATATTCATGAAAAGCTCGGAGCAATTTCGTGCCAGTGCATAGCCCAGTCTACTTGTTAAAATAAGTTAAAGTAGTAGTTAAAACAAGTTTTTATATTTTGTTAATTCATGACCTATATTGTTACTTTAAAAAACTGCACAATAAAACTTCCAAAAATAATCCGATTGTTCAATTCATAAAGCAATGCACGATTATTGGATATTAGCAAGTTTTCCATTAAAATCATAAAAAATATAGATTATATTAGAAAAGATAAAGAATATATCTCCCCATGAAAAAGCCAAAAGGCTTCAATTATGTCCTGAATGTAAATAAGAGTATTATAAACAATATAAATAAGAGTATATAGCGATTTTTAAGCTTTTAGAAAATACTACACATTTTTATGTTAGAGTAAAAAGTCGTTCCACTTCTTTTTTGTAGTTCCTGGGATGAAAACTGGGGGATAAAGAGTATATACGTTGAATACAGTAAAAAATCTTATTCTTGTAAAGCTTTATAGTACGCAACTTCTGGATTTTCAGATAATTTAGCTGCACAACCCTTTGTGGTGTAAATGGATTGCTGGAGGTAAGCCGGAATTGAAATTTTGAAAGTTGTTAGCATTCATTTCGCCACTGTCGTTTCTTAAGCGTTGCTGGGTACAGAAATGAATTTGTTTCTGTATAATCCTTTAAAGGGACATAACATAAATATAGGAGGTAAAGAAGAGTTAAAAAATATAAAGCTGCACCTAATATTAATTTCACTGAATTAACAATTTCATGAATATTCCGGTAAAAAGATTTAAAATTGTTTTAGCGCTTTTGTGGTACAATCCTTCCAAACGGTGTAATGGGGCAGTAGGGGATGAGTTATAATTAAAAATGTGAATATGAGTAATATTATACTTTCGCCTTAAGAGCTGTTCATAAACACGTGGTAAAAATACTGCGGCTGCCCTTATTTTGTGAGTCAATTATCTTTGAGCAGAATATAAAAGATACCGTCATTTTTTGAAAGAATTGTACAACGAAAACAATTTCACTGTAAAAGTAGTATAACAATTTCAGCAGCTACACATTTTTAAATCCCTTGAAATGATTATGTAGAAATAAAAATCAAACATTCAAAACTTCTCCACCCAGCCACGCTCAAGAAACGATAGAAGCTTGGGTTAAATGAATCATGCTAGCAATTTCCAAAATTTCAACTCCTGCTCACGCCCTGCAAACCCTTTCTACCACAAAGGATTGTGGAGGTAAAATTATCTGAAAATTTGGAAGTTGCGTGATATAAAGCCTTACGACATGATGAGTTTTTTTTCTTTTTGTTCTATAAGGCAAATACTTCTTATCCCCTATTTTCATCCTTGTAACTTCAAAAAGAGGCGCCCAGCTTTTTCAATTCTATTACCAATTCTTTTTTTTATTTCTTAGTTTGCAATACCAAAAATACTATAGGGTATAAATTTTATACTTCTCGTAAGTAAAAAACAACAAATGAGCTTAAACTTGACGGACGAAAGCGGAATGATTGGATCAATAAAGGTTAAATAATTCTGCTCGTGATCAAGAAAAATTTCCTTGCAAAGGTCGACTAAACTTATTTTTCACATGACTTTTTCCTTTCATTTAATTTTTATTTATCTGATTGTCAAAATAGTGACTTCAATAGTAGCTACTACAACATATAATCAATTTTTTTCCTCGTCCACAATCATGAAACAACCGGCAACTCTGCTCAGCTTTACCCTAATAGAGCCACAAAAATTTGTTCGTGTCACTCTCGAATCATTATTTTCTGTAGCACGTGAAATCGTGTTCAAATCCCGCAATACGTCTAATGCTCGCCACACGACTCGCTTTTCCATGTCCAAAGCTCCCACCTCAAAAGTCGGTTAAAACGTTGGGGTGGAGGGGGGGGGGGATAAAAGCTTGGCGAAGAGCGCACACACAACGCATGAACTTTCAACAATTAATCTGGCTGACGTATCAAACGCGCGCGTGCGCTATAATTTTAATTTAAAATTTGTGACTCTCCCCCGCGAGTCTTCGGCTATAAAAACTACCCCCCCCCCCCCACTAATCTCCCGCAGCAACTTTCAGCTCGGCTTTCAGCATGATTCATTCGTCAGGACGTAAAGCGCGTCTCTTTATTTATTATTGTACTTTCGAAATGAAAAAAAAAAATACCAGCAGCCTCCATTCGCACAGTTTCGCGCTGCTCCGTTGATGGGCACACAGAGCAGCAGCAGCAGCAAAAAGAGCATCGTCACCCGCGGCCTTTTCGCCGTACACCCAATCGCTTAAAACCGCCGAAAACAGGCTCTCGCGCGCGCTATACGCGAGCTCTGGTACACGTGTTTCCTATTTTTTTTTTTTTTTTCCTCGTCGCATTGAAAGGTCCTCTCGCGCAAATGTACATACGCGGGGGGGGGGGGCGATAGCTCGCTCGCTCGCGCGAACAAGAAAAAAGAAGGCATCGGCGTCAGAGAGCGACGAGAGACTATATACGCGGATGCGCGTCGCCCGAATCCGTATATATATCGAGCGCGCGCGTCAACGCCGGCGCGGCTGCAGCCGCTCGGATTCTTTGTTAGGGGTCGACGCTCGCCGTCGCCGCCACGGCGCTTAATTAAAACGAAATCCGGCCGTCCCTTTTCCGAACTTCCCTCGCTCGTCCCGGTTAATCGCGCAAATATTCGCTCGACCGATCGACCGCCGCACACATATATACGGACCGTCTTCCACCTCCGATTCCCCGACGTCTGCTGCTTTCGTCGGCCCATTGTTATATACATACGTATGTATATATATATAAAGCGGTTGATTGGACCCGTCCCGGTAATTGCACGCTCGACACAAGCGCCTTTCGACGACGGGGGCCGCGGCTATTTCGAATTTCGATGGGACGCGCGCGCCGCGCGCACACAGCTCGTGTGCGTAAGCGTTTAACTGCTACTGCTGTCGCTGCTGCTGCTGCTGCTGCTGCGCTATTGTGCATTGCAGTCCCGCGGATTTGTGTATATTTAATCAATCTTACGCGCCTGAAGAGACGAGAGAGCGCGTGAGAGCAAAGCTGCTGCTAATGGCTGACCCAATTACCCTTTGGAGTCTCCGACGCGTCTAGTTCGCTTATTATATATACACGCATGAATATGCAGACGTTTGCGTGTACATCTGCGTGTGGGTGTAAATATGGCTAATCGCGCTTTTCTCTCTGCGCGCAACCGCGTGGTCGCCGCGCACCGGCTCGTTTGTTTCGCTTAAGAAGCTCTTGGCCGACAAAGAGAGAGAGAGAGAGAGAAGCGCCAAAGTGCAAAGTTTCGAAACTATATGCGCGCAGGAGAAGAGAGTGGAGTTCTTTTTCGCGTGACGGCTTTTTCCCTCGGAATTAATTTCGCGCCGCTGCAGCTGCGTGGAAGAAACTTTCGGGGACTTTCCCCCTCCCTCCCCCCCCCCCTCCTCGTAGCGCTAATAATTTTCAGACTCTGCGCGCCTGAATTGTTTATTTTGTCGTGTAATTTGGGAAAATGATTGTTTAAACGCTGGGTTGAGAGAGGAGGGGGGGGGGAGAATTAAGATTGATAATTGTTGGGAGGTGGATGATTATACGTACTAGGTTCTTTTTTGCTTGTTTCTGCTGTAGTCTTTTCAAGAATGTAATTATATAATTTATAGTACTTGTTGAACTATTATTCTAAATTGGAAAACTATAATTTTCCAGTGAAATTTGTGTGAAATAATTACTTAAGTGAACTGTAAGTTAGGCACTATTTGAGTGTATTAAATAATTTAAGCCAAGTTGAAAAATGTAAACTCAGACAATGAATTCTGGTAGAGAACGTTTTAAACTGAATGGCAACGTGGCGCGAGTTCTGAGTGCATTTGACTGTAGCGGTACCGTCTAAAGCAAATTATGACTAGACTGGTGTATAGTCGAGTTGTGCAACGTTGCCATTATTCATCATCAGTTTAAAACATGTCATAGTAGATAAACTATAATTCGAAAATAGGTAGATCTATATCTTCTGCTAAATGACTTTGTTCAATTACATTTTCATATTTATTTCTTAATTTGTCATTCAATTTGAACCTAATGTACGTGAAATTTCTTACAATCAATAAACAAATAAATTAAATTACACGAACACGCCATAATCGTGCAGTATATTTTTTGCAGTCGAGTTTTTGGGTCGACTTGCATTCAAGGTTGTTGAACTAAAAAAAAAAGCGAGAGAAGAAACGACGGTGCACATTGCCATAACAATTTCGATCTGTCGATACGTCTTTTTTTACGTTAACGCGCAAAATGATTGTCGATATAATCGACAAGCCATTTTCTGGAAAATATTCGTTTTTTTTTCTGTTTCAAGCGCACATGCCTTGTCCCTCTTGAAAACATGTATAATATACGACGAGATACTGTACAGCTATAAGCGCGCACTCTGCGCCCTCGTATTCGCCGGTACGAACGGAAGTAAAATGTTTATTGTAACGTGTGTAACGAGTCTCTTTTTTACTCTTTGGGAATTCGGAGAGCTTTACCCATTCGAATGCTCGACTATATTTTTTTTGAGAGAGAGAGAACGAAAGGGGGGGGGGACTACTCGCGCGTATACGAAGTTTCGCGAAGAGGCGCAATAGTCTCGGCTGAATTTGCTTAAAAAAGTTTTAAAAGTTGCTTTTTATCATGCGCATGCAATTGCGTTGCCAATATACGCTTATATCCTTTTCTCGAAGACTAATTAGCTCGATAATCCTCGGAAATCTGCGTTATTCATATCGAGTGTTATATATTCGAATAATGACTTTTTGTTTTCGGCGCGGAGTCAATTGAAAAGTCAGTACATCAGCTGATGTTAGTTTAATTGCCAAATTCGTTATCGAAAATTCTCAATTAGAAAGAGAGAGAGAGAGAGTAAATTTGTGCCGCTCGTACATTTGCTACGTACACTTATTGGCGAAACCAATATAACGACATTGCACAAGTTCTGAATTAATGTTATACTGTTAGCTACTTCAACTTTGAAGTTCATGGAAAGCTTTAGTTAGTGTGTTCTGTTGTTAAGGTGTATATCGATTCGTCGCCGCGTTCGATATGAAAACTTTGCAACAATCCGCTCTATATATTCGGCTATATCGTGTGCGGTATATATGTAGGTAAAAGCTTCTGGAATAGCTCCATTAACTCTCGTCGTCGTTTTCGACAGCGGGAAATTCATAATTTTTTTTTTCGACAAAAACCGTATCGTATCGCGGATCGTATAGTACATTTGGCTTTTTTGTTATTTTTCTTTTATTTTTTGCTTTACTTTTCATCCGAATGAACCCAACCCCCTCCCCCAGCGCGCTATACTTTATATATTCAAATTATATTTTTTATTAAATCGATCGAAGCCTTTTGAATCCCCAGCCGCGGCTGCGGGGCTAGAAGATTTATTAAACGTGACTTGCGGCTTTCAATCCCCTTCAAATATAATCTGGCATAATATTGATTTACTCATTTTTTTTTTAACCAAAAATTTCTACGTCCTCGCGCTGCGGCGCTCGAACGAAAATTGCTTTTCGGTGCGCGATTGGCGCTGATCAACCAAAATAATTGACGGAATGTGGGATGAGCCTTTGTAAATAAGCTAAATCAAGAGTAAAACCTGTCAAAAGGTCAAAAGTTGAATTTTATTTTTATGCGCATCGGAATTTATTTAAATAGAGCATTAATTAATGGTTAATTAACTTTTCTTTTTTTTTATACGTATAGCGCGTAGACTTAATTTTCATTTGTCCGTCAAAGGAGACTTTTAGAAATAAGATCTACTCATTTATTATACACATTTAATGAAAGAATAATAGTAGAAATTAAAAAAAGAATTATAAATCCTCCCACCTATATAACATTATTTCTTAATTAATTTTCATCACTTTTTTAAAATAAAATATTACATCTTTGTTATTTCTGGCGGTGTACACACGGCGTGCACGTGCTGAAAATTGTTTTATCTTCTGTAAACTGCTTCCTAGTCAACATCGTAGTTTAAACAAACGAAAGTAAACGCATTTCATCCCTCCCTTAATCCATGCACGCGCGCACACACACACACAGCAAGCTGTCAGCAAAAATCCTCTTAGTCACGACGCTTCATCATAAAAAAAATCCAGGTCTCCCCGCAGCGCATTACATAATAATAATAATCATCATCAAACGATCTTGCACACACGGAGTTTTCATCCCCCCACCCCCCACCCCCACCCTCGCGCCCCCCGGCTCTCGCTCGCTCGCTCGCTCGCGAAACATTAAGCTGCTACATTTATGAGCTTGCGCACAGCAGGCGTCTCTTATACGGTATATGTACTCACGGGGGCCATAACGTCTATGTATGTAATTCCTCGGAGTATAATACATACGCAAGTAACTCAATATTTCGCGTCTCTCCCGCACCCGCGAGCGCGAGCGCGCCAGTTTTGGCGACGACACACCGAGAGGCTCTACATAATGAAGAAAACTGTGCAGCACATCCGCAATGTGCGTGTGTGTCTATATATATATGCGAAAATCCAGGAAATTTCTCTCCAAACTCTTTCAAAAATTAGCAAAAAATTTTTTTAAGGCACAGCTACCAGGCCTGTTTTTTCTCGATCCTTAGGCCATTCTGAAAGAGAAGAAACTCGCGTACACGGCCGATGGTAGGATATACTTTTTTCGGAGCAAAAACGATTCGAAAACCAAAAACGAGAAATAATTAACTAAAAAAGAATTCATAGATTTTTTTTCTCGGAAACTGTGGGCTTTTATTAAAATTTTCATTGGAACAAAAATGTCTTAAAAATTCACCAAAGAGTGTTCTCAAATTTTTTCAGATTGATCCGATACAATTTTTAGTGTTTGAAAAAGTTTGAGAGCATTCTTTGATGAATTTTGAGACATTTTTGTACTAATGAAATTTCTATAAAAGTCCGCAGTTTTTCAGGAAAAAATCTATCAATTCATTTTTTTATTTATTGCTGGTTTTTGCTCCGAAAAAAAGTATACCCCACGATTGGCCATGTACGCGAGTTTTTTCTCTTTCAGAATGACCTAAGGAACGAAAAAAAAAACAACAGATCTGGTAGGTCTGCTTTCAGTAAAAATCTTTGCAATTTTTGCGTTATTTCCGATATTTCGTGGATTTGCACATATACACACGTATACGTATATACACAGCACAGCCGAACTGCGCTCCCTGAATAAAGACGCTCTAAAATAATGCGTCTCTCGCACTCGACTGACGCGCGCACTGTTTTCCTTCATTGTTGCGTCCGGAACCTGGACACGCCCTATACTTGCATATATCGTCGAGCGGCGGCTCCTTTTTTTCGCGACGACCGGAGGGTGTGTAGCATAACTGCTGCTCCGTCGTCTTGTCGCGCATTTGCATGCGCGACTGTTAGCAGGTTTACGGAAAACAAAGAATAAGCCATTGTGCGCGAGCGGGCTTCCGATCCTTCCTCGCATTTTACTCCGCCTCGCTCAGTCTCTGCTTCTCTCGCCCCCTTCCACCCCCCTCCACCCCCCGGAGTCTCCGAGCTTTTCCTTTTGCGGCGCATATACTCTACATTCGTTATGCTCGCGCTCCTGGCTATTATAAAGCGACTTTTTTTGCACTGCTTCAGAAACTTTCCTCTCGTCTCTTCTATCTTTTTTTTTCTGCGCGTCGGGGGCATCACGTGCGTAGTGAAACATGTCTTACAGTCAAAAATGTTTGGCGAACATTCGCGTCTTCTCTTTCTTTTTTTCGCGTCGTTGAAACTTCTGCCGACGTGAAATGGAAAATTAAAGCGGATGTGCGTTTTACGTTTTTTCTTTTTTAATTTTTTTTAACCTACCTTTGTGCGTTTATAATTTACGCAAGTATGTAATTTAATGGCGTTTGTATAAGCTTAAAAAAAACTGTGTGCGCAATTACATTAGAATTATGTGGGAATTTAAAAGGTCTAGTTGTGTAAAAAAATGCTCGGATCTTAACTCTGCGTTGAGTGAAATTAATGAATGTTATGAATTTTGGCCTACAAAGATATATCTTAATTAACACATGTCTAACATGAACGAGCATTGGTCGACGATTTATTCTTATCGATTTTTTCAAATTATACTTAAAATATTTAAATTACATGCTCAGAAAAATGTAATTAAATTTTTCTTTTTTTCCTAAATATACTGCTTTTCCGTATTTTACGCGCGTGTACTTTTACATTCTCTGCATTTATATATCTTTTTTACATTTCCAACATATTTTAAGCGTCGCAGTTAACTACGACTTTTACACAAGTAAACTAATCAAGCGAAAGCATTCGTAAAAGTCAAGTATAAAATCACGTCCAGTGCGCATTTAATTACGTTTTTGCAAATTTTTCAAAATTGTTTATCAGGCTCGTAACGGGATATGCCTTTTAATCCGCGCAAGTTAGTATGTAAATTTCAAGCCGTTCGTGTAATTTCTGCAAACTCGCACGCGCGTGCAGTTGAGCGACTTCGTCCGAGCTTTTGACGACGCAGCTAATGAACTTTTTATAGAAGTTCGCCTTTTGAGGGCGTGTATTTTTCTTTTGGCTCTCCGAGAGGGACAGAGAGGGGAGAGAGACACGGTATAAGAAAAGGACTCGGAGGCCACTCCGCAGAGACTGGGTTATTTTTTTAAAATGTAGATAAACTCGGAGAGACGGTTATAAGGAGACTTTGGAGATTACATACGTTTGCGGTCTCCTTTTGAGCTTGACTGAGTAGGAGGTGCTGCATATTCATATACGCGAGTGTTATAGGGATATATACGACGCGCGAGAAAGCCGCAGTGCTTCTATTTTTAAAGAAAACATATAATATACGTTTAACGTACAAACGTATGCGAAATAAAATAAAACGATTGCTTAATGTACCAGAAGCGTGTAGTGCGCAATTAAATTAATAATCGTTACGCGTATGTATACTTAATTATAAACGAATCACGTCATACGCGTGAAACATTTGCCGGAGCCGTTTTAATTAACAAGAACCCATATATATCCCCGTTTCTATTGTGCCCCGAAACTGTTTTGTCGACTGCGCACACTGAATAAACGAATTTGTTAATAATATTCCCCCCCCCTCCCCCCTTCGTTATATTGCATTATGGATTAGCAACGCGGAGCCGTATAACCGTTTACAGCTGATAGCCCCATCAAATCGCGTATATAATCGCTGCAGTATAAGTGTATATAAGCTTTTAATTATTTTTACACGCGCGCCCCCCGCGGGGCTGTGCGTATCAGTTAACAATATTTCGTCTTCGATATATCGATCGATCGTCGAGAGCGGACAAATATACGTGTACGTAATCCACGCACGCGCGACGTTTTCTCGCATTAAATATCGCAATGAACGCAATGCCCGCGTAAGGTGTAATTTTCCCGAAAATTGTTTACTCTCTATACGCCTATATATATACGCATTATCGGAATAACGAGGCCGACGGCGCGCACATTGCGCGCAATTAGATGCGCAAGTCTATCGGCAGCCGCCGCCGAGGGAAAATTGGGTCGCATTTTCAAGTTTGACGCATAAAGCGTCTGACTAAAGTCTGAGGCTTTCCACTAGTTTTGTAAGTAGTTGAAACTTGGCTATTGCGACGACCGCGCGCGCGCGAGATTGTGCGACATCTGCTATTCAAACTTGGGATAAGGGTTTCCCGGTACTAGTTTTAGCATCGCCTCTCCTCCCCCCTCCCCTCCGCCCCTTTTCTCTCTTTCTCTCGCGCTCTGCATATGCGTTGCATACATAGAGCTTTGAAAGCAGTCGGCGCGCGAGCTGAAGTGGGTGAAAAAATGATCTTCTCGAGAGCCCGCGGGCTCAAGGATGAAATTGGAGACGACGACGACTACGACGAAGACTCTCGCGCGCAAAAGCGAGGATAAACTTTTCACTCTTGTCGAGCCATTTTTTACTTAAAGCTCTCTCTCTCTCTCTCCCCTGTGTGTCCACCTCTATATGCCAGTGCTTACCGGCGAATCTTTGCCGGATTTCAGAGGAATTACGCGATTGTCGCGCAATAAGACGCGCGAGTTAATTATTTCTTTTTTTTCTACTTTACACCGCGATGCGGCCCCGATTAAATGTAAAACGCTTTAAACGCGATAGTTTACGTTCGGGAAAAACCGCAGCTCGTCCTACAGCTATATACTTATACACTCCGGCGGTGCGCGTGTGTACTTAAAAGGTTGATTAAATTTCCGATTCGCCGGATCCGAAGAGAGAGAGAGAGAGAGAGAGAGAGAGAGAGAGAGAGAGAGAGAGAGAGAGAGTTTAACTCGTAAAAAGAAATACTGCTAATTTCATTATTGGCCGTAAAATGATGTATTCATCGGGGCCCCGCGCGCGTCTGGAATTTTGATGTAACTCTCGCGAGCGTGTGCGGCTGGTAATTTTCAAATTTAATTATATAACCCATTCTCGCGGCCCGTTCATAGCATAGTTCCGCGTAATTAAAACGATTATAATAAAAGGATCAGCGTTTAACTAGGGGGCAGTCGTCTCTCTCTGTTTCTGTGTAATATGCGACGGCAGAGAGAGCCATCTTCAAATCCAACGGCCTCTCGGTGCACTGTGCAGGTATACGTATACTGTACGTATGTATATACAGGCACGTGTACAACGTACATGTGTAAAACGAAGAGTAGGACAGTATTACGGTTATGCACGTGAAGTTTAATAACTCTCGAGCGACCGCAGTGTGACGCGTTTGCGTCAATGTAATGTGTGCACGAGACGAGTTTATTGCTGGTTTTCACGCGCCGAAACTCGGTTAGTATTGATTGCAGTCCGCGTTTGCGTAAGCATTTTTTTTTCAGCATGTCGGGAAAATATTATAGCTTTTGTCCCATATCTTGCGAAAATAAAGAGCGGCTGGATTGTCATGGAGGTACACGACATTTTTTTAGCTTATATTCGTCAACCTAATTGTTGCATTTAAAAAAGAGGCGGCGCATGAACGTCTTGAAAAACTTTTTAGATTGTACATGTGTAAATCCACGAAACAACTCGCCCGAGAAGATTGTACAAATTTTTATTGAAGGTACACCTACCAGACATGTTTCTTAGGTCGTTCTGAAAGAGAAAATACTCGCGTACATGGCCAATCGTATAGGGTATACTTTTTTTCGGAGCAAAAACGAAGAATAATTACCAAGAAAAAGGGATTCATAGATTTTCTTATCGAAAACAATGAACTTTTATAAAAATTTCATAACAACAAAAAATGTCTTAAAATTCATCAAACAATTTTTTGAAATTTGGATTTTTCGACTTTTCAAAAAATCAACAATTGTACCGGATGAATATGAAAAAATTGCACAAGTCGCTCTGAAAAAAATTCACGTGTATTCTTATACTTATTCTAAAAACTTTTTACTCTGAAGTATAAAAATTCGAGCCGAAAATGCTTGCATTTTTGCTCCGAATAAAAGTACCCTTTACGATTAACCAACAAGATGGGAGTCCTAAAAATTCAAAGTTTCATTTTAACACTTTCAGATTGACCTAAGGAACGAGAAAAACAGGTCTAGTATAGATGTGACTTCAATAAAAAATTTTACAATCTTCTCGAGTGAGTTGTTTCCACTATTTCGTGGATTTGCACATATACTCGTACGATTACGTCCTATAGAGGAATATTCTCGCTAAAAGTCGAGCAACTCAACTAGTTGGCATTGCCCAACGATTTACCGGTTATTTTATCACTATTATTAAACAACGTTATGAACGCTTAAATGCCCTAAAGACAATCAAATTTCATCACTATCCATATTCCGCTGTATGTACACAGCATCCATATAAAGATTAACGCGTATACCATTCCGTAATAACTTTAGTGTGTGTATCATAGCGTCCGAGCCCCCTCCCCATAGTCGAAAGAAAAACATTTTTTCCTCAACGATACAGGCAGACTTTGTACCTCAATACACACATATATGTCGAATTTCAAAAAATAAATGCATTTTTCTTTGGTCTAGAAATCGAAAAATTTTTTTTAAAGCTAGAGGTTTCGGACATATTAGACTTTCTTCTGTGAGCCGAAAGATAGTGAAAAGTGCAGAGGAACATGGGAAAAGTTACTAGTAACCATATTTCTCAGCCATTTTACGTTTTTTTTATACAAAAAATTAATGCGTCAAAATACTGGAATAATAACAACTATACTAATGTTTCCGAAGCACCAATAAAATTTCAAAGTAACACTATATAATAAAGTATTACAAAAGAGCTTTAATTTAAAAAGAAATATGCCCAGTTTCGATGCTCTGATCAAAAGTTATGCCCGTTAAAAAGAAAAATAAAAATTCCGAATAGAAATTTTTTCCTTTTCCTCCACATGCCTCCCCACGTTAAATTTTCCTATTCTATAACGGCATTTTTCATCATCTTTCGGCTTACAGAAGGTCCCATAAAAAAATTCTTTTCGAATTCTAGACCGAAGAAAAGTGCATTCACTTTTTGAAATTCGACACATACACATACATATACGGATCTGAATCGTCGCGAAGGAATTTCTCGCAGGAGATCGAACACGAAAAGTTGCGCGACTGCGAAAGCTCGCCTCGGCCGTCGTAGTCAGCAGCAGCGCGCGTCGGCAAAGTTCAGCGTTATAAGGTTTCCCGTCCGCGCGCGCATCTACAAGATTTTGCACTCAGCCAGATTGGATATTGTTTTTTCACACGGCTGCACGCTTCCGCGCCTATATACACTTTTACACTCGCTAGGTATGTACATAAAACGAAGGTAAGTGCTGCCGCCGCCGCCGCCGCCGCCGCTGCTGCAGCGGAGGTGCATTGCGCCGAAAGAGCTGTTGCCGTACTGTCCTACAGAAATTTAGTCAGCGGAGCAGGGAGGAGGAGGAGGAGGAGGAGGTGGAGGACGAGGCTGAAAGTGTTTGCTCGTCTAGCGCGTATAGAGTGTAGGGAAGAAAGTTTTTAGTTGGTCTTTCTTTTTCTATTATAAGGTGTCGCTTGGTGTTCGGAGGCTCTTTCGCGCGGCAATTTCAGCTTGGCTCTTAAGTTCCCTTTAAAATATATATGCGTATGCGCACAACTTTTGTTTTCACTTCAAAGTGACTGTCCGATGCTTATATTGCGGTGTGGTTTGTTTGTTGCAGGTGAGTGATCGATGTGCAGCCGAGTTAACCGATCTATTGATGTTTCTAATGGGAGCGTGAGTATACGATAGTAAACGTGAGCGTATACGAGTCCCGGCAACCCATTTAATTTACTCCTCGTTGAATGACGAATATGTTCAATTTGTAAACGAGCTTCAGTGGGCTTAGTCGGATTTTAAGTGCCGGTTGACGATGCTTTGCTCAATATTTCGCTGAACCTAAAAATATTTTAGATCATAAATTCTAAACGTATACTTCTTGGTACTCGAAAGTTACCGTAACAAATATACGCAAGACCTTCCATATGATAATAAAATTTTCAAAATTTAAAATTCAGATGAGTAACTATTACATATTTTTTTAATCATGCATAATTTTTAGAAAAAATAATAATTAAAATTACCGTCACCTTCATTAACAATATTAAGTAAATTTGTGTAGTCTTCACGAACTAAAATAAAATGTAAGCTGTTACATTTTCAAAGTTTGTCAAAATACACGTACATACATACAAGTGTACGCCTCGCCTAGAACCACCCGCTAAGCTCATTAGCGAGATAACGGGTGCGGCTCTATCTGAAACGCAAAGTGATAAACCAGATTCAGGGTATATATAGGTATATGGAAATAAGTGGTAAATTTTACTGAAGAACATGAAAACTGCAGACCATCTAGGACAGGAACTAAATAATGCATGAGAGTCATACAAAACGATCCGTGTCTTTATAAATATTCATGTAGTTTTATTATTTAAAATTTTCTAACAATTGAATCAACTGTTTTTTTTCTAAGGTTCTGCCTGCATTATAAAGAACGCGCGGTTATCAATTTGATTTGTAACAATCTGACTCGGAAAATTCAAAGAAACAAAACTGGGGCTCCAGGTAAAATCGCAAGCGACTACGATAATATCATCTAAAGTATTTTTTTTTTTTTTTTAACAACAAAACGCAGAGTACAACGTAAAAAGAAGATGGCGATTTAATCTCGAACGTGATATCTTGAATTGAAGTTTTAGAGCCAACTTCAGAGCTCTATCAAAGAATTTTTATGCAATGTATACAAGTCAACTTCCAAAAACCCTATGCATAAGGCGCGTATGCTTCGTGAATTTCTAGTGCCATATTACAAGGTACTTTCGGGCTTGTGTAAACAGAGATTGCACTGGCTAAAAGCGACGCAAAAATTTTAGCTGGCGAATTGATACGTAAAAGTCCCGTAGAAAATAATAATACAATCTAATACAATAGTTGATTGTCAATCCTGCAAATAATTAAAAAAAAAAACTAATAGTTTTATAAAGATATTCGAATTCCGCTCTTTCTTACCAGAACGCTCGTTGTTCGTCAAAAAAAAAACAACACCATGAAAAAAAAAATGTTTCAACGCAGCCACGCTCAAGCGTCAAGATTAATGAGTAAAAAAAGCATTTAGCAGATGCACCTGAGACAGTGAAAAACTTGGAAAACATCTCGCTCCGTAACTTCTGCGGTTATTAGCGCGCGATAATTTTTAAATTTGATTACAAGAAAAGTTCCGTGCTGCGCGCAAACTCTTTTCTCCGCCCCCCCCTCCCGTCCTACGGTTAGCAAAGTTGCGGTCGTGCGGATGGGAGCCACCGCGAAAAACAAGAAGCCCTCGCCCCGCGAAGTTTCCTTTATCAAAAAGCTATTTTAAGTGATCAAAGCCTTGTTATTCCGAAATCTATGTCCTTGTTTGCTCCCCGATCCCGCAATACGGCAATAAGTTTTCCGAGCTGTACCTCTCGTTGAAACCGAGTATACGTATGTATACGTATACAGTGCGCGGATTTTTCGTTCTACAAGATTTATATATTGATAACGGTTTCATTTACCGCGAGAGGCTGAGCGTATAACGCTGCGGCACTGCAGCGCAGCGCCGGGCAAAAATAGGTCGCCAGTAGTAAAAGTCCCGCACGCGTCGGACGTATAACGATCTTCGCGCATAAGCGGACACACGACTACGTGGTATACGTATACATAACACCGCGCGCGTTACGCCTAACTAAATTAAAAGCCTTGCCGGCCTACGCGTAGAAACACAGCCGTTTAATTAATCAGCACATTTACGCGTGTGCGTACGCCCCCCCCCCTCCTCGTCGCATAAAAGGGGTTGGAGAAGGAGGGTGAGGGGAAAAAAATCCGAGAACATAATAAGCCGCAGCCTATCTTTCCCGCAGCTGCGCGTACGCGGCTATTACACGGCTATATTCCAGCCGCGCAATTTTTAAAATAACCTTCGAGCGACTCTCCCGCAACGCGCGCCCCGACGACGACTCTCGACAATGGGGATGGCTGCTTTGTGCTCGTCAACGCGGAATCTGCGCGCGCGGGGCGTATATATACAGTATCCGACTGAAAAATCTGCGGTCCTCATATAATATAGTCAGCGCGCGAAAAAAGGGTAGACCTTTTTATCTCTCTTGTCGTGCCTCCACCCCCTCCCCCCTCCACTCCCTGCTGTGTATATAAATGTGGGACGTATATAGCTACATATTCGCGGGATACATCCGTACACGTGTACGTAAAGTAAGGGGGGGGGGGGAGGGAAAAAGCCGGGATGTACATTTGCCCGATAAAAAGGGCGTCGAGGGGAAGAAAAAGCACCGCAGAAGGAAATTGGGAAAAGGAATACGGCGGCGCGCGCTAGTTGCTCTGTGCTGTACGCTATATACTGTGTGTGTGTGTGTGTGTGTGTGTGTGTGTGTGTGTGTGTGTGTGTGTGTGTGTATGCATACGTTCGCGCGCATCGGCGGCGAGGAAAGCTATTAAGGGATGAGCTGGCGATTTTATGCTTTGATTTCGACTGCGGGTATAATTGAATTTAGAAGGCGGACTGTTAATAAAACGCTGCTCGCACTGTGTATATATATATATTTGTATATATACAGTACACACATCTATTCGGATTTTCGACTGATGCTTTTTGTTCGAGTTCATCCCCCCCTCTACCTCTCTCTCTTTCTCGCCTTTCTCGCCCGGGAGAAATTGGCTCAGACAGAAAGAGAGAGAGAGAGAAAGAGAGAGAGAGATAGCGAGAGCGAGAGAGAGAGATAGAGAGAGAGAGAGAGTGCGAGAGAGCTTTGAAATTCCTTTTTCCTTTTTACCCGATCACATCGAGAGAGAGAGAGCCACGCGCGGCTTTGATGGAAAAGTCGAGTGTATATGTAGGCTAATGAGAAATTTGAATTGCCAAACTTTACAACTTTCCGATTGGTCGAAAGGGGAGAGGAGTGGGGAGGGTCGGGTGGCAGTGGGTGGGGAGACGGTGTACGCGGCGGGGCTTCATTAACTTTCAGTAGTTTTTGCGCGCGCGCGCGAGCGCTGTATTCAAAATGCGGTTCTTTAAAATCGAGGAAAAGGACGAAGAAAAGAGGATCTTGAGATATACCCTAGCTCTCAGCGAATTCAGTTATGAAATTGTAAGAGTGCTCTCTGTTTCATAAAGTACAAACATTTTTCTTCGCGACGTGGAACTGCATGATTCAAAGGAACAATTGCCTTCTTCTCCTAGCTCTCCGTCCTTTTTTTTATTCTCCGTTCTCTTTCTTATACACCATCGGAGCGCGCCAGCTCTCCTCGTCTATTTATCTTCCCGGCTCTTAATTTCTCTCTCTTGCACATTTCGTTCACACAGGGGTATAATTTTTAGAATACACCCTCTCTCTCGCCCGCCGCGCGCTGTTATTTTTGCATTGTTAATAATTGCCGCCCCGGAGAGAGAGAGACAGAGCAAAAGAGCGCACGGGATAAGACGACTCGGGGAATGATAATTAAACATTTGTGCAATTCGAGTACAAAGGGACGAGAGATATATCGTACTACGGTATATATCGTTGCGGAGTTTGTTATGCAAATATGACTTTTTGACAAGTAAGCTTCTCTCTCTCTCTCTCTCTCTCTCTCTCTCTCTCTCTCTCTCTTTCTCTCTCTGCGCCACTCGGTACAAGCATATACATAAGATCCTGTGTATAACCACCGGCTAATAATTCCCGAGTAAATGGACTTCTCGCCGGGAATTACGAGTGAGCCGCAGCCTGCGCAAGTAGACTATAAATTGCTCTCTCTCTCTCTCTCTCCGAGTAGCGAGAGAAACATTATCTCTTTGCCCCCGTATAAAAATCACATAATAATAATGCGGCAAACAACCGGCTTTAAGCGCGAGCGAGCGCGCGCGCGCGGCATTAAAAAGCGCGAGAAAGAGAGAGGCATATTTTCCGAAAGAAGCTTGAAAAGTCTTTCAGCATCTGAAATATTACGCGGAGGGGAAGGGCAAAGGGCGCTACAGAGCTGCGAGTGCGCAAACGCTGCGCACAAAGCTTTGCCCGCGATGTATATCTCCTCTTGTTTGTTCTTCTTCTCTCAGCCGCCGGAGAGAGAGCGAGAGAGACAGAGAGCTTTCCATGCTTGCGCCCCTTAACGTCCGACGCGCCGCGCGTGCGATTCAATAGCGCAACGAAAATTCCGCGGGGGCATAAAGTACCAGATAAGAAAACGTCTCATAACTCCCGACTAGTCGAAACGAAAGTAAATCGAGCTCTATATTATCGCGCGCGCGGTATAGAAGCTGAATTACGCTGATATACTGCCTCAAAGGGCTCTCTCGCTCTCTCGAGCGATTGAAAAAGGAGATTCCACCCGGGGGTGGAGAGGGCAGCAAAATTGCCGGGGTGAAAATCTAAATAGCCGCTGATGAAGACCGCCGCGTCTAGCCGGCGGTGGCTCTCTCTTTCTCTCTCAACCCAAACCCCTTGTTTTCCGCGCGGAAAATATACGCTTCGACGTGTACCATATAGACAGAGTAGACTCGGCAATTTCAGCGCAACGCGCGCGGTGTTGTGTGGCACGCGATTATCCGGGGGATGGAGATGGGCGAGGGGGGGGGAGGGGGAGGCCGAAAGCGCATCCGGAGCGCGCGCGATCATTAACAAAACGTCGCTAAAAGCGGCCCGCGCGCGTTTTAACGTATTAGGCAGCTCGAACGTCGCTGTGTACGAGGGTAAACTACTTCGTGTGCTATATACACTCTCATGCGCTAGGTTGTCCCCCCCCCCCCCACCTTCTGCACTTCGGGGCTCCGCGTTTTATGGGAAAATCAGGGAGGACGTAAAAATCCGGCTCTAAACGCGCGGGGCTCTCTCCGTAGGGGCTTGATTATATGCACTGCAAGCTCGAGCTTGAATTTTGGACGAGGCGAGGATTGAAGTTTCAGCTGTAGATCGTTTGATTGATGCGCGCGAAGCTGCGGATAATATACCTTTGCTGTGAGAAGTGTATGGGTTGAGCTTGGAAGGAGAGGGCGAGAGCGGAAAGTTGAAGCGCGCCGAGTTGGCGGTGTGCGTATTGTATACGGTGATGCTGGATTTTGAAAGCATTTTGAAGTGCGTACTTTTGAAGTGCGATGGGAAGATAAGTTTTGAATTAAATCTGCGACTTTTGGATTTTGGTGCACACTTTTACGTAGTAAAATAATTTATGGGGATATATCGATGTACCGGTGCTTTTTGAAGCTTTTTACAATTTTTATGGATTAAATATTTTAAATTTAATTAATGTATCGTACCACGCGGTGCAAAATTAAAAAAAAAGTTTGGAAATTTGTTTTAATTAATCTACTGACATTTTCTTTTATAATATTATGATGTATAAATGTTTGGACTTAATCGTGGGCATATGGAAATGATCTCTTGGGTCGAAAAACTGTGTATAATCCACGAAAAAGTATAATTTTAATTCGTAAATGGTATATGTAAGAACATATTTAGTGATCAAATATAGTTTATTACGTGTTCAAATGTAATTTATGACGAATGAAGAAAAGTTTATATAGTGATACAAACTTTTCTTGTTCAAATAGTGATTCGAATACAGAAAGATATAGACGCTTACATTATTCTTTCCTCTAATTTTCTTTTATTTATTTTTTTATTATTTTTTTTATTAAAGCTCTTTATTATTATACATCATATTTATTTCAACTAAATGTATAGCCCGTACAACATTGCCCTTGAAGAAGCACTCGGATAATTCGGTAATTTATGAAAGGTGTAAAGAATCGCATTAATAAAACTGTACAATTTCGGTCAGGAGGAAAGTTTACCAAGGGATAACTTCGGCACAATGATTTAGTGTTCAGAGCTCTCTAAGGAACCAGAAAAAGGGTCTGATAAATGTACCCTCTCGAAAATTTTCGTTATTTCCAATTTCAAGTTGTTTCCACATGAACGAGGTATTACACATATTCAAGTTACATAAGCTTGTGAATTAAAATTAATTTTAAAATACCCAGTAAGATTTCTACAATTAGTTATATATTAGAGCGTATAATAAAGTACACTATTTTTAAGTATACAATTTTGCTACAATAAATTTTTGAAATATTTCAATTGATTTCATCATACGTTTAATACTATCAATCTAATTTTAGTCTTCAAGGTGGATCAGTTACTTTACATACACATTCGATTTAGGTTTAAAAAAAGCACGTAATGAGTCATCCGATATTCCGAGATGTTTTTATAATTAACCATCTGCAGCATATCGATCTAATTATTACGTTATTATACTTTCATCGCGCAGCATTGAGAATTGCGTCAATCTTAATGAATCCAAAGATGAATTTTTAGTTAAACTTTCAAGATTTATATTGCGAATTAAGGGGACAGAAGAGCCGCATAAATTAGGCAGAAAAACTATTTTGCAAGAGCATAATGGAAGCAAAATCGTATTTAATGGCTCCTAAGGCTAAGTTCGCGAAACATATTAAAACTTTCGTCTCAAAGCAACTTTTTTTTTCTTCCTCTGCGTGCGCCGCCCTAATCTCCTTTTGAATGTGACCTAATTTTTAATATATGTAATGCATGGATGAGCATAAAGCTTTTTCGAATAAACTTTTGATCCTGGCGTTTATATTCCAACGCGGCTTTAGAGCTCGGCCTTTCCGCTCGCTCCTCCTGTCGCGCTAGTCATTTTCATAACTGCTTTGTTGTCAAACAACGCGAGCGTGCCTTTTGTGCCATTTGATTATTTTTCACAAAAGGAGTTAATAAACACACAACTTTCGCGGTGAAAACGCGCGTATATATAGCGCAATCATTTTCCGCGGATAGACCCCGCCGTCGAAGCTCGAAATGCGCGATAATTATTTAAAAGATTTACGCTCCGCCCGATGCATAATGCAAGATAATTATGTAGAGAAACGTCCATTGACAAGTTCGCGCACAGAGCGCGCATTTGTATCCTCTTCTCTCGCGCTCGTTTTTTATTTTTTATTGTTTTTTTTTCTTTTTTCATTTCTCCGCCGTCAACTTTATAAAGTGTCTTTGGCAGTGTCAACAATTAAAACTCCGCAACGCCCGAATAAATCCAGGCGAGAGGATTTGGAGGAGTAAACGCATAAATCGACGTCGCTCGAATGCAGATTAACATTTGCTTTTCAAACTCATATAACCTTTCAGTTTGGCGGATGTGTTTGCTTCGGGGAAACGCGTAGCTCTTATACTATCTAATAATAAGTATAATAGAACTCATTTTTAGTAAAAAAAATTAACGATAACTGACATAGATGTACAATGTAAATAATTATATAATAAAAATTATAATTAACTTGATATAATTAACAGATATTAATTTTGAAATTAAAACGTACACGCTAATTAATTATAGATATCTCTATCACGAGGTTTGAATATTGATTTTGCTTGAAAATGCTTCTATTCAATTAACACGTTAATAATAAAGAAAAAATAATGAAAAAATGTTAGTCCAAGAAATTTATTTTGCTTGAAAATGCTTCAATTCAATTAACACGTTAAAATATAAAGAAAAAATAATGCAAGAATGTTGTTCCAATAAACTTCTACATTTATATAATAATAGACAGTCCCGCAAAATTCACATGAAATCTATCCGGGCGAACGTTACAAAGTTACACGGTATTACACGCGTATCACTATCAACAAAGTTTCCCTCCGCGTCAGGAATTACAAAATCATATAATATCCACGGAGATATTATTCGCGAACTATGCTTTTCACCGTAACATCCAAATTATTCAAAAGCACACACGTCCACGTAGGTAACCGTATCGCGGCCTCGAGAGACAGAGCAAACGCAAATTGTTTATTAACGCGATATCTTTATATCAGCGCGGCGCGAAAACGACAAACCCCCAGTGCTCTCCGGCGTACGCGAAATTGGCGCGCGGCGCACAGAGAGAGAGAGAGAGAGAGAGAGAGAGAGAGAGAGAGAGAGAGTCGACAATGCCAAACGGCTTAAATTGTGTATTAATATCCAAGACAGCCGGTGAACAATGAACTCTCGGGCACAAGACTAATTATCCCCGCCTCGTTGCGAATTCGAATAATAGCGCCACTCCCCCGGCTTTCCCCTCGCCCCCCCTTATCCGCCTTCTTCGCGTCAGCGCATTATAAGCCTGTGGACGAAATGAAATACGAGTTTTCCGCGACATTGCCGCGCGCGGCGCGGCTCAACCTGAGCACAAAAGCGCGTTAGATTTTCCCTGTCACTTGAGGTGTCAAAACGTCGTAGACTTTTCGCGCAGAATACATTTACGGCAAAAATGTACGGGAATACGCGTATTGTGCGCGTCGAATTTACAGCGCGCTCGGCTTGTATTATATACCGTTTGATCTGGAAAATTTTCGAAGCACTTTCGGACTTTTGGGAGAAAATCCGGAAAATTCGCTACGCAGCTCTCTCGCGGCCCCGTAGATCACGCGCGCGATAACAACGGCCGGAGCTAGAGTACGTCTGCTGTGTGTGTGTATATATATATATATATGTATATACGCCGAGACGAAGCGAAGCCTTTAATGGCCATTAGTTTTTATTAGCTTAAGGCCCTAATGCACGACGGCCTAATTAAGTGCACTGAGGGTGAGGTGGGGGGAGGGGGGATATATATAGAGCAATAGAAACGGAGAATCGCGAACACCCGGGGACGTATTTGCTTCTTCGAGACCTCTACCCTCGCTTCCGGTTGTTAAGCGCGTAATCTGACCAGTGCTGCTGAAGCCTTTTAATAAATCATAATGTTTATAATGATAATTTCATTTGTTTTCTCGCAGCAGAAATTAAATCGGTGCGTGCAATTCTAGGGAAATTCCATTCTAATGTTGGGTGGTGCACAGTGGAAATGTTAATCGGGGTAGAAACGCTTAGGAAGGCAAAACGCTAGCTTATCCGGCGTTTTCCAACGGGTCCATAACTAGGGATATTTTTGGATAAAAGTACTCGTATGTTATGTGGTACTAAACGTGTATAAATTCAGCGGTATTCAGAGAAACAAAGATAAACTACTCGGTAATTTTTAGATAATTCATTAACATTTTCAAGCATTTTTCGTCGTTACTTTTTCCATACTTGTTTATCTTTCGATTCTGGCCTCAACCTGTAGCGAAAAATAATTTAATCTTTTAAGCGCATTCCCGATTAAATTACATTCGATCAAAGGAAAGAAAGAGAAACTGAAAAGTTTGAAGAGACAAATTTTTTAAGGACGAAACTTTGATAAGCATCCATTCTTGTTCAATAATTAAATATGAGTTGTTGTTTCCAACATTTCAGCGCAAACGTCCCACTGTAGTTGACGTAGTGTGCAAGTCGCAAGGTGCTCAGGAAATATTCCAATTAAACTGTTTCCTCCCCATTGTACAGTTAAATTCAGCTGTACATGCTTGTTGTTTGTTAACAGTAAAGTTTCGTTTGAAATGAATCATACTGAAGAAGCGGCTGGGATATGCGATGTCAAAAGTTGAAACAACAGCACTTGGCCTGATTTCGAAATCAATAACCAATTACAGAGAATCACAATAATTAAATGTATGACGATCGCAATTAAGAAAGTTTTTTTATTCAGATTTTGCAGTATCAGTTTACAGACGTCATTGTTTTCATTTAATAATCGGCATAATTATGGCAATCCAATAGTTATTCCGTTATGCAGAAAATCGTAATTTAATTTTCCATAACACTTTTTGCATCGCACCGATACCTCTCTTACTCTCAGCTCTTGAGGCGCAAATAAGATTCGAAATTTTTAATCCAAATCTGCTGCAGAGATATATGACCCTGATAGAGCAATCATATATGTATACGTCGAATTCTTGCTAAAAATGCACTTTTCTTTGGTCTAAAATTCGAAAAAAATTTTTTAAGCTAGAGCTGTAAGATAAAAGATGATAAAAAATGCCAAGAAACATGTATAACACGGAACATGGAAATGTATAACATGGGGAGGATTATGGACAAAAAGGGAATATCGGTTTTCCGAGATTTAATTTTTTTTTAACGGACATATAACTTTAGATGAGAGCCTCGAATCTCTTTTTTGTACTTTTTCATAGCGTGTAATTCGAAATTTTATTTGTGCCTCAGGGATATTCGTGAAATCCTTATTCTTCCAGTATTTTATCATATTAATTTTTAGTAAAAAAAGGAACGTAAAATCGCACTGAAATATGGTTGCTAGTAACCCACCCCGTGTCCCTCGGCGTTTTCTTTTTATCATATTACGACTTACAGAAGAAAGTGCGATCTAGCTTTAAAAATTTTTTTTTTTTTTCAATTCTACAGACCAAAGAAGAGTGCATTTTTTCGAGAAATCGACGTATACGCGGAAAGCGCTGTTCTAAGAAAACAAGAGCAATGAAATCGCTGCGCAGCCGCACTTCCAGATGAATTCCCGCCAAATTAATGAGAGTCCCGTGATCTTTCCATTTCGGCGCGAAGCGCGCGAGAATCGCGTATAATCAGCGATGAGCAACGCGACCCGATCGCTAATAACCATATCAAGCCTTGCTCCTCGCGCTTATTAGCCGCGCGGCTGCTGTGCCGCTTTACACGAAAAATACATTACCGCATATAACCCCGACGTGAATTACAGGCAAGTGTAAACCTTTCACTCGCCGCGTTCGCAGCCTTGCTCCTCGCCGAGCTGAAAATAAAGTGGAGGAAGGGGGCAGACCAACAAACGACTGGAAAAAAGGAGGCGAAAATATCTCTCCCCTCCCCCTCATTTCTCTCCTCTCCAAAGCTAATTAGAATGAACGCAAAGGGGAGAGGCATTCTTGAGATTGAAAGGAATATCCGAGTGAAAAGCCGGCGCGGTTTGTTTGCGAGCTTGCCTTTTCACAGAGAGAGAGAGAGAGAGAGGGTCGTCCCTTTTTTTCCACCCCCCTGCTACCCTCTTCCGGGGGGAGGGGGAGCTCCTCATCCTTAACAATGATATCTCAAGCTGTTCTCTCTCTCTCTCCCTCTGTCTTTGCACACTCGGTAATTTAACTCTCTGACCTATACCTGAAGAGAGAAGGAGAGAGACGACGACTGTGCAGCGAGAGAGCCGAAAGCGCGCGCAAGAGAGTGAGAGAAATGGAGAGCGACCCAGAACGCGCGCGCGTGTACTACGTGCGCACCTGAGCTTGCCAACTTTCCCGTCTATCCCCGCGACTCTGCTGCTGCACGAGCTCCCGCGCTCTCGTGTCGATTCCTATTTTTTTCTCTCTCTCTCTCTCTCTCTCTCTCTCTCTATACAACGTACACTGCGCGCACATCGACGCCCTGATTTGTAGCCCTCGCGCTGCGCTGTCTGTATCTGTACAGACGTGTATAGACCGTACAGGTATGCAGCGCGAGCAGCGCGTCAATCTCGACGACAACGAGATTTATTTATTCAAACTGCCGCAGTACAACGCGCGCCTTCCCCTCCCGTGTGTATGTAGCGCGCAGTCGTGTGTGTATATGGGGCTGTGGGGATAGAGAAAAAAAATGAAGAGCCGAGAGGCCGGAAGCCGTACACGTCGTTAAGAAGTGTCTTACGCGCGGATAAAATCCGCGCGGAGGTACGTAAACCCCGAGCGCGCGATTTCTTTCCCCCCCGCGCGCGAGGGGTCAAGTACCCCATCGGCGCCGCGCAGCTGCGGCCGACGCGTGCAATATCATCGTATATACATGCGATTCGTGAATGAAAATCCAAAGTTTTATACTATACGTCTTGCGGGCTTAGCTCGCGCTGAGATATATAGTTTGCTTTTAATGAAGACATAATTTTGGATCGGAACTGTAGATTCCCGGATATTCCGAGCGGATTACACACGCGGCGCGCGAGCGTACTATACGCGATTATTTATGCAAAGTAGCAACCGCGCACGGAATTACGCTGCCACGTACTTACTCGCGATATGCGCAAGTCGTGCTTTGATTGTTTCAAATCTGGCCGCAACTTTAAAGAGGCAACTATTTTTAGGCGTTTTTGAAATGCTAGCATTGCACCGCGTGTACAAGTGTATACTGGTGGAGATTAATTCGGTTTTTGGGGTTCTCAAATTTAAAGAAAGGTCGCACGGTGTGTATTGTATTCGTCTAAAATCAGGGAAGTGACGTCGATTTTTGAAATTCAAGTATACTTAATTAATATATTTTAAGGTGGAACTCCAGTGAAATTTCACCCAAAAATCAAAAAATTTTTTTGCTCTAAATGCTAGATTTATCGTCGATCTAAAACATATAGCAATCATTTTTAAATGAAAATGTTTGTTTTCTTTAAAATGTGCCTTTTTGTGATGATACATAAATGTTTTTTTTTGCATAGATGCTGTTTTTGCAGAATAATATTATTTATATATAAGTACAAATTGGTTTTATGCGCAAGATATTTCAAGTAATCTTTCTAAACATTTTTTTAGAGTTATTCTTAAAAACAATTAAAATAAAACTTAGAATTTATTTTTAAGATGAGAATTGAAATAAAAATAATTAAATTATGATTCAAACTAAAAATTCGTGCTTTTTATGGTTTTATTTGTGAATTAAATTTTTGGATTACTGCACATGAATAATTGCTGCAATAAAAAAAGTTTTATGCAGAACGGCTTAAAGACTACATGTGAATTTTTGGTTTTATTTAGGTCGAATCCCAATTCGCATGAAGCATTTTGAAAATTCTTATATTTTAACAAAAAATTTTACATTTTGTGACACTATTTGAGTATCAGTGGATCAAAAAAGCTGAAAATGAAAACAAAATCATATTTTTTCTTATTACAACAGCAACAGGTAAAAAAAAAGTTAAATCACTGGAGATCCACCTTAAGTATATACTAAAATACAAAAAATCGATGTCCCTCCAACAATTTTTCTCTTGCAGCTATCCTACAAGGAATAAGAATAAACGTAATCCGGAAGCTTGTAGCTCGACTTTTTTTTTATTTTGTTTACATTCGAGAACTCGAAACCCTGAATTTTAATTTTACGAATTGTCCCACAGACACGCCTACATTTACGATCGTAAATTAGCGTTCGTTTTGAGATTAAATAAAACTGTTTGCTCAACCGGCCGCCGCCTGTCACGCGGCTGATTTAACTTTCGAGGGCGCAGCAGCGTATCGAACGGCCGCAGTTGAAAAATTTCGTATTATTTTTTATATGCGGGGGGGGGGGGAGGGGGGAACGCGACTGGTATATAGAGCGAATAATTCAAAGTGCCGCTTCCGCGAAGTGGACGCATACTACACAATTTAATTCCAAACATTTCCGCAGCGAGCAACATCAGCAGCTGCAGCGCCGGCAGAATCTCACGTTTTACGAATAACAGCCGCGCGCTGTTATTCAATTTCAAGCCGAATGCCTCGAATGCCATTGTCGCGCGGTGCATAGCCACTTCTAATTTTTCTTTCTCTCTCTCTCTTCTCTCCCGTTCTCTCCCCTGCGCGCCCTCGAAATCCTTATCAGTCGTCCTCTCGATCCCCGCACCCCCTCCCCCTCCCGAACTGTTTGTTCGGAGCCCGTGTCCGTCTGGCCGGCGTCTCTTCTTCTTCTCTCCTTCGCACACCCCACTCGCATACATCTATAGAGAGAAAGAGAGAGAGAGAGAGAGAGAGAGACTATTCTCGCATTACTCCAGTTTCCCTCGTGCGCAGCAGCAGTGGCTATCGATCGACGGCGGCTACACCTCCCTCTCAACCCTCCCCCTTTCTCTCGCTCTCTCTCTCTCTCTCTCTCTCTCTCTCTCTCTGGCAATTTCGCGCGATTAACTAGCAAGTTCCCAACGCGGCAGACGGCACGTTCGAAAAACTGAAACTACCGACGAGAGCCCCAGCCTCTTCTTGCCCATCTCGTTAGGGCTGATTACACATTCGATGCCCTCTCTCTCTCTCTCTCTCTCTCTCTCTCTCTCTCTCTCTCTCTCTCTTTTGCCGCGCGAGAGCCACTGATGCAGCAAAAATTTCCCTCTACCACTTGTGCGCCGCCTTTCTTCGTTTCGTCTCTCTGTGTACTCTTATTTTGCGATTCTTCGCTCTCTCTCTCTCGGACCGTACATAGCCTGGGCTCCGCGAGAGCGCCAGCTCTCCCTTTTTATCTACATTGTTTTGGCTCGAGCGCGCGCCCGCGCGCGGCTCTGCACCGGCCTTCTCTGTGGCGCTGCACGCGCGCGCGAGAAAAATTTATTTCGCATTTGCATGCGAATTCGCGAGCGCGCGCGTTTGCTCTCTCTCTCTCTCTCTCTCTTTCGTGCCGCGGGACAAACAAGTATATGTATATGCGTTTGAGCTTTTTGAGCTTTTTGAGCTTTCAAATAGCCATCGCGTTATAAGCGAGCAGAAAAACGGTATCAAAAGGAACTTATATACGCGTCCTCGACGCAGGGGTGTGTACACACTGTACATAGATGCTTCAATAGGTTTTTGATGGGCTGAAATTATTGGGAGAGGGGATGAAGCTTTGTCGTCGCGGAAATTTTTCATTTTTTTGTTGTAGCTTTTGAGAATACGAATCACGGAATATTAAAAAGAATTACCTTGTATAGCTTAGTACGTCGTTTGTGCTGTGGCTTTATTTCACAAACAAGAGCATATTTATGTTAAAAAGAAATTATTTTGTTCATCAAAAAATGTGCAAATTTTTTCGCGTTTATTCAAAATAATAAGATTTGCATCAATGTCTTTGTTTTTGGTATAGACCCACATTGTTAAAAACTGATGTACTAGAACATAACAAAGCGCAAAATGAAAAGAAAAGAATAAAATTAATTCTCTATAATGTCAAACGATTTTGAACATTTTCTAACAAAGGTAAGTCTTCTTTTAGATAAGTTCTTAGAACAGTCTGTAAACTGGGTTTCGAAAAGTTTTGAAGTTTACATTTTGGTGAAAAGCAACACTTTTCACCAAAATTCTTTACTGACAAGTAAAGCTTCGAAAATAAAAAATATAACCCAACCCTATTCATGTTCGTTTTATAACGTTTCTAAAAAAAATGAATAAATAAGAGTGCAAGATTTTAACAAATTTTTAAATTATAGAGTATCCATTTTCTTTCTATACAGAAATAATACATTTATACAAGCTAATTTTGTTTGCAGACAATTTCCATTATCAATACAATCTTATTAGAATTAATAAGAACTGATATAATGGGCTTGTATAATTCATAGATACAGTAAAAAGACACAATAACTTTATATTTTATTCCAATACAATGAGACATGAGCTGGTTTAATTAGAGCATAAGCAGCATTCGCTTAATTTTGTTACAGTCGTAGTAAAAAATTTCTTTCAATGCCGAGTACTGCACTACGCTGTATATATCAATGAAACTCGCACGTCTTTAAACAAACTAATCCTCCCTCACACTCTGACCAAATTATCGGGGCTGCACACCAAAAATGCGTGAAAACGGCAGTTCTCCACAGCTAATATTTAATCGGCACTTGAGGCTCGCGTCGCTGCCGCGAAATTTCGCTGGGAAATTTCCTTTGAAAAGCTGAATAATACATCTGTCAAATGAGTATGTATACGTGTGCTGCTGCAGAGGACCTCGTGAATTTTGCATGAGACGCGTGTCATAAAGATCGCGTTTGCTTTGCCACGTCCTTTGATGAAGACAAAAGTGCACGAGACTAGAGTCAAAAAAAAAAGAAAAAAAAATTGAAGAAAAACGCTCGCACGAACTGCCCGTCGAAATTGAAATCGTTTTTCGAACGCGCGCTCGACGCTGAAATTGAGAAAAAAAAGTAATAATAAACGCGCAGCATCGTCTGCAATTATGTCTGACGAGGAGGACACGCGTGCTCGCGAATTACTTCCGAACGCGTAGGTCCATCTCCTCTCCACCCTCGACGTTGTACGTGCGTACAAGCGATTATTTATGCTCTTTCTCAATTTTCCGGCTTTTTGTTTTACGCGCCCACGCGCGTACGAGCGAGATCCGACTTGTCGTTAAACGCGCGCATTCTTGCGCAAAAAACGCGATTGCACACATGGCCACATCGTCCTCTCGAGCACTCGAGGCTATGAAACTTTTTTCCCTTGTTTGAGAGAGAGAGAGAGAGAGGCAAAGCGAGCTTATAGCCGGAGAGGAGGAGTGGGGGAGGTCGGGTCGAATACTTTGAAGAGAGCTAGAGGAACTTTTGTTGGAGTTTCGAAAGCCGCTTATGGCTTGTTCGCTTTTTCGCGCTTTGATTGCCGAAATTTTTCATCTCCCAGAGGCTTTTATGGGATGAGCCGCGACGAAGACTTATATTGCTAATGTTTTCGGACAGCGTAGCTCTTTCCCTGCGCGCAGCCATGTGCCGACAATTCGATCGCGTAGCGATAGTGCCCGATACTTTTGCATACGGTGCTGCTCTAATTTCGCAGGCTCTCTCTCTCTCTCTCGTCGTCGTCGTCGCGCGTCGTTTATCGAAGTCATGAAATTTAATGCGACGTCATTTTTAGTGAGTTGTCGAGCTTCCGGCGAACTCGCCGTCAATCAATTATAATTATCGACGTACAGCGCATACGCACGGTAATAGTTCACTCGTTTCGACGTAGAACCGACTATGTACACTATATTTTGTCGTCGCGCGTGTGTGTGTGTGCGAATAATTTTCGCTGATTTTGAACCCGAGAGTTATGTACGGTTTGTTTATCGTGACGCGCATCATGCCCGCGATTATTCAATGAATACTTTATCGCCGATTTGAGAAATATACCGCGCGCGCGGTTATAGGTGTGCGTCGGGCGTGACGTTTCCGAAAATTCCACTCGACGAGAAAGCAGCTCGACGGAAAAAGCGACTCGCGCTCGCTCGGCCTCTCGAGAGGGCTGCCCGTGGAAAGGATCGAATATCCTTTTGAGCTCGAGAGAAAAATAGAGAGAAAGGGAGAGTAAGCGGCTCCTCTCATTCTTTTATCAAATCTCTCGAGATTTAGCTGAAACGCGCGGCAAGTTAAAAATTCTTTAAAGCCTTCTTGAGACCGCACTTAAAGGCGGCGGGGTAGCCGCAGAGATCCGGAGAAGAAGAAGCCCCCCCGCGTCGTCGCGCTGCGGCATCAAAGATATACTCGCTGAAAACGCTTCGCTTGTCGAAGAAAAGATTTTTCATTAAAACTCCTTGAGCTTTGTCAAGATAACGGGACGCGATAGACGCGGCGCGGCGGCGGCGGCCCCTCCCTTAGCGATAGGCCGCGCGCCGTATCCTTGTACATAATGCTTGATAAATATCCGATACTACGATTCTTAAACTTTTCAGTCTCCTTTGCGCGCGGCAGGCACTGCACTTTGTGTTTGTTCCGCGCAAACGAGAGGGACGAGCGTTATTTCATTGTGGGCTGAGAGCTTTGCGCTCTTAATAGTTTTTTTTTATTATCCTTTCAGAAGCAGGAGGGTTGCGCGCGCTTACGCAACTCGCACACCTTCTGCTTTACAGTTTTTATAAACAGCGCGCGTTTTTGCATAAGCGACGCAAACAACAACAAAGTTAATTCCGAGATTCTGGAGCGTCTCGTCGCTGTAATGCACACACCGCGCGTATTTTGATACACGGTGTAATGCCTGTTTATAATTATTGCAAAGGAAAGCAGGGGATGTACTGCAATTTAGAGCAGAAATGATTTGAATGAATTTTGTTGGGAGTAAAAGGAAAGTGAATGAAAAACAGAAATTTGTCGTGGTGACATCAGGACTGACAAGAAAATAATTTGTTTATACCTAATTGTGAATTCACGCGTTTAGTTTGAATAATTTGACTTTTTACTTTGCTCTAAATTTCGAATTTTTGTAAAACGAAAAATTGCTTTTTAATAAGAATTATTAAAAAATTAGCCTTTTCCTTGCGGTAATAAGTTACGATGCGAAAGTCTAATTTTTAACTTATTATCTAGCCTTCATAATTACCTGAAACCATATACACCGATAGTTGATATTCCGATACTGATACCTACCTGTTCCGCATCGTTGAAATCAGATTTAGTAATTGGAGCTTTACTTACAGTGAAAATGATAATTAAAATGGCGTAAGCGGCTTTATACTGTAAACTTAAACGTAGAATGTATAGAAGAATAGAATTTGATGAACTTCATCAGAGGATTTCTATTATTGATTTACTCTCCTTTGACGAGCAATTTTCGAGGAATTGAGTTCTCGGCATTCAGTCCGTAAACCTTAGAAAATCATAATTTCGACGAAGCTGTTCGTTATATTTCGGGAAACTTTACGAGTTTAAACTCAAACGTCAAACTGTGGGAAGAGAAGAGAACGCGAGAAGAGGGGGAGGGGGGTTGAGAGAAAACTTACGAAATCACGCTCAAATTAGATAAAAAGCGGAGGTATAAATGTTCGCTAATGTAAGCTCACTAAGGAGAAATTTTTAATTACCCTCTGGAGAAAATGGAAAGATAACTGACGTATTAATGACTCTGGGAAACTTAACTTTTCTTTGAGATAAGAAACTTCATATAATTTAAACTATTTTACAATGCGCCCATTATATATGTATGCACGCACATTATTTATATTATTATTATGTCTAAATATGACATATTATAAAGAAATTTCTCCGATTCAAGGTGGCTCTCTTCGTAGCCCCTTGACACTCCCTCCTCTATACTTCTTCGGTCTTCTCTCAATCCCCTCTCATACACCCCTCAATTCCTCTCCCTCATTTAGTACACTCCTGAACCCTTGATTTTAGATGCTCCTATTAATTCTATTTTTATAATATATAAATTTGAACTTAATAAAAATTAAAGTGTTGGTAAGCTAAGTATGAAGGGGAGATCCCCTAGTCTATAAATTACACAGTTGTTTTGAGATGAAGTGAGATTTAGCCCATCCTTATTTTGCCTTTGGGACTGAGCAACATCGATGATAATCGAACCGAAAATTGCTTTATTACATACGATTTTTTGTTCATATAAATTTTTCACTTTAGGACTCTTCTTTGCTCTAATATATTATTTTCACATCAGGTTTAATGTTTTCTTTTGCAAAAGCATCATATTCGTATCAGACTTTACGTATTATATTCATAAAATAATACACATACTTTTGTAAATGCGCAATACGTTTTGAAAACAGCTGATAATATTTCAATAAGTCAGTGTATTTTATTCGTAAATATTTAATACTTAATCTGATATTATACGTAAAGAACGTAAGAGTATTTAAATGCTGTAAGTATACATTTTAATTCTTTTATTTAATTTTTTAAGTATATTGTCAACAAACTTAAATTTTCTGATAATTAAAATTTTTAGAAAAACTATAAATGTAATAATAAATAATTTTACAAAATTTATATACTCTGAAACATATTTAACAACATCTGTGTAAAGTATTAAACATTTACAAATAAAATACAGACAGATTTACCTTTTGTATGAGATAAATGGTTTTTAAAATTAATTATCATTTAAATGAAAACATTGTTAAATTTTATAGAATAATCGGAAGCAAATTAAAATCTCGAAATATATTCTCATTGTTTAAAACAAACATTTGACGCACAAATCATATTTATTAATTAAATTCAGTTTTGACACATGTATATTAAAAATTCGTGTACTATTTACATTTAAATACGTATTTCGTTGAGTGTAACAAAATTTAATTTTAAATGCTATTGTGATTGAAACTTTGATTTCACCGAATCGAGGGTTTAATTTTAAGATTGGATGGTACATATATATGCATTACTTTAAGAGCATATTTTCGTTGAAAACTAGTAAAAACTTCTTAACAAAAGCTGAAAATTAATTAAAATACACAAAAATGCAAAGTATGCAAATTTCACCAACTTTGACAATTTATAATTCGAACGGACTTTAAAGAAGAAATTTGAAAAAATTCAGGGACACTCACAGGCCTTTAGAAACTCTTTTAAAAATATATTTTCAGTGTTGGCCAAAAAATTTACTTCTGAATCTGCGCCAGAGTGTGCATAATATATGTATGTGTGTGTAACCCTTACATTCATTCGTATAATACAATTAAACTGAATTTTAAAAAGTGCGTTCGTGTCCGACAAGTATGACGGATGTACGCACTAATAAAGCTCGTCGTTTTTACAATATCGATTTTACTTATCGCTGTTTCAGCGATATTTAATAAAAACGTAAACAATATCTCGCTAGCGCGCTTTTATTAAAAAGCTCTAATTAACAAGGGAGATCGTATAAAAGCTGCTTCGCATTTTAATGGAATGAATATTTCTCGTAACAGAATCATAATAACGCACATTTCCAAGTTATGCGCAGAGACAGAGCGAGAGAGACATTGTCCTTAATTACCACGAGGTGATTATAATACAAATTACTTTCTCTCTGATGCGTCGTAAGTAGCAAAATTATATACGCGCGTCCCCCTATACTTACATGCAGTGCTTCACTCAATAAAAACAAACACGCAAGTGTGATTTAAAAAGTTATTGTCTCAACCTTATCGATTACATTGAAAGAAATAGTATAATAATTTTTATTCACTTGCAAAAATTACTATACTGCATATAGGAATAGAGGAATCTAGTCAAATTATGTAAGTTTTTATTATGCTTGGAATAAAAATTACTAAAGGCACAGTAAACTTGGTAGTACTGATTAACAAATGTTACTATATCTCATCGTGAAAATTTGTATATTACATAGTAAAAATTATGCTACAGTAAAATTTTGAATGTCGTTTAAAAATAATTATTACACTCAAGATACATCCCACCGTTATTATACAATATAGTAATTTTTGCAAGAGAATGTAATAAAAATTATTACAGTATTTTTCTCAGGGTAGAATACAGCACAAGTGCGCAACGCGCTATATACTTTCCAAACAGCCTATATGTGCATATCCACCAATTTTCGGAAACAACTATCCCCATAAATTGTAAAATTTGTTATCGCAGACACACCTACCAGACCTGATTTTTCTCGTTCCTTAGGTCATTCTGAAAGAGAAAAACATCACGTACATGGCCAATCGAAGGGTATACTTTTTTCGGAGTAAAAACGACTCGAAAAAACGAGAATTAATTCATCAAAGAATGCTCTCAAATTTTTTCAGGTTGATCCGATGCAATTTTTGATTTCTTTCAAATTTAAAAAAAAACGAAATTTCGAAAGCGTCTTTTAAAAATCTGAAAACATTTCAGAGTATTCTTTGATGAATTTTAAGTTATTTTTTTTCTAATGAAATATTTTTAAAAGTCCATAGTTTTGGAGAAACAAAATCTATGAATTCTTTTTTTTTAAGAATCCATTTAATTATTTCTCGTTTTTTGAGTCGTTCTTGCTCCGCAAAAAAAGTATACCCTTCGATTTGGCCGTGCACGTGAATTTTTTTCTCGTTCAGAATGACCTGGGGAACAAGAAAAAGTAGGTCCAGTAGGTGTGCCCCAAAAAAAAAATTTGCAACTTTTGGGGAGAGTTGTTTCCGAAAATTGGTGAATATGCCCATATATATGCATCATCGTCGCACTACATCATCTCGATCTCGAAGCTCGCGCTCAATCATTCCAGTCGCGCGCACAGCGCAGCTCAGCTCGGAATTCAATGTCCACTTGGCTCTCGTAACGTTCGCAACCCCGCGGCTCGCGATCACGTAGCGCCACAGCAAAAGGGTGAAAAGTATCGTCATTTGCATCTCTTTGAGGTTCGGCTCTCTTACGACGCTGCGCGCGCGCGCGGCTGTTGCATAAAAATTGCCCGATTAAACCTCTCGCTCCGCCGCGCGTCTGGCGTCCTGAGAGAGTGACTCCCCCTCCCCTTCCCCTCGCTCACCCTCTACTCCTGAAATATATATATGTGTGCGGGTGCGGGGGTAGGGCTACCGCTCTCTCTCTCTCCTGCCGACTTCGAGCTTTTAAATGCCTCGGAAAGTCGTTCGTTTCAACATTTTATTTTACTTTTTTTTATAGGTACTGCTGCGTATAGACTCTTCTTAGCCGGGTATCGACTGCAGAACACGTAACGGCGTTTTTACGGCGAGGAATAAAGTAAAACGACACGTAAAGGGGAAACTTAATAAATAGATATGTACAATATGCGTGTAGTTCGCGCTGACCCACTTCGGATCTCGTCTTTCGTTCTCTCGTCTAACTTTGTGTGTATACTCAAGGAGGGGAATTCCTGCTGATTTTTATCAGTCTTGTACGAAAGTTTTCTATCTTTTGGAAATTGAGTTTGAAATGTAATTATGTGCTTATTCTAATTGCCGATGGAACGAGAAAGGTAATTCGATTGTTGTGGAGGTACCGAAATCACTTTTCCCTAGCTTGATTTATCGAACTGTTATCGCTAATGTTCTTGTGCATACTAATTAATAAAACCGCTGCTAACTGAGTATAGCAGTATACTTACTCAAAGAAAATGCGTTCCTTATATTAACTGTTTACTATTCGAAATTATTGTGAATTAAAAATATATGAAATTGATTTTGAATTACAAAAAACTAACAGGACCAGTTAAAACATTGAAATGAACAGCGATTTTCGATTTTATAATTTGCACCGTTACAAAGCTTTTTTGAAAAAGCAAAAATTCAATTTTGCAGGCAAAAATGAAATTAAAAAAATGAACAGCCGATACTTGAATTTTAGGTATGTTTACGGGGCCATATTCAATTTTTGGTGCCAAATTATTTAATCTGACCTCAGGCTCAGATCCGGAAAGAGAAGGTCTTTTTGCATAAGAATATGTTGCTCTTTATAATATTTAGTTAATTTTACGTCTTTTACAGATCAAAATATCAATAGACTGAAATGTCCGTGTCTCCGTTAAAAGCCAACAGTAATTTTAAATTTAATGATCTTTCAGAATATGGAATTAGATTTTGTACATCTATGGTATACGTGGACGAGAAATATAGTTTTTTTAAAAAAAATATCAACATTTCGTGTAAATTCTAAAAAAATTGCGGTAAATAGTAGCTGATTGTCTTCAAATTTAAATAGGATCTAAGTTGGGACTCAATCATTCTGCACATAAAATTTGAGTTTATTCTATCGATTCGTTCCAGAGATATGGTCTGGATAAAATTTGCGCACACATACATTTTTCAATTTCAAAACTTGCACCGTTACAAAGCTTTCTCTTAGCAATAATCCTCATCTTCGTAAACTTAATTCTATTAACGTTTTAATGAACGAAACTAAACTTCGCATTGATTGCATAAAAAGTCCTGGATTTTACATTTTCAATGAAAAACAATAAAACAGCTTGTCTTGCATTTTCTAGGAAATTCTTTTGTACAATTAGAACAAAAAAATTTGATTGGAAAGCATTCGCTCGAAGAAATTAGCCATCGAGGAGTGAATTTTTCCAGTCTTAGCAAATTTTCAATCGCAACGTAGGATAATTGATTTTAATCGTATAATCTCGATCCATGCTTTCTTACGTTTTTTCTACTCTCTAGCACTTTGGAAAAATCTGCGCAAAATCATAAATCGTTCGAATTCCATATTTCACAAAATTAACACAAATCTACGAGAATTCCCCTCGACGCGCGCGCGCACATTTCCAGCATATTTTCAAAGCACATAATGCAGCTGCGCGAATTACGCGCTCATTCCCGTCTCTCACTCGCGCATATCGCACACAACGGAGCTGCCGAGAGTCGAGAGAGAGAGAGAGAGAGAGAGAAAACATAAAAACGTCGACGTCTATAAGTATTACGCGTTTTCACGTTCGCCTCTGCTCTGCATATAGCCTTCCAGCGCGGCGGTACGCACATAATATATATATACACTATATACGAGACACACGCGCTCAACCTTTGCCGCGCGCTGCACTAGACGCCAGACGTACTCGTCAGCGAGCGGCGCAATCCCCCTGACTGCGCTCATGGAAATTTCATGCGAAAATGCCAGACTATAGCGCGGCCGACGCCGCCGCCGCCGGATGAGTACGTGTGGTGCGAGCGCGAAAATGCAAGCCGCGGATTTTCAGCGCCAGAGACGCTCTTTTCGCGCAGCGAGCAGCCAAGCCGGAACTGTATTATCTCTTCTTCTCCAACAACGCAGCGAGAGATGATGCGTATCCTGATATCGACTTCTTGTCTCGATCCGCGCGCGCGATGCCTCCTCCCGTTTTTTTTTCGGTCTGCTCCCTCCTTTTCTCGGAGCTGCCGCGCGCGGCTCCGCGTGTGAATGATGCATTCAAAGCAGAAGTTGCGTTTTTGCAGCTTATTTCGCGCTGGGCTCGCACGGCTTCTTCCGCGAGGGGGAGAGAGAGAGTTAAACACGTGTCGGCCTCAGTGTTGCCGGATATATCTACAGCTGTCTGACTAGAGCCAAGTTTCTCTACTGAACTTTCATGTTGCGGATACCGGACGAATTGTTGTACACGTATACATGTCGATATCTACGGAATAAGCCTATCCATTATTTAAGACACGTTTTGCAAATTTATACGTGCGAGTTTTATGCAAATTCCGCGAACAGGAATTTATTTAAGAAATTTATTTTTAAGGATATTGACCGTATTTAAGCCATGTTTGAGAAAAAACGAACAATTATGAATTTGAGACGACTGCAGTGAAAAAAAATATTGGATGTATCGAGTCAGGGACAAAATTTTTAAGCTGTTATAGTTTTACTTTGATTTATTTTTCTTTCAGTAAAAATGTCTGGTAAAAATCAACCAAACTTTATCCCACGAATGTATTTAATGCACGTAGAGTCTGAACAAGGAGCTGAAGTATGGATGTGTGCCCCAGATAGATCAAGTGTGGCTAGCCTATATTGACGTTTGAATTGCTATAGTTTTAGAAATATAATTTTATAGTTCTGGTGTGTGTGTGTGTGTGTGTGTGTGTGTGTGTATCGATATAATAATAAAAATCATTAATAATGAAAAAAACCTATAGAGTATGAAAAATTAATATCAATCACTCATTTTCACATAAATAAAAATCCATTAACTTTTCATTTCAAAAATGGCTGGAACAAATTGAAAGTGGGGCCATTAAGAAACCAGCAATGAAGCAAACTTTTATTGGCATATCCTGAAAAGTTTTTATAAAATGCATGTAATAACCTATTTATACAAAATTTACTTTTTAGGCGGTACGCGAGATGAAAATTTCTCCCCATTAAATAACCAATTTCTTAACTAAGAAGACATTGACAGGAATTGGCATTTCCAGCTGGTTTCGAAAAATCTAAATGTTTGTCACGTCGTTTCTTCATCGCAATCAATCACTAAATTTTACCTTAGAATATTTTTCCCTACACAGCGAAAATCTGTTTACATTCTCCGCACAGATTGCTTCGGGTTATGTCTACGAAGCGACGTTAGCACCTCTCCACAGAGATTAAATTCTTCCGATTGCGTGAAAGATCAGGCCGCGAGCCAAGGGCGGGAATTTCAAAATGACCGCGTAAAAATTTCAATTCGACGCGCGCTCTACAGCGCGGCCCTTCAGCGACAATCCGGGATTCGAAGAGGAATTTAATTAATTCATATTCACGGATCCGCGCATTTTTCCTAGATTAAAAAGTCCCTTCTGCGCAAAATAATAAAGACTCGCCGCGGCGAGGCGTAAGTATAATCGTCAAAGCGCCGAGTAAGAATCTGCGCCTGACACTCGTTATCGAATGTCTCTTCCACGAAGAGAGGAAGAGAGAGAGAGAGAAGTTAGTAGACTGTAACGCTTGTATTTGTTTGCGCGTAAATAAGTAAGTTTCCGCGAGTTATGCGCGCGGTTGTGTGTTTACATGTGAAAATTCGCGTAGCGCCAATTTAATTTCGTTATTTTTCTTTGCTTTCAGGACGACTCGAGAGCGGTGAAAGCCGGCGATAAGAAGAGGTGGATACACGATCCCAACAGTAAGTTACACATACACTTTTGGCCCTTCCCATTACTCCCTCGCTAATCACTATATACACTCATGTCTACATGTGTAAAACCAGAAAATTTCGGAAACAACTCGGACGGAAAAGTTGCAAAAAATTTTCTTGAAGGCATACCTACCAGACCTGATTTTTCTCGTTCCTTAAGTCATTCTGAAATAGAAAAAACTTGCATACATAACGAATCTTAATTAGGGTATATTTTTTCAGGAGCAAGAATGACTCGAAAAAACAAGAAATATTTAACAAAAAGAGAATTCATAGATTTCTTTCTCGAAAACTATGGACTTTTATAAAAATTTCATTACAGCAAAAATGTTTTAAATTCATGAAAGAATGCTCTGAAATTTGTTCAGATTGAGCCGATATAATTTTTGATTTTTCAAAAATCCAAAAAAATCGAAATTTCGAGAAACGTCCTTAAAAATCTGAAAATATTTCAGCACATTCTTTGATGAATTTTAAGACATTTTTGTTCTAATGAAATATTTTTAAAAGTCCATAGTTTTCGAGAAAAAAATCTATGAATTCTTGTTTGTAATTATTTCTCGTGGAAAAAAGTATACCCTACGATCGGCCATGTACATACGTGACTTTTTTCTCTTTCAGAATGACTTAAGAAGAAAAAACAAGTCTGGTATGGTGCGCCTTCGAGAAAATTTTTTGCAACTTTTCCGTCCGAATTGTTTCCGAAATTTTCTGGATATGCACCTATATGTATACCCCCGGTGTATAATTTAATGCTCGATCGAAGGGGAAAACTCTGCTGCTGCTGCTGTCGGCTCGTTCTCGCTTCGCTGAGATGAAAATTTCGAAGTCGATGTATACGGCCAAAATGTGCAGCTTTCGCTTTGGCCTTTGATGCCGCGCTCGGGGCTTGTGTGTAAACGCAACTTTTTAGTTTTCCGCGTCTGTCAGTAACGCGAAAATGGCCGGCCGCTGTAAAGTTCCGACATTTATTTCGATATTCGGTATACTCCCGCGACCTATGCGCGCGCGCGCGGCTACTGCGATGCCGAAATTTCAATTAGACCGAGAATGCAAAGTTTTAAAAGCGCGCACATTACGCCGCGTGGGCGAAAAATTTTTCGCGCGACGCAACGGCGTTTTCGTGCAATATTCTGAATGTGTGTACAGTTCAATACTCAAAATTTTTTATAGGAAACATCGCGCGTTAGGCGCTTGATGCGCGGTTGTCGGGGTTTTCAACTTTTTTTTTCGTATACGCACGAATGATTGAGTAAAGATTTTTTTTGTGTGCACGTACGTGTAACTGAAAGAGTCTGTACGTAGAAATACTTTTTTTTCAACTATGTGTACTCTATTTTTATATGTAGGCCGACGACTATTACTCGCTATGAATATATATAGATAAAATCAAATTGAATGAACCCCATATTTCTTCAATGATTTATGTACCTTTCAGATTTTTTTTTCTTTTATGTCTCGACGTAAACGTATGTTTTTTTTATGTGTATCAAATACACAGGAAGTCCTGTATTGAAAAAGTAAAATTCTCGGGAAACACTAGGTGTATCCATTCGTAAAACTCATCTTTAAAAGCAACTACAGGATATGTACAGCGAAAAAAAAATGTATAAAAATAAAAATAATCCTTGTATACGGCAGTCCTCAAAAATATACGGCTGATTGTCAGAGAAATAGCATGCTTTTTTGTCATTCAAATTTCTTTACAAAAGAGAAATGTAGATTTTCGAGGAAAGGCACGAGGGTGCGCGAGTTTCTCTTTATTTATACGTGACGAATTTCTCAGCAAATATTGCATTGCTTTGGTAAATGATTACATCAAATATGTATCGTTCGAAAAGTGCATGTAAAAGCTATGATTTTCCAATCATTTGACTCATACGCAAATTGTGCATTTCCAGCTTTTTAACCTTGTGCATAATTAACCAAAAACTGCTTAAAAGAGCCCAGCGCGCGCGACAGTAATGAAAATTGATTTTACGTGTACACTGCGAGCTTCGACATTAATTTAAAATGATTGTTTAACTACTGCGCGAAACATCGTCTGTCCAATGCGTTTAGCAGAGAAGCGCGATTTTTTTCCATTAAGCTCGTCGAGCAACTTTCCAATCACCCGCATCATTCCATAGTCAAAAGACCACCTAATAAACTGTTATAATATACTTGCGAACACAATAAGCCTCTCTACAACTTCTATACCGCGCCGAAATTTAAATAATAATGAATCTCTTTGGCACCGAGCACCACTGCAGTGTACATAGCGAATATATGTGTGGATATAAACGCGCAAAAAAAGCCGGATGGGATAAATGAGAAAACAAATTAGAGAGCGAGAGAAGGGCGGGGGAGGGGGGGGGCGAAGAAACGAAATAAAAAAATACCCGGGAATTTTTCACGGATCTCCAGGATGTGCATTAAACTCTCTCCTCTCTTTTCATCCCCGTTAAAAGGGCCACTCTCTCTCTCTCTCTCTCTCTCTCTCTCGCATCGGGTAATCCTTACCTAGTTTTGTGCAAGCACTACCATACCCCGGGGCTTGGTCTACCACGCACATTTTAATTACTCCCCGCGCGGGGAAAAAAAGGAAGAAAGAGCGAGACTATCGCGCGACGGCTTAAAAAATAAATTTCCCTGCTTTAGCGTGCGCGTAAGCTCCCGCGGTTATTCGGAGGGGCGGGGGGAGCTTCTTTTAACCATCTCTCGCCGCTGCTTTTCCTCTTTTTCTTTCGGCGAGCGCGTTACAACGCCGCCACCGCGACCGCCCCCCGCAGACCGGCAATGCAGTAATGCACTTTCGCTGAGTCGAGCAAGAGGGGGCTTTTTAATTATGCCACTGTTTTCAATTTGCCGGATGTGCGCTCGGTGCCGCGAGTTCTGATTCTCCAACCCCGAAAATAAAGAAAGGGGAGGGAGGAATGTGTAAAGCCCGACGCAGAGGGAGAGAGAGTTGTATAAATAGGAATTATATCGATAATCGGTAAACGGCTGCTGCGGATATTGACGCGTATATGAGCGTATCCAGGAAATTTCGGAAACAGCTCGGACGGAAAAGTTGAGAGAAATTTTTTTGAAGGCACACCTACCAGACCTCTTCTTTCTTGTTCCTTAGGTCATTCTGAAAGAGAAAAAGCTCGCGTGCACGGAAAATCTTAGGGTATATTTTTTTCCGGAGCAAAAACGACTCCGTAAAACGAGAAATAATTAAAAAACAAGAATTCATAGATTTTTTTTTCTCGAAAACTATGGACTTTTAAAAATATTTCATTAGAACAAAAATGTCTTAAAATTTATCAAAGAATACTTTTGAATTTTTTCAGATTTTTTACGACGTTTTCCGAAATTTCGATTTTTTTGGATTTTTGAAAAATGAAAAATTGTGCCAGATCAATCTGAAAAAATTTCAGAGCATTCTTTCATGAATTTTAAGACATTTTCGTTGTAATGAAATTTTTATAAAAGTCCATAGTTTTCGAGAAAAAAATCTATGAAATCTCTTTTTGTTAATTATTTCTCGTTTCTTCGAGTCGTTTTGCTCCGGAAAAAATATACCCTAAGATTTTCCGTGCACGCGAGCTTTTTCTCTTTGAGAATGACCTAAGGAATCAGAAAAAACAGGTCTGGTAGGTGTGCCTTCAAGAAAATTTTTTGCAACTTTTCCGTCCGAGTTGTTTTCGAAATTTCCTGGATATACTCATATATATAAATGCAAGTATATAATGTCTGTACCGAGAGTATTATGGGTCAAGATTTTACGTGTGCAGCTCCCGGGAAAACGAGTATATAGTTGCAGTAAAATCGAGGATTAATGATAGTCATCAATATTGTTAACAGATTCTCTCGAATAAATAACATCGAGCGATATATCGTGTATATTACGAAATGATTGATATAGGATCGAGTATGGGATATATAGGTTGGAGCATAAAGCCAAAACTTTGTTTGAAGTACGATACGTTTGACTTCTCCAACAATTTTTTAATCGATTTATCGTTTTATATATATATATCGAAGCCTGGTTTCGAATCAGTACGTGACAGTCATTGAATTACTAAATTTTACATAGACATCGTTATTACATGTTTTTTTATGTTTACGTTTTGAGCTTGGAATTATAGGAGATTCATGTATTCGTACATGTTTTTGAAAAAGAGATATACATAATAAAAAATAGGTCAAAATAAGTTTTAAAACTGCAATATCCAAAATACGATTGTTTTTCGACGGCGTTCATTGGTTCACCAAAACTAATAATGCAAAATCGATCAATTGTGTTTATACGTATACACACACAATGTTCGACGGAGACGGTCACTCCCGGGATTGATTTATCTTCCGCCCGAGTTATTTCTATAACTCTCCGCGCTATTTCTGTTATACGTCTTAGCCTGTCGTATAAGCGTCGTCGCGATTCTCGTCACGTATCCTGCGCCGTAGAGATTTCGCACGCGCGATCGTAGCGAGACTTTTTACTTAATTTATTATTGAATCTCGCATAAAACTTTCTCTCGAGTCCCCTCGCCATCTATCTCCACCTAAGCATAATTGAGCGGCAACATACACTCGTATGTGATGAACTTTTATTTATTCTCTTTTGATAGAAAGAAAAGCTTTAAATCTAAAAATTTTTTTCGTGAGCTGTAATGCTCTGGGCTCTGTAAGCATGGGATTTTCTTGCGTTTAAAGGACTAAGGAAAATGTCGAAGGAATCAATGAAAGGATAGAACATAGTACGTTTCAGAAAACTTGTAACAAAATATTTTTACAAAGGTGCAAAATACAATTTCTTGCCCTGATTGCTGAATCTAAGGCTGTAAAATTGAATTCCCGTGTGTTATGGACATTATTTAAGGGGATGTCGCAGCCAAAGTGACCGTTTGTGACCTCATTGTTTTCCTTACATGCTTTTCAATTCATACTGTCAAAAATGAGATTGGTAATTGCATAGGCTACCTCGGAACACAGAGTTTTTGTTGATTCAGTTAGTGAAAAATGTAATATTATTAAAAATAGTAATTAAATGTGACGGTCGTCTTACTCTTCCATCTCGCGATGTATTTCTCATTGTTTATAAAAATAACACAAAATTAGATAAACACGAGATTTACTAAACGTAAATAATTATAATAACTATTTTGGAACACTGCGTTTTTATGTAGTAAACAAGAGTAAGCACTTATTATTTATGATCGAATACAATTTTTGAGGTTATGTAATACCTCATTTGATTTGCATTGGCTTCGATATCCCTTTAAGTATAAAATTTCAAATACTTTTAAAACCGGAAAGAAAAATAGATACTACATTCATTGACATCTGCCAGTATAAAAATTATATATTTATGCTTCAAAAAAAAAAAACTTTGAAATCATACTCCACTACAGAGCAACGCTCTAAACTAAAAATACCCCCAACGTTATCATCAATACATAAAATTCAATATTCTGTAATCAGAAAGTCTCGATTTCCAGGGATAAAAAATTTCTCGCGCATCCAGCTTTACGATTTCTAAAAAAAATATTATCCATCCTCTCTCTCTCTCTCTCTCTCTCTCTCTCTCTCTCTCTCTCTCTCTACGCGAGCCGATAAATCATGTATTTAAATCGCGAGCTTTATAGCTTCCAATGTACAGCCCCCCGCGCAAAAACGTCAGAGAGTACGCGAAAGACCCGTTAATACCAAACTTGTAATGGGCTATTCACGCATATAATGAATAGTACGGGGAGGAGAAGCCGGAATTAATTTCTGAAATCGCGCGCTCCGAAAGCGAAGAAAAAAAAGCTCTCTCTCTCTCTCTCTCGCCAATAGCAAGAAGATCAAACGTCCGAGTTTCAATACACAGATTGACTCGACTGTGAGCAAAGTCGAGCGTAAACGAGTATAGCCCCCCCCCCTCCTCCCTCCTCTCGCCCCACACCCGTTCAATCGAGAGCTTAAAGCTTTGCAGCCGCGTTTCAATGCACACAGCGCATAGTCTCTCTGTAACAGTATAAGTACAGCGTTGCAGCGTCGCCGCGACGATTGAGAATTGTTTCAGCCAAGTTTCGGCCAATGGATGAACGTTTCCCTAAAACTGACACTATATACGTACACACAGAGCCACCCCCGCGCGCGCGCGCGCTATCAGTCCTCGGCATTATATAGCCCTGTTTCAGAGACTCGGCGCAACGAGAGGGTGTCCCTCGAGTACTTACAACGCGCCATGTACCCCCTTCAACGAGCGCTTCATCGAAGCCATTTGATTCTCCTTGTCGTCTCTCTATACCAGCTACTGTGCATATATACATGTATACGTGTGCATCGCGGTTGCCCTCCTTTATCTCCCTCTCTCTCTCTCTCGCTGACGCGGACGTATATAGGTATATACGCGTGTGTGTGTGTGTGTGTGTGTGTGTGTGTGTGTAAAATATATAGATATATAGATAGACGAGAGAGAGTTTATATTTATTTCAACGATTTTCCTGAATAGCGCGCGCGCTCGCGCCGAAAGAATAAAACTCGTCCGCGTGTTATATAGATTCGCTGATGAAACGCAAAGAGCTGCCGCGGACTGCAGCATTGAATACACGTAGTGTGTACCGACGCCGCGGCGGCGGCTGCGGCGTAATTTGCCATATAATTCCGCGCGCGGCTGTTTTGCTGGCGGTCTGCTGCTCCTGCTCTCCGTTCCAAGTTTGCGCAGACGTACATCGATGCAAATAGCGTCCAATTAGCGGAGGGGGGGGGGGGGCTTAATTGGTGGCGATACGGAAAAAGTGCATCGCGCGATCCGTATACACATATATATATATTCTCCCTTTCCGCTGGTGGCCTACATTTTTTTGGCACCATCCGGAATCCAGAGCTCGCTTCAGAATTTCCAATTGCTCGAGATTGCATGTTTTGCTCTCTCGCGTATAATTACGTTGAGAGATCTTTCCTTATTCATATTTTTTTTTGTGTTTGGGGTTATATGTAGGGAGTGTGCCGCCGCACCGCCTCGACTATGTGTGCTTTACCGAGGAAAAATGAACTTTCTAATCGAAGATTATTTTACGCGTTATTGTCACGATACGTTTGCGATTGGGTAGCAGTGTGCGATTAAGAAATAATGCGCGCGCGAGTAGATTGAAAATTATGCTGCGGGAAACACGCTATGATTTTTTTTCCGATCAGTCGTACGTTATTTTTATTTGTTGCGTATAGGATTAAACTATCTATTCGAATGGATAGTTTCCCAGGAATTTGAGAACTTTGAAAACTTTGAAAACAATTGAATTTTTCTCTTCATGAAATTTAGAAGTAGAAATAGAGAGAGAGACGAATACAATAGCAGGGTAATAATAAGTTATTAATGATCGTATAATATTCCAGAAATATTTTTAGTTTCTAAGAGTTTATACTTGATAACTTATTTATTCTTTTTTTTTATCATATTACTTTTGTTTATTATCAAATTTACATACTACATTTTAAAAATATAAATTGACCATCTATGAATTTTTGGATTATGCTACCACATTTTATAGGAATATTTTATAGACTATACTGGAAATTAGATATAAAGATGTTAGAACGATTTATTCAAAATTGCATAAAGTGGGTCTTTGGTAGTCGTAAATACTGGACAGTTCCATAAAATATGATTTATGTATCTTCGATATCAGGTGTTTATGAAGACTGAGAGAACATTGCATAATAATGACAACGAATACTATTGATCGCGCACAATATTTGCACTAAGTTTGTGCGTTTGATTCATAGTCGATGTTTACTGTATAATACTGGGAGAAATATTTCAGATTTTGATATTAACATATTTTTATATTTATTTTTATATAGTTCCTTCTTTTTTGTACCAAAACGCAAGTATAAAATTAGGAAAAATATTACTATTAAATGAAAAAAATTTTTTTATAGAGCACCATTGAAAAAAAATTTCGTTTTTTTCTGACCAGTTCTTGTACAGAAAAGTTACCAATTTGCAGAGTATATTATACCACTGTTAATCTGAAATAATATTGTTAATAATGTGAATATTATATAAAACTACATTTAAATTTTTCATGTTGAAACGTAATTACCAAGCCTTAAATCGGTGAAAATATTTCCAGTTGATAGACCAATACCAGACGTAAGATACATTGTGGAAAATATGGTGTGCTATAAGAGCTAATGCGAGTTTATCCCGAGACTCTCGTACTGCAAACTCTACACTCTCTGTATACTGTATAATAATTTTCCTATTATTAAATCGTTTCAGATGAACTATGTCGTCCACTAAACTGCAAGAAGTCGGAAATTTGTCTTCTCGAGGATGCATTCACAGCAGTCTGCGTTTCCAAGAAGGAATTGCACAAGTCAAGGTAATAGCGACTGAAAGTAATCCTTAAATTTCAAATTAATTCTCATTTAATTCGATAACTAATTTCATGCATACATCCACCACAATCGATATCGCAATACACAAAGTTGGAAAATTTCAGATAAAACTTTATATTTTTTTGAACATGTTTGTTTTCAACATTTTTTAAAGATATTTCCAAGTAAATATCCAAACTTGAATATTTTACTAAAGAAAATTATACATTCCTTCCAAATTAATGTTATTCTATATTACTATTTTTTTAAGTGTACACTTTTGCGAATTCTGACATTAATATTAGATTTCCAGGCTTTGAAATTCCGGCAAGTTGAAAATGAAAAAAATGATTTTTATAAGAACTAATTCCCTTTCGAATTGAATAAAAATACAAATTGTCTCGAAGTGATCTTATGAACCCGATCAATAAATTATTAACGTTTTCTTCTTCCAACATTATAATTGTTTTTATCCGAAATGATTCAGAAAAAATAAAAAATGAATTCTAATTTTGAGTCCAGAATTTGAATTCAGAAAAAATAAAAAATGAATTCTAATTTTAAGTCTAAAATTTGAAAGGACTTATCTCAGATATATACCAAGTTAAGTACATAATCGATTAGGATTTTTTGAAGTGAAAGTTTAAATCCATACTTTGCAAGTCGGCCGAAAGTGGTCTTTTTAAAACTTTGATAAAGCCTTCAGTGCTTTTAATACCTTCTGGTTATGATCCGAGGTATTATCTGAGCGTCTCTTATAACGGCGCGCCGTTTTGAAGCTGTAAACGAAGACGAAATTCGTTTTATAGCATTGTTTTCAATAACATTTCCTCTCGAGCTTTTCATCGCGATAATATATACGGCACATTGAAAATGCGCTCAGCTTAGCGTAAACGGTCTAATGTTACTGTAAAAGTCGTTTACTGCTGTAGATTGTTAAATTTTTATAAAATTAGAATAAGTTTTTATTTATTAATATAAATGAAATTAAGGGACATTAGCAAAAAGTGTTCATCTTAATTTGCGTTTAACTATAAATAATAGATATAAACTAAAAGACAGTTGAAACAAATGCATCTCAGTTATGAATAATCTTCTTTGAATGTGAGCATCAAATAATATAAAAATAATGTAAAAAAAATTTTGTAAAAATTTTACACATTACTTTCAAATTAATGCTCTAATTTTGTAAATTACATTGATCTTTCTACGCTCACTTCTTCACAAAATGCCAGACGCACAGTAATTCTGCAATACTCGCGTGAGAATGCAAATATTCAATAATTCTTCAACGCATTACTTAAACAAACGAAGAGAGCCGCGCAAGAACAAATCCGACTGGCAAAAGGATCCATTATACATTCCTTTCAATTATTTTGGCCGATCAACGTCAACTTCCCATCGAAACGTATACCTCTTGAACTTTTAACAATTCAGCGGCGGCGGTTAGCATCGGCTCCGTACACTCACGCAGCTGGACACTCGATTACACAACGAGAGAGTCGGCGCTTCCTTAGCGACGGATTAATCGGAAGCTTTTCTCGAATAACATTGTCATTACACGAGATTAGCCCGCATTCAAGTTGGCTCTCCCCTCCGCACACCTGCCTTTCTATACAGAGCTATATATATGAATTCTATGTAGCTCGATAGACCCGAGCGTGTATACAGATATATATCTGTACGCGCGTCGAGAACTTCCTATAACAGCTTTGCCGGTACATAAAGCATTCATTCGAGGACTGTCATTTCAAATTCCAATTTCCTCTGAATTTCGATCGCAGGGCCGTGGTGGTCTCCAAGTCTCGAGCAGCTGCGCAGCGCAAGATGCAGCAGCAGCAGCAGCAGCGAACGGATAGCTCGGTTGACGCTGAGGATGACGACGCATTCTTCGACTCCGAGGACGACGACGAAGACCAAGACGAATCGAAGTAAGTTCGCCGCCTCCCCCCCATCGATTCCGCATTGTTTTCCCGCACTGTCTCGCGTCGGGGCGATATTTCAGTGCCCGATTTTAAAGTTTTATTCGGCGCCTCCTCGGCTACGCTGTCTCTGCGCCGTCTCTATTGAAAATATAAACTTGTGCTTTCGAACTTGAGGCGGGTAAGAGTAACTGGTTTGTACACGTAAGTGTTTTTTTTTTGGGGGGGGGGGATATGGATTCTCTTAATTTGAAAGTCGAATGGTGGTGTTTCCAAAAGTTGAAGCTGCAGCGGGGATTTTGGGATCGTCAATATTATTCGTTCTTTCGAAAGACTGGTATATCGCGCGGATCGATTTGATGAAAAATTTTACGGCTTTATCGGGTTAATGTTTAATGGATGAGCTGCATTAATGCTTTACCACGAAAAACTATTTTAACTTGGAGTGATGCCAAATAGTTAATAAATATTTTTTAGCTTTGAGCCTTAGTAATTTAATCGTACACTGAGAAAGATGGTATAATAAGAACTGCTATAGCTCTACTAAAAATTACTAAGATACTTAGTAAAATTTCCTTTTAACGAATTTTGCTATGTAACATAGTAATTTTGCTTTCTCAAAGAGAAAGTTTTGTAACGGTGCAAATTTTGAAATTGAAAATTCCGGTGAATTTTCACGGTTTACGTGTTTTTCAGTGAAAAAAATATGTTTTTAAAAATATATCTATGTATGTACGTGCGCAAAGTTTGTCTAGACCATATCTCTGGAACGAATCCATCGGATACACTAAATTTTGTGTGCAGAATGATTGAGTCCCAACTTAGATCCTATTAGAATTTGGAGACAATTGGCTACTATTTACCGCACTTTTTTAGAATTTATACGAAATTTTGATATTTTTTTCAAAAAACTACATTTTTCGTCCATGTATACCATAGATGTACAAAATCTAATCCTATATTCTGAAAGATCATTAAATTTAAAATTATACTGTTGGCTTTTAACGGCCACGCGGACATTTCACAGTTAAATGATGTTTTGATTTGTACAAGACGTAAAATTAACTAATTATTATAAAGAGCAACATATTCATATGTAAAAAGATCTGCTCTTTCCGTATCTGAGATCAGATTAAATAATTTGGCACCAAAAATTGAATATGGCCCCGTAAACACACCTAAAATTCAAGTATCGGCTGTTCATTTTTTAATTTAATTTTGCCTGCAAAATTGAATTTTTGCTTTTTCAAAAAAGCTCAAAATCAATTTCATATATTTATAATTCACAATAATTTGCAATAGTAAACAGTTAAAGAAACGCATTTTCTTTAAGAAAGCATACTGCTACTCAGTTAGCAGCAATTTTTTATATGTGCTCGTATAATATTTATTAAGAAATCAAACCGTTTTTATTTTTATTCTAATGAATTTTCTCACAGTTGAAGATTAAAACTCTGATTATTATGCAACATAATAATTTTTGCTAGAAATTCATAAAATTTATTAATAAAGATAAAGTGTCACGTCCGTATATATTTTAAGTTCGTGATTCCTTCACACATGTTGTGTTTAGGTAAATGGACAACGTTCTCGATTACCATGCTAAAAAAATTTTATATGTTAATTTAATTATTTTCATATTAAAAAAATATAATAAATTAAATAACCCATGGATGGATAATTAAATAATAATAATAATAATAATAAATAAATTTTTAAATCTTTCAAACATGATAAAAATTACTAAGTTACTTGGTAAAATTTTTTAAAATGAAAGTATGTCCCCTCCGAAGAAACTTAATAATTTTTCGTAGAGTTCTAGCAATATTTATTATAAGATTTCTCTCAGTGTAATTAAGTACATTGTTCCGGGATTGGCGTTAATATTAAACAGTTGGGACAATATCAAATCTATTTAAGTAATCTAACTAATGCTTTAAAGTATATAACAATATAGTAATTTTTTCATTAATCATCATATACAACAAAGTATGTACAACATATATATACCTATATTTACTCACGCGAGAAAATCAGGTCGTCGTGAATAGCAAAATTTTCACTGTGCAGCAGGCGCGTATATATATACACAATTTGAGATGCGCATAGATCGAAAAGAAAATTTTTCGCTTCTCACGTACGCACGTACTACATGTATACATGCATGCGAATCGCAGGTGCCAGGAGTGCGCCGTCTTGAAGCCGATATTCCTCTGCGGAAGCGACAATCGCACCTACAGCTCGCCCTGTCGCCTGGAATATCACAACTGCATTCATCACACTTCCGTTCGTGTAAACTGCACGGGTTTCTGCCCCTGCAAACGTAAGTATACGCGTACACGGTACACACCGAGCACACGTGCGCGCACAAAAGTGCACGTACACCTATATATATATACGTATATGTATTAAACGTACAAAGCCCCGCAGCATCGCGAGATCTCTCGCCCTCTCTCGACTCGTGCTTTCCACCCACTTCTCTCTCTCTCTCTCCGGCCCCTGAATAATTAAAATCAAATTATGTCCGACAAGCGCGCGCTCCGCGGAGTTTGAAAATAAAATTTGTTATTCAAACGCGTTACACTGCGAGCTCTATTTTTAAAAATTACCAATTCTCCCGCGCGCGCTCTGTGCCCCCGCGCAAGCGCACTATATTTATATACATCCACACGTGTGTGTGTGCACACACGCGCGTGCGGTGCTCGACGGCAAGTCTGCGCTACTTTAAATTTCAAATTTATATATCGTCGCTTCGTTACGCGGGCACTTTTACATGCCAGTTTTATCAGTTGTCGCGTTACGCCGTTGTGTCCTCTCTCCGGACTGTGACTCCGTTCTCGCTGCTGTCTTGTCAAACGCGCGCGAGTATAAATTGAAGCGATTCCGAATTGGATTTTTCCGTCGACGCAATTTTTGCGCAACCGCGTCAAACGTGTTTAAGCGTAATTGTCCGGGCGTTGCGCTCTTGCTTCCCGGTCTGTGTGTGCGTGTCGTGTGCGCTTGTCGGTGCAGTGGATCGAAATTTTCTTGGGGTACGAAGCTCGAGCTGCCTCGTTGCGGAGAAAATGTGCTCGAGTGGCTCGGTGATTACGTGTAATTTAATGTATTGCTATTTTTTTTTTGTTTTCTCGTTATGCGCCAACTTTGAATTGAGTCGAAGGTACGTATATTTCGCGAGAAAAACTTTGGTAGAAATTTTGCTGTAAAATATGGTGGGGCTATCATAATGACGTCATAATTTGTGGCGAGTATTATTATAATATAATGTAATAATCATGACTAATCGCATTATGTTACCATAATCATATTATAATCATAATTGATCGTATTATAAATTCATTGATCATATTATAATTATTCACGTTTACGTTATCATATATATATACTCAGAATCGGATAAATCTTGTATTATAATCATAATTGATCTTATTACAATCGTAATTGATCATATTATAATCATAATTGATCATATTGTAACCATAAGTGATCATATATCATAATTGATCGTATTATTGTCAGAACTGGGTATATTAAATTATCTAGATCATATTATAATATCATCACTGATCATATTATAATATGCTGCATAATATAATTGATTGTGATTATACTTTGTACTAATGCGAGCAGGGTTTATAATGAGATTGTAGACTATATTATGATTATTCAGTATAAAACATAGCATATTATTATCATAATAAACCCGATACTTTTTTCTACCAAGGAATCGTGGATTTTCTGAAATTTTCGTCATATTTTTATTCAATCCTAGAATTCAATTACACAAATTAAAGAGAACTTTTGGGTTTTGTCCCGGGAGATAAAGGAATTTCGATCCAGAGCATTGAAAAGCATAAAAATAAATCCAAGTTCCCGATTCCGATGCCGTATTTTCGCCTAATGTTCACATGAAATATGTATACGTACATAGCCCAAGTATACTTACTCAATATTTGCGCATAGAGCCGTGCACCGCTAAAAAATTCCAACATAAACCATATTTTTTGAGAAACGCCGTTCTCGAAGCTATATAACTCCGGCATCCATAGTTTTTTAAACAGCAGTTGAAATATATCGCATTCCAAATGGATTTGGAGATACGGCGCTCGGGAAGCTATACTTTCAAGATGGGATGTAGAAACTTTCAACATACACTTCTTCCATATATTCAAGCGTCAATATTTGCTATATATACTCGGGTTCTATCCAAGTTATTCTCGAAAATAAACTATACCCGCAAAGTAAACTATATACGTCGGATTTGTTTATACACACCGCCGCGGGAGTACATATTAATTATCAAAATATGAAGATAGTGTTTTTCTTCCGCGAAATCCGCGCCAAACGAGAAAATCAATATATTAAAAAAAAACAGAACTCCGCTGGATAATTAAGCGAAATACGATACACCTCGCGATAAAATTTGCATACATATACGTATATGTGTATATATATACTATACACGCATTGCCCGGATTATCATTATTAACGTATTTAGCATTTCGAACGCCGCGTGTTCCAGATTCCGACAGCCATCACCAGAAGAAACTGCAGCTGCAGCGGCAAAAGTCCCTGCTGGGCAAGAGCAAGAACAACCGTGACATAACTCTCACTCCCCGGGATTTCAATTACGACAATCATCATTACCAATATCTCAAGTATTCGAAGCGGGCCAAGGCAAGTTTCTCTCTTTCGCCGATTTTCGCTCCTTATACGATCGTATCAACGAGCAATTCGCCTTACTCTCTCCCCCCCCCCCCTCTTCCTCTTCCACTTCGGCCCCACACGACACTATCGTCGAATGTTCGATCCGAGAAATTTCCATTCCGAGACTATTCCCTGTTTGTAGCTGTGTGTCGAATACTCTAAAAAAAAAAATAAAGTTTTCTTTGGTCTAGGATTCGAAAAAAAATTTTTTAAGCTAGAGCTTTCGGATTGGTGCGACTTTCTTCTGTGAGCCAAAAGACGATAAAAAATGCCGAGAAACATGTGGAACATGGAACATAGGAATTTAATACGGGGAGGAATGTGGAGAAATAATGGAAAATCGATTACTCAGATTTTTGTTATTAATTTATTAATTCAGTTTATTTTGTTTTTAACGCGGCTATAGCTTTTATCAAAGCATCGAATCTGGAGATATTTTTTTGTACATTAAAGCCTTTTTGTTCCACTTTACCAGAGTGTAATACGAAATTTTATTTGTGCCTCCAGTATTTTATCGTATTAATTATTTGTAAAAAAAAATAAACAATTTTAATACTTAAAATAAAAATAAAAAGTAAATAATTTTTTGTATAAAAAACGTGAAATAACGCAGAAATATGTTTGTCAGTAACTTTTCCCATGTTCCTCGGAATTTTTCATCATCTTTTAGCTTACAGACGAAAGTCAAAAAAAAAAGAAAATTTCCTCAGTTTTTTTCCAGAGAATTCAACGTATACGTATACAATACCCAGACATTCGGAATCGCGCGTCTCGACGCTTCGACATAACAATTTCTCTTTTCTTTTCGCGCAGGGCCAGAACGGACTGAAGTACGAGGAGAAGCAGCACCTGATGAGCAACGAGGTGATGGAGAAGACGATGCCGCCGCTCAAGTCGACGTACGGCTCGTCGCAGACGCGGGGCAGCCTCGACTGTCCGAGCTCCTCGAAGCCGGCGATGGCCAATCGACTCCTCGACTGGTTCTCCGTCGTCATGGCCGACTCGAAGCATCGGCGCCAACATCCCAAGCCCAGAGGTACGGATATACATTTCCGCGACGACGACGACGACGACGACGACGACTTCGTTTGCTCCTCGTCGCTCTCCGACCTATATACAGCCGTGTACACCGTTGGACATATATATACGCGGAGCCGGACAAATAAATCGCCCTGCTGCAAATGGGATGTCATTGTGTGTGTATACGTGGAGGGGGGAGGGAGGGATATATATAAACGTTGGAGGCGGCGGTTGAAATGAGAAATCGCGCTTTATCGGCTCTCTCGCCCGCTCGTTTTATCGCTTTATTTTCGCTGGTCGCGGAAACGTTTCTTCTCTCTCTCTCTCTCCCTCTGTATTGTGTGAGCTTTGGCTTTTCCTTGGGAAATGGATGTGCGCGAGGGAAGGAGAAACGCCTCTCGGGTACACGGCTCTCGGATCGTTCGACGGTATATATAACGTTGTTTTCGCAGCGTTTGCCTTATATTGCGCTTTCTTGGAGAAGATTTTTCGAAAAATTTTTTATCCGGTCGACTCGACGATCGCACAGGCGCTCGATGCCGAGGTTGAATTTTAAACAAAAAAAAAAAAAAAAATTCTCGCAATTAACAGGTCACTTCCCGATCGGCTGCCAGAGCGAGGTGAGATGGATGTTCGGGCATCTGGACACTGATAGCGACGGAAGGATTTCCTTGTCGGAGCTTTACGGACTGGAACACGACCAGAACGAGCCATGCCTGAAGCCGTTCCTCGACGCCTGTGACGTTGACGGGTTCGTTTGTTATTTCCAGAGATTCTGCATGATTACCCTCTCATATATTACTTGATATATATATGCGTACACGTTGGCTCGATAATCTGCTACTGCTGCTGCCGCGACGTTTTCCGCTCGCGCGGATCCGTGTGCTGCTGGCTGATTAATTAAGCTCAGACTCGTGTAATTCATTAGTTCAGCGGCAATCGAATCGCCGGTTGTTCTCTCCTGTCCGATGCGACTCTTCTCGATTGACGCGCAAGTTTCAATCGCAAATATGTGCATGTAACCGATATTTTCGTACCGAATGAAAAAAAAGGAAACTGGACAAAATCAATATTTTCATAGATTTTTCATAGTTTTTTGTCTCAGTGGACGTACCATCCACTGAGCTGTTATTTTGCTCCTGTCACTGAAATCAATGTTTAAATAAAAACGTACGATAAACGATGACATGTAAATTATAATCTGCGCATTTTCAAAATAGCCCTCAGTCAAAAATTAGTGTTTTCCTCAAACGACTCAAGTCAGTCAGAACCCTTCGAATGCATGTCACTTAATGTTCTAATCAACGTCAAATTTAAGTTGGGAGAGCTCCTGCGTGAGCCAACCGATTACCTCAAAGTTTTCTATTCAGGGCGAAAATACTCGTCGGTATATATACGTTTTTGTGTCAATTAAGTCATCGCAACTGCAGTAAAAACAAGAGTAACTCCACTGAGTAAAAAGTGATCGATTCAAATTATCCTCAACTTTATCCTGTCAAAAAATTTGAAAAAAAAAATATTGACTTCATCCCAGACACTTGTCCGCGAACATTGAATCTGGTGAAAATTCCGGGCTCGTCACCCACCTGCCATTTTTAACTCTAACCGCCCCGTCCCGAAAGCAAAGCAAAGAGCCCCAACGTCTCTCATCTCCACAGCGACATCTTCGTGAGCGGACCCGAGTGGTGCGGCTGCTTCTCAAAGGCGGAGCGGCCATGCGCGGCGGTGCGCAAGAGGTCGTCGCCGGAAGTGGCGCCCAACTGCGACTCCCGGGGCTACTACCAGAGCACGCAGTGCCACCGGGGCTTGGGCCTCTGCTGGTGCGTCGACCAGCACGGCATCGAATTCGCCGGCACACGTGTCCGGGGCTCCAAGCCCGACTGCGGTCAGTATATTACACGTAGCGCATACAGCGCATCCTACTCGCTTACATGTGTATGACCAATTCTCATTAGAAAAATTTTATTTTTAAGAGTGCTCCACCTTTTTGTAGCAAGTCCGACAAATTTAGCAGCGCCCCCAGACTACACCTCAATCTTTTTGTGTTATTTTAACAAAGTTAATAAAAGAAAAATGAGTCTAACTGAGTTTCACCGCATGCAGTAGGTATCTAAGAATGTGGTAAAATTATTTTTATAGCATAAAAGTCAAAATTAAAATTTTATTTCGTCGGATAAATTTGTATGACTTGCGGAGACTTTGAGAATCGCATTTTGATTTTGTCCGACGAAATACGTCGTTATTATTATATTTTATTAAATACAATTTTTTTTAAAACGTTCTTTGATATCTAAGGCAAGTGGCGAAACTCGATTTGTTGAGTTAAAGTTAATCAATTAATTACAATAAACAAAAAACGTTTTTTGAGGTAGGTGGCGTAATGATCGCGCGGTGGAGCACTCTTAAAGCTAGAGGTTTTGGACCTATAAGACTTTCTTTTGTAAGCCAAAAGATAGCCAAAAAAGTGCAGAGGAACGTGGGAAAAGTTACTAGTAACCATATTTCTGAGCCGTTGTACGTTTTTTTTTTGCAAAAAATTCATGCGTCGAAATACGGGAATAATGACAACTACGAATGTTTCCGAGGTATAAATAAAATTTCAAATTACACCACAACAAAGTACAACAAAAGAGCTTTAATTTAAAACAAAATATGCCCAAATTCGATGCTTTGATCAAAAGTGATGTCCGTTTGACAAAAAAAAGTAAATAAAAATCCGAATAGCCAATTTTCTTTTTTTTCCTATACCTCCCCATGTTAAATTCTAATGTTCCATGTTTCTCATGTTCCTTTGCATTTCTGACTATCTATTTGATAACAGAAGAAAGTCTAATTGGTCCGAAACCTCTAGCTTTAAAAAAAATGTTCGATTTCTGGACCCCCGAAAAGTGCATTTTTCTATAAGAATTGGTCATATATGAGTGATTTGCAGAAAAGTGGCGTATGGCATGTCGCCACCCCCTGCACTGCCTTATTTAAACTTTATCGAATTCGCAATTACACAAAACTCTTTTATTAAATTTACTTAAAAAGTGAGGTTGTATATTTGAGTCACTTTATTAAGTGTGTACTAATGGTTGTAGTAAACGTAGCTAAAATGTCACCTCCGTAACACATCGGCAAACAGAACGTCGCTAATGAAAACACTGCAGGGCTTTGAATATGCAACTAGGCTTTCGTAAAATATAGCAATTTGTTAAAGGAGGATATAATTTACAATTTTCTTTAGAAATATCTTTTTTATATATACATGAATCCCATTATATTCAAAATTTAATTTTCGCATTTTCAATTTTCCGTCTATTTTCGGCCAGTAAGTCAGTCTATAGACATCACTGCTGTCAATATTATTTAAAGCTTTGTAACCCTAATTGAAATTTTTCCATGCGATTTGAATTTTGCAGTATGTCAAAACTTTTTTTTTGCATGGATTTAATGTCGTAAAAACAAAGTCACCTCCGAAGCCCTTGTTATTGCAGTGATAAGTACATGCTATTCGCTACCTAAATATAGCCAAAACGTAAATATAAAGCCGAATGAGTACCTATAAAAGGACGTTTGATTATCTTGCAATGGCTCTTCGCACCGTAACCATAAGTGCGCAAATGTCACCTCCCTAACAAATCCAGGAATTTCCCTCCGTTAATCTCATGGAAAAAATTTCAATAATAGTCGCAGCTGTTTCCGACCAAGTATATGCCATTTTTCTGCAAATCCTCCCATACACCATACACACACGGCGCAAGCCAGCGTCTCGCGCTTCTCGCTAATGCCGCATTCTCCTGCCGGCGACGAGCCGATAATGCCCGCTCTCGCTCGGCTGTACACAGACTGCGCGGCCCCCCCCGGCCGTAATGCGATTGCGGAGGCCGCGTCGTAAAGATAGCGCGGCGCGGCTGACCGAGCGCGGATGTTTCTACTGCGCTCGGCGGCCAGCCCTCTCCGGGAACAGCCATTTCAATGCGCGAAGATCGCGTGCGGCCGAGTCGCTCTCGCGGAATTGAAATGGCCGATGACGTTATACTTTTCATCGGTTCGATTGGCCGATTTAACGCTGTGTGTACACGCTACGGACTGCGCGGCGCAGCGAGATTTTCATCGGATGTCCGCGACAGCGAGCCGATTGCTTTCGTCGATCAGCTGTTTTATCGCGATGCCGCGGGTCGAGCTCTGCGCGTGTGTGTGTGTATCGATTTTATTCGTTGTAAGCTAATCGAAAGCGCGTATACGAATTGCCGTATCCGTTATTGTCGTCGAGTTTGCGTATGTGCATACACTGGATCGGTATATAGAAATATATACGCGAAGACTGTTATAGGTTTTGCCGAAAGACCTTCGCGATTGCAGTCGAATCTATGCAAATTGCAGCGAAGGTCTAGTTTTCGACCTTTATTAATAGGGGCAAAACTACCAAATGCCCGCGTATCACGAAGCCCTCGAAATGTGCATATAAGTGACGCTCGCGGCGCCGCGTGCGCGTGTATTTCTAAATATCAAACAACCGCAGTAATTTATCAGAGTAATTAATTGCTCGGGCTGCGTTGAGTCGGGGGAAAATTAATTATTTTATCCATAATTCATGGTATAAGCAAACGCAATGTATCGTATTCGAGTATCTAAAAGTGCATTTCCATTAGATTAGCGTAAACGTGCGAATATAAGCGGCTAAAGAAAATTAAGTCGGATAAAGGCTTTTAATTAATGTTTCTACGGGTACGTATAGGCTCTGCCCTTCTCGGTATAATTATTATGGTATTAAAACTTTGCATTAATTCGTCGATCTCGCCAACGCAGTAGAAAATGTTAAATGAGTTCAATAAGTAATACCTTTTTTCATCCGTTCGTTCAAAGTCAAACTTTTCGTTTGATCAATTCTCGCGGCCGGTTATATGTAAGAAGAAATCGCGGAATCAATCTCCAGTGCGCGAAAGTTTATACACACACGAGATTGGAATAAATTGATAATTTTCAAAAGCTGTATATTTATTGTGCGGGAACAATCGGTATTACTCGCAGTGGGTTTATTTGCAAAATTTGTCGTCGAGGCCGAGATAGACGCACTATGGTTTTGAAGGGCCCATAAACGAGTTTACAGCTTGCTTGTGTTCCGCAGTGTCCCTCCCGAACTTTATGCTATATATATCGCCGCTGCGCAGCCCGCAATATCTCTTAAGCTAAAGAAAACTTTATAACGCTGCTCGTAAAGCGTCGAAAGACACTGATGGCTAATCTCAACCCCAATGTGTATACCCGGCTTTAATTCCATGCGTCTCGCCGAGACCGCAGAGTTCGCGCTGCAACTTGAAAATGAAAAGAAAAAAAGTTAATCAACGCATTTCCACACCCGCAGATTCGATCGTGAACAAGATAAGCAACGGCGGCATAAAAACGAACAGCGTCGACCTCGAGGACGACGAGGACTCGGCGCAGGACTTTGAGGGCTCGGCGGATCTCCCCTTGGACTTCTAAGCCGCGACGTCAGCAGCCCCGGCACACAGCGGCGGAACAACGGCAGCGGCGGACAATGCAGAAGCAACTATATACACACACACGGAATAGGCGGCGACGGAGAGGACGCGCGATCCTCGCGGGGCGGCGGCGATGCTCTGGTACTGTAGTGCAACGCGTACGCTCGCACACGACACGGATGACACACGCAGACACGCATCACACGGACACGCAGACACGGCCGACCTTCTCATCCACGTATTACGTATATACCTGTAAAGGATATACCTGGAGCCATCGGGCGCGCGCCACCTTGTGACTGGAGGTACCTATATACCACCCCCCCCTGGAAAGCTGCGGTATACATACACGGGCGAAAACGTCTTTTTCCCTTTCGATCGATCGGAGACGACAGCGACGAGCGGCGGTTCGCCACGCGCGCGCGGCTCAACTCTCGAGAATCGACACGTGCATAGACGACGACGACGACGAAGAGGGAACGAGTTGCCGAGTCGACTTTTCCAATGTTCTTTCCGGCGTCGTTTACGGGCAGTTGCGCTCGGACTGCGTCACCCTAAAGGCTGTAGGCAGCCCTCCCCCAGCCCCTCGCCCGGTCTTACTTCGAGGAATTCCTGCGCTCGCAGAGCGGATCCGGGACACCCATCGCCAATTCGATTGCAATTCGTTCTTTTTTTCCCTCTCTTTTTTTTCTATCTCTCTCTCTCTCCGCTCCTTTCTTTGGACCATTGTTTCCGTCGTCTTTGATTGGGGGAAGAATTTTCGAGCGAGCGCGGAGTCGATTCCAATTTAAACGCTCTCGCCGGTGAGTTTAGCCGTTTGTCAATGTCTCTGGGCTCGTATACGGCTTCGGCTGCTGCGTCACTTAAGTTATTCGATTATTCGCGAAGCTCTCTGAAATAGAAATATTTTCGAGTTACACTCTCGTGGCAATGTGGGAAACGCTGTGCTTGGTTTTTTTTATTTATGAATGATAGAGCAATTTTAATTTACATTTGATGGGAAAATTACGAGTTTTTTTTTTAAAAGAAAAGCGTGGCGTAATTGAATATACGGTGCGATGTTTCTAGAATAACATATGATTCCGTCGGTTGCACCTACGTTACGTTAGACATTTTCTAGAAACAGATGATTTACGGTCTAATTTACGATCACAAAGTAGTCTGCATGGCTAGGGTTTGAACCTAAATTAATGATAACTATCAAGGAAATAATTGCTTGTGCGTCGAGATACACACGCGCAATGTCATTGTCCGTTATTACATAGCCTAACGCCTTCCATTATACGAGTTTCCTCAAAATATATTTGAGATAGCAAACATATGCAGCTATATTTTAAATCGTACTATAATTATAGTGTCAAGCCATAACTACTTATTTTATTGTAAGAAAACAGTATGTATAATTGACTTTAGCAATGGTTTAAGTAATGTTTAGAAATTAGTAATATTTTGTTATATTGTACACATTTTATCTTATTCTTTAAAAGTACTTACAGCTATATCGTAGAACTTTAATGAAGTTTTTGTCTGATCAGCATGAGTAGCAATGAATTAGCTACTAATTGTGTTTTAATCAGTATTGTCGCTCGATTAATTTTAACGCGGCTGAATAATCCATCCAGTCTCAAGTTTTAATTGACCACCCCTGCTAGTAGAATGTTTTACAAATAATCTTTTAATAAAAAATATTCCGCTAAATATTGTAAAAGCGGTCGATGGGTTGCTTATTTAATTATGAAATATTTGAAACAGTTAATATTCTATTTCATTTTACGTTATAATAGCAGTAATAGCTATTATCCGATTATGATGTTACAAAACGATTGGAGTTATTAAATATTACTTTGAAAATTTATGTGAAGGTTGTCAATTAAATTTGGAAAATCATCACAAAGTCAAATTTGATTAGTTTATGAAATTTCAAACAAAATTGAAATATTTTGGTGCAATAACAAGTATTATTTGCTATATTGTTAGAATTTATTTGATTTTTATCAATTGTTAAAGTTAATTTTTGAGAAATATTTTTAAAGAAATTTTTCGTATTCCATCCATTGGTTATTATAAATAAGACGATAAAAAACGAAAAGCAACAGATATAATGGTTTTTGAGATAATGGATCTTATTTGAATATAGAATCAACGCCTATAATAGCAATACTCTTACGAAAAGCTTCTGTGGTGCAAAATGCATGAGAAACAAAGCGAGAGTACGATCAACGGTACCTCCATGCACAATTCCGTCTATAAGTAAGATAGTTGCAAACTATTTATGCGTATAAAAAACATGAAATCATAGAGAATCGTAGAATTAAGATGAATCGAGGGATGATGTGAAAGGGTGAAAACAGACAAAACTCATCGGCCAATACTTTATAACACATGGAAAAGAAATGAAAACCCAAGAGAAATAACGATAAAAATATGATAAACTTGCGTACGAAATATACATAAAATGCTCTATATTATTTCTAACCATTTAGAAAATTGTGTGCCGAGAAAGAGGGAAACAGAACACAAAATAATAAGCGCGTATTATATAACTATACATATATATATATTTACGACTCATTGATCACGATGCCGACCGTAAGCTAAAGTCAAAGCTGGCCAAGAGAGAGGAAAGATTCGTCTTTTTTATACGTCGACATATTTGCTCTTAATAAAAGTCATCTACCGCGAGCGATAGTACAATTGCTTCGTCACGCTCGACGCTTCGTTAGACAAAAAGAATATACTTTGCACATCTCTCACACTTTTCGTTGTTCTTGCCTCCCTATACTTCGATATATAGACTTTTGATTGTCATAAAAAAAACTTGATTTCCCTCTCACAGCCAGTCTTAACTTTGATATTTAGTGTAAGATATAAATACTATGGCATAACAAAAGAAAAAAAAAGACACGACCTATTTCATACTCGCTAATCGCTGGCTGTAGTCGCGATCACGACGATTGAAAATCCGCTTTTCGTACACATGGCACATATTAACGCGTCGGCGAGTCCGTATATATAGCGCCGGTCAAAAATCACGCGCGCAGGCTTTTGTCACACAAGCAAAAAGCCCGGACCACTGCAGCGTCCCATTATAGTATCTCGGACGTCCTCCCCACGCGCATTTACCGCGAACACAAACAAAACAAAACAAAAAATGGAAAAACTAAGCGACGATAAAAGGAGGAGAGACAGAAGCATCCGCCGTCAATTTTTTTAGTGAGATCAATTTTGCACAAGCGCTAGTGTACTTAAATTGTATCAATCGAGCTTAACGATTACAAAAAAATGCGAATGCTATGCAAACGCGAGGGGAGAAAGAATAACGAACGAAAAATACAAAAAAGGCAGTGGCAAGAAAATAGGGGGAGATTGGTACTATAAATTGCGACGTCGTGGTTCGTCTGCACTCGTTGTAACGATAAGCATTTTTACTCACAACTTTTACGTAAAATGAAGTACATGATTAAATACAAGAAAAAAAAACTTAACGAAAAAAAAAACGTAGCGATTATATAGAGTATATATGCACTATGTAATCCTTAGAGAAACATCAGTGTGATTATGTGAATAGTTACCCTTCAAGCTTAAAGACAATTTAAATAATGAAAAAAAAAATGCAACAATAGATGACGAAAACTCGTGTAGTCGAATACCAATTAGCCCGATTGTGAGTCCGGCATTTGGATTGTAATGCGCGCAGTTTCGCGAGCCTTCGCTTGAAAATGGAACCCCAGTGATTTCATACAACTACAAACGGCAATTGTAAGTCAGTTATTTTACGATGCTGTAACATACACAGCTAGTTTTGTAAACGATCGCTAAATATGCATTATACACCCCTCTTTCTGAATTATGTTTTGAGACATTTCGACAAATATCTATATATAATACACATGATTTAATTATAATCTTCGATCGTAAAGAAACATAGAACATTTAGCGTTGTCTTGTGTGTCAATGCGAAATTTCATTTACTCTGTGCAATTTCGTTACGATTACAAACTGATTTCTGGTGCAATACATACTTATACTTTCGACACTTTATTGAAGAGGCACGTCTCGCTAAATTACCCTATTTCCCCTTCGAAATCCAATTTGATACGGAGTTTGAAAATGTTTAAGCCAAAAGACTGCTCCGTCAAACGTACGAATTTTCACAAACACAATCAACAGCTTTACTTCTCGGTTTTAAATTTAATAAGTGATTTTTGAATGATCAAGTAGTAAGCCATATAACTAAATTAAGATAAATTAATTTTTAATACTAATAACATTCCGTTCTACTAGTTACGATAAATAAAAAAATATATAATGATTTTATTGTACGTTAGGCATAACATGCGTTTGTTGTGTCAAAAAAAAGAAATAAAAACAAGTCCATTTTATTGCAATATTTTACGTATTGTATATAAACATATATACAATAAACATTATCGATTGTAATCTTAATAATACAGTAATTTACTTATTGTAATATAAACTCCAAATTAAAGCGCCAAGAATTTATATTTAATTTCTAAAGCTTCGGTATGTCATTTCATTGAACTGGTATTGTATGTACATGTGGCTGTAAGAGTTCTTTATGAATAAACAAATAAAGATTGTTGTAGAAAAGAAAAAGTTTTTAGTTTTATTTCATTCAATCGAAATAAAAAATGATGGGACAATCAGTTATCTCACATCACTAAATATAGTACTTTGTAGCAAAGATCAAAAGGTTATCAAATGGAATGTTGGGATTCACGATTATGACAATTATATAATCGCAAAACTACTGTATCTTTCAATCGTAAGAAGTCTATTGCTTGATTTTAATAAATACGTTAATAGTGGTATTAAAAAGAACATTTATTAATTACATCAATACTATTGTTAGTATTTAATACAACATTCATGTGCAAAAATATTTAATAAAAAATCTCATAAAATGTACGTAAAAAATCTCATAAAACGTTGATAGAGATATATATCATTAGTAATGCAAAACTGCTCTTAAGCTGAAAAATAAATAAGTTGTTACAAAATTTGTCACTGACATAATTTGAAAATTTTAATTATAATTTTATGAAAAAGCTTACCAATTTCCAGAATGCAAAAGCTCAAAACCTTCATTGATTTTATCGAAAGGCAAATTGTGAGTAATAAATTCGTCTAGAATCAGTTTTTTCGTTGTATATTCTTGCACAAGTTGAGGTACACTATCCTTTGATTTCCATCCTCCAAATGCAGTTCCCATCCAAGTTCGACCAGTAACCAGCTGGAATGGACGAGTACTGATTTCCTGACCTGCAGCAGCCACTCCAACAATTACAGATACACCCCAACCCTTGTGACAAGATTCAAGAGCAGCTCTCTGAAATTTTTTAAAGTATAAAAATGTTTAAAAATTATACATTATTGTTTTGCTATGAATATTGTTGTAAACATATTTACCATTGTATTAACGTTACCAATGCACTCAAAGGTAAAATCTAATCCTCCATCAGTCAGTTCGATAAGAACTTCTTGAATTGACTTAGAGTGATCCTTCGGGTTAACAAATTCAGTGAATCCAAAAGTTTTTGCTAAATATGATAATTATGAAGATTTATTCAGTTATAAATTTCATGTTAATTCAATTAGAAATAAGACTCAATTCACCTTGTTCAAATTTAGCAGGATTAACATCAATACCAATAATGCGAGAAGCTCCAGCAGCTTTACAACCTAAGCCTACTGCCAAACCAACAGCTCCTAATCCCCAGACAGCACAAGCGCTACCTGGTTCTACTTTTGCAGTGTTTAAAGCAGCTCCATAGCCAGTAGGTACACCGCATCCTAACAGGCATACTTTATCCAAAGGTGCAGATGAATCAATCTAAAGAAAACAATAGTGTACTGGTATATGAAAATAAAACTAATTCACAAATATGCATACATCCATTTAAGCTCATACCTTAGCCAATGAAATGTCAGCAACTACGGTGTATTCAGAAAATGTAGAGCATCCCATGAAGTGGTACAAAGATTTACCATTACAGGTGAAACGTGAAGTACCATCGGGCATGACTCCTTGACCCTGAGTCAGCCTAATTTTGCTGCAAACATTAGTTTTCGGTGACTTGCAGAATTTGCAGTCACGACACTGAGGAATGTACAGTGGAATGACGTGGTCACCTGGTCGAAAGTAAAATTAAATTATTTGTTTGAATTTCAAAAAATCTCACAAAAACTAAAAAAAATATCGAAAGAAACCTGGTTGAAATTCAGTAACATCATCTCCAACGCTCTCAACTATTCCACCTCCTTCGTGTCCCAGAACACATGGAAAAAGTCCTTCCGGATCTAATCCATCAAGAGTGTACGCATCGGTGTGGCACAGTGCAACTGCATTAATTTTCACTCGAACTTCATGAGCCTTTGGTGGAGCTACTTCGATGACTTCCAGCGTAAGTGGCTTTTTCGGTTCCCACGCAACTGCCGCACGGCATTTGATAACCTAACAAAATGCAACTTGCTGTTGATCAGATTTGTAAGCAAATTTACAAGCAGAATCGTTCCACGTGATTTACGTTTATCAATTAAAAATTTGACTAAAACTAAAAACAAATGAAACAAGTTCCTCGAACACTTTGCAAAACGTAATCGTTGCTATACGATTATCCGTGTTTTGAATTTGCGCAGGTAAGCAGTACTTATCGCGGATTTTAATTTATGTAACGGCTTAAGCTACGCTTATAAATAAATAAACTTAAATAAATTTACTTTGCCGGTAGTGTCCGCCATTGTGAAGAGTAAGTAACGCCGAGAGTTTCACGAATATACAACGAATTGAAAAATGTTAAAACAGATAAAAAAAGATACGAGTATAAACGTTATCTCACGCTGGCATCTAAACCGAAGGTTGAACGGTTGAAGGATATTAAGTATTAATCTTTTGCTCTGCTATACAAGCGCCAGATGCAATAACGCGAAGACTGCACGCGGCGCGCAAATCGCGATAGCAGCAGCCAGCCGGTAGCAGAATATATAGGTATACTGCACTACTTTATAGATTATTGTATAGATACATCATGTAAATATATGTATTATGGTTGTACAGAATGAGTAAAAATTAATAAGTAATCAAAACTGTGCAGGCTGTAGAAAGATATTAAAAAATTTATTTTAAAAGAATGCAAACGTGTTTCGTTAAATTTCTATTTGGCTGTGCTTATAATTGTGCAATTATCGTAAATTGGTAAATAAATAATGAAAATATACGTAAGTATAGTGGTGCAGGAAAAGATTTGTTAATTAAAATTATGTGTAAATAACTTGTGAATCAACGGTTTTATTTACAATTAATATATGTTTTATTATTTCCATTTAGAAGTTTTTAACAAGATTTAAGGGTTTCACTTTTTTTATTCTTTTTCTTTAGTTTAGTTGTTGAAATCTTTATAAAAGTTATAAAATGAGCAGCGAAATAGCCAAGCAAAGCGCCCACTACGCAGGGTATAGGCCAAGCTTGCCATGGTCGACCCCAGTCTAACGGTAAAACAAAGGCACTGAGCCATGTGCCTAATAGAACAGCCTTTATATTCAATTTTACAGCGTCTACGAATGCTCCGCTGATTAGGAGTTGCGAGCCAGTGTACAAAGCTATCGCATTATCGATTCCTAAGTGTAAACTTGCCGGAGCTAGTGTAAGAGCTGTCAAAGTAAGAGAAAGCATTGATGTTTCTTCATGATGAGTTAACAAGGGTGCTCCGAATAATACTATAGCAATGTAATAAATAACGGTTATTCCAACTATGGCTAATATAAACTTTAGACCATCTTTTATGCTCTTGCCTAAAGTTTTCTTAGATTTGGTCGAGTGACTGGATTCTAGCTTTCCTACGGGTTGGTGGTCAGTTTGTAAACTTGTAAATGACAACTTTATGAGTTCAGCAAAGACTAGCGTCGATAACATTGAAATGAACTTATACGTTCCAAGTTCATACAAATTATCACTAAAGTGCATGTAGATTAAAATTCCTGCAAAGTAAATGCATGTGATTGAACAGTGGAAAAGTAATACTTTGTGGTCCTGAAGATTGTCCACACCCATTTTTATCTTCTATATTAATCTGCAATCAAAAAATTAATAAATTACTTAGCAACACTAAATAATTTCCTAAAAATTTAATACCGTTTCTAAGAGTTTTCCAATCTAAAATAAAATATTTTCTTTGTAGAAAATCTCTGATATTAGAAGTCGGTGTTTCAAATGTAAGGTCATTGAATTTATCTCGACAGCGTAAGCCAAGAGGTTTAAAGTGAAACCTCTGCTAATATCCGTAAACGTTTTTATGACTTAAAGATTGCCACACTTGGCTTGTAAAAACTAAAGCCTCGATCCAACAACTCCATTTATTCGTGAAATTACAGAATTCGTCATAAACACAAAACCCATGATCAAAAAAAGGAGCTTTTCATTACACAGCCCTAAAGAAATTCGTAAAAAGATGGTGAAAAACACTTACTCTGTCAATTGTCAGAAGTCCCATAATTAGAAATCATCAATGTGGATCACAAAATGCGACGTCGTCGATGGAAGCTGTACATTATGAACTCAAGCGGCAGAACATTCCGACCGAACCATGAGAAAACCATGTAGGTATCTCACGAAAATGTTGAAAAACTGCTCGGGACACTTTTAGAGAAACATCTCGCTGCACCTGGCACTGGCAGTTGTTTCAACAAAGTCCAACATATATCCACTACTCTCTCCCCCCTCTATGTCAAGCGACGAGTCTACGAGCAATGAGTCTGCTGCGCTGCGCGGCTTTAGTCCCTTTAATTTCGTTATTAAAGTACACATTTTTTTAAGTTGGCAACAATTGCCAGAGTCGTATATTTGAGTCGACCGAACATAGTTGCAGGTATACCTATATGTCGTATAATCAGACTGCCAATCGCGGCTCTGCCACTGTGCCACACACAGACACACTTCCTAGATCCATTGCCAACTGTAAACGTAGCAATGAGCGGCCAGTGCGATCAATAGTCAAAATCTTTAATATTTAAATTTAGAATTGCAGGGGTATACTTTCTTATTGCTATTTACTATATAAATGCGCTCCAGAATTCGAACAAAAAGATTTAGATTTAGTAATTAAATTGTTAATGTCGAAAACTAGAGATTTTTGTTTCGTCCATTCATTTGTAATGCGGCTGAACGTAAGAAAAGTTCTGTATGGAGTAAGGTCATCAAAATTAAATAAAAAGTTTTTTTGTATAACGTAAAACCTTATCGTGATCTTTAAGACATCTATTTTTGTTTCGTATCGAGTTTGTTTTGATCTTACAAGCAAGTTTGAATATTCAAACCCGTTTTACTTGAAAACATGAAAAGTGGAGTTAGCGAGTTTTGCCGGGAAGCCACAGAATTGGAGAATATATATGAATTAGAGAATAATTACTTTTTATGAAATTTTTCTGGTCATTATTTTATAATAAAATTATTGAATGAATATTCTTTTGTTATATTTACATTTATGTCCTTGGCTTTGCCATTAATTTCAACAATTTTTTAATAATTTCAATAATATTTCAATAATCTAACGCTAAAATAGCTCCTACAATTTTTTTTAATACGACAACATTCGAACACTGGCACAAGACATTTTATGTGTATTTTAATTAGTTAAATAAGTTTGTTTTTGACTTTCAAAATATTTTTTTTTTTTTGGCGGAAGGATACGTACTGGCTTATAGTTTGTTACTTCTTTTGTCGTATGCATTAATGCATGTTAATTTAAAAATTAAAGCTCAATGTAATTACTGCCATGACACCTGGTGGCGAGCTTCGAAACTCGAGGAAACTGTCAATTATATAAATTATTAAACCATTTAAAAAATAATTATGCTTAACAACACGATTTAACTTTAGGACTCTTGAACAATAATTTTAGCAACATAAAAAGTATTTAATAACTATTCGGTGCTGTTACCGGGACGTTAATAAAATAACAATGAAACATTAAAACAATTTTTAAATACTTTTTATGTTGCTGAACACTGAAGTGACATTAGAGTACGGATTACTTAATACCGATAAAGTTGGCTATAATTCTCACAATACTAAGTAATAAATAATACATGCGCATACGCGCACATCACAGCATATTATAGTGCTATTACGAGCTCGAAAACCGCGACGATTGGCGAACCTGGGATAGTTCAATTTTCGCTCGTAACGCGCACTAGCCTTCAAGTCGCGCATTCCCATTGGCAACACACGCAAGTGGTGGTGGCCTGCCGCGAGTAAGTAAAGTATATATATAGGTACAAATGAATATTCTCTCTCTCTCTCGCATACTCGGCATTCCTCCTCTCCCGATTCCCCGAAACGTCGAATAGCAAATTCATTGAAATTTTTAATTCCTCGCTCATTTGAGTATGCCTTCAGTGTATTAGTCAGCCGATATTCCGAGTTTTTGTAAGTTTTCCAACGGCGGGGGAATAAGTGATCAGCGTGTCGCCGCCGACGTTCGAGAGGGTGCAGGTGACGCACGTGTGCTACTGTACAACGTAACAGAGTGAGAGAGAGAGAGACCTATACAACGGGGGGCTGCCGTATAAAATAGAAGGCGGAGAATCGGTGGATGGATTGTGCAATAAGACACCCTCGAGGGTAATATCCGGTGGACAATGATCGCGATAAAGACCAGCAGCGCCATGAATCTGCGGGACTCCGTGCCTCTGATCGTGTCCAAGTTCTACAGCGACAGAAGAAAAATCCACTGACTGAGTGAGGTTAGTTTTTCGAATTTCTCCTCCTGCCGAATTCTCCCGTGCGAGCTCTTATTGCGCGAATCTATAATTAAGTCGGCCGCGATTCTTCGTCTCGTTTTTTTTTTTTTTGCTTTCTGCGTATATGAAGCGGTGTACTTATCGGCGAAGGAAGTCGAAACGTTGTTTCTCTCGGGAGAGCGAGCGATGCGCAATTGTTTTTAGGTTAGCAATAAATTAAACGAATTGTCGACGACGATTGTTTACCGCAAGTGTGCAGTCGAGCGTCCTCAGTTTGCCCAGAAAATAATTGCGAACTCGCTGTATTTTATCTGCAATTTGTTGAGCTTCGAGGACAAATGATTTGCAGCAATTGCTGTAAGAAGCGATAAGAAAATCCTGGGAAATTTTGTAAACGACAATTCATTAAAAATACCCAATACACGCTACAATGCCAACTAATTCACGGGTGTCGTCTATTATTGTATAATTCTGAAATGCTGCTGCAATTATTTTGTTGTCCGTTTTTCCGGGCTCTCCGGCTCCCACATGTAACTGCACATGCGCAGCAGGTCTAGCAGACGACGCGAGGCGCGTTCGCGCCATTCTTTCGAGAGCATCGGAGATAAAAAGTATAGCATATACTTATGCGTCGAATTGAAAAATGTATCGACACGTTTTGTGTACTTACTCATTCATTCGAATTTCAAATACCGTCAATGTTTCTTTTTCACGATAATCTACCTATTCAACCGTCGAGTTCTAAAACAATCATATGACTTTAAAAAAAAATAATAAGAAAAAGTTTTAAAAACGTAAAGAATAAATGTACACGTAAAACTCTCCAACCAGGAGTAATCCAGATTGAATTAATCAAAGGTGAAAATATTAAACGAACCAACTCCAACAAAATGAACAAACGCGCGCTAATCAAAATTTCGTGACAGTTGCTTCGTTTGATATTCCAAAAAATTGAATCGTGCACCTCGCCCACGCTTGAAAAATTCATCCCGCGTGAACTAGATTCGGATGCCGCTGCGCGCGGCCGAAAAATAATTCAGAGAGAGAGAGTCAGCTGGCGCGACGTCGAGTGTAGTATCGACCGCGTCTGCGCCTCCTCCTTGCCGCGCGTCGCGCGCAATCCTGCCAGTCAGTGTATAAGTAGTTACTGCACGTACACGTCGGCCCTACACCCGCACACGCACACTGGATCATGGGATGCTTCCGTCTTTTTCCCTCGTAGTCTCCGGGAGGACGGACGGCTCGCGCACACCTGTGCCTATATGTGGACAGACGCGCGTTTTCCGAGCGCAGTTCCGTGAATTAAAAAAATTCTCGCTGTGCGTCGGAAGCACATAAGCGTTGCGGATCAGTTCTCGCTGCGCTTTGTTTTCATCGAGCGCGACCGCGCCGAGGGCCGCGGCGCAGCAGTTCCCAGAAACACGTGCTTCGATTTGCGTGCGCTCTGCTATATGGCAGTTTTTGGAATATGGGTCAGTGGCACTAGAGACGTCACCGATGTACGGCGTTCGACGCTCGCACGTGAAAAACGGTTTGTTGTGCTTTCGTCTTTCTTGGCATTATGCGATCGTTACGTAAACATTGTTCTCATAGCGTTTCGCGGGGAATAAGTAGCTTTCGCACAGTGTGTATAGCGCCTATTTGAAAAAATTCAACGCTTCGTTCCACGCCAATTTTAATTGAAATTTCGATGTCGTCGCTGTAACGTATCGAGCGCTTGTGCGCATAACGACCTTTCATTTTCATAAGTGACCGAGCTCGTTCTTATTTTTACGCTCAATTGTACTTTGTAATTCGATAAGAAAAATATAGGCACATAAGACTCGTGCAAACTCTTGCGTATATAGACATATTAGAATCTGAAGCGAACTGCGACACCCAATACCCGTGTTATGTGTACACCAACGTGTTAGGCAACAAAAATCAGCCGGAACATGATATAAGTACCTATTACCTTAACGACTCGTTCGCGCGCGATAACAAAACCACAAAATCGAGAAATCGAGCTGTACGTTTGAAGGTCGCGCTTTTACAGCTTCGTGCGCGTCCGTGTGTATGTGTGTGTGTCTCGCAAGAACGAGTAGTTAAGTCTACGATTCGATTCGAGCGAATCGTTCGCCAATTCTAGATTATACGCTCAGTGTACGCATTATAGTCCGAGTTTATATTTACAATTGTACTTTGATAATAGACGGTATTGTTTAAGTCGATGACTCGACTGTATTCCGTTGAACTCGTGCGTGTGTGTGTGTAATTATAAGATCGCGTTTGCCGTACGAAGATTTATGTAACGCGGGGAGGGATAATTTTTATTTTGTCCCGACAATGCGCGGGTATTCGGCTTGTGTAGTTTTTCGCGCACACTTATTTCGTGCTTTTCTTCGTTATAAGAAGCAAAAAATTGAACGCGCGATTCGAGCATCATAAGAAGTTTGAAGCGCGATTAAAAGCTCACGCGCGCATTCTTTTGAATAATTGACAGTTCGGAGCTCATTAAAGTCGAGTGCATGTGGCATATCGTGTTATTAAGTAAGTTGCATTGACTCGATCATTTCACTGGCAAACATCATTCGCGAATGCAGCACACGCAGAGCGCCAGTTTTTTGGTAATTATTGATTGCGCTAAAAAAAGCTCGGGTATGAACGCGACGCTCGAAGAAATCGGAGTATACATGAGAATGTATACGTGTGTGGGGAAAGTCATAATGCATAATTTACTCGAAGGGATAAACCAGTTTTAAAACTCGAATCAAAGTGATATATTTATTTAGATTAGGATAGGGCGGAATAAAAATTTCTTAAATTCATTCACGCGTGCAGAATAACAACCATGTGTATTACTGCTTTTGCTGCACTAATTCTACGATAAGTTATTTAAACGTCATTTTTCAGAAGTAAATTTTCCTTGTTTTCAAACGCTTGAAGCTATAAATTTTTCTTTTTACAATAATGATTTGTTCCAATTGAAGTTGTTTCCGTCTTCTTTTTTTCAGTCGATGACAATTAAAATTTTTATTCGCAATCATTCATAAATGAACTTATCAACTATGTCAGTTTTATAACGCTTTTGAGAAACATGTGTGCATAATCATCATGACACGCTAAACATTAATTATATTGCGGACATAAAAGTTTGGCTATCACCGTATTTATGGAGACACGGAATGCATGCTTGATTTTTTCCAGCACGAAATTTTGTATGCATTTACGTTCCACTAAAATTAATAATTTGTCTTTACTTCGAAATTTTCATTTCTCCACTGCTCGGAAAATTTTCCAACAAACATGTCAACCACCTATCCACGTCTGCAGGGGTATAGCCTTAAATAACGATACAGCAAAAGCGGCTTTAGAGCTCCCGCGAGTTTCCGCATGCTCTGCGCAAATATATATAGCAAAGCTATACATACGTATATATATACGCCAGTTCAAGGCTGCAACGCGCCGATGCGGCAAACAGTTCCAGCCGCAGCCGACAGGTGGACGCCAGTCATCTCACTTTTTAGCCAGTCGATCCTCCCACGACTTTGCAACTCGCGAAAACCCATGGGAACGAGCCGAAAAAAATGAAACCTTCAATCAAGTCGCCGCGAAATGTCCTCGACTATCGATCGCTCGGCGAGAAGCGAATTGAAACGGCGGAAAGCACAGCGAGAACGCGGAAAAGCGTAGGCGGATTTGAAATTCGCGGGCGCGACTCGGCGCTACTCGCAAGCGGTTGGAATGGGCTCCGAGCGATATATAAGGCCGAGGCGAAAGGTAGTATGGCATGGTAGTCCGATACTTCCCGGGTAACCAACGCATTATGAATGAGGCCTCGATGTACTTTCTAGACCACTTCATGTGCAGTACACACGTACATACACCAAAACCGTCATCTCGATTTCGATAATTTACTTTAAAACAGACCGCGGAGGTGGCTATGACTATCATTTTTGCCGTTTTCCCTGAGTATGCTCTTTTTTTTCTATCTTCGACTCGTTGCTTTGGCGCTTGCGCGTGTACTTACCTATCTATAAATACATTTTTTTTAAATTGTTGTGCGTCCGCTGTGAAATTTGCGTACATAAATTACGCTTCGTTTCTTTGTTGCAATCACTTCAGACGTCAGCGTACTGTTGCTCTTATGCGAATGAAGTTTATGTACGAAAATGTTTTGCTTCGAGTCTACGATATATCCATAGGTTGTTTGTAGCGATGTGACTATTTACAACATTCTTTTATTTGGATTGTTGAGGTTAATAGCAGGAAAAAGAAGTCTTTTCCGTTTCACGGTAGTGCCTAAAAAACTTTTTTCTTGGAAAGTTGTGTGACTGTGTCAATTCAAAGTATTGTAGTATAGAAAAATGACTCTATCGTTCTACTCGAGTTAATAAGAAAATGAAAATTAAAGAAAATTACTAAATACTTGCTACTTCATTTATTGTACTCTTTCTACTGTTCAACCATTTTTTTCCGAGACTAGGCTTAAAATATACATTTTAAGAAATGCTACTGACTTCTGTTTTTATTTATTTCCTTCTTTTTGATTACGTGCACGTACATAAGATAAACCAAATTATGTTAGTTACATAATCTGTAGAAGTGCGTGTAATAATCAAAAAATGAATTATTAAAAAAATAGTAGTATGTACTATTTAAACTCTAATATTGAAAACCTAGTATAATTAAAAATAATTAAATTATAGTTTAAGTAATCATTACTCAAAAACCTGTGCCAAGTGACTAAAAATGTAAAAATTTAAAGATCGCAACAAGCAGTTATCGAGTGTACTTCAATACATAAACATTTCTACAACTCTGTAAATGATTTTGAACAAGAATCTAAACTGCAATATTAATCATTCAATTAATGAAATTGTATTAAAAAAAATGTTTAGCAATCTACTTGAAGTGACGATGTGCCGCCGCGTATCATCAGAAAAAATTAATCTCATGAAATGAGGTCACCGAGTTAATGATCGCCCAAAGAAAAATGTCGTCAAAAGACTCATCCTATTAGCAGTATAATCATCGAGATAATCTGTCGCGCTGTATTCTGAGTAAACATATGCGCAGCATCTTCTTCCACATGTCCTATGACATTCTTTTTTTCGATTTTAATGCAGAATCCATTTGTGACGTCATTCCCTATCTCAGCTCAAAGTCCACGGTGACGATTCGTATCTTATAGACGTATAAGTATAGGTGAATTGAGGAAAAGCCGGCTCAACGACAAAGAGACGAGCCCACGTTGATTACACCGAGATTTTTTGTACATTGCTCTCCATCGAATGCGCCCTGTGTGTGTAAATGTGTGTGTGTGTGTGTGTGTGTGTGTGTGTGTGTGTATATATACGTGGGCTTTTTATAAAAATATAAATTTAGCATCATCATCGCCTCAGCGAAATGCAGCTGTCAATATTATGGCTGAAAATTATGACGGATTGTACATTCAATCCTGAACTTTGAACTTGTTAAAACGAATTGATTGTTCATCATTTGTACAGAAATATCAATGACGGCGCTTATATATCCGTACAGGGTTAACTCCGCAGCTTTTCGCTGATGCGTCTGCTTTTAGCAATAACACATTAAAACTGGACGTACGTTACTTTAATTTTAAAACATGATGTTGCTATCATAATATCTCGCGTAATTGATGCCTATATGCTCTTTAAGAATATAATTTACGATTTATTTAGACTGTAGTAGACGTCATCTGCATAATTAATTTGACACGTTTACGTCGGGAGATAAAACTTGGTAGCTTGCAAAGCATCAATCACTGGTTATGATAGTTACTTTGTATAGCATGTAAATCATAATATTTACTCTCTCTCTCTCCCCCCCTCTCCCTCTCTCTAAATTTAACTTTCTTTCTCTCTAATGCCAAAATTGTAATTGTGCAGTCATCCATCGTTGCAGTTGTAACTTTTCAGACGCGATCTGACTTACACATTGTAAGAAGCCTCGATCAAGGATAAAGATTAAAGAGCTTCTCATAAACGATTTAAAAATTAATTAAATGATTAAAATTACAATGTACTATCACTTATATTCAATGATTTGACCGATAAGATACTTCAATTGAATGTTTAAAGAATGCGCCCCTACTCCGAATTCAACAATTCAACATTTATTATTTTATTTTTCTGATCCATATATTGCATAATATGCGCTGTATGCAAAAAGTGTACTTTTCTACCGATAAGCACGCATTGCTAAATAAAAAAAAAAAGAATTCCAAGTACTATTTTGCAATCAACTACTGCGCCGATGACCTTGAAATATTAAGTCGCTCAATCGAGACGATTTTTCCGCTATCTTTATATATCGGAGCATCTATTCAGATACAACTCTCACCTGTTTGCTGCTCACGTGCGCGACGTTTTCGTGGCGGTGGCTCGTGCCAATCGCGCGATCGGCCCAAAAAAACGACTAACTTTAGTCTTGGCCGCACCACCGATCACGCCGCAGGCAGTCCTGTCGACGACTCATTTGTTTGGATTTTCCCTCCTTCGTCCTTTTCGTAATTATGTCTTCTGCTTTCGCTTACTACTATAAGCTCTGATAGTCTACAAAGTTTCTTTCGCATTTCCTAATTTAATTGCATTTTAAAATTACACGCGTATATTGAAATTTCGCCGCGCGTATACATTGCAGAATTCGAAGATCTTGATTGAAGTGTACTATTTCGGCGAATCTATTTTGAAGCTTGACGTTACAAAAATAAGCGCTTTCAAAATAAAATCTTTTATTCGGTTGAAATAATGGCGATGCGCTTCTTCAAAATAAATCGCCTTCGTTTATTAAATCGACTAGCAAAATTTTCTGCGCGCGCGTGCTGCTTCATTCGCCGTATCAATGGCACTTTTTTTATCTTAATGCGCGTATAAGCAGGTCTTTAAATAATTAACATTGTTTTAAAATTGAAAAGCTTTTCCAAGAACAATGCGCACTCGCTCGACCAGGCCAGTCTCTGATTTTCAATGCGCAGCGTCGATCCGTTCGGCTGTGTATTTATAAGGTAAAGACCAAATTTAGCTTAGTTACATTTTCGCCTTGAGACAGGTTTTTCACCTCGTGCACATGCAAAGTTATCCAATTCATTGCATTTCAATTTCCACTAGCCGCTTCGCTAATTAACTTCTCCAAAAGCCACGTTTGCATACCTTGGCGTTCAATTCGCGTCGATCCAACGAAAAGAATCTTTTTCTTTTACATAATTTTATTTTGAAAGCCTCTACCTACTACAATTATTTAGTATAATAATAATAATAATAATAATATTTAATGTAATTTATTTTATTGCATCTTTTCTTTTTTTTGCATAAGTGTATATTGGTCCGTTGAAAGTTTATCAATAAATAAATAAATAAATAAATAATTTGATATAATTTTTTGCTTTAAATAAGCAGTCGTGACCGATTGAAAGTTTTTTAACGATTTTCAGATAGATTTTAGTCGCCAAAGAGCCCAGCCCTCGAGGAGCTCGCAAGTTGTACGCCGCTGCGCGCGGAATTCGATTTCGTTGTAAAAAGAGCGCGCGGCAAAATGACGACGAAGGATTTCAAGAAGAAGGGATACCTGAAGGAAAGAAGGCAGTCGTCCTACGACTACTACTCCTTCAACGCAACTGGTGAGCATTTTAATTTTCAAAATTAATATCCGCGCTGTACATAATAAATCAATTATCGCATACAGATTAAACGAGTGTCGAGGCGTCTAGATCCCAGTGTATAGATTACACGGCGATTATCAACTCCGATGGAGAACGAAATTTTATATATACACGAAATTCTCGTTCTCTCCTATACGTCCTCGACGCGGCACTTATAACAGGCGCGAAGCGCTTCAACGAAAAAAACAACGCGCGCAAAAATATTCAGCCGCACCTATTACACCACCGTACATTCCGAGAGTAATACATATATAAACAAACGATCGAGCCCTCGCTCGTATACACATATTCCTCGATAAAAGCGAAAAACTTGTCACTTCCCAGCGCAATATCGTCTCTCTCTCTCTCACACACACTGGTGACGCAAGCGACGAGAGCAGTAGCAGCGCACACGACGTGCTCGTCTTCCTCGAGTCAAAGACTCGTGTCGACATTCCTCGCGGCACGCGTGTGCGATCAATGAGGCAAGACGGGAAAAAGAACGAGAGCGAGAGAGAAAGAGAGAGAGAGAGTCGAGACGTCCTGCGCGACGAGAGCCGTCCTAAAAATACACGCGCAACAGACGCTTCGAAGCGCCGAGTTAATGTATATATAATACACATACATACGGACGTAAACGCGAGGGAAGGATGGCTCTCGCGTATAACCCGGCGCACGTGTCGTCGATATAACGCTATGTACATACAGCTTTGTCACCGCGCTCGGAGTCGCCGATTGATCAACGATGACTCGACGGCTTTTGTCGCGATGCAATCTGTCGTCTTCTCGGAGGAGCTTCTTTTCTCTCTCGCTTTCTCTCCCCCCCCCCCCTCCCACAACCTTGTTTTTAATAGGTTGGCTTCGCAGGTTTCGCTATACGGGGCTTCGAGTCCTCGGCGAGGGGAAAAACAGGGCTGACGGTGAGAGACGCGTCTCGCGTATATATGTCGAATTTCAAAAAGTATATAAATGCACTTTTCTTTGGTCTAGAATTCGCAAAAAAAATGTTTCAGACCAGTGACACTTTTTTCTGTGAGCGAGAAGATGATAAAAAATGCTGAGGAACATGGGCAATATGGAATATGAAAATTTAATATGGGGAGGCGTGTGGATAGGAAAAAGAAAAATCGGCTATTCGGATTTTTATTATTTTTTCTTTTTAAAGGGGCATAATATTTTGATCGGAACATCGAATCTTGGTATATTTTTTTTTAATTAAAGCTCTATAAAAATACTTTATTGTAGTGTTATTTGAAATTTTTTTGGTGCCTCGGAAACATTCGTAATTGTTATTATTCCAGTATTTTTACGCATTAATTTTTTGTAAAAAAAAAATTTAAAATGGCTCAGAAATATGGTTACTAGTAACTTTTTCCATGTTCCTCTGCATTTTTGACTATCTTTCGGGTTACCGAAGAAAGTCTGATCGGTCCGAAACCTCTACCTTAAAAAATTTTTTTCGATTTTTTGGGCCAAAGAAAAGTGCTTTTATTTTTTGAAATTCGACGTATGTGTATGACTAGGAAATTTTGAAAACAACTCGGACGGAAAAGTTGCAAAAAAATTTTTGGAAGGCACACTCCTTGGGTCATTCTGAAAGAGAAAAAACTCGCGTGCACGGCCCGATCGTAGGGTATACTTTTTCCGAAGCCAAAACGACTCGATAAAACGAGAAATAATTAACAAAAGGGGAATTCATAGATTTTTTTCTCGAAAACTATGAACTTTTAGAAAAATTTCATTAGAACAAAAATGTATTTGCGTTCATCAAAGAATGCTCTAAAATTTCGTCAGATTGATCCGATAAATTTTTGATTTTTCGAAAATTGAAAAAATCGAAATTTTTAAATATTTTTAAAAGTCCATAGTTTTCGAGAAAAAAAATCTATAAATTCTTGTTTTTTAATTATTTCTCGTTTTTCGAGTCGTTTTTGCTCCGGAAAAAGTATATCCTACGATCGGCCGTGTACGCGAGCTTTTTCTCATTCAGAATGATATTAGGAACGAGAAAAAACAGGTCTGGTAGGTGTGCCTTCAAGAAAATTTTTTGCAACTTTTCCGTCCGAATTGTTTCCGAAATTTCCTGGACATTCTCATATACACTGCAGGTTGTTTCATTGAAACGTTGTACTTGACAGACGCACTGTTGCGAGAGCTTTTTTGGCGCAGAATTCGGAATCGGTGAAAAATTAGGCGTGGATTCCTGGGGGGATTCGTTGGATTTGAAGTATCGCCAGAAGCGTTTGAAAGCAATTAGTTCGAGTGCAGTGATGATTCTGTTGTGAAATATATAGGCAATTACACGGTCTGAGTATACTTAATTAATCGATTGAAGAAAGTTTCGTTTCGTTATTGCGTATTTTTGTTGTCATAAAAGTAGAAATGATGCAAATATAGAGAATGTGTCCTATTATGCCTTAATATTTAAGTTTTTTTATAATTCATGATTTTTTACAATTTTGGAGAATATCTTATTGTTTATAACCAAAAATTGAAAAAAAATATTATATTTTATGTTTATTTGTATATTATGTATAATAAACGATCAAAGTTATATTTCATTTACATTCTGACTACGATTAAACAAAATAGAATTCTCATTATGAAAATAATCCTACATACCAATATAAGTTTGTCGTAAATGCTTTGTTCTCGTTGCATACTGAAAACCATTGAAATTATTAACAAACTGACTTTTCTGTATCTAAGCGAAATGACGGTAATATTAATCACCGCTGAAAAAAGCTAATGTTTTAATAATGCGTAAATTCATTGGAAAACACGTAAAAGGTAATTGGTTTTCGTAGATTATTGAAAAATCCTGTATGCTCACGAGCCTCTGGGTATTTCTGGTATTTTGATTGAATTTTAACGAGCTCACGGTGATCGGGCATTATCTAAATGAATGAAATGGTCTAAAAATAGCCGAGACTATCTCCACGAATGTGAAGTTTCGAATAAAAAAAAATAAATAAATAAATTTCAGAAAAAAAGTAATTTGTCGAAATCTTTGACTTCATTATGCTCTCCCAATGGGTCGTTAAAATTCACATCGATGACGAGAATCCCGCCTATTATATCGTCACTTCCAAAACTATAACACATTAGCTACTCTTGACGCGAAGACTATAGCAGATAACAGTTTGCGTTAACAAATAATAACCAGCACAATTGGGATTCTCGCGGTGAAGATAGCGCACTTGGGATTCTAAAAAAAGACGATCTTACGGCTTGGTTTCATGATTTTGATTATAGAATTATTGAAACGTAAGAAAAACAATTATCACTATCAATTCATTAATAATAAATAAATTATCTATATATTCACAAAAATTGTTATCAAAATCGTGAATTTTGCTGGTATTCCTGCGCTGTAAATTGAGCCGCGCTAGTCTTCGTCGGAATAACGACGATATATCGACTATATGCAAAGCAGCGAACAAAACTTACTTATTTACCACGATCTCCCAACAGATTTAGCGCATTGACCTGTTGCCCTGTGCGCGCGATGGTATAACCGGGCGCATATTATAGCGCAATCTGAAGCTCGAATGCGCAGCAACAAATTATTCGCCATACATATCCAATCATAATATTGCCGGGAAATAAGACCGGCGCGATTTGTAAATACGCTGTAATACACAACGATCGTTGCTCTTAGCCAATGACATGTATATTCCGCTACTCGCACACTGCTGACGTAAACACATAACAAAGCGCGAGCGTAGATTCCGATTTTTATGCAGATCTCGATAAAACTAAGCAAACCAACAATGATGAAACGCGCATAATAACGGAACAACAATTGGACTGTGAGGCCTTCGCGCGTTACGTATATACACACACGAGATGCAAAAGAACGTAATCGACGGCTCCGAAAAAAAAATTCCTGAGCTACGGCGAAAAGGGAAGGATGGGGGGGGGGGGGAGAATGTATTTATACAACCGAAAAAATCTATTTTCGATTCCTCGCGCACCAACGCGTTTAAGGTCACTCTTTAATTCGCTCCTCTCTCCGATTCCCCGGAATTCCTCTGAGAAACTTATATGTATACACTATCTCAATCTTCCGTACAGCAATTGCGATCGACGTGTAATACACATATCGCTCGGACTCCCGCGCGGTACCCCCGGAATTTCCAAGTGCTTTGAACGCGCGCATACTCGCGATCGGCGCGCGCGACAACACGAAGTTGCGTCAGCCCCCGGAGTCAATTATTCCGAAGATTCGCGTCAAAGTCTCTCGAGCATCGTCGCGTGATATATATCAGAAAATCTGGCGTGTCATCGCGTTAAGTACACTCCGGAGCTTCTGATTGGAGGGAAAGCTGCCTTCGCAGCGCGGCAGGTATATGTACGCACGTATATTACGAGCGCGCGCGTATTATACGGCGAAGAGGCCGATTTTGAAAAGAAAATCGTTTACGCAGTTACGGACATACGGCTGTATAGAGGCGCAAGATCATCGACACCGTCTGGAAATCCCGACGACTAAATATCGCGGCTCTCTCTCTCTCGCGCCTATATATAACTATACATATCTACGAGTAAGCGCATGTACAACACACTATACTCTCTCTCTCTCTCTCTCGACTTGTTTTTTTCGTGCGGGCAGCTCTCTCGCCGACTATACTCCCGGCGGCGGCGGCGGCGGCGGCGGCGAGCCTTCTCCCGTCGGCCAATCGGCTCGCGGCGACTGGCTCACTCCCCCCTTCCCGTATATAAGCGCGCGAGACTCGTGACGCGAGCCGAGCCGCAGTCCGCCTATATAGATACTCGCCCGACTCTCCGCGGGCCGTGTGTTTGGTAAAAAGGAAAGCCGCCGGCGGGCAGCCACTTTATTTCCAGTCCGGACGCGCATCGAGAGGAGGCGTGTGTGTGCCGCTGCAGCTCTCGCGAGGAATCCGCGCGCGGCATCGTATAGTCTGCGATTCTGCATAGTGCTTCGGAGCATTCGGAGAAGAGAAAGAGAGAGAGAGATACGCTAAGCGGGCGACACTTTGACGCCCGATTATTCGCAATATCGTCGCTGTTGCTGCTGCTGGCTGTGCCGTAGTCGAGAGAGAGAGACCGCCGATTTTTTTTGGGAGCTGCAGGTAAAGAGACAGCGCCGTTTTTTTTGAAAGGGGGATTTTCGGGGAGGGAGGGACGGATTTAGAGGTGTGCGCCGTGGGCTCGATCGTCTTATTAGACGAGGAAACATTTCTTGAAGTATATTTCGGATGACTTTCCCGTGCAGTGGTTTCGGCGGACAGGCGCACGTGCGCCTGTGCGACTCCGGATTACATGAATATTTTCGGGGCTCCTTCTTTCTCCCTTTCTCCGCGAGAAGCGAACTGCTCTAACTCTTTTTCGGCTGCGCGTATATATGCGCACCGTCGAGGTATACCGCGAAATTCATTAAATTTATGCGCAAACGTTTAACTGCAAAATGAGCGGCTGAATTTAAGCGTGTATACATACGCAGCGCGTTTCGAGCGAGAAAACGACCATTTTTTTTTTATTTCCTCGCATTTTTCCGCGGCAAAAAGTGAAAACTCGCTATCCGCGCATTGGCTGTTTTTCTATAAATAAGCGAGCTGTACATTAACACGTTTCTCATTTTTGCCTTTTCCAGAAATGCCTACTCTACCAAGCAGACCTGGTCCATTTATTGGAGTTATCGACGTTGGCACGCGAACCGTTCGATTTGTCGTAAGTGCTCGCGAATTTCAATTAGCGAGATAACGCAAAAATTTTACTGCGCTGGTGATTCTTCTTCTGCGAGTCCGGTTCGCGACTGCGCGTTATTCAATAAAATTGTTAACTCGATTGCAAACATTTCAGTGTGTGAGAGAGAATAGCGATTTTTTTTTCACAGCGAGTAATAAATACGTTCAGCATAATTCTTTTGTTAAGATCTGCCGGAAAGCAGTGTACAAGTACAAGAAAAGATAAGAAAAATATTGTCCTCGAGCGCGAGCCGATAATAATATCACGAAAATTCACGAGCACGAAGTCAGTGTAAAATCTTTTGTGCAAACTTTGCGAGGCGTTATAAATGGGTTAACGAGGCGAAACCGGTCTCTATATATCGACTCGAACGGAAACGCATCTTGCCAAACGCGGAACTTATCGTCGACTATACTCTTTCTCTCTCTCTCTCTCTCTCTCTTTCTCATCTCTGGGACCGAAATTATAATTTCAAGCGCCGTCGAGGAGCTTATATTCCAATCGCTCCGTCCGAAAATTGCCACGGAGTTTCGTAATAACGCGCGGAAAAAGCGGCGATCGCGGCCGCGCGCCGCGATAATGGCCAATAAATAGAAAGCCGATAAACCCGTTTATCCGCGCGCGCGCGCGGCCGTGCGTACTTACATACGTAAAACAAGAAGAATTAATCGGGCAGGGGGCGATAAGAGCCGCCGCCGTTTCGAAATCGCCTCGCATATACTTAATTCGCCCGTCTCCCGCAATTTCTGCGCGCAGATCTTCAACGCGAAGCACGTGACCGAGGTGCACTCGCACCAGATCGACATCGAGCAGCTGACGCCGCAGGAGGGATGGGTCGAGCAGGACCCCAAGGAAATTCAATCGGCCATCACGAGCTGCATCGGCAACGTGCTGCGCAAGATGGAAGAGAAGAATCTCGACGCGAGCAGCATCGTCACGATCGGCATCTGCAATTCCAGGGAGACGACCCTCGTCTGGGACTCGAAGACGGGAGAGCCGCTTTACAACGCGATACGTGAGTTTTCGCTAAATGTTTTGCTGGAGTACTTAGGCGATGGGTTTGGAAAGTCGACGACTCGCCCCGAACGACTGGTCTCGTACGTTGGGTCGATTTTTCGTTTTGGACGAGGGGAAAAACCCTTTTTCTTTTGTATTTTCGTATTGTGAATGTGTCCTTGATCGAGGATCAACAGTTTGCCAGAGTTTACGGAACGTTTTTTAACAACTTAATAAAAAAAAAAAAATAATTTTTTGGTACAATATAATTTTTTTTTGTTTGGGCTCTTTCGATCATTTGGAACAAAAGGTTCTATTAGCATTTTTTTTCGAAAAATGAATTGTTTTGAACGCAAAAATGAAAATTTTCAAAGTTTAAAAAACAATATTAGAAAAATGAATTATTCAGACTAGCCGAAATTCCAAAATAATCTTAAAACATACAACAATATCTGAAGAGAGTTTTCAAAAATCGTTTAATTCTAAATCTGTGCATCTGAATTGTTAAGAAATGACTACTCGCTGAAATTACGCTCAGCAATTGAAAAACATATAGAAATAAATGATCTTTGAAAACTCTTTCGCATATTGTTTCTGGATGTTCAAAGCTGATTTAGGTGACAATTTGAAAAATTCATTTTTTTAACATGATTTTTCTTTCCTGCGTAAATCACCGTTTCTATACGTTTTTGGAACTTGAAGTATTTTTAACTCGAAAACAATTTATTTTTCGAAAAAGTGGTAGAAGAACTCTTGTCTCCAAATGATCCCTAAAAAGAATTATGTTCGATCAAAAAATTATTGCTTTTTTTTGTAATTAATTGAAGAAGATTATTTAAACAAATTCCTGTTTTCCCTCTGGCAAACTGTCGATCCTTAGTCAGGAACACATTCTCAATAGAAAAATGCACGAAAATTTAATGGGAAACTAATAGCGTTGTAACTGATCGAGCTCCCCGAGGCATTAATTTTTTGAAATCAGTTAAATAATTAAAAAAGCCATTCCAAAAAATTACTGCCTCGGGAAGATCGATCACATGATTAATCATTGATCACCAAGAGATAAATTCAAAGTATAGATAGTGCACGCACTTATCTACATACGCTTAATGGGAAGCTATTTTTATACGGGTGCGAGGTTTTGGCCTTGTCTATAATGTAGTCGAGCGTCGTAAATCGGATTCAGCCGCTTGTAACGAGATATTCGATAAATTTGGGAGGGATCAAAATTAATAAACAAACAAAGTAATTTGCCGGACCGAATCGAAAAGTGTAGTAACAATTTTGCTCTTCGCCTAATTTCTTGTCCGCAAAAAATTCACAACTAATTCTTCTCTTTCCTCACGACATTCGCAGTATGGTCGGACATAAGGACGGACAAGCTGGTGGACCAGATAATCGCTCGGTTCCCGGACAACAACAAGAACCACCTGCGCCCCATCTGCGGACTGCCCGTGAGCTCGTACTTTTCCGCGTTGAAAATCCGATGGCTCATGGACAACGTTCCCGGCGTGCGAAAGGCCATCCGCGAGAGGCGGTGCATGTTCGGCACCCTGGACACTTGGCTCGTCTGGGTGAGGGCGAATTTTTTTTTATTCAGCGCAAGATCGACTTAATGGACGACCTTTGGATCAAATCGCTTTCTGAGCAACGTCAACTTGTACAATTGCGAATAAACTTGGCGTCGAATGTGCGCGCACTGCTTAATTCTGCATCGTTGCCGAAAAAAAAGCGTTTTATTATTTTATGTTCTCTCGCGCGCGCGCGCGTGCGTAGATAGCGCTTTATTCTTGATAAATAAAATATTAGTTTTGCCGACTCGAAAGAAATCACGGGCAGATGTCGACTGTCTGAGTGGTTTTTTTGTTCGCGATGCATGTGAGTAATCGTTGTTATCAAACGTATCGGTTTACGGCGGGTGTCGCCGAACGCGTCGTGCATGCAATATTACGTTTAAGAAGAAATCGAGCTACCGAATTTCAATACGTGCGCAAATGCTCGTCGTGTGTATACTAATGAAAATTTTTATTGAATCGCTTCAGAATCTCACCGGCGGCAAGGACGGCGGACTTTACATAACCGATGTGACCAACGCCTCGAGGACGATGCTGATGAACATCGAGACGGTGTCCTGGGACACGACGCTCTGCCGGTACTTCAACATTCCCATGCACATTCTCCCCATGATACGCAGCAGCTCGGAAATTTACGGCAACATCAAGGTCGGAAAGCTCAAGGGCATTCCGATATCGGGAGTGAGTTTTATTTTCTCGTTTCGCGCTCGCATGTACACTCTAATGGGGCCGCGGTTATAAAGCAGACACTAATTTCCACGCAACGTTTTTTTCAGATCCTGGGCAATCAGCAAGCGGCTTTGGTCGGTCAAAATTGCCTGAAGCAAGGCCAAGCCAAGAACACTTACCGGAGCGGTTGCTTCTTGCTCTGCAACACAGGCACACAGAGGGTCTTCTCGTCTCACGGTCTAGTCACGACGGTGGCTTACCAGTTGGGCCCCAACAGCCCGGTGGTTTACGCGTTGGAGGGCTCGGTAGCCGTGGCAGGTCTGGCGATCAAATGGCTGCGAGACAACATGAAGATGATGAAGGACGTGCACGAGAGCGAACACCTCGCGCAGAAGGTCTTCAACACCGGCGACGTCTACTTCGTACCTGCGTTTTCGGGACTTTACGCGCCCTATTGGAGAAAAGATGCTCGAGGGTACGTTGTTGGTTTTCTTCTTTCGTTTTCAATCGTAAGAAATTTACAACGACGGCGAATGCGTTTGGAATAAAACTGTTTGTTTCGTTCTCTGCAGAGTCATTTGCGGGCTGACGGCATTTTCCACGAAGGATCATATTATAAGGGCGTCGCTGGAGGCTGTGTGTTTCCAAACGAGGGATATCCTAGAGGCTATGTTCAAAGACTGTGGTTTTCCATTGACCAAACTTTACACTGATGGAAAAATGTCAGTAAACAGTTTGCTCATGCAGCTGCAAGCAGACATTTCCGGCGTACCAGTGTGTAAGTTGAAACCCATGATTTTTCAGTAAGAAATCTTGTTGATGGATCCATCAGATTGTGATAGTCATGTTTTAGGCATAACCGCGACGCGGAAGAGTTTTATTTTTCTCAGAATGATCTTAAAGTAACCTTCACGAGATTAATATCGTATGCCAATAAATGCAATATATACAATAGAATTTAAAATAAAGATTCTAATGTCTTATACATACAAGTAATAAATTAAAATTATGTAACAAAAGCAAGGTTAACGAAGGTTCCTAATACGAGGCTCTAATGACTTTTTATTATGACTTTAGTTCGCTCGACCGTCGCTGACATAACAGCTCTGGGTGCTGCCAAAGCTGCCGGAAACGCAGCTGGAATCGGACTTTGGGAATTGGAAGGTGCAGGTGCAGAAACTGTGATAACCGACACGTTTTTACCTACGACGACGCCAGAAGGTAAATAATGAAATTCTTGAAGAGGAAATATTATTAATCATGCAAAACTGAACAAGAAATTCTAATCACCATAATATTTTCTTCAGAACGAGACGCTAGGTATAAAAAGTGGAGGATGGCAGTACAAAGAAGCCTTGGCTGGGCATCAGAAAAGATGTCCCCACAGATGACAGGTAATAAAAAATATACTGCTGGTTCGAAGACTGAACACGTGGACTCAATTAAGGACTCGCTTGTTAATTCCGCTAGTGTTGATTCACGCACCTCCTAACTAGTCAAAACAATCTTTTTGTGCACAAATTTTTCTTTTCTTCTTTTCTCTTATTTTCAAACAAATATAAATAAATGGATTCTTCCTATCGCATGTAAAATTACTGTAAGTTGAAAATATGAGAAAGCTGCGCCTGTGTGGATGTCACCTGTTGCTTTTTGTATTATTGTTACATTTTTGTGCAAATATTTATATTTAAGTTATTTTACTACATGACAATTGTGCGCATTTAGTAGTATTAATTTATAAGTATTTATATTTTGTTATACGTACACGTTGTTATAAATATTTTATATTTTAATAACATTTTGTTAGAAATTTGTATGGAAGATATTACTACTGCCCTTTGTTCCTCCTCCTGCATTGGTGTTTGTTCCTTCTCTATTTTGTGTTACTGTCCTGCTTTAGCATCCGCGACTCTTGCGAAAAAATTTAAAGCAAATTTATCGCCAACAGAATTGAATTTTGCACTTATCTAGTATCCTAAAAATAAATTTACTGATTAAATTTTTTCATAAGAATCAATGTTCTGTTCAATATCATAAGAACCTAAATAAACAAAAAATATGCATACATTCCTTTTCATTTTGCAGATGAAAGGTATCGAATCTTGGCGTCGATACCAGCGAGTTGGTTCTTAATGACCAGTTTTATATTACTAAGGCTAAGCTACTACTTCGACAATCGGTGACGCCTTACTGTCTGCGATACAAGAGAATTCGTTATAGCTATCAGCTAACTTCTAAACTCTCTAGGATCAAGCCAGTTAAATAGCCAAATATTTATATACTCTGCTAGGCTTCTTTCAAAACTTGAAATTCGTTATACCTATGCGAGCTTAAGTGGTTCGAAGATAAAGAATTATGCACATTTTTAGATATTCCATTATATGTTATGCAACATGTAATATGAATCTATAAAACTGGTGAAAAATTCTGAAAACCAATTTAATGCGCGATATATACTGATTACTATAAATTTAACTTCAATAAGTCGTGCAGTGCTGTACTCTGCTATTTTAATGAAACCGAGTGATTAAAAAGTTACATTTAAACTGTGAAAGCCGTTGAATCGTTTAAGCAAATTTGGAATTTCATAGCACATAATTTTTTTCTGTAAAGTATCATCGTACATAGCATTTATTGAAAGTGCAAGCACAAAAAAAACGATAGAGTGATAAAATAGGCTTTCAACTTGTACTTTAATGACAGCTTTACTTTATTCATTTGTAATAAGAATAATTCGAATTGACAACACACTGTTATGTAAGATTAAGAGCGTGCAAAAGAGCCAATTTTAAAATCTTAATTATAGGTTGCTCTCCGTTTTAATCATCAAAGTTGTCGTAAGATTTTACTGCATGAGTTTGAAACCTATTTTTACAAAGGTTTTATTTTTGTAAACATTAGCAATGCAATACATATTTTATTGAACATATTTACCCAGTGCAAGGGGAACAAACTTCATTAAGATTTTAAAATAGGCTCTTAGAGCTTGTTGTCAATGTTGTTATGTAATATTTCGTTGCAAAATTTATGTTGCAACTCTTGTATCTGTGTCAACCATGCGGTTTACAACTCAATGAAAAGGTGTAAAAGAACTCCATGACCGAGTATTTGAGAACGAAATATTTTTAGTTAAAAAGTATTTTTAAAAAGAATTTGTTTTTGTTCAGAGTGTCGTTTGAAAAAGTGTGTGTGTAAGTTATAAATTAATGGAAATCGCTTATAGCAATAAAAAAAAGAAAACTATAGATTCAAATAATCTGAAAATTAATCAAGGAATGATGTAGAGAAAATATAATTGCATATACAACGATATTTTTACACAAACTATTAATTTAAATTAATTTTTTACAAAAAGTGTTACTATTATGTATTTAAAATACGCTTTCTTGTGAACGACGACGATGATGATGAGGGGAAGGCAAAGAAATTTACTAAAATTCTATTTTTAAAAATACGCTATACTGTGGTGCTCGGTTTACTTAATTTAATGAATAATAAAAGAAAAATGTTCTTTCGTCGATTCGCCAAAGTAGATCCTAAGCAAACGTTGCCCAGTGTCCGCAATAAAAAGAAAATAATGTAAAGTTGCCAAATTCAATGTAAACGCCTCGACCGTCTTTACCTTAATCGAAACGTTTATCTTGTATACCGCCTACACTCGTTAAATTCAGTCTCGATCGCTTGCTCCTGTAAATTGTAAGGACGAAGTTCGTCGAACAATAAGACATTCGCTCTTTTGATTATTCGAAACAAGCCGTGTAAACGGAATCACCTACGTTCCTTGCTTACAATAATGTAAAGTATTGTCTTTTCATCGTAAACGATAAGTGATAAAGGATAAAGGAAATGTAAATTGTTGTTGAAAATAAATTTGTTAAAGCTTACGCAAGCCATGTTCGAAATTCACTTTCAAATTTCCCGCCAACGCCGCTCAGCAGGTGCGTTCCCGCATAAACGCTCGACGTAGACCCGAAGTGAGAGCCGAACATGTCCGACAATCCCCGAGTATCAAACGGCGCGCAGTCGCACTAAATACGCGAGCAGTACACTCACACAGACCGAGAAGCAAACAAACCGAACGCCACCCACATTCCCACGATACATAAATACATGTATAATAATATTACGCGCTTCCAGCGTCGATCGTCTCGCGGTGTCACCGGCAGGTGTCGCGTCGGCAGCGAGTAGCAGCGAGCAGCCAGCGCGACTCGAGTCACAAAATTCTCGCTACCTCCGCAGCGGCCAGTAGTCGTCCGAAAAACCGAGGATCAGTAGTGTGCGATCATCATCTCGTGAGCTTCGGTGTACGTATCGAGTACATTGCGCGTATTCACTCGATCTGCCATAGCGCAGCAGCTAAACATTCGAGTATATACGTGCAGCAACGGTCGAGATTAGTGCAGAGGATAAATCGGAGTCGAGAAAATGCGGAGGGTCCCGCGCGGATCGCGACGCAGCGGAGCTGCTGCTGCACCGGCCGACGATGCGAGGCTCCCGTGCTTGCATTGCGAAGAAACCGCATCGGCTCGCGTCCATTGACGAGAGAAGCCCGTCTCTCTCTTATCTACCCGCGTGTCTGTGTATACAGTCTTGTTACACCAGCAGCAGCGGCGGCGGCGGCAGCTGCAGCTTCTCGTGCTATCTCCGTACATACAGTGTGTGATTATACATATATAGAGTGCGAGAGTTAGTTCCGTTCCGTTCGCGAGTGAGACACACGGACGTGAAGGTGTACACACTCTCTCTCTATACCTTTAATTTTTTTCCCCCCCGTGAGAGAGAGAGAGAGAGAGAGAGAGAGAGATCGAAGGAGAGTGAGAGGGAGAGAGCGTGGCTGTGTGGCTTCTTTCTCTGTCTCGCGCTGCGGTGCCTGCAGGCCCTATGTTTCTCGCCTGCGTCGACCTCCTCTCCTGGACGAGGAGGAGGAAGTCCCGCCGCCCGAGGGCATAGCTCTCCGCACGCTCGCGAGTCGTTCCGCGGCTGATATCGCCCCCCGTGTGCTGCTCCGGCTGCTGCTTTTCTCCGCAGGATATGCAGAGGAGCCTCGTCTAGCGGCGGCGAGAGGGACGACTGCATACTTATAGGTTGTGTGCACGAGAGGAGAGTCGGATACGGAGGAGAGAGAGAGAGAGAGAGAGAGGAGGATCGAGGAGGGAACTGTTGCGCACGAACGACGCCAGCGAAACGGAGTTCAACATATTTCGGTAATGAGAGTTTAATCTTGCTCGGTGTGCATGCACGACACTGCGGCCCGTGTAGAGACAAGTGTATACAGCTTGTGCTGGTGTTTAACGCGTTTAACGAGGCTTCTATAACCTGCTGTAATGGATTTTGAGAGAGATTTCGGTTTTGGAGTAGTGCTTTTTTTGAAATGTTGAATACAAAATTAATTGCTTTTGTTTAGGAAAATTCAATTAGTCTCATTTTTTGCAGAATCAAGATGTCCTCGGGCCACAGCAGCAGGAGTCGAGCTGTGCACATCAGCTCGATTTTCCAGAAGCTGCAGGGGCGCTTCGCCGATGCTATGACACCACCAAAGCTATCAACGGATAAGCGGATGCTAGACAAGACGTGGAAACTGATGGACAAAGTTGTTAAGCTGTGTCAGCATCAGCGCATGAATCTAAAAAATTCACCGCCGTTCATACTGGACATATTGCCGGACACATATCAGCGCCTCAGGCTCATCTACAGCAAATACGAAGACCGCATGCATGTGCTCCACAATAATGAGCACTTTTGTGTTTTCATAAACAATTTAATGAGAAAGTGCAAGCAAGCAATAAAACTCTTCAAGGAGGGCAAAGAAAAGATGTTTGACGAGTCATCTCACTACAGGAGAAATCTGACAAAACTGAGTTTGGTATTTAGTCACATGCTCTCCGAGCTCAAGGCTATCTTTCCAAATGGAGTCTTCGCTGGTGACCAGTTTCGCATTACTAAATCCGATGCTGCTGAATTCTGGAAGGAACGCTTTGGCAACAGGTATGCAAGTGATTCTCTTCTATCGATAAACTATAATCTACAACTAGAAAAGTGATGTTTTTAAACGTCAATCTTAGGATACAAAAAAGGCATTAATAAACATTTAGTCTATTGTGTCAATGACATGCTCAAGTAGGTGTTATTAAGGTACTTGATTTAATTGATGAGATCATTTCCTAATGTCTTGTATGGTTTCTGATCTCATCAATTTGATCACCTCGGAGCATATAAAAAATGTATTTAACACTCCATTAAAACCTTTTAAAATTTTTAACATTCTTCAAGGTCAATTCAGAATAAAAAGAATACACTTTATCATGATTCATTAATCAAGATAATAATTATAGCTCAACTATAGTTTACAAACTGAGTGTTGCACCTATTTTAGCACCGACCAGCCAATGCGCACACAAGCTTTCAGCGATCGAGTAATCTGCAAAATTACACCGAAGAGAGTTCTCCAAAAGAGCAGCAATCGTAACTTCTCAGTATAGGCAATAACAAAGCTTTAAATCAAACCTCCTTTCACTCCACCCAAATTGCCAGTCCACTTAGCCCTTCCACACGTATACGGACCATCCAAACCCACCCACCCACACACAACTCTTCAATCAAACAATTCTATCCTCTCCCTCTCTCCCTCTCTCTCCTGTACTCCACTGACACAACTCATTCGAAAAACAAATACGGAGCTGCTGCGGAGCGCAGCTGCGGTGCTCCGCCACACAGAGACCTATATCTATACACACATGACAAGTAGCCCCCTCGTATAACAATGCGCAAACATCCCAGAAGCCGCGAGTGCGCGCGGAAAATCCGCGATCCTGCGGATAAGACAATTTATATTCTGGCACACACGATCGGAGAGCCGCGTGTAGTAGTCAGCGGCGCGCGCGTACACGTACGTACGTCATTGTTGATCGCGCCACGCCACTACTGCTGCGCTGCTTTTTATAGCCAAGGATCGTCGGCCGCCGCCGCGGCGGCGATTCGTTCATGAAAACGAAACGACCCAGTTTAATCAGCTGTGCGCCGCGCGAAGGACGCGGCTCAGCCAAGTTTTACCAGCGATATGTGTAGAGGCGAGATATCGTGATGCTTGTATGTCGAATTTCAATGAAAAAATGCACTTTTCTTTGGTCGAGAAATCGAAAAAATTTTTTTAAAGCCAGAGGTTTCAGACCGATCAGACTTTCTTCTGTGAGCCGAAAGATGGTCGAAAGTGCAGAGGATCATGGGGAAAATTACGAATAACCATATTTCTGAGTCATTTTGCGCTTTTTTTACAGAAAATTAATGCGTCAAAACATTGGAATAATAACAACTACGAAATGTTCCTGAGGCACCAATATAATTTCGAATAACACTATAATAAAGTATTACAAAAGAGCTTTAATTTAAAAAAAAATATGCCAAGTTCCAATGCTCTGATCAAAAGTTATGCCAATTTAAAAAAAAAAATAATAAAAATCCGAATAGTCAATTTTCTCTTTTTCCTTCCCAATGTTAAATATTCATATTCTATATTTCCCATGTTCCTCGGCATTTTTCATCATCTTATGGCTTACAGAAGAAAGTCTGAGCGGTCCGAAACCTCTAGCTTTAAAAAAATTTTTTCGATTTCTAGACCAAAGAAAAGCGCATTTTCTCATTGAAATTCGACACATACGATTACGTGATTTTTGTGTGTCTGTTCTACGCTGGAAAATGGAATAAAGAATCCACAGTACGCGAGCGACGTTTGAAAATTCTATAGTTGGCTCGACGACGATGCGCTTTTTATGTACCTATACGTATGCGACCAGAGCTCGAAATTTCCTGGAAACCGCGATAGTGAGTGTGTAATTTGGGCTGCGCGATCAAGGCTATTAATTTTTGGGTCAAAAACTGTATATGTATATACGCGCTGTGTATAACGCACCCCCTCCGTTCTGGCTAATGCGTGCGTTGTATCAGGCCCTAATTGACGAGATGAGCCTAGAGCGCGTCGTTTAAAACCCTATATACTTGTGTTATATATATAAATAAACAGCAGCTCTGCGGTGCGCTGAAACGACCGAGTTATTCTCCGTCTCTATGATCCGCGTAAATCTAACGAAGCGTCGCCGCAGCGGCGAAAAATCCCGAGGTTTCGACAGAATCGCGCTGACTCGTGCGCCTCTTTTAACGACACGGCTCGTCTCTCTTCGTGTATATAAGTATATCGTATCGCGGAAAGAGAGAGAGAGAGAGAGATAGCGTCGTAAATCTCATTTTCCCCCGTAGATACACAGACGTATATTTCGTGACCTTGACGGCAATCACGACGACGGGATGGGTAATATAAAACGATTTCGTCGCTTTTCCGCTGCGAGAAAAATTCGATATAACTATATGTACGGTATATAGGTATACGCAAGCTCACCTCGATTTCTTCGCGGAAATTCGCGGCGCGGAGTATGCCGTAATTAAAGTTTCTCCATTAGAGGGAGAGGCGGTACTTCGCTGCGGCGCTGCCGTAGAAGCTTATTTATACATAAATTATTACGCGGAATGAAAAGCCGCGGGCATATCGGGTAAAATCAACAGCGAATTACGTGAATAATGGGCTTCTTCCCACGCCGCAGTGCTCGCTCGACTGCAGTAGGAGATTTTTCGCATGCGCGGTTCTCGCCGATCGTATCGAGCGAGAAACCCGATTTTTTTATTCCTATACGTGTATAGACGCACAATTATCATCGTCTTACGGCTATACTCTCGGAACCTCCTCCTTCTCGCTTTTTTTCTCGTTTCTTTTTTAATTGCTGGTAAAACTCGGCTAATACGCGGACAATGCGCCATTACGTATAGAGTAGTATAGACGCGACCGCGATATAGACTATATGGGACTAGGAGCCATAAATGTTTACACAATAAGCGAGCGAGCGCAGCATCATCGGGACGTAAACACTAAACAGTTATACTCGCGGCACAGGTCAACTTTCGTAACGTCCAAGCTGTATATTGTCCGATCGCACAATGCCCCCCCCCCCCCCATTATACCTCGGTTAACCCGAGTTGTTGTATACATGTCCGATGTTGTATATGTATAGATATAGAGACGTGCCAATCGCGAGAAGATTCATCGTCGGCAGTAAAAAGAGTCTCGCGTAAAACTCCGTGGCACCGATAAAAGTGTGTATAAGATATATAAAAGCGAAGTGTCTCTCGTAACGATGTTGCGCAAGTTGCACGCGAGAAGCAGAGAGAGAGAGAGGTAAACCGTCGCGGGCTTTTCGCGCATGAATGAAGAAGGCGAAACCGAAAAACGTGTTTGTCCCAGTTGAAAAGGTCAGTTCTCTCGCGCGCGCAGTGCGCGTTGCCGAGGACATCGCGTGGGTGGTGTAACATGCGCGAGCCGAGACGCCCCTCGACCCAGTATATATATCTGTATAATGTATATATATATGTGCATATAAAACCGGATAATTATAATTGGACTTGCTGTACTGAAGAAGGAGAAAGAGAGAGAGAGAGCCATTTTTTCGAATATCAATTTTTTCTCCGCTTCTTTCCCTTCCGTATAACGAGATTTCATGGGTCTTATTCCGCGCCCTCTCCCTCCCGCTCGTCGCATTAGATTTACGCGCAGTTTTTGGATCGCCGTTTCATTTTTATCGCAAGTAGCAAAAGCGTCGCCGTAAAATGATGATGTATTTTTTCTTTTTTACTGTCGCGACGACGCTCTTTTTACGACGCTGCCACTTGTCATTTTTACGCGTGGGCGAATCGCAAATTTTTTTCAATGCGCGCTTGGGAACGGCTGGCGCGAGCTCGAGACTGGCTGTGCGAGGCTCGAATTTCAAATATTTTTTTCCCGTGAGATTAGGCCGACGCGTTTTGCGGGGACTTTTAAAAATTTTAATGGTAGCGCAGAGTGATGTTGCTGAATAATCAAGGAAACTGTTTATGATCGTTGCCAATAATGTAATCCTAGCATCAAGAATTAATTGAGCAATTGTTCGTTTCCGAGTAGATTATCTCGTAACGCAGGGATTCTACTGATTCGATATTACAAAATAATTTTGTATTATTAAATATTATATATGTATATGGATAAGGTCATCTTGCTGATTCATATAGTTTCATTCATGGCTTCCACTTCACGTTGTAAAGTAATTGTTTGTTTGAAAAAATTATGCATAAAATACTAAGAAATATATAAAACTCAGTACACATAAATGGATATATAAATTATTGCAATGGTAATAAGCAGATATGTTTACATAATCTGAAAAAAGTTTTTGAGGTCAGATAGTAAGAGAGAGAGTAGTTGAACTAATCAGCATTACTTATTCTGAACTCCACTTTAAAGACTGTTTTAAAACGTTATATTTGTGCTCAATAAAACGGTGTACGTGATTACTATTAATTATTTGAAAAAATATTAATATTAGAGAAAGTTGAATTCTATTTAATTCACGCGACTCCGCCATCCGTTTAAAGCTTCGTAGGCAAGTTATGAAGAGGAAAATGGCGCATAGAAAAACATTTTTTTCTGAAATAACTTCGGTATTATGGTAAATTAAAAAAATAAGTACACAATTTATTTTGCTCAAACTCTCTGATTAACATCTTAATAAGCCAGCAGCTCAAATATTTTAACTGTGTAAAACCTTAGTTATTTTCCGTACAGCTCGCAGAATTATCTCAACAATATATTATATATATATTGCTTTTTCATTTGCGTATATAACACTCATTAACAGAGAGCAGCATTTCTAATTATACTAATGATGCATGTATCCTACTTTAATAAGTACAGTACGTTTCACATCAGAAATCTTATGCGATTCTCGTGACAATCAACTACCTACTGTACCTAACACAGACACACATTCCTCTGAAAATACATCTATGCTATATATACATGTTTGCATATGCAACAATAGACGTTGAAGAGGTCTTTGAAAGTTCCTCAAATTGACTCGAGTGCAGAATTTCAGCTTTGCCGTAGGTGCACATAACTATTTCCCCAGAAATACATTCTCAAGTCTCCTTCTCTCTCTCTCTCTCTCTCTCTCTCTCTCTCTCTCTCTCTCTCTATCTCTCGTCTCTATCACTTATAACGTACGTTCCAAAATAGCCTTTTCACGTATAGTCGATAGCACTCGGCATATATCCGCCTAAAACAATACATCCCATTTCCGAAGGGATCGTACATATATATACCTTATCGCTTTTGCACGTTTGACCGATTTAAATGTATGTTTCACTCAAGCGAAAAAGTGCAATATCCAACTTCGCCAAATACCCTCGACGATATATATAAGTCTCTCTCGCGACGACGTCACGGTGAAAAAGGACAAAAATATCCAACTATTACACCGATAATCCATACAACGACGCATTAAAAACGTGTGTGTGTGTATGTGTGTGTGTGTGTGTGTGTGTGTGTGTGTGTGTGTGTATATAGCATCGCGCCTTATCGGTGCATATAAAAAAAAACCAGAGGATATAGTATACGCATAGATAGCGTCTCTCTCTCGGAAAATTGAAAAGTGTTCTCTCTCACTCTCTCGTATACACGACGCAGTAGCCGACGACTTGTCCCTCTCGCATTTGCATTATTTCCAGCGTCAGTCGCCGCGCGTCTGCTAAAATCGCCCGACAGTACGGGCCTTTTATCTCTTTCTCTCTCTTGTACACAAACTCTTTCAACCTTTTTCCCCCAACGACGGCGACTTGTGGTATATACGCGCCTCTGTGTCCGTGTGTCGGCGGCGGCTCCGCGCGAGCGAAACCTTGGCTGTCCCTTTTTTTCCAGACTCCGCCTCGCGCGCGGAGAGTATAGTAGTAGCAGTTGCGTCAGTAACTCGTTTATATACTCTCCTGGTGCGCCTAGATATCGCGCGCGCGCCCTCTCCCCCCCCCCCTTTTTTCCCATACGGCTACGTGTATACAGGTATAGCTTACAGGTACACAACGAATGGAGGTATATACGCACTCTCTCGATCTCCGCGCTGAAATCCGTTTTCCGTTATATACTCTGCCGGGCGACTTTTGTGTGTTGCGCGAGCGTTGGTTATTCGATTTCGCTGAATCACATTTTTTTTGCGCGCACGCCTTTTCGCCGCACCGAGAGAGAGAGAACAATACGCCGGCCGGCCGGCCGGCCGTGTGTGTATCAAAAGACTCTTTTCAAATTGATCGATTCGTCCCCTCCCCCGTATATACCTATACCTGTATGAATAAATTCATTGTTCCTCCGGCTTTATATTTTCGGCCTGCGATGTGCCCAGAGCCTGTTAGCGAATGTGTCCCGAAAATATTTCACTGACTTATACGCAACGGTCGCGCCTCGTATAGCGATGTATCGATCGCTCGATAAATCGCATGCGTGATGCGCATACATATATACATATAGCGCTCGCTATTATGCGGTAGATAGAGTCGCGTCGCCGGTTCTCTCTCTGCAGCGCTTCAATTCAAACATGAAACTTTAATTGCCCGGCGCTAAACGTTTTGAGAGAGAGAGAGCGCATTACAGTTCTAAGCGGAGGCAATTCGCGTTTTAAAATGCAAAAGTTCTCTCGTGCGTACACACGCTCCAATTATACCGACGAGCAGCTGCGAGAGCCAGCGAGCGAGCGGCTCGAACTTGCGGTCTCGAGACACTCTGCAGCGCGGCACATATAGCGAGGACGGCGTGAAAATTCAATTGCCGCGTCGCCGCATTGTAGCGTGCAATTTGAATTTAATTAGGCTGTTTCTGGGGAATAGTTTTGGAATGTGCGCTTTGTTGTACGTATATGTATACGCGATATGAAATATTAGCGTTGAGTAATTAAAACAGTTTGTTTTATGCGCTCGGAGGGCATTATGATAATCAAATACATTTTTCTTAGAAAATTAAGGTAGAACTGTTTTTAAGCTTGAAAAGATACGGTGTGATCTCGTCTTTTACTTCCAACCTTTGTCAAGGTATCTATATGACCGATTCTCCTAGAAAAATGCACTTTTCGAGGATCCAGAAATCGAAATTTTTTTTTGGGGCTAGAGGTTTCAGACTGATTAGACTATCTTCTGTAATTTGAAAGATAGTCACAAATGTAGAGGAACATGGGAAACACGAAACACGAGAATTTAACATGGGAAGGCATATAATGAAGAAAAAATGAAAATCGTGATTAATTCGGATTTTTATTTATTTTTTTTAACGGACATAATTTTTTGTCAGAGCATTTGATCTAGGCATATATTTTTTGTAAATTGAAGCTCTTTTGTTGTACTTTATTGCAGTGCAATTTGAAATTTTATTCGTGCCTCGGAAACATTCGTAGTTGTTATTATTCCAGTATTTTGACGCATTAATTGTTTGTATAAAAAAAAAACGTAGAATGGCTCAGAAATATGGTTACTGTAGCTTTTTCCATGTTCCTCTCCACTTTTGACTATCTTTCGGTTTATAGAATAAAGTCTGATCGGTCCGAAACCCCTAGCTTTAAAAAAAATTTTCAATTTCTGGACCCCCGAAAAGTGCATTTTTCTAGGAGAATCGGTCATATAGATACCTGAGTATTTTGAAAATTTTGCACCTATTTGCAAACCGTAAATTTATTATAAAAACAATATTTTAAATTATATAACGTATCTAAAGAATTCATATTCATCAATATATTTATACATTCGACATATTTTTCAAATACACACGTGTCTTTCACCTTTTATTTGTACACCTTCATTCGAGGTTATCGCTATCTCCAAACCGATTATTTCGAATGTCTCTCCGCTCTATCGTGAAGCACCTGCTTTCTTTTCACGTTCTCCGCAATTTCGATCGTATGTCTACTCTACTCCGTGCCGGAATCTCAAGGGGGGGGGGGGAGACAGAAAAAACATTGATCTCCCCCTCCGTGACGGAATCAATAACCGCCACCGTGCAGTACACCATACGTCCCATTAACCCGAAAAGCTGCAGTCGAAGCTCTCCTCTCTCTCTCTCTCTCTCTCTCTCCATATAGACCGAAAACGGAGAGAGGAGGAGGAGAGCGGAGAGAGAGAAAAAAGCCTCTATTAAGCCAGCGAGTACACGCTGCCGGCCGCAAATTTGGAAAAAGCGCGCGCGTGCGTCTACACTATTATAGGAGCCGAGACGCGATGCCGTTCGGCACAGGAGTCTATAATTCGATTAATACACGACCGAGTGCGGAACCGAAAGTTGAACGAACCGAGAGCCTCGGGGTCTCTGACCTGCATCGCTCGATCGGCTATTACTATACGTGGCGGGCCGAGAGAGAGAGAAAGACTGCAGAGTGAAAGAGATGCGAAGCAGAAGCAGCAGCAGCAGCAGCACTGAAAGGCGAAGGTTGTGAAAAAAAGCTGCCCCTGAAGAGGAGGCTTAATTCTTCTCTCTCTCTCTCTTGCGCTCAGGTTTAATATCGACGGCTCTCCCAGTATAATCCACAGCGGCCCTGTTATATACCTGTTCGTATACACTTGTGCACCCGGCGCGCGAATATTTGCTCGCGATGAAAATTTCAAATAAGACAATTCCATTCCGATGTGACGTGTCGTCCGTCTGTCCGTCGATCGCCTGGCCAGATTGAAAATTTTCATTCCCGCCGTAATGTATAAGTCATGCGCTCGATCGCAGAGTCTGCTCTTAATGTGCATTATGTATATAACGATGCAGTACATTACTGCCATAGATATATAATACACGCGTATATTGCGCGCGGAGAGGCGTCTCTCTCGGTGCGGTCACGATCTCCGTTCGTTTGCTCTCACGTTTAACCTCAGCCTCTGTCGCGCTCGCGCGCGGCAAGTGGCCCGTAAAACGCGAGAGAGCGAATTCTTTCGGACCGCTGTGTGTGTGTGTGTGAGTGTCTCGCCGGTCTCCCCCTCACTTTTACGTATAGGTATGTGTATTCATATACGGCATTATGTATATCGCGCGTCTGGTTCGAACGCCGGGCGCCAAGCGGTCACGCTCCTTCGAGCGTGTATAAGCACCCGGCGGCGGCGGCGGCGACGGCGACGACTAAACAAAAAAAAAAAAATCGATCTACATTATACCCCCTCGACTCTGTTCTCCTCTCGTCGGCGTCGTCGTCGGCTTTAGTAGTCCACTGATTGTGCGGTGTGCGGTCTTAGGTGGTGTGTGTGTTCTAAATTTAGGGAAGGGGGGGTAATGTCTGGATCAGTTTTTGTTTTCGAATCTATGTATGGATGTTATGCAAATGGTGTGTAGGGTAAGGTGAGACAATTGGGTATGAGGCATTGAAATGTATTCGTTGCCTGAGATTTACACAACATTTTTTTTATATTTTTATATAATCATGGAAAGCATCAAAAGCTGAGTGTCATATCTTAAAGTTTCTTCGTTAAATATATGCATAATTTATTAAAAATCGTTTTACCTTCGCTTGACTTCAATATATGAAGTACATTATTTTCAGATTTTCGAGTAAAATCCTTTTCGTGATTTTAAACAATAAAATTGAAATATTTGAATTAAAGAAAAAACATTATAGTTTTGCGATTATTACAGTTACTTTAGCAAAACTTAATTAAACATTTTTTAAGTTTTTAACCTATAAAAACCTAATAGTCAACTGTTGTCTGAAAAGGTTAATATTTTAAATAGTTTAATCCATTATCTTATACTATAATAAATCGTCCAAAATAGCGAGAAAAAGCGACCGTTATATATGCATAAAAAATGTATATTTTCTTATGAGCAGCTTATCCCGCGCATAAATTATAATATAGCCGTTGACTTGTGTATTCAGGTAAAAGTACCTCGTATAGTATATACACCGCGTACGCTTCCAGCGTAATAAATACAATTTTCAGGTGAATCTTTAAAGGCCAACTTCCGTCGATCAATCCCGACAGATTATATATACATATCTCCATTGCATCTATATTTGTACGATTATATATTTTTACATATCCGGTTCCGCCTCTCTCTCTCTCTCTCTCTACATCACGAAAAAAATGAATTTTTATCAATTCCAAGAGGGGGGGCCTTATCATTACAATATATAATCCATATAGAAACTCATATTGCGGAGGTATATAGAACAACTATCTCGGCGGGTGAGTTCCGCACAAGAGCGCTTGTCATACGCTTAATCCGATTACGTTGAGACGTAAGACCCCCGGCATTGTCAATTTCCGAGCGGCTGCTCCGAATCGCTTGGCTTTCCGCGAAACGGGAGAGACCCCGCACGATTTACCATCGATGTACATTGTACACGTATTACACCGCACTGCGCCCCGGATATTATATAGATCACCGCGCGACAGGGCTTCGCGTACTATATACATTCCAAAATCCCTTCGATACGCCAAAATTTTCCCGAATAATAAATTCCCGCGAGCCGCGCATAAATATCCCAGTCAGACGGTAAAAGTGCGCTGTGCCCACGACGTCTGCAATAAACATCCGTTATGCGCCTCCCGAAACAAAAGCGCATCCCACGGGGCACTATGCAGTCGCCAAATCGCGAACAATAAGCGCATAGACGACGACGTCGGCGGCGGCGGCGACGGCGGCGACGGAGGAGTCGTCTTCCGGACGTCATGGCGGAGTATAGAGCCAGAGTGTAAGAGAGAGAAAGCGCTACACAGCTGCCGTTGCCGCGGAGACGGGAAAAAAAGTCAACTGCACTTCCTGACGGCTGCTACTGCTGCTGAAATATTGCGACGACTATATAGGGGACTGTGCAGCTCTCGCGCGCTTTGAGACGCTCGTGAAAAATAGCGAGTTCAAGAGGGAGGGAGGGAGGGAGCGAGGACGTTTATACGAAGCGGCTTGAGTTTTATAACGAGCTTTAGCGCGTCTTAAAATATTTTAGGTTCATAAATTATTAAATATTGTCGCCCCGGTGTTCATCCTTGGAATATCACGAATATATATATAATGTGTGTAATGTGTATATAGCGAATGTATAAGTAAATACAGCTGGTGTAGTGTATAATATGAACGTGGCTTGTCTTACACGATGAAGCGTGAATAATTAGAAATAAAGAAGAATCACCTTTTTGTTGCACTCGAATTTTATACGAGTACATCCAGGAAATTTCGGAAACAACTAGGACGGAAAAATTGCAAAAAATTTTCTTCAAGGCACACCTACCAGACCGGTTTTTTCTCGTTCCTTAGGTCATTCTGAAAAAGAAAAAGACGCGTGTACGGCAAATCTTCGGGTATATTTTTTTCCGGAGCAAAAACGACTCGAAAAAAGAGAAATAATTAAAAAGCAAGAATGTTGGTTTTCTCGAAAACTATGGATTTTTAAAAATATTTCATTAATACAAAGATGTCTTAAAATTCATCAAAGAATGCTCTGACATTTTTTCAGATTTTTTACAAATCAATTTTGAAAAATCAAAAATTGTACCGGATCAATCTGAAAAAATTTCAGAGCATTCTTTCGTGAATTCTAAGACATTTTCGTTCTAATGAAATTTTCCGGAAAAAATATTCCCTAAGATTTGCCGTGCACGCGTACTTTTTCTCTTTCAAAATTACCTAATTAGGGACGAGAAAAAACAGGTCTATGGTATAGGTGTACCTTTAAGAAAATATTTTGCAACTTTTCCGCGGTCCGAGTTGTTTCCGAAATTTCCTGGATGTACTCATATGTATACGTGCAGTATATTTTTGATAATAACTTTAAAAAAGAAAACGTAAATTTTTATACTCTATACACAGTTCTACTGCTGCTGCCGTTAGGAGCCACAAAACTAGCGAAAAATGCGCTTCGACTTACATTTCCCCGCATGTGCATACCACTGGCGTAATTGCGCATTCAAATACACACGCGCATTATATACATATATACACAAGACTCTAATTGAAAAGTCCGCGCGCGCGTTCTCCCGCATAAAAATACCATCAAAGCCCCTGAATTTCGCCTCCCGTTTACGTTAATTATAGACGCACGGCACAGCGTGTATAACGTACAAAATATTGTAATAACATGCACGGGCGCGCGCCGCAAAGAGTTATACGTGCGTGAAAAGAGGGCGCGGGTCTCTCGGCTCATTTTTTTTTTTTTTTTTTTTTTTCATGAATGGCGGCGTGCGTGGGCGGCGGCGCACGTGCTGCCGCGCTGTAAGGCGTTGACGCGTCGGTGCATGTGCTCCGATTATACTCTGCGGTGTATTATATACGGCGCGCGAGTGAATGGCATATAGCTATATAGAGTATAGCGAGGAATAGGAGCGAGGGGAAATTTTCATTGTTTTCCAAATTCGTGTAAAGTTGTGGTTTGTTTTCGACGTGGCTGGCGTGTGCAGAGCCATAAAATGTCGTTTGATATTGGCTGCCTTACATAACGGAGCCTTGAGTCACCGCCGAGATACACACGCGTTCCTTCGGTTCCGACGATCCAGAGCAGTAGTATAGTACACTTGGTTTTTTTTATTTTTCCATAGACGCGTACACGAGCATAGCGTTATATCAGTAAAACGTTATACGGCATTACCGTAATCGCTGTTTAATACCTTCTGCCAACTCGTAAACGGAGAGCCGCCTCGTGAAAAAAAAAAATTCCAATTTCTTTTCTCACGTTTATATTATACGCGCGCGCCTCGAAGACGTCAGCGCAGAAGTTTACTGCCGCAGCGCGAGAGGGAGATGCAGAAACGTGGAAGCGAGCGCCGCGCGTAAAACGGCGAAAAGAGAGACGATCGCTCGTCGTCGGCGCGGGGAACACGAGAGAGAAAGACGCGAAAAATCACGGGGAAGAGCTGGCAAGTTTCCCCTCGTTAGTCTCTCCCTCTACTCTCTCGGCGGCCGCGTGGGACGGAGCAGAAGAAGAGGCGACTTGGTCCGGAACTTCGTCCAGGGGAGGGATTCCCGAATCCTTCCAAGTTATCCTCCGACTTCTTTTTTTTCTTATATACAGCTTCTGCAGAGCCTCTACGCGGCGGCGCCCCCGCGAGTAACTGCACGTGAAGGAAATACTGAATTCGAGAGAGATATACGTGCCAGAGGAGAAAATTTGTTAACTTCCCTCTCTCTCTCTCTCTCTCTCTCTCTCTCACTCCAAACCTCCGAGGGGTTTAAAGACTGTAAACTTTTGTTCGGGACGTGCGAAGCGCTTTGCCCCCGCGGACGAGTTCTCATTTCCGACGTGACCCCGATGCACTTGCGCAAAGTTTGGCGATCAACGGGCTGGTCCGCAAGATTGGCCGGTTGTACAAATTTGAATTTCGTCGCGCGATTGTTTCGAGACGCGCGTTTGCTTTGGCGCGAAGACAATTTTACCCCACCCCCTCCCCCTCTCCCAACAGGATATCGAGGGATTTCCCGGTTGTACGTATACCTGATATACACAGCGCGTGTAAACGCCGGGAAACAATCGGTTTTATTATCGCTGCGGCGCGCGACGAGTCACGAGGCCTCGCCCACTTCGTCGTCGGCTTTTGTCGTGCCTCGCCGCCGCGCCATTGATAACGACTTCATTCACGCGATAAGGAAAGTAATACGCTTTTGTGCTGTACGTACAAGGTGGATTGCCAGGTTGATACGCTCCGCGCGCGCGCGTGCGACGGCAGGAGCGAGATGGTAATCGGTTGAAATTTTTTGAAATGTATATATATGTAATATATATGGCTCGATACCGCGCACGCGCGTTACGCAACGTTTGCCGAGCGCAAATATTTTCCCGATTTAGTCGTATATGTACAAGCGCGAGGTTGACGATTGATTTTATAATCTGAGAAGAAAAAAATGTTTTGATAAAATGGTAATTTATTCGAACTTTGAAAGCCGCAGTAGAATCCGTTGTTATCGACATCTGCTCTATATTGTATAGATTCTGTTAAGCGTATAATTATACTGTACGACGATTTGGTATAACTTGGAAACAAACGAGCTAACGAACGAAAAGTTTCTTTAAAAAAAATGTATTGTACAAACACACCTGCCGACCTCGCATACGCGAATATACAGAGATTTTCATTGAAATACAATTTGTTTATAGATACGAGAATATGCATACGTCACTCGCCAACACAGCTGTGCCACAGACAAAAGTCAACTGTTCCAATATTTCTCGTACACTTCTGCTCATTCATGGCACCGAATACAGCCGAGCTCTCGCAGCCAAGCGTATATACACAGTACATATAATATACCTATACATATTCTCGTATGCGTAAATGTGCGAGTCCCGCAACATACATGTATATAGTACGCGAAAGTTTCCGCTCAAGTTCCACCGAGAGCCGGTTTCATTGATAAATAATTATATAGCAGCCGTGTGCCAAAGTCATTAATGAGCGGATCTTTCGAGGCGCCGCTTATCGCCGACTTGCTAAAGAGAGAGAGAAAAAAAGAGCGCGTAATCTGTATTTAAAAGTCTCCGCGGCGCTGCTCCGCTGCCAGTCACGGTTTTCATTGATAAAAATGCCAAATGTATATTCACGCACGTTTACGAGCGCATATATTTACACGCCGGAATTATGCGTGGACGTATATAAAATTTCCTTTTTCTACTTTTTAATTTGTAAACTGGAAATTTATTGAGATCGCGCCGCGAGAGAGCTCTGAATAATAATAGATCCTCCTCCTCGTCGGTCCCCGACTCCGAGAATATGCAAAGCCTCTTTACTCGCGGGCGCGCGTCGAGTCATCAAAACGGGTATTACCACACAATAGAAATATCGAACTGCCCGTATCAGACTATTTCTTCGTCCACCGAGAGAAACTCTACTCTACTCCCATAATCCCGTGCGTGTTGTATATATAATGTATATAGCGAAGAAGCAATATCCCAAGGGAGCAGCATCAGCCTATACGCACATCACGACACGTCCACGTGTATATGTACATGTATACGATATCTCTATATATACGTATACAATATACATATATAACTATAGTATATACGCATACATTATTGCGGAGAACTCTGCTGGTGTGCTGTACATATAGTGCGTAGGATGTGGCCGATTGTGCGATTATCAGCCAATGCGTGAACCGTTTGGTTTCCGGTCAAATGATCCGCGGACATCCGTCTCCTTTGTCGCTATATACCACTACTGCTACGCTGCTCTCGACCGGCCGGAAGTCGCCGATTCCGCCGCGCGCCGGCACTTTTCGCGTTGGCGTGTAATATATATATATATATATATATAACGCGGCTTCCAACTTTCTCTCCTTTTTTTTTCTCCGTTTCGTCGTCTCGCCGCCGCACAACCGCCGCGTCGCTTACATCAGAGCTCCGCTCGACATCGAGGCGAGAAAAGACGAGAAGAGACGCGCGTGTGCGAAGAGGCCGCTGTGACGTAAATGCACTCGAGAGACTGCGACTCGTCGTCCGATGCATCGATGCTCTCGAGAGCCGCACACGCCATATGACGCTTATAGATGCAAATATTCCTGTCCTCGCGGCGTATCGCGAGCGCATGTGCAATATATAGTAGACTAGTCCCAGACGCTCGCGACGTCCGCGGAGAGGCTTCTTGCTCTCTTTTTTACGCTTTTTAAATTTTTTGTTGTCGGACTTGTGGGCAAGAAGCGCAGTTGCAAGTGCGCATTGTCGGAGGGAAAGATGAAGCCGATAAGTCGATAGGTCTATGGACTGCGAGTCCTGTAATGTACTGTAATACATCATCCCGTTTTTTTTAAGCGGATTTTTTTTTGTATCAAACTTTTCATAGCGATCTTGTCATAGATGTATGGATGCTATTTTTGCAAGACAGTATCTGTACTGTCTATATTAAAAAGATTTTTAATATACCTGTAATACACGTGGCGAAACTCGATTTATATACTATAACCGGAATCTGTCGATTATTTATAATAAACAAAAAAAAAAACGTTCTCTAAGGTATAGGTGGCAGATCGATCAAGGTGTGGAGCACTCTTCAACTAATTACATTTTGATTTTATTGTTATAATTTTATCACTCAGCTATTTATTTCATTCAGCTCTAAAATTAAAACTGATTGGGCTCACTCTGTATATACTTTAACCGTCTTTCTCTCAATATCATCCGATCAATAGTTTCAATTTTTCGTATTTGCAAACTGTCACCTCTGCATCACTACATATATAGAAACCTGCGATTCATTCGATGTAGATTCAATTTAAATTAGCATACACACATCAGAAGAAACGCGTGTGCGATTTGCGTCATGGAAAAGCGCTCGATCCGCACATACGCGCGCTTTCAAGCGAAAAAAACACGCAGAGAGGAGGAGGAGGAGGCCGGATGTGTCGCACACGCGTCATTCTGTATATACACACACATATCCGGCAAATCCATCTGAGCTAATATTACCCCAATCGATTTATCCAAAAGGTATAGGTACATCTCCATCGTAACGGCTCGACAGCTGGATTCAAAAGTACATCGTACAAAGGAAAAGATAAAAATGTACCCAAAATCATTCACTCCACAATCGGGAGACCCATTGTACACACAATGCCGACAATTACACGCACACACACGCGCGCGCACGCGTCAGTGGAAGGAAAACAAACTCGACTTCGCCCCTCGGGAGAGAAATTTCGTTTCCTTTTTTTTCTCTCTTGTTACACTGTATTCCTTCATCCGACCATTAAGGACCGAATTCTCGTCGCCCCGGACGATGAAAGGAGGAATGAAAGGTAAAAATGGGCGGAGCGGAGCCGAAGATACGATAAACGCTTTTGGTATATACCCTATACACATCCTTCCATATATAGTAGACCGAAAACTCGTCAGCAGGTAGACGACGGGGAGGCCCTTCATCCTTTTTTCTTCGTTTTCGGGAAAATGCGAGAAAATTGAGGCGCGCGAGAGAGGAAAGGCCTCGTCGTCGTCTCGCCGACTTAACTGCTTTATTCCGTTCGGTGGTTTTTCCACTTTATTTTTTGGATTACAGTGTCCCTCTCTCTCTCTCTCTCCGTTGCGGCAGCTGTCGCGCACGCGACACACCATTATTCTTAATTCGAGTCAATGATTTCGTAATACATTCCGTCGTCCCATTACGTTCTCCCATCGCGCACACAGTCGAATCTTTGACGAAGTCGTCCCGTCGGCCGTAATAATGGAAATCGTGTTTCCTATAATGCGACCCAGACTGCAGAAGAGGCGGGAGAGCGGCTGAGCGGGTAAATATTTGCTCTCGGGAGGTTCCCCGGTATCCTTGAACTAATTATTGGCGCGCGCGCACTCTGCTGTGAATAACGTACGCACTCGATGTTTACCCCCGTCTAAATCATTCTTATTTGCAGAAAGTATCAGACCCCCAACGACTTCATTGTCCTTTCTCTTTTTCACGTGGCCGCACGGACTCGGCGGCTCGCGATCTCGTCAAAGTCGATGCGCGTATATACATATATCTATACATTATATATGTAAATACTATAGACTTAGAACTAATTTTTTTTTCTTAGAAGATTGTTATAGTAAATATTTAAGGGGTTGGGTTGTGACCCCTTAAATAAGATGAAAAGATAAAAAACAAGATTATTATAGTAAATATTTGAGGGGTTAGAAGATTATTTCTTTTATTTTAATGTGTTCGTTCAATTATTTAAGCTTTTGAATTATATGCTAAAAATTATTGATTCTATATTTCTCAAAAATCCAGTATTATTACGGCATAAATATCTAATTTTACTCCTTAAAACCTATATTAAAAATTAAGTGGAGCACTTTTTTAATACAAATTTTTTTTACATTTTTCTAAACAAGTTTCTGTAATTTTTTTTTTAATTATTAAAACAGGATTTAAATAGCGCCACCCTCGCCTTCGGAAATGATCCCATAAAAGAAACGTTTTTTAATACAAATAAATGCGTATTCATGACATATTTCAAATGACACACCAAATGTGCAAACGAACAACCAATCAGTTCAGAACACTTTTTTTAGATTATATAGGATAAGCCTCGGAGAAAAATGGGTTCAAGAAACTTTTCCTCGGGTAAATAAGATTACGCAAACTTTTCCCCGCAATGTACATAAGTACATGAAAAATACCCCACTGCCAATTACTTCTCTCGGCTTGTTTTTCGCGAATAACAAAACTATATAGCGGCGCGTCGTCGCCTCTCCCGAGATCGTCGGCGAGGTCGCCCGCGCGCAAAATATACGCGGCGGTCGCCGCCGCGCACATCACAGAGGCGAAATGTATATACGCGATTCCCGGCGGCCGGTCTATCGAAACAGGCGGGCGGCGGCGAGTTAAGCGCGGCATCCGGACCTCCCCGCCGCAGCGGAAGGAAGGGGACGTGACGTCACGTTGGAGGCGAATTAAACGGCTCTCTATAACACACCGCTATGTGTTATATATATAGACATTGGTTTCGAGCGCGTGGAGATGTGTTCTTGTGTGTACTTAGAACATCGCTTAGAACACATAGAACATTAACGACATTTTTTATTTTAATACGGTATAGGAGAGTCATTGGCGATGGGTAAGTGGGTCGAGAGAATAGAAAACACGACAATATATTCTGGCGTTCAAAATGGACCTCTAGATAACGGGCTTCGACCGCGCTCTGGTAAATATTTTCGCGAGCGCAAATGCAATTCTTTATTCTCTCGGGAGGGGGGGGGGGGAGGGAAGAAAACAAGGGCAATTGAGGCTAAGACTCGCTTTGCATCGGTCGTCGCGGCGGGAGAAGAGCCATTGTTATTGCGTCGTTTTGAGGTTTCTCAAACTCTCCGCAGAGACACGCGCAGTCCGCAATTACAATTATTTTTATCTGCGTTTACAGAAGGCGCAGCTCGCTCGACATCTTATTTCTCGTTTCTTTTTTCTCTAATAATAGCGCACTCAAACGCACGTGCAGCTGACCATCGCTAATTAATACGACGCCGCTGGCGCTCGTTAATGGCGAATTAAAATTAATACGCGTTAGCGAGAGCGAGAGAGATCCTCGCATCACACACTCGGCGAGCGGAACTATCACTCGTCGTTAAAAAAAAGTTAGGTATATAACTTTTACACGCGCGCAAGAAGGTCACGTCGTTAATAAGCGCACACGCGGCTCTATTTATTCCGCTCATAAGGGTCAACCTACATTTTGTAGCGGCGGGTAGCTATACACGGGCGTATAATAAGCGATTAAGTCAATGCCATCATCTGCGCTGGGGACGAGAGAGAGAGAGAGAGAGACTGGTACAGGCGTTTGGTACGAGGATGTAAATTCTCTCTCACGATTATTTTTAATCTTTTTAATTTAATTTTGTTATTAAATTTTGATGTCGACTAAAAAATATTTCTTCAATTCTGATGGCTATGATAGAAAATATAGCAATAGGGTGTTTATGATGGTAATAGGGTAGAGGCAGCAGTAGTCGGCCATTTTTTTCTTATATTTAAAATAAATACGAAAAACAAAGTAAATTGTGATTGATATTCCTCAAAATTTAAGCTTCTGAAATTGTATAAATAATGGAAAGGTATTTAATTTTGGATATTCGCAGTGATAGGTTTTGCTTCTGGTGACCGACCACTGGTTATTCAGATCTGGATCGCAGTTCTATTAGTCGGTCAGTAGTAAAAATGAAGGTAAGAATTTAGAACCAAAGAAAAGGAGTAAAATAAAATATGAATTAAATCATCATTCTTTCAGTATTAACTTAATTACTGCGGATCCAAATGACTAATTTCATCTCGAACTTTTATGTGTTAATAAACTATTAGCACGTAAAAGTAAATGATTATTTTTCAGTGGCCAACAACTAGTGCCTCGTGTGCTCGACTATTAGAATAAGTGACCGACTACTGGCGAAATGTAGATTTCTTTTTTAAACATTTATTATATTTTTTTTAATAGCAAATACAGCTTTAAATATAATTTTTATATATGAGTTTCCGTATTTCCTTTTTCCTTTAATCAATTTAAACCATATTTTATACTAATTCAAACTCGAAATCACTCTTAAGTGACCGACTACTAGCGCCTATATATGCTACATTATATGTTGAATGAATATACAGCCTACAATTACATTATAAATCCTGTTCCACTTAGTACAAAATATAATAATCAGTTATGTTATAGTCACATAATATGATGATCAGTTCTGTTTAATAATATAATGGTAAAATATTACAATCCTATCATCAATTATGATTATAATATGTTAGTAACATATAATACTCAGTTATGGTTATAATACGTTGAAAATAATAAAACAGCCCCACCATATTTACAGCAAAATTTTCAAGAGAGACGCGTCCATGCAAAAAAATAAAGCGACGATAAACACGCACGCGATTCAAACTTTGAATCTAATGCTTATCGAAGCGACTTACCCAAAAACTTCAGAAATTCGCCTATACTGCCGAGCTTCTTTCCGGAAGCTATATATATATATCCAAAATGCGCAAAACGACTCGATACATAAGTTTCATTACGCAACAAAGGGGGGGGGAAACCTGGAGGGCCGCGATAACGCCGGCTTTTCCGCTCGCGCGCGCGCGCACGTACACACGCGCCTGAGCGTAACTTTCATCCGTAAGCTTCGCCGTTTCGCAATAAATTGATTCCGGACCATTGAGGATCCTTATCATCGATCTCTCTCTCTCTCTGCCGCGCGTGTGCAACAATACAAGAAAGCGAACGCGTCGCGCGCCGTGTTCCCGTTACTCACCGCCGGCTCAGCTCCGCTGAAAAATAAAGGAGAGGCGCGTCCCTCGATATTCCCTCGTGAGAAAATTCACGGCAAACGAGCCGAGAAACGCCGCGGCTATATACATTTGTGTGTGTGTATGTATATTCAGAACTGCCTCCTCGGAGAGAGAGCTCGTAAAGCACACAAGCGCTGCACGAGTGACTTTGCCTGCGCGCAGCGGCGGCGAGAATATGTATATATTATATATGTATATACAGGCGCGCGCGCGAGCTGTGTCGAGAAAAATGTCTTCTCTCGAGAGGGAGAGAGAGAGAGGCGCAAATAAATTGGAGGAAGAGGAGACGACCTGTGATGGCTCATTCGGCAGAGCGATGGGCTCGTAACTCGCCGTTCCGCGTAATATACACGCGCTCTTTTCTATGCGCTGTGTGCAGTCGACGCGGACGTATAGACAGGACACTAAATTTCCGTCTGGAGATTTTTGTTTATACGAGTACTCGGGTAATAGTTGATTGTTCGACGGTAAAGACGAAAGAGGGAGAGGGATAGTCGAGGCTGATCTCCAAAAGGTTTCGAGTACCATTTTGACACAGTTCGAGAAGTATATATTGCGGCTAGAAAATTGAGAACAAACTGTAATTACTTTAGTCGTCGAGTTTGAAAGTTTGACTACTCTGAGCGAAAATCCATGATTGATTTATTTGACGTTTTCTCGAAATCTTACAAATCTTTGTCGGAGCCTTGAAGTTCCCGTATAGACACCCGCATATCCTTGAAAAAAAAATTCTATTTAAAAACCGCTTCGCGATGCATAAAAGCGTTCTCCAATTCGCGAGAACTCGCGAGAGAAACCCGAGCAATCGCGTGCGTCAAACTACATAGATATACAAGCTCGTTATTTTCACGACAAACGCTCGATATGACGTTATTTACCGAACTCTTCTCTCTCGCGGGGGTGGGTTGGGTTCGTTCTACCGGAATCGGATCGACGCTCTTTGCGACATTAGCCCAGTTTTTCGCCGCCGCCGCGATGTCTGGCGCGCGCGAGCAAATTTCAAGTTTTCGGGTCAGAAGAACGCTGCAGCCGGGGCTCTCGCGAGAACGGATCAAATAAACGATCCCCGCCCCCCCCCTCCACCCCACCGCCCGCGAACGCGGGGAACAGAACGAGCAAAACTCATTCGAATTGCAGGAGGGTCGAAAATTTCGGAATTAATGCCGCCAGACTTTATAACTATACCTACACGGGGCGAGAGAGAGAGAGAGAAGCAGTGAAAGTACACGCGAAACTCGTGTACACGTGTGCTGTATACAGCATACCCCGAAAACTTTGCGATGCTTATAAGGCATATACGCGCTTGTGTGTACAGGTATATATATATATATATATACGTGTATATAGAGCGGTACCGGGCTTCGCTTGAGTAAATAAGATTCAACAAGGTTTTCAGGTCAGAAGGATATAGGACGCGGTAGCTGCCGAGACGACGCGCTGTACATACGCGTACACGTATATGTATATACTGAATGTTATTTTGAAAAACAAAGCACGAGCTTCGCTCGTCGCTATGAACGTAAGAGAGGGAGAGAGAGAGAGAGATGTATGTATATAAAGCTGTATAAGTACATCGTCAAAGGGCATAAATTCACCCCCTTTGCCCCCCCCCACCCTCTCCTCCTCCTTCTCTCTCGGCGTATAATCAAGAGTTTCGCAATGGCCCATATTTTCTCGATATGAAAAGAAAAAAAAAATTATTTCCCAGATGGAATTTTTGCATCTCTCCGTGTATACCTCCCCTCTTCCCTCTCTTTTGTTAGTGACGCATTTCGAAGCTCTCCTCGTCTATAGCGAATCTGACCTACTGAGAAGGCGCTCTCGCGTATATGCCTCTATATATTGCCGCCGCTGCTGCTGCTGCTGCTGCCACTCGGAGGAAATTCGCTCTCATTTTTTTTCCTCCGGCCTCTTCTTTTCTTTTTCTTTCCTCTCCTTACCCCCCCCCCCCTTTCTCTCCCTCCTTCTCCACCCAACGTACGTATGCGCGTATAGCGCCTATATTTACGTATATATATAATTATATATCGTACAGTGCAGTAGCACGCGAAAGACTTGTTTCGGTGCTCGCGCGGCTCTCGTATGTACAAGCGAGCGCTTAATGATGCAGATCGGACCCTATATACCGCGGAGAGAAATCGAAGAATCTCGATCCTCCCTTTTGCCTTCTCTTCGTATTTTTTATTCTTTTCGCTTGTATCCCACGACTGCTCTCTTCGAAGACATACGATTTCCAAGTTCGTTCCGCGCTCTCTTTACATACTTTCTGTATCGAGGCTTACGTCGTTTGCATGTAATACGTTGAAACGGAGAAAGTGGGAACGAGAACGCGCGAAAGAGAATTTTTGAATGGTAGAGTATGTTGATTGACTAATCATGGGCAGAAAACATTTATTTTTAAGTTTAAAAATGCAACTGCTTCCCATGATGTGTTTTGCCCATGATTAGTTAATAAACATACTATATACCATTCAAAAATTCTCTTTCGCTCGTTCGTACGTATCGGTGACCGTCAGTTGTGCAGAATTATAGTTGCACTCGGGTGTGCATTATATTTACGCCGACGGCATCAGCTTGAGCCATGTGCATATATATATATATATATATATATCAGGTCTCCGCTACTGCATTACATAGCGCTATTGCGTAATCCACCTAGACAACGCTCTAATTGATTTTATGCTTTCCCGGAGATGGCTATCTCTGCGGTCAGCGCGTGTGTGGGACTGCTGCTGCTGCTGGGTATTATCGATTTGCGCAGGTCTGACGTATCAGGATGTTTTCCTTTTCAATTGACGTTTTTTCAGCGATAGAGAGAGATTACACCGAGATACCAAAGAGATTTACGCGCAGTTGCGGCGGTCGACTGCTACGTACGCGCGAAAAGCAGCGTTATAATAGCCAGTGTGCACAGGGCGGAAAAAAAATTTTTTTTCAAATCGAATCGCGCATTACGACGACGATTCAAAGCGCTGCATTATACTATAACAATGAAATTACCGCACTTGGTACACACCGTGTCGCGAGTTTGTGCAGCGTTTCGCAATTTAATTGAATTCCGGCGCTCTATATCTAACGAAGCGCGCGTAATTGCTCCGGAATATAAGAGCAAAAGTTTATAATTGCAGCGGCGCGCACGTACACGCGCGCTTCTTTGCAACGCGTCGAGGATTTTTTTTTTTCAACAAAAGCGTACACAGAAGAGCTTTTAGCGCGAGCGGACGGGGCAAACGCGATTGAGCCAATTGAGACTGACCTTACACTGCCGCTCTCGGGGATCGTGTTTCGTTATTTCGACATTTTAATTTATCGGAGGAGGATAGGAGGGGGGGGGGGAGGGGATCGCTTTTTCGCAAAGCTGGCTTATCGGGCGCAGAAAATCCCGCCGAGTGTGTAGGTGATAAAAAAAGACGATTGCTCATCGATAAGAGGCGAGGCACAGTATCGCGATAATAAAATCTTGATAAGATTGTTGTTTTTTCCATTATATACCGCTTCATTCATTCATGTTCTCCAAGTGATACATTAATCTGCTGTGTCTGTGTGTGTGTGTGTGTAAGTGTGTGTTGCGAAGAATCGTAAAATCAACGGCTGTATACTTAGTGTAATTGGAATCGTGTTGCAATTTTTTTGTACACGCTTCGCACGAGTTCAGTCGTTGTCATCACATGTTTGTTTTTGAGTTTATTTATGGGATTAATTATATTAATTAAGGATTGTTGTGAAATTTTATAACTTTAATCAAAATAAGAATCGCGTAAGCTCATGTTTCTAATGGAGTATACGTACATTCTACTGTATATATTCTTATACACATATGTATGAGTTTTGAAATGAGAATTTTTAGGTACAATCTAATATTTATAATACAGCAGCTTTTATCTGAATTCGAAAAGTAAAAAAATTGGAGTAGTATAATGGAAGTAGCTTTAATTTTTCTCTCACACTCGGTGTATCCAATACAGCAACAAAAACATGGCCCACTTTTAACCGCGTTAACATATTCAAGACTCGTTCGACGCAGAGACGATCCGCGCGCGCTCCCGCGCATTCAAATTAACAATAACAATTTCAAAAGTAAAAATACCACACTGAGAAAAAAAAAGCAGTAATTTTTACAACTGTAAGTACGAAAAAGTACAAGAAATTATAGTAATCTGTGCACAGACTGCCATTATGAGAATTTTTACTACTATTATGCTGATATTCACTATTTTAATATCGAATATTACAAGTCGTTGTAGAAAAAATTACTATATTTCTCATAGTAAAAATTATTTTTATTAAAATTAACTATATAAAATGGTAAAAATTATTTGAGTTTAAGGTTATGAATACGTTCAATTTATATATTAGATCCAAAGTTTTACGCGTAAGAGTTCTGTTTAGGCGAGTGGTTAGCGCTCCTGACTGCGGTCCCGTAGGTCCGGGTTCGAATCCAGTCCAAGTCGAAAATTTTTAATTTGCATATTTCAATTTAATTCAATGAATAATCAATAAATAATGATAATACACATAAAACAATAATGTTCTACAAAGTTAAAAACAGATAAACAAAAGATAAATACATTTTTAAATTATTTGAACCAAAATAAAAATTACTATATTGGATTGTAAAAGTTAGTGTTTGGGGAAATCTGTGCATGATTTACTATAATTTCTTGTAACTTTTCGTACTGAAGGTTTGAAAAAGTAATGCCTATTTCTCTCAGTGCACCATGACACCAAGGAAAACCGCCTCGAAGCCAAAATATAATCGCGACGATAAGCCCGCGAGGCTGATGAAATGCAAATATAACCGACCGATCCTATATATACACCCGTCGCATCTGCAGCCGACGACGACGAGGCCGTAGCGGCGGCAACAGATGCAGCCCGCGTCGTCTTTTCTGTTTCATTTCCGGTGCGCCGCGCGATAAATGCTCTTCCGCTCGAACGGTTATTTCGTCAGCGTTTGCGTACTATATATACCTGTATATACGGCGAGGCGATGCGCGCCTCGCATTACCGTTAATCAGCACCATAGGCGACGACTCGGTCGCAACTGCGCTTCGCCGCGACATCTCCTCCTTATTAAGTAGTTGCTACGTACTTATGCATACATATACGCAGAAAATTAATTCCAATGTGACGACCCGGTTACCTTGCTTCTCTCCGTATACGTCTATATATTGGGGGAAAATAGCGTTATTAGGATACCCGCATTGTGTCCGGCTCACGCGGCGGGGCGACGAGGCGACGGTAAATTGCGAGAAAGTGCTCGAGCCGACTGATTTACGAAAAAGATCTCATATTTTCCGAGATAATCTCTCTCTCGCGGCTTATATATATAAGTATATAGAGGCGCGCGCGGCGGCGGGGAAAAAGAGCCGAGGATAATACGCTCCGGAAAGAGAATAAAGGATCTCCGTCCTCCGATAAAAGAGAGTTGGGTTTAACTTTGGACGTCGCCCCGTCGACGACGACGACGACGACGACGTCAGACCCATAGTCTATCTATACGTATATACAGATATATAGAGGCGATCGAGGCTATACGTGACGTGCTTGGATTGAGTTTTCCACGTCGGTGCGGTTGCCGCTGTCTATATATTCTATATCTTACGTCTGCCGTCCAGCCAACATATGGGCTTTACGAGTCTAATAAAGTTTTATACCTTAATCCGGAAATTTCGCATTACCGCGCGCTTTTTCGAATGGATATATAACAAGAATAGATCGACGCGTACAATAGCTGTTCGATTTTCACTTGCGTGTGTGCTTATATGACCAATTCTCATAGAAAAGTACACTTTTTGGGGGTCCAGAAAATCGAACATTTTTTTTTTACGCTAGAGATTTCGGACCGATCAGACTGTCTTCTGTTAGCTGAAAGATAATAAAAAATGCAGAGGAACATGGCAAACATGGAACATGAGAATTTAACATGGGGAGGTATATGGGGGAAAAAAATCGGGCTATTTTGATTTTTATTTACTTTTTTTCTGTCAAACTGACATAACTTTTAGTCAGAGCATCGAATCTGGGCATATTTTTTTTAATTAAAGCTCTTATAATATCTTGTAATATCTTATTGTAGTGTAATTCGAAATTTTATTTGTGCCTCGTGGGAACATTGGTTGTTGTTATTATTCCAGTATATTGATACATTAATTTTTTGAAAAAAAAGTAAAATGGCTCAGAAATATGGTTACTAGTAACTTTTCCCATGTTCCACTGCTTTTGACTATCTTTTGGCTTATATACATAAAAAAAAGTCTGATCGGTTCGAAACCTCTAGCTTTAAAAAAAATATTTCGATTTCTGGACCACCGAAAAGTGCATTTCTCTAGGAGAATTGCTAATATATATAAAACCGTTTCGTAAGCTGTAATACTGACGCTCGCAAATTAATTCACGCCGTTGAAAATTCTAATCACTCGCGCGGTCCACTTCGATGATTACGAATGAATGAAAGAGCTGTCTATAGGTATACACAAAGTAGCCACGTGTGCAGCTATAAATATGCACAGACACGAGCTTTCACAGGAGACGCACACGCGCCTCCATCGACGAGAGAGTACTACAGCAGCATCCGATATATGTAAAAGTGTGGTGTGTAATACACGTGTTCCGCGTAAACAGCCCCTCTGCGCGACATAAATTTCCTCGAGAGTACACAAAGAATCTAAAAAACTGCTCTCTTTAAGCTCATTAACCCAGATACCCGAGCCGCGCGCATGCACGTACCTCTCCAATATCTCTTCTCTCGCATTCGATTTTTTCGTCGCCCAATTTTTTTTGGCAAATTTCGTTAGAAAATTCCCCGCGCACGTGCGCGTGGTGTGTGTTTGCGCATATATATATCGAGGGAATCCCGTCGTCGTTGCCATCCTCTGGATAGCGCGACGACGACCCAGTTTCCGCAGAAAACAACGCGTTTTTCGCCGCGTATACAACACACACTCGGCCGATATCAGGCAGCGCTGGTCTACCACAGCGGAAAAAAAGGAGTCTCGCCCATAGAACCCGGAAAATAAAAGGCCGAAAAGCGAAGAAGCCAGAGAGAGAGAGAAACAACTCCTCTGGAACGAGAAACATTCGGCCGACGAGGAGAGCGTCTCTAGCCGCATCGCGACCCAAAACCGCACCGGCCGCGTATATATATAACGTCCGACAACGAGACGTTATATATTTCTCCATTTTTCGGCCGCGCGCGCGCGAGGGGATACCCGAGGAAAGAAAAATGCAATACAAGAAACCGTCGTCGCTGCGGCGTCGACGCTTCCTCCTTTTTTTCCCTTCCGCGGGTGTAACACACACACACACACTTGCAGCTGCAGTGACAGCCTCTTCTCTCCTCCTAGGCCACGTGTATACACGCGCGCAGCGCAGCTACGAGAGAGATATATATACGAGTGTTCGAGGAGCCTAGGGCTCGGCGAATTACTTGACCCCGTTTCGCGTCGTCGGCTGCGCCAAAGCAACGCCGCAGTAGGTATAGCCAAGAGAGAAAGAGCCGAAGTAAGAGAGAAAGTAATGAAAAGAATGAGGGAAATTTTTTCGGCTGCTCGTTCGCCCGCGCGCGAGCGCCCTCTGGCTTTTCTCGGTTTTATTTTTATACCCTCTGTCTTCTTAGCGCCGGGGATAATTAACGGCGGACTCCTCTGTATATATCTGCCGACAGAGATATAGGTGTCTCGGGATAATCGGGTAAAATATATTTTTCTTTTTTTCTATAATAGGAATCCATTCGAGAGCCGCGAAAATTAGGCGATATCAACTATTAAATTCACGCGAGATCGAACGCTTGTGTGGGCGATTTTACAAACCGGCAAAAATCGATAGGTCAGGAGATTCATACTCTTTCCGCGAAATAGTGCATGCACTAGAAAGTTACGGAGAGCCCCGCGCGCAGTAAACAATGCAGAACACGCCGTCTTGTAATAAAACTGTGTACATACAATATACATCTATACAGCGTAATATGAACTTAGTAATTCGCAAGAGAGCTTCTTACGTAAGAGCGAGCTGTGCAGAGACATGGCTTTCGCTTCTCGAGTCTTAACCTACAAGACGAGACCTCGCGATCAGCCGGAGCGATATTGTAGCCGCGGAGCTCTTCGCTCTCACTCCTCGGCTCTCTACAGCGGCAGCAGCCGCCGATGACTCTCGGGAAGAGACCTATAATCACGCGGCGTGTTATATCTGTCTCGGCGGCGGTGGCGGCGGTCGCCCCTTAAGATTCGACCGACACGGCTGCTCCCATGGATGTTTCCTTCTGCGGCTCTCTGTACGTATCTCCGTGTGTACGGAATTTCAAGTTTCTCGAGAAGAAGCATAATTTACTAACCGGAGAGCGGAGACGGCTTAGAACAATTGATTTTAAGAGCCGCCGGCAGCAGCAGCAGTGGCTTTTCTCCGAAATTTACATTGTGCGCGTCAGGGGACGAGGGAGAGAGAACACTTGCCGCGGCTCGCGCCGAGAGTGTCTCGCGCGCGCGGCAGCAGCGGCTCCCGCTGACGTAACGCGCGCTTGTTACCAACCCGCGAGTTGTTACCCCCGCATCAGCTGCATCGTGTGTACGCCGAGCTACGGCAGCGGGGCCTCGTTATATCGAACGAGAGCTCACGATTCTGCGGGAAGAAAAAAGAGAGGAAGCGCGAATTTGTCAACGTGCGTCGTATTGCTGGGCGAGGAAAGGTCGTTAAGGGGACAGGGCACACGCCGTTGTGTTATGAATTAAAATATCGGCGAATTGTGGGGTAAAATGATTAACTTTAATTTAAATTTGCGTATTATTACGAATGAATTTTCATTTTAATTAAAAACTTAATGTGGTGTATGAGAAAAGTCTTTATCCAAGAATGTGTGCACAATAAAAATAATTCGCGTAATACGTTCATTCACATAAGAATATCAAGAATTTTATTCAAATTGTAAAATAATATTTATTTAGAGTCCGTCGGACACTGCTAAATTTGCAGCGAACCTGAATTGAAAGTATAACATACACTATTTATTTTAACCAAAAGAAAAAATCATCAAAACTCCCCTTGAAATTCCAATTTTCCGGGTCATACTCTTGTACAGCATAGACGAGCGCGAGAGCGCGAATCAAATATAACGCATGGGTATACTCCAAAATTAACGGCGCGCTGAAAATCAGCAGCAGACTCTCAGCCGACAAGCAGCTCCGCCAGAGAGAGAGAGAGATATAGGCAACGACAGCCGTATATAACAGCGGCAGACAGTCGACGCGGTAACAGACGCTTCTCTCCTCCTCCCCCCCCCCCCTTCTGCATATACGCGTGTATACATGTGTATAACATGCATACATGTACATATAGCAGAGGCAGAGACTCGGCTGCGACTGCGTGTCCGGAAAAGCAGCCGCAGCAGCCGTTCGCGACGGAAAAGAGTAGGAAAAGAGAGAGAAAAAACGCGAAGACTGTACACATCAGAGAGAGAGAGAAAGCTGCCGACTGCAATGAGCAGCAGCAGCGACAGCAGTAGCAGCCCTCGGCTCGGTCCGCGAAATTATTAAAGCCTCATTTTTTCGCAGCTGCGCTGTTATACTCCCCCGCGTCTCTCACTCAGCTCTTTCTGTGTATATACATATACATATATACGCATATCGCATAAGAAGAGCCGAAAGCTGCGACGTATGTGCGTGCGCGATTCCGCGGCTGATCTTGCGTGCGGCAACTGGATCGGATGAATTTTTCAATGAACTTTTATCTGTCTCTCTTATATATATACACGTACAGTACGTATACACACTCTCCGCGCGTCTGCTTCCGCCGAGATTTGTCCCGCTGATGCGACGATGCTCGCTTTCTTTTCTCTCTCCTTTTTTTTGTCTTTTTTTTGCGTGGGACATAGGCGCCCCACGACGAATCAATTGTTACAACGAGCTCGTAACTTTATTACTTTTTACTGCATAGTTGCCGAGGTTCAGTTGAAAGTTTACGACTTTTATATATACGCTCGTGAGAGAGTGAGAGGAGGAGGAGAAAGAATCGCTGGCGTATATAACGCGAATTGCCGAGCGCCTGGTGTAGTATATATATCAGCGAGCGGATAATCAAACTTCACTATATATATATAAGCTCTGTCCATAAAACTGCTTCTATATATACGTTAATGTGTCCCCTCCCCCTCGAGCGGCGATTCACTGAAAAGCAGAGGAACAAACTCACGAGCAATTCGTCTGCTAGACAGAACCTATATAGTGTCTATACGGGCAATCGTCGTCGTCGTCATCCCCTTTCTTCTGACCTGATTCCAATGAAATAAACTCCCACCGCACGTACAACAACCCCGCGCGCAGAACCAAATTTTCCGTTTATTAACCGCGCGCTTGCGGCGGATAGGAGAATATCTTCAATTTCACATCGATATATATAAATCCCGCGGCGCGATCACGAGACAAACAGCAGAAAATCCGTCGCTATCTCCTCCTGCGCCTATGAACAAATCGCGTTTGTAATATCGAGGGAAGTAGGTCTCTCCGAGATGAATCATCGGTTCTGTATACGCGTTGCTCTCCATGTGCACTGAATCGCGTATTACGCGAGTGCTTTCCATCAGGTGCGGCTGCGAGGGAGGGGGGGGGGGAGGGAAGGGACTCACAGCAGTCGGAGTTATACGTTATACATCTGATATAAGCCAACAGTTGCGAATGACGTATGCGAATGCCCCCGAGAGAGATGATTTCTTTTTCTTCAATATTTTAGATTTTGGAGTATATACTATATATATATATATGCTACACTGCACCTATAGTCGGTGGCAGTTGCATCGGGTGCAGCCGCGATGGTGGAGAGAAGAGAAAAGTGACATCTCGGATTACGCGAGAGGCTTCGACTTCCTGTCATCGTTTGTTCACAAGCGGATCTCGCGCAGACCCTCTTCTGGGCCACTTGAGTTGAATAATGCGCGCGGAATCGAAGCCGCGCTGCTGCTTCTTCGCTGCCGGCGCGACTATATCTATATATATGTGTGTAGGCAGCTTCTCTCGTCGTCTTTTCGACGAGGAGAGAAAATCTCGAGGTGGAGAGAAAAAAGCGAGGAACTGATTTTGCCAGCTGACGGACGCTGTAAATCACGCGGGCACTTGGAATTTTATGAAATCGAAGACTCTTTTTTCCTCTGCCGCCCGCGTTACGGCGCTCTTTTCATTTCTCTCGATTAGCTTAGTGCCACTGCACCTGTAATGCGAAGGCTGAAAGATTGAATTTTATTTTTATGTGGGTATAACCGATGTCGTTTCAATACTGGGTAATAAACCTGATATTAGATCATTTTTAGGTTTAACAATTGGATTCCAAAAACAAAATTTCATAGAATATTTATTGTTAAAAGAAAAAATAATTTTACAAAAAATACTTGAAACAAAGCCCTTTAAACTTAAGGTGTACGGCCCATGCCGGATAAAGAATTAATTAATATTCATTTTTAATTTCGTTTAAAATTAAATTAATTTTGCTTTCTCGCATTTGGTATAACATGCTTGCGAAACAATGAACATCGTGTTTACATTTAAAGTCACCATTAAATTAACAACCCACACTAACAATGAATTTTCCTTTTTGTTACAGGTAAAAATCCGCTCGTCAAACACCGCATATAAATCTCTCGCTATCCTGGTCACGTAAGTTTTTCCCCCCTCCCTGACCATTTCCTCGAAGAAAACCCAAAGCGTCTCTATATAGAGCAAAATTCACACGCGCTTACGAAGCAATTTTCCAAATCCCTCGCAAGCCCGTGCGAGACGATGCTCGCGAGTGCGCATCGCTGAATCGCCCCCAACTCGCCAACTTTCTTCCGCTGCGGAGCATCGCACGATCGACCGAACTATATATATACTATACACACTCCCGCACACGCGCGCGAGGCTCGTTAAAGAAGAAAGACTTTTTCATCCGGGCCGAGAGAGAGAGAGGGAGCTCGAGGCTGATGAAAAATTTTCAAATGCTCCCGGCTCTGCAGCTCCTATACGTATCGATTCCTCGCAGCCTAATAAGCTGTCCCAGGTATATATATAGTATATATACGTATATGCACTGGCTTCTCGCGTTTCAATTCGTCAAAGGCTCCAGTCCCCTCTTTCTCGACTACTCCCACGCATACTCTGGGCTTCGCCCTCGCCATAATGCCAAATTAAATGTGTTGGGCTTCCTCAGACGAGTTCGACGCTGTGTACGTATACGTGTACGTGCGGCGGCGGCCGATCGAATTATTGGCTACTTTGCTTCGATTGCGCTCCTCGACAAAGCGTTACTGCGTGCTGTATACAGTGAGAGAGAAATTTCGTAGCAGGGAATTATTGAAATGCAAGAATTTTGTTGGTTCTATGGCGTCGATGGGATTTTGGAAATTGTACCAAGTTATTGTATGTAAATAACAAAAATGATGTGCGTTAGGTATAAAAGTATTCATTCAAATAATATAATATTTCTAATTAAGAAAATATTCAATATTTTTTATGGAAATTATATATGGAATTTAAATTGTCTAAAAGCATGGATAATTTAAAATTGTGCCTAGATGTATAAAGCTATACTTAATATACTAAATCTGAAATTTTGTTTGCAACAGTGCTATCTGAGCATCAAAATAAACGTATACAACGTATTTCAGAAAATCCGATATCTCAGAAAATTAAAATAATTAAAATTTAGAAATTATACAAGCACATCTCTCAATTGTCACATACCACAATAATTTCCCTTGCGCAAACCGCATAGTTGGCGATTTTCGCGAATTCGTTGAAATTTACGTTGGGTTGAAACTCCGCAGAGGGGGGAGAGTGTTTTTTAATTAAAAACCCGCGTGCAGAGAGCTGCTACGAAATATCGTTTACGCCGGGCTTTCTCCGGGGGGGATTTTGTCCCGTTTTCTTCGCTCGTTACATAAGGCGAATTAATATGAGAAAATGGGTTAGCCGCTCTGACCTATTTGCATATAAGTACTATCGACTGGTCCACTCGCCGTTCCGCAAACTATATAGCACGTTCTCCACTCGACTCGAGCGATAGATACCTTTAATACGGCCACATACTTTTTTCTCCTAATTAACAATTCAAATTTTACGCACAAATATACAGTATCCGCGTTGAAACGAGAAAAATCCGAAGAGCGAATTCTCCAAACGGTTCAAATCCCACACCGCTCGCTCTCCGAGAGAAAAAAGCTCCATTCGTATAATATCGCTGCTTTTACCGCGCGTATACGCGAATTGGGTCCGCTGCGCTCGCGATGGAGAGGGAGGAAGAAATTTTTTTTTTTTTCAATGGAAAAATCCCGCTCGACGAATTCCCAGTGCGTTGCGCTGAAAAAAAGGCCGGATATAGCGCAGAGAAAAAAAGAGAGACCGAAAGAAAGAAATAGCAGCGCGGAGAGATAAGAGGGCAAGTTATACGGGAGGAAGAAGCGGCGTCTGCGCGTGTGTATTTTGAATCGTCGCACGCTCGCTCTTTAATCGATTCTGTGAATCGGAATTTCCTGTGTAAGTGTATGGAAGCCACGCCGCATTAAGCATTTCTCTCCGCGGACGTTATTTTCGCGGCTTTTGTACGACGTGATACTTTGCATCTGAAAAGCGATTTGCGGAAGGTAATGGCAAGCGTCGTTAGATCTATACGTTTCGTTATACACAGACATCATCGGTATACATATATAGAGCGAGGTGTCAATGACCCGTTATTGATGAAGATGACTTTTGCATGGATCGCTTGGCAGGATTTTCTCTCGCGGGGGTTATACAATATGCGCGAACGACGACGACTAAGAGCTTATACGATGCTTTTTCTCGTTTGAATATCAAGTAGACTGTATACGAGTATATCCAGGAAATTTCGGAAACAACTGGGACGGAAAAGTTGAAAAAAATATTCTTGGAGGCACACCTACCAGACCTGTTTTTTCTCATTCCTTAGGTCATTCTGAAAGAGAAAAAGCTCGCGTGCGCGGAAAACCTTATTAGGGTATATTTTTTTCCGGAGCAAAAACGATTCGAAAAAACGAGAAAAAATTAACAAAAAGAGTATATTCATAAATTTTTTTCTCGAAAACTGTGGACTTTTATAAAAATTTCATTAGAACGAAAATGTCTTAAAATTCATGAAAGGATGCTCCGAAATTTGTTCAGATTGATCCGGTACAGTTTTTGATTTTTCAAAAATCCAAAAACATCGAAATCTCGGAAAACGTCGTAAAAAATCGAAAAATATTTCAGAGCATTCTTTGATGAATTTTAAGACACTTCTGTTCTAATAAAATATTTTTAAAAGTCCATAGTTTTCGAGAAAAAAAATCTGTGAATTCTTGTTTTTTAATAATTTCTCGTTTTTCGAGTCGTTTTTTGCTCCGAAAAAAATTATACGAGCCTTTTCTCCTTCAGAACGACCTAAGGAACAAGAAAAAAGTGGTCTGGTAGGTGTGCCTTCAAGAAAATTTCTTGCGACTTTTCCGTCCGAGTTGTTTCCGAAATTTCCTGGATATACTCATGTATGTTACAGACCTTAGATGCACATGAGCGCGAGAGGCGAAAATGCAAATTCGATGCGGAGGGAAGCATTACGAAAAGCTCGATTATTCAAATAAACTTGATGTTTCGAGATTAAGCTCTATATATATATATAGATCGAATGCACGCGCGCGATTTTCCAGTCGATTGAGAAAGCGCGTATTAAAGAAGGTTGGAAACACGCGCGTTTTGTGCGTTTCGAAGTGCGCGTTCACAATGTACAGATCTCGTGTAGCGTCGTGAATTATACATTTTATATCGCCGCATAAATCGTATTTGGAGATGTATGTGTTTGCGCATGCGAGTCGCGCCTCTTATAATATATGTTTTACTAAGAAAGTAGCGATTTTTCCTCTTAGCACACTTCGTTTTTCAGGCAAACACATATCTCTTATCTCTCTGTCGCTTAACTTTGCTCTGGTTCTTTTTTTTATCGGAAACTTCCTTTGTTTCGCAATATAACTTTCATGTAGATACATCGATGCGCAGTGCGTGTGTTCGCGCCAAGTGTAAATCAAGCGTGAAAATTTCCGCGAATAACAGTTCGGCAACCCCGTATCTCAAGAGAGGCGTTATATATACACATCGTATCGTTCGTAAGAATGTACCCGCGCAAAATTTTCATTCCGATTTCTATATAATACACCTCGTGCCTCGTCGACGATCCGCCTCTCAACAAAAACTTTCGAGATGATGAGTCACCCGAAATAATTCGCCTCCGAGGTATACATAAGTACATACTAATTTCGAATTGAGCGAGGGAGAGGGGAGCCGCGCACATCAAAATTGTCGACGATTCCAGAGCGAGAGAGAGAAAAAAAACGGGATTTCGTGCGTCTAGACGGCAATCAAGATCGAAGCGACAAGAAAATGAGAGTCGCCGCGGCGCGGCCAACAAGACTAGTAGTACACAGCGTCGTCGTCGCCGCTATCAACTCGCTCTTGCAAGTTCTATGAATGGAAGCGTCGTCAGATCCGGCGCGCTCGCAAGGACGACTAATTATAGCCGTAGCCGCTCTCTCTCTCTCTTACGTCGTCTGCCGCCGCACATACGCATATATACATATATACAGGCTCGTCGCGCACGTAAGCCCCAGATGCGGTGTACTTATATATACGAGGCGAGCGCGACGCCTACGTCGTGTCGGGGGGTGTCCGCCACGTATAAGCGAGAAAAAAAAAATAAGGTGGGAGGGTGCGGAGAGACGGACGAATTTCGTTTGCGCCGCGCGTGATCGCGAGAGGGAGAATGAATTGGCAATGTCGACGTTTTTGTGTTGTTTGTATGTATATATACGATGTATATCGTGGGACGCTGTGTAGTGTTATACGTTGCGCAACGATATTTTTGTGTTCTTCGGTGTGTCCGACGAGACGTTCCCTCGGCAGTGTGCGTATAATATATACATTTCTTCGTTTTTCTCTTCGTCCGTTTCCTCCGCGCTATGTAGACCGCAGCCGCGGATTTTACAATCGACGACGACGATATAGTCGAGCGGAGATATATATGTATCGCGAGGAAAGCGCCTCGTTCTGATTTATAAGCAAACTCGAAAAATTCGCATCCGATCTGCTGTTTGCGGGTCGACGACCCTTCGTTGCAAATGTGAGGAAGAATAAATTTAATTTACTTACTTAAATATGACTCGCGTAAAAATTTAATCGCGGTTTCGTTTTAAGCAAACGTTCATCAAACAAAGTAGAGATTAGAATATGCTGAGTGGGTATGATGGAGCAGGTATATCGCAATAATAATAATCACTTCACGGAACAATAGAATTATTTGTTCAACTTCTTCTGTACTTTTATGCGTGTGTTTATGTGTTGTGGCGAAGCCACGTAGTCAGGGAGCTGAGGGCGTTCTCGTGAACAAATATTTTTAATGCGGTTGTTTTCTTGTTTTTTATTATTTTTATTTTATTTTTTAACAACTTATTTAGGTTTGCGATAGATCGCATTAAATGGGTTAGATCCAATTTATTAACTTTCTATAAATTGTAACATTTTGACAAATAATATTGATAATGGTTTTTATAAAAATGGAAAACGATTTTTCATTCTGTCATAGACTTAATGTGCTTACGAATGCAATACGACGATGTAGAAATAATAAGCATTCGTAGCATAATTCATAAAATATTTATAGAAATTTCAATTTTATTTCTTTTTAATAAGAGCAATGTTGAATCAATAAAAAATAGTTTTGAATAGAGGACACCAAGTGTATTCCATAGAGATATGTTTCAAAGTGTTTTGATACTAACTAATTTTTCATTCATTAAACATTTTTTTAATCATTAAAAAAATTAATTTAAAAAATTATTACATTTGAATTTTTTCAGTTAATTATCCTAAATATTTTAATTATGCTTCTGCATGCTTTGAAAAATATATTCTGAAAACTTCGTAAACGTACAAAAACTTGTTATCTGCGCATTGCGCATAGATCACTTTGTGCTCTAATTTAAACCAACAATAGTTTATCGGAAAGCACCTTTATATGTCGAAGTCTTTTTTTTTAATTGTTCTTTTGTAAATATAGTAACAATCGTTTTCGATTTTCACAAGAATAATAGTTATGCAATATTATTTATTAAAGTACAAAAACCTTAAATAAGTAATAAACTTACAAAAAAACTAATTCAAATAACTATAGTTTATAAATACTTCGACATTTGGAAACAATGAAATTCGAATGCGTATCCCTCAAAATAATATATAAGAAAACATTTAATACGTATACTCCTATAAGCAAAAAAAAAAATTGGCAACGAGATACGTATGCTATATCGTTGAACTACTACATATATACGCAGAATGAAAAAAACTGGCAGTGCGATGCACTCCTTATACGAAACGCCTGGTTGAAACTCGCTCCGACAAGAAAACATCAGCCTGGGGAAAAACGGAAGTTAATGGAGATAAAGCGAGAGCGAGAAAAAAAAAATAATACCACCGCGCCACAAGAGAAACGGAGGGAAATTCCCGATGTGATGAAACCGCACCGCGTTGACTCCATTAGACGAAATTCCCCGCGGCGCTTCTCCTTTTCGTTTCTTCTTTTATTTTCGTAAATCGCCAGCGTATTAACAAACGCAAACTGCAGCAGTCGCACAATCGCGCGCGCGCGCGACGAAAGACAAGACCGTATAAAGAGAGGCATCGGAGAGGAGAAAGAGAGATGGAAGAGTGTCTGACGCACTTTGCTTCCTTCCTCTCTCGCCCACTTGTGCTGTTGGTGTACTCGTTCCTCGTGCGATACACCGAGAGATATATAGTTGGACGAGTTCGCCAATGTGGGTGAACAATATATAATACGACACGCTATGCACTGCTTATGTACGAGGAGTTAAGACGCGGTTGTTAAACGCGAAAGCTCACCGATCGCGTGAGCCGTGTGTACTTTCCTCGTTCCCGAGAGCGAGTGCGGAAAATGAACTTTGAGGACTCGTTGAAAACGAGGAGAGATGGATGATTGGTTGATGTGCACACACGGGTGGGCTTACGGTGTAATTCGCGTCGGTGTATTATAATGTAATGAGGAAAAATCTCTTGGCAACGCACAAATCGAGGATCCGCGCGCACGTGCGGCAAATTAACTCTCGAGGATATTGTACTTGAATTTCAGGATATAAAAAAAGAGAGCAACAAAGGAACGACTGGTATATCTTGCGTTTATACTTGTAGCGATGTAGTAGCAGCACACGTGGATGGCCGACGTGTGGAGTCATACGAGTATTTGAATATGTAGTTTAAAAAGATGAAAAAATATATATACCTTTTTTAAATTCATAAATTGTACAGGATATCTTGTTATACTTATTATGGGCAGCTTTTTTGCGGACAAATATTTTACCTCGATTCTTTGGTATCTGGGGAATTTCGCAAAAAATATTTAGGTAATTGGTTGGGAAATCTTTAAAAAAAATTTCGTGTTACACCTCTGGAGCAGCATTTTTCTTTTCTATAAGATGCACAGAATAAAAAAAAGGTTTTTTCATGTAGGAATTGTAGAAGAAGTGTCCGATAGAAGAAGAAAAATGTTGTGCCAGAGGTGGAACACAAAATTACTTTTTAAGATTTTTCAACCAATTATCTGAATATTTTTCGTAGAATTTACGATCTATATATACTTTTATTTGAGATATTTCATCTGGAGATCAAAGCATATCTATAAATACATTATTTCAAAGACGAACGATTATCACGATATCTACAAAATCAGTCTTTTAATGTTTGCATTTTTTTTTTCATTCGTGAATATATTTGATCGAGACTGCGAATAGTCAGCCTGTATATCGTCAAGCACGTGTGCGGCATCGAAAACCGTAAACATCCAACTTTCTTTTCAATGAACCCGCCTACATACTGCAACGCACTCCATTATCCGACGTTGAAAATTGAACAAGCTTTTCATCCAAAGGTCGCTCTCTTCCGCGAAAAGGTTGAAAAAAAAGCCCTGCGCTCGACGCGTTACATTCTCAAAGCCGCCGCGATTAAAAACTTCGCGCCGCGGCGCTCGCATATGTAAACAACGGCCCTGCGGCAGCCGCCGTCGTTTCCACTTGTAAAAAACTTCATTAAAAATCGCCCATATAGCTGCGCACCCATTGTGTCCCGGGGGCTCTCGTCTTTCGAACGCCGCGGCGCAGTAGTAATACCTGCCGTGACTCAGTCCGGCAATTTTCTGGCCTCGTGTGTATACGCGTATAGTAGGCGCTGCGCGCGATGAAAAAATTGCGCAAGCGCCGTATTATACGTGAGTATACGAGAGAGAGGGGGGATGGGGAGAAGACGAGTAGGAAAAACGAGACGCGCGAGCGCGGCTATCGCGCGATGCGTCGAAAGGTCAAGGAAAAACGCGCGCGGTCAATTAAAGTTTCATTCATCGACGTTTTCGTGAATGATCCCGTTGATTGGCGCTCTGCTGAGTCGCACGTCTCTGCGATGATGTGCTATATACGTACGTGTGTATGCGCAGACAGGAGCTTCGTCGTCGCCATGCGCTGCGTAATTGAACGAGCGTACATTCATCGGAAAGCCGGAGGCAGAAGTGCGCTAAGGAGGAAGCTGCACGTGCTGCGACGACTCTATCGCTTCTCTCTGTGTGTGTGTTTGTGTATGAGACGAGCTTTGAGTGGCGAGCAGGCAAAAACCATTTTGACGCTCTTGAGATCTGATGAGGCGCGCGTATAAGAGTTTTTTTTTTGCGCGTCGACTCGAGGAGTATTTTGCAGAGTTGCAGAGACGTCGTGTGTCTGTCGAGTGAGAATTATTTTACCGTTTTTCGATGTGCGTCTTCGTTTGACGAGCAATACTTTGTTGCCCTGTCAGCGAGACACAGCGCTTTGCGCGCAGAAATTACTATTTTCGAATCCGATTGTTGTCGAATCGGATTGAAAGTGTAGTTTGAAGAATAAAAACCGCTGATTAACTGAGTAGCAGTATATGCTTTCTCAAAGAAAATGCGTTCCTTTAACTGTTTGCTATTGCAAATTATTGTGAATTTAAAATGTATGAAATTGATTTTGAGTTACAATAAACTAACAGGACCAGTTAAAACATTGAAATGAACACTAATTTTCGATTTTACAATTTCCATCGCTACAAAGCTTTTTTCAAAAAGGAAAAAGTTCAATATTGCAGGCAAAATTAAATTAAAAAGTGCACAGCCGATGTTTGAATTTTAGGTATGTTTACGCGGCCATGTTTAGTTGTTGGGGTCAAATTGTTTAATCTGACCTCAGATTCGGAAAGAGCAGGTCTTTTTACATAAAAATATGTTGCTCTTTGTAATAGTTAGTTAATTTTACGTCGTGTACAGATAAAAGTATCAATCGACTGTGAACTGTCCGCGAGGCCGTTAAAAGCCTACAGATAAAGTGGTAACAAGTAGACATATTTTCGAAGGAAATATGGGATTAGATTTTGTACATCTATAGTATAAACAGTTTTTGCTGTGGTTACAATACGAGGTGTTACGGAGGAGACTTGTAGAAAAGAAAGTTTTTTTTTTCTTAAGTCGTGTGACACACGAGCAAAGGCAATGACAAAGAAACAAATTGTTCGTAAACGAGAACAAAAGCTATGATTACCCAAGGGCACAATCGAAATCAGCGAAATCATCCGGACGCACTTGAGCGGATATCAGGCGTAAAGGATAGGAATGATTTTTTTTTCCTCCGCATCGATCGTATAAAGACCAAATTTTCTCCTCCAATGACAAATCTTCTTTTAGCAATCTTCTTAACGGCGCTTCGTCCGCCTTTTGCTCCATTGAGCAGCCGAGCGCGTCAGGTTTTTTCTTCTCTCTCTCTCTCTCTCTCTCTCTCTTTCTCTCGTCGTTGGGACGACGAAAGGAAATGCGCTGCAACAGAGCGCACAAAAGCTCGTGACGACGACGGCGGCAGCGGTGGTGGTGGTGGCGGCGGCGGCGACTTTTCGTAGCACGTCACCTATAATGCAGACTGAAAGCAACGGTTTTAGTTACTCCTCGCGGTCTGCCGCCTTCCCTTCTTTTTTTTTTGGCTCGGTATTGCGCCGGAGGGGGGGGGGGATATCGCCGGACATTTTTGCGTCTTTCCTCTTTCAACACTTTTTTTGGGATATTACTGCTATTACGCTTTTTCAAACGGAACTGCTCGAGCACGAAACTATTTCTGTTATAAAAAGAACCGCTGCCAATTCATTGGCACATTGCTTCCTTAGATCGGATTTATCGCTGTAGTCTTTTCGTAGTTCGTGTACGTATTTTTTAAATAAAGAAAGTCATTAATTAATATGGGACGTTTATGAAATTAAATAAACTGCGAGGAAAGTAATATATGATGAATATAGTCAAAACCTTTTTTGAAAAAAAATTTAATTCATTTAAGGCACACAAAAGTTCTGTCTTCAATCCAAGCCTTATTGCAACTGATACCTAACAATTAATATAACTATTACTTCATTGTATCATCGTAATTTTTGGAGCAATATTTGTCATTTTTGTTTCGGGAACATAAGTTTTGGGTAAAAATAAACAAAAAATGTTTTCCTATTCAACTATATCAATCCTATCACACGCCACTGTATGCAAAAAAAAAGTTTGCATATAAGGGTAAGAAAATCGAAAATTCACCATAAAACGCATCTGGCAGCGAAGTCAGAAATTGATTGCTTCTAGATTCCGGAGAAACGGCAAAAAACAGAATTCGTTATTCAGTAGATTGAAATATTCAAGCGTTACGTGCAGTTTCTGAATACGAAGTGTTACGCGTACTCCTACGCCATATATACATCAATCGCAAGTCCATATGCACACGGACATTCAAACTTTGAACAGCCTCTAAAACATTTCCAAAGCGATTTCACGAAACTCAAAATTTTACTCCTCATCATATAGCTTGCCCCCGTCAATACAGGGAAGAAAAAATACCTTCAAGCTTTCGGTTAGTACAGCTCATTATTATATACGTATATGTCGAATTTCAATGAAAAAATGCACTTTTCTTTGGTCTAGAAATCGAAAAAAATTTTTTAATGCTAGAGGTTTCGGACCGATCAGACTTTCTTCTGTGAGCCGAAAGATAGTCAAAAGTGCAGAGGAACATGGGAAAAATTACTAGTAACCATATTTCTGAGCCATGTTACGCTTTTTTTACAGAAAATTAATGCGTCAAAACACTGGAATAATAACAACTACAAATGCTCCCGAGGCGCCAATATAATTTCGAATAACACTATAATAAAGTATTACAAAAGAGCTTTAATTTAAAAAAAAAATATATCAAGTTTCGATGCTCTGATCAAAAGTTATGCCCATATTTAAAATAAAATAATAAAAATCCGAATAGCCAATTTTTTCTTTTTCCTCCATATGCCTCCTCATGTTCAATTTTCATATTCTATATTTCCCACGTTTCTCGGCATTTTTCATCATCTTATGGCTTACAGAAGAAAGTCTGATCGGTCCGAAACCTCTAGCTTTAAAAAATTTTTCGATTTCTAGACCAAGGAAAAGTGCATTTTTTCATTGAAATATTCGACATATATAATATATTACACACTAAAAAAAAGATGATATCGTTTCCCATCAAAAACTTTCTGTGGCGAAATAAGAAGCAAACAGAGGAGCCGCGATATCATCCCCCCTCGTACTTGCGCTCCGAGCATATACACACTATATATACCCCGCGAAGTAATTGAAAATACCGAGGGCGCACAGCAGCAGCAGCAGCAGCAGCTCCTTGCGTCCAATCGTCCTCTTTCTCTCTCTCTCTCTCTCCGTGAAAAGAAAGAATCGTCGTCCTCGTCTGCATCTACCCCCGAGATTGTAACGCGCACTATATACGCAATACTTACGCACACGACGCTCGCGCAGAAGCGGGTGCGCGCGCGCGGGTAGGCGGCGGGGGGGGGGGGAGAGAGAAAGCTCAGGGGGGCTTTAATATCAAAATCGATATGTCACGCGTGCCGGCGCGCGGATTTATGGGCGCAACGGTGCTGCTGCTGCTGCTGCTATGCGCAACGAGTGTATATACTACTCCCCCTTTTGTTGCGGCTGATGCAGCAGCGCGGCTTGTGTTTTTGCTCGTTTGCGATGCGGAGGAATGGGAAGATTTTCATGCCTGGCATGCGGCTGCGCTGCGCTCGTTGCGAGCTGTATGTACTCCGCTGATTTTTCTCTCGGGGCTTACTTTTTTCTCTCGACGCTGGAAATTAAAGCGTCTTTATTTTGTTGCTCGACGAGCGCAGAGAGGGGAGGGGGGAGGGAGAGAGAGGAATTTTCGTGTCGAGAGAGCTAATGCGCAGAGTAGATTGGCGCGATCGGTTTTCACTTATGGCCGCTGTTCTCCGGTGCTTTTATTTGCGGATAAATGAAAGTTTTACAATGAGATATTATCAGGAATTTTTATCGGCGATGGCCGATGGTTTTTATGCATTTGATTTACAAGTATTTGTCGTTTGATTTGAAAAGATTGCGTGAGAATTTCGATTTTAAAAGGATGTAGAGCCCTCCTTTTATATGACTTTTATATTTGAAAAGTAATATAAACAAATCTAAGAGTTTGATGAGCTTTATCTTTCGATATAATTCATTACATTAATGTTATAATAATATTAATTATAATATTAATTTGAAAAAAATTTTAATTGAATATTATTCTGTTTGCGGAAACACACCTTCGTATTTTCAATTTTTAATGAGAATTGAAAGTCTGAATGATATTTACTTTTGATTGAATAATTAATTAAACTAAAAACTTCGGAGCTACTAGTTTAGTTTTTATAATACAAGCTTTATTTAAAAAGTTGAATTTAAAAAACCAGTGCAGCTTTTAACTACTAAATCTTCTTAATAAAAAAAAGTATGATAAAATGTATGGACCACACTTTTGTTTAAAAAGATGTTCAAAATTCTTTTATGCTGAATTTGACTCGTTCTTCAGATTTAATCTCAAATCATATGTTCGTATTTTTATTTTCAATGATTGACCTATGCATTCTACTTTCCGATAGAATACAAAAAAATATCAGAAAAAAAGTCCGCTGTGACGCTGTTATTTCAGACTTTTACAAGCTAGGCCACAGCACTTTCGGCACACGCGTATGCACATTTTAATTGTTAAAAGCTCCTCAAGGATTATACGTGCCATGAATTCAGAGTATGTTTGTGGTCCCGGCTGCGTGTTTATTTACTTGTTTTTGGGAGCGGAAAAGCGTCACGTCCCGCCGGTTTTGTTTTCGTAAAATCTTTGAAAAGGCTGTGCTGCCTCTGAATTACTCAATATCTAAACTGATGGGAAGAATACCATATTTTGTTTATCTATTATTATTGAGCTGTAGATATACAGTAATGCTGCTATTATTGAATTGGTGGGCAAATTTGCGCGTATACCATTTTATTTTGAGGTGGCATGTCAATAGTTTAAAATTACGTGAGTTAATGGATGACAATAAACTGTTTACACTGCAAATTTTCGTACATCATTTAACGTATACCAACAGCAGAATAGAAGATAATATTTATTATTTATATATCATGATTTTGATGACTGAAAACAAAGTAGATTTCAAAGTATTCATCGAATCGTATGTTTAATGGAATCGTAATGTTTATGTTGAATTTACAAATTCGTGTAACGGTGTGTTTATTAATTAAATTAGATTGATATTTGTCTAATAAAAACATAATTATTTGCATTTATTATCAATCATTCTATACCTTGACTTTGTTAAGAAAAGTTATGAATTTGCACGTAACCACGTAATTTAGTCTTTCTATCAAGTTCACTTTTAGATAAAGGTTTAAGGTATAAATTATTTAAAGGCATTTTTTACTGATACAAAATAAAGTAATTGATTCGCAAAATATTTTACATTTTATTTTCAATGAACATTTCTTAAAAGATAAATGTTAAAAAGGTAATCACAAATGTGAATTACAAAAAACGATTTGTGATCATTTAAACATCATTCAAAGCGTCGACACCAGTGCCTACATTAAATAGTATTACAAATCCTAAAAAAAATATTTTTTGTAAACGAACTTAACCTTTGTGTCTTACACATCGTGATCATTACAGAAGATCGTGAATAATAATAAGGTTGATAAAGCCATAAACTCTATATGAATGAAGCGTGAAAGTCAATTTTCCGTCAACAATATCATTCAGACTCTTGCGTAAAAATCACTCAATTCAGACGATTTTTGTCTCTTAAAAGTATTTTTTGAGATTTTCGGTGAGTTTACTCGGGTCGACATTGGGTCCATGTCGTTCAACGACTTTCCCTTCCTTGTCTACGATGAACTTGGTGAAGTTCCACTTGATGAAGCTACCCAGAGTACCACCTTTCTCCTTTTTCAAGTATGTCCACAAGGGATGGGTGTTATCGCCGTTCACATCAATCTTTTCGAATAAATCGAACTTGACCTATAAACAAATATTCGTGGCGATGAGTAAATATGAAAGAAAATAATAAAAATAACAAGTGCATTTTCGAAGTTTATTTAATAGTAATAACAATGTTCCCGACCTGGCCGGAAGTCGAGACTTTAGGGTAGTTTTCAGTAATTTACCAATAACATATTTCAGTCATAAAAATAAACCTGGTAGAAACTTAATGCAAAAATGCTAATTTGCCCCGACTAAAGGTTATTTTTGTTGGTAATTATGGTACTTGTGTTTCAAAAATTTTAATTGCCTCGCCTAAATAAACGCAGAGTAAAAGCATTTGCCACATCTTTTATATTTAAGCTGCACTTCGATGAATTCGATCTAACTGAAACAAGGAGTCCGATTAATCTCCCAAAATTTACGGGATGACCTAGTTTTAGCGGTACGCAGTTTGAAAAGTCTCTTATATTTCAACAGCTGAATTTATCATAATCGTCTTTTCTTTGTACGAAGAAGTATACGCGCGTCAAAAGTTATTCGATGTGAAAATACTAACTTTCCGAAGAAAAGAAATTGTTCGTTGGGACATTTAAAATAATATTTGACTATTTTGCAGTTGTTTGTGTTAATCGTTGAAAAACTATTAAATAAACAAAATCAAAGTTATAAAACCAAGTTTGGCGTTAAATTTCAATTGTATGTAATAAAAGACGAATTATGGCGCCTATATTAACTCGAATACTGCAGTTGGAAATATTAAAAAATCAATAATGTTTATTGGAAAAAACATTACTTTCTAGGAAAGGTACGGTCAAGTTGTCATCGACAAAAAGTTTCTTTATGCTTTCTAAATGAGTTTTTAATAGTTTTACCGATATTACTTACTTTCTGACGGTCCGCAAAGCTACAAATGTCCTTGGGGGTACCGGGCTCTTGTCCATTGAACTGATTGCAAGGGAAAGCTAAGATTCTCAAACCTAAAATAATTATTTTTCATTATACTCATTAAATTCGAATTTCATTTTCAACGATATCAATGACTAAAATTTAAATTGCATTTATTTACCACTGGATTCGGCATATTTGTCGTAAAGTTCGTTCAATTCCTTGTAATTCGTGGCAGTTAGACCGCATTTTGAAGCCACATTGACAATCAATAAAACGTGACCCTTATACCTGAAATCAGGAAAACTTATTTAATACTTGTACACTTTTAGCTTATTTTTTTATGACAACAAGATGACGAGTGCAACACATTTTTTCGATACTTTATCGCAGTAACTAATGTTTATCGTACTGTAAATACAAAAATTTAGAAAAACTTTAAAATTAATCTTGTAAATGGTACCGCGAAAGGTGCAAAGTATAAAAAATAAATTGATTAATATGATCTTTTCTCTGAAATGAGAAATAAAATGAAGATGCACTGTTTTAAACAACGCTTAATACGAATTACAGTATAATACATAAAGTTTCTACTATTATGAAATTCTTACTTTTCTAATGAAACCTCTTCTCCTTTGATATTATTAGCTACGAAGTCATAGACTGACTTAGCAGATTTATAATCTTCATTTCCACTCATAGTTACTGGCGTTACTGAAAAATAAAAAGTACATTCAAAGAAAAATGTCTCATTTTTATTGTTATTATTTATAAAACTCATGAATATATACAATGCATGCTATTTTTTGTAAGCCGAAAAAATTTTGCTAGTTTTTTTTGTTGTAAAACGTATGCCGCAACGAAAACTATATTACAGAACATTTAAAAAAATTTTGCACATAAAAATGTGATACCACGTGATATGGATAAACGAGAAAAATGTTATATAAAATTGCTCCTTTGCCTTGTGAAAAATCGTACGTTATTATTTAAAGCGCCCTTTGCGAGCAGTAGTGAACTGTAAAATCTCGGTAAGATCGATCATTCATGAATATTTATTATAGAAAAAAAAAACCTTTCTAGAAACTGTAAAAACTCGTAAACTCGACGAATCCATGACTATTGATAGCTTCTGGAAAAGCATTTTTGAATAATTATTTATGAATGATAGCAGACTGCCCAGCTCGCAGAGCAGAGTGTACATTGAATAGTAATATACAATATTTTCTAAGTCGCACAGGTGGCGCGATAGTTTCAACTATATTGGAAAAAAGAGCCTCACACGTTTCTCATCTGCAATTATAAGTGAACTATATTTTCACGCGCACAAAGGCCGCTCGAGCAATGATGTTATCAATTATTAACTATGTGAAACTGTAGCTTCACCCACAAACAAAATACAAACAATGACTCATGCTGCTAATATACTCAGCATTTTTAAGCTCCAAGCGTTTATGAATTTTCAGGGTTCTGGTTATTAAATTTACACGACAAGTCTAATTTCAACCGCTAATTTTCTTTGTGTGTGGTACGTGCCTGAAAAATATCGCACGATATGCTGCAGTCCGACTGGGAACAGGGTTGCTCTTAAAAAACGCATTCCTTTTAAAATATTGTCTTAAGTGCGATATGCAGTAATCCTGAAATAGTCGGTGCACTTTAAACTTCTGTCTTCGGTATGAGACGAATCGAAGGGATGAGTGTGTCTTTGTGATGGAAAAAACGGCTCAGTGAGTAAATCGTAATACTACGCGATGCGATTTTGCATAGTCTTGGAAAAAATGTTCAAAATCGATATGTGCATTCTTTAAAAACGTTTTACGTAGAAAATTCTCGAGTAACGTTTTCTTGTTAAGCAAAAATTACACAATTTTTTTCTGTGAAAATTTATTTTACAAAAAGCGTGAATAATGTTAAGTTAAAAAATGTGATGACTTTCGTATAACTTTATGTACATATTTCTATTTTCAATGTTAACAGAGTAAATACTCAATAGAAGATAACCTAACCTAGTTTCTCTCAAGTGAACATTTACGGTTTAAAATTCACATTCATAGAAATTCTTGGATGGAACTTCATACTCGTTTTAATGAAAAATACTTGATTGATATAATTTCTTTATTAGATTTCTATAATTTCTATGTGTTGTGTACCATGTAAAATTTGCATAACATTATATTGATGTGTAAGCTTTACTCAAAATCCCTCTACATGATTACGAGTATGAGTGTTTTAAGCAATCATCACATTTGAATAATAAACAATTAGAATATCCTTTTACAAATTAAGTTGCAATTTAATCGTATTTCCTATACTTCGCTCACTGGGACGTCCGTCCAAGTCAAATTTCAAGTACACCAAACACCTTCAAACTCGAGCAAAATGTGAAAAAAAATCTTGCGTCAAAAATCCAATCGACTCGAGCCCGCGTCAATTGTTGCGTCATACGCCAAAACGTGCCACACGATCGAAACTCTATCGAAGCGAATCTCCACCGTCGGACAGAAGAGAAAAACGACTTCGCAAAAACAACAATGTGTCCGACAATACACACGCAAAGGGTCCAAAGACCAAAAACCGCAGAGGAATCCCACGAGCCGCGTAACGAAAAAAAACGAGCTGCACACTGCATATATAGATACACAGAAAGCCAGAGTCACGTCTCAAGTTCAACGCGGTGGCTCCACCTGCCGGTCAAAAATCCCAGCGGAGCGCAGGACTCCGCCATTGTCACGTTCCGCGAACGCATCAGCGATACGTTCCCGAAAAATTCCCATTTTTTTTTCCCCGCTTACACTCAAAAATCGTAGGCGCTTGCAGTGGCGCAAAAATTCAAACGAGCCGCGCGCTCGACTCACCTGCTCGTCCGCTTCTCGAAATCCCTTCTCGCTATCTACGAAACGCTCAGCGCAACGAGACTCGGATCTGCGCCGCAAAGTTATCTTCGTGGATGCGGACCGTCTCCCTGCTGTTCGCCGACTGCCGGCACGACGAGCCGCCGCTGGTGCTGCTACTGCCAATCTGCGGTGCGTTAGCACGTCGCTGGTGCGCGAGACTATATATGTGTCTCTATATACGTATACATCGCTGTGCGATCATAACATAACGGTGCGCCAATGCCGGCGATCGTAACTAGCCGGTCGTGCGCGGGGAAAAAAAAACGCCGCGCTAGCGTGACTCGGCATACGGATACGTTTCCGTGTCAACACGTAAACTCGTTTGGAGCCGTGTAGGGGGTTACCGCAGAGGATGTTCTTATTTTGAATAATTTTTTTTACTCTTTCTTGGAAAATCCTGGGGGAAATCTGTTGCTTTGGAGCAGAAGTATAGTTTCTCCCGTACCTGCGTGATTTGCGTTGCTTCGAGGCATATATGCTCAATAACTGCGCTGTCATTGCCGAGTATTGCGTTAGAATCTGTCATAAAAAGTACATACGTTTGACGCTGGCAAATCGTGAGCAAACATTGTCTCATTTTTTTTTCACGTGCCTAAATTAGTATGGGCTTGACCAACGGGGAATTTCGCGTTTTTCAATTTTTTACACTGTACGCGATAATTGACCGCACGACATGTAATAATTGTTTTTGTTGCATAAATATAGTTAATTATAATTCGAGCGTTTTTACTCGATGCGTCGTAAAATTTACGTCTCTCGCCGTCAAGGCTCTCGGGGTCGGATGATTTTCGTTCTACAAACATCGATAAAATTTTTCCAAGTCACTGTAACAATACGTCCGGCCGATGAATCATTTGGCGCGGCCAGTTATATGCGCCGCCATTCCATACGCAGCGAACATTATTTATTTACAGTAACGCCGATCTCACATTCGATTTTTCAATAGCTCGAACTCCCTTTCCTGTTGCAGCACACTGGTACCTTGGAAAGTATTCAGGCACGAGCTCAACCAGGTCCATCCGATCAGCTCCGGCTTACAAGCAATGGCGTTGAAGTCGACGATAGACTTGACGTGCAACGGTTACATATCCAATTTCGAGTTCGACGTTTTCACGAGGTATATAACAGATCCCCTATATGCATCAGTAGAAAAAGTCGGATCCGTTACGGCCCGGCGATCGAGATGGAAGTGATATTATATTAACGCAATTATGGTTTGGGCAACAGGTTGTTCCAGCCGTGGTCGACGCTGCTGCGCAACTGGAAGATCCTGGCGGTGACGCACCCGGGCTACGTGGCCTTCCTCACGTACGACGAGGTGAAGGCCCGGCTGCAGAAGTACTGCAGCTCCAAGCCCGGCAGCTACGTATTCCGGCTGAGCTGCACGAGGCTCGGCCAGTGGGCCATCGGATACGTCACCTCCGACGGCGACATACTCCAGACCATACCGCACAACAAGAGCCTCTGCCAGGCGCTGCTCGACGGCTACCGGGAAGGATTGTACGTCTTTGCCTTTGCGACTCTTTGACGAGTGATCGGGTGTCGTTAGTTTATTTTTTTTTATTTTTTCTTTTTTTTTATAAACTTGAATGTGTTGAACATATGATTTTGTTAATGAAGATTCTTTTTGAGTCATTGAAATATTTTGAAATTATGTTGCCCGTATGCCAATTATTTTTCCGGTCATGTCTTGTAACGTACGCAGCAAGACATATAAAACGACGTTTAACGATATTACACTAAGAAAAGATTACAATACAGACTATAAAAATTACAATACTTTCGAGTAACGCAGCCATGTAGCGTCAAAACCATTAAAAGTTACTATATACCGATAGGTAAAATTTACGTGTCGGTCTAATAAATTTTATTAGAACTCGAGTAAATTTTATTGGAAAATCTAAGAATATTTTTAGTTTTTACACTATATGGCCGCGTTACTCGACAGTACAGTACAAATTATAAACCGCTTAGTAATATTTACTAAACAATTGATGATCTTTAATTTGAAGAGATTCTCCATCACCGTGCGGTCGCCTAAATTAAATCGCTGCATTACTTCCCTTTTCGCTTCGATCAATCGCGCATACATCGAAAACTAATTTTACTCCGAAGCGCTGCTCAAAAAAAAAGTTCTCGTGTAAAGTCCACTAAATTATTTCGAGAGAGAGAGAGAGAGAGTGAGAGAGCTTCGCGAAAGGTTATTTACGATCGCGGCTTTCTTTTTGCGCGCGGGGTATTATTGACGACGTTTCTCTGATTGGCAGCTATCTCTACCCGGACGGACGCAACATAAATCCGGACCTCACGTGGGCGGTCCAGCCGACGCCGGAGGAGCACATAAAGGTCACCGCCGAGCAGTACGAGCTCTACTGCGAGATGGGCAGCACTTTCCAGCTTTGCAAAATATGCGCCGAGCACGACAAGGACGTCAGAATAGAGCCGTGCGGGCACTTGCTCTGCACGCCTTGTCTCACCGCTTGGCAGGTAGCAGTACTTTTTCTGAACTTTCGGTTGTAATACTTAGGTTTTTGGGAGCTTGGCTCGTCGATGTTGACAAAAGGAAGTTGCACAGCCGTAACAGATTTGAATTGTGCAATTCGACTAATGCGCGACGTAACGATATAATGATAGACGAGCTGTGAGTCGATGCCTATTATTGAATAACGCCTTGATTACCGATAATTTACTTGCGTTCGTAATTGTCGACTAAGGAGAAGGAGAGCAAATTAATGCTAATTATGGTCACTCGAAGATTTAGCTGAAAACGTTTGTATGTACTGTAGAAACTGTGAGTAAAACGATTAAATGAGATGTTGCAATATGCGGCAGAGCGATTAAACGCAATCAATATATCCGATTGTGAGTACAGCATATTAAAATAGAACGATACAATTCATTCATTAATCGTAGCAAGCAGTTGACCGCAATCACCGACGAACTTCGAAGACTTTACAGTCACAATACAAAATAACATTTTAGTAAATCTACTATACACTCACAGAGCTAGAAATTACGTGAGATCTATTTTGAGTGTAAATTTATAACATTAGAAAATTAAATTTACTATATACCTTGTTAACGTGTTATTCATTTTCAAAACAGTAATGCTAAAACTCTCAGAATAGATCACTTAACTAAATTAGGATGATTATTAATAATGAGAGCAATTGCAGTTCTGCAAAACTTTTTTTACAAAGCTCTGCACGTAATAAACGGGAAGGAATATACGTTAGCATAAACTTTGTTCTCGAAAATAAACATAGCTTTGAACAAAGGAAGAAATGACTGTTAAATGTCAGGATATTTTGATTAAATACAGTTTCAGCGCAATGAAAGATTGTAAAAATTACAGCTAACTTTTTATCGTCATAAAAAGATAATCTCGACTGATTTTAACAATCGACATTTATTTTTCAGGATTCCGAAGGCCAGGGTTGCCCTTTCTGCCGAGCAGAGATCAAAGGTACGGAACAGATAGTTGTCGATCCGTTTGACCCCCGACGAACGCATCGACCTGGTGCCCAGTCAGCAACTGCAAGCAACGCTTCTACACCCACGAGGGATCTTGATCCCGATACCGAGGTATCCGACTAGGAATACAAACAGTATATTAACACGAACGACACGATATACATTTGAACATATAGTTTTAATACCGAAGCATTCTAAAAATTAGCGATACACGCAGAAAAGCATCTTTTGCTCTTTTTGATGTTGTCATGTCTCTATGCCTGTCTGCCCTGGAGTAAGCGTTCAAAGCAGACATTTAGCGCACACAGCTGGCACAGAGATATATGCCTTCTCTGAATATCCTGATGGTTTGCCATGAACCCTATACTGTTTGTTTGTTATTGTTCTTGTGTAACGTCTGAGTTTGTAAATCGCAGTGGGAATGAGAAATTTTTTACTTTTTTCTTGAACCGATGGGATTTGCTTTTATTATATTAAAAATTTTTGTTTCATATATGTCGCAAGTGCCAAAACCGTTATGTAATGGATTTGAGTGTTGATAAAATCATGCCTGTATTTGTATTATACTTAACCAAAATGATATGGAACATTGAATTTGGATCAAATTGTGATATGCGACTGATTATTACGTATGTGATACGCATTATTACTGAAAATTAGTAAGTTGTATTATAGTAGATATCGATTTTAATCAGTTGGTTATTAATTTTTTAGAATAAGTAATCGGTTCAAAACAACAAAAAATGCTCATTCCGCTACCAACCGTAGTATTTTTTTACATAAATATTATCACAAACGGAACGAATGATTTACGTTTTTTTAGTATTAATTTTTATGTCCAAGTTAAACTTTACCGTTTGCTTAAGTCAACTTTGCTACATCTTATTGATGTGCAGAGCAGATGAATAAACAGCACGTATATTCTAATTACGGAATTTTCGTTGCTCTTCGTACTTTTTATTTCCTTTTTTTTCTTTTAGAAAACTTAGTTTTTCTGGAAGTCCTGATAAAAATTGTTGAGTTTTACAAATATTTAAATTTATTTTAAACCTAATTGTTATAATTTTAATTTAAGGAAAAAAAGAAACATTGACGAAGAGCAAGGATTTTAAAAATTCATTTATTGAGCCGTCATAAATTATTAAGTCGCTATTTTACCATATTGTCACCTTTTTACGCAATGCTTTGATGGACGTTATTTTGTTGAAGTGGGAAAATTAACTTAACATTAATAAATTTCGATGCAATAAATGACAAGAATATTTCAATTTCTCTTTGAATAAGTCAAATTTTTCCTTTTCATAGTAATCTATGTGATAGTAGATATTTTACTTCATCTTAATAGTATAAAGACGTACTAAGGTAGGTTTTTTGAAATCATTTTTGCAAAAAAACGTCCCATGGCCATCAGCTTAGCTTGCGTCTTATTCGAAACTTACGTTTTCTTTGAATTGAGACCAATTAGAGAACTATATTTTTAAAAGTTAGTTCCGTCTCTGCTTACGCGTCGTATTTTTACTATAATTATTTATTTATACAAACAGTCAAATATTTACTTTGTTTATGCATTATACACAATCTTGTTTTTATGTCTCGAGTATCAAAATGTAATCTTTATTTGTTAACAAAAAATTTTTCTATGACTGCTTATTTAATGATAGCAAAATGCTTTGCATGCCAATACTTGTATTTTAATTTTTATTTCAATTAATCTATTTATTTAAAAATCTCTATTTGCAATTTTAATTAATAGTACATTTCAACGCGAAAAATAGTTATTTAGTTTGTGTGGCATTTTTCATGCAAAATAAGTGAATGAGAAGAGTCACGTGAACTAAAATCGTTTTATGCATCAGTATCGAATCGTACTTATTTTATACCAGGAGAGCCTAAAAATCATATCAAAGTTCCGATTTCTAAGTTAGAATGGTGTAGAATTCTTTTGTAAATAAGCTATAAAATCTTTAAAACTATTTTTAAAACAACGAAAAATAATTCTTGATCTTCGAAATAATAATGAAGATCAACAATGCATAGTTTTTACTAAATACTTGCTTGCTTGTAGTCCAAGATTTTTATAGTATAAAATAGAACAATCAAAATCTCAGAATAACATTGTTCATTTTGACAATATACTTTTTTGCAAGCAAAAGATTTTTCGGACATAAATATTGGCTGAAATAATATTCTTAATTACAAATTCCTAAATATATATTGACTGCATTATAGACAAGCCACGGTCATGTCGGTACAATAGCAACCAGCCAAAGTTTATGCAAGAAGTATCTAACAAAAAAATATTATGGTCGAATGTTGCTTGGTACTACACGTAATGATAAGAGTTGAATACGTTGTTTTGACTGTTTTAAATGCTGCTTTGCCTGATCGTAAATTGTCAATGACTCAAACTCCTTTCCATTCGAACACTGGGAGATATTATTGATAATAACAAAAAGTTTCGTAGGCGTAACGAAAATTAATATTTAAAGGTGTTCGATGATATAAGTATTAATAATATAAAAAATATAAATATTATATATACATATCTATACGAAAAGAATAAAAATTGCTCTTGAAGGAGTTAAACTCTTCCGAAACTATTTATATTATACATAAGTAAGCGCCAGTACAGCTGTCTAAGTAGTTGAATTTTCTTTTATTTTCGTTTGCACAAATAACAGTAAAAAATATACAGCGATATTTGTATATAAAGGCCTAACGTTAAGTTGGATCGATTTGTACAATGTGTATTGAAATAAACTGCAGCAGAATGATACGTTACATGCTGATTGAGAAGAATGAAAGCAAAATATAAAAATTGTTGTTTATAGTTTTCGTATATTGTCGTTTACGTATCCAATTTAGAGTATAGAATTCACGTATCTTGGAAAAATTCTTATTTTACACGCGTTTTATATTTTTAAGCAAAATTAAAATAAGAAAAAGAAATCAAATTGTTCATTTGTTATTTGTGCAATGAATAATATATTCGACTTAGGGTTTTCCTTGCCATGTGTAATAGAGACGGCGCGCGAATTTAGTTGAATTTTCATAAGCGGAACCTAATGTTTAGCGTTAATTAATTTTTTTTTACTTTCTGTAAATTATTAGATATTCGAAAAGCAATTTATCAAATAAAACGTATGTTAACATGTAATATCTGTTTTTTGCTTACCCTTGTAATTATCAAGTTGATTTAAGATTTGATTATTTTGAAAGAAGCAGAATGATCAAACGTGACAAATGCGGATTCTCGACACAGTTATATATTAGATAAAGAAAATTACATATGCTTGGTTTTTGTCTTGCCCGCATGAATTTAATTTCTTTTGTTTAACGATTTTATTTCATCATATTGTCAAATTGGAAATAAATAAGCAACATGTGCTCTATCTGCCTGCATGAATGAACTAATCGAACCAAAAACCTGTACATAAGCGGGATTCAGTGGACGATCGATAATCTTGAACACAAGGTAAGTAACAAATTGCTGAATGAACTGCATTTTGCTACTCTGCTTACAAGCTTCGCATTTTTTTTTATTCTTATTGTGTGTTTTGTTTTTATTATTTTTTTTATATCATATCTGGCGCACATCTCATGCATCTCTAATATTTAAACTGTATAGATTGTACACCATAAATGTGATATTCTAAATTAAACTGGACTATTAGCCAAAGCGCATAATTTATTTTAATTTGTTTCTTACGTGATATCGATATTTGCAATGAAAAACAATTGAAATAGGTTTCTTTTACTATTGCTTCAACACTGTTATATTGGTGGATGGAAATGTATTATTGTAATCTATGACTTAAAAAAGTAAAACGTAAAGCAACAAGCAAAAAGAGAACAAATTCCATCATTTTAATTTACAGCATTACATGTACCATCGTAAGACTCGACTAACTGTAAATTTTTTCTTTTCTGTTCAACAGGCGATAATGGAGTTAATAAACGGTAATTGTGGCTCGCTATCGAACGACACAGACGAGGAGGAAGACTCATCGCCAGCGAGTTCGCCTCTGCCCGCGAGACGCATAGTACCCAGTCCACCTTTACCGCCACGTCGATCGTCGCCCTCGCCAACATCCAACAACATCAGTACCAGTGGAGGAGGCAGCAACAATCATCTGAGAAACGGAAGGCATTTAACAGTACCCAAGGAAAATGCACCTCCACCGCCCTCGCAACAGCAGCAACAATTATTGCAGCCCACAGCTCCACCGCCGGTCACCGTCATACTGTCAGCCAGTGATAATGCTCCGAGTAATAAAGGTGTGATGACTGGTGATTTTATTGAACGACAATTACTCTGTACTCTGTTTATAATCAATTTCACAAAATTCAATATCTGCTTAAATTTAATTGGCTTACTTTCATTATTAATTAATTATTTGGTTATTAACTTCGCAAAATTTAATTTGCTTACAGCAAGTACAGAGGCGAGGTACGACATGCTCCACAGAGCTTCGTCGCCGTCGCCGATACCACCGAGACCACAGAGTACGAGGCCACACCGAACACCTCCAGCCCTACCCGATAAATCGCCGTCAACTGCACGTCTATCCGCGTCCTCGCGAGACCTCATACAGCAGCAGTCGTCAACGTCAGTGCCTCCGGTACCACCGCCCCTTTCTGCCCCACGACCACCAAAAGGCCCGGCTAAAGACACCACTGGAGCAACGAGGCAGGATCACTTGTACGAAAATACGATAATGATACCGGGCACGAAGCAACATGTCGTTAAGAATATTAACATTGAGGTACAGCTACTTTGTTTCTGGTATTGTTTTATTTTGCGAAAAATTCTACTAAACGAAAACGTACGTATTGTCATTGTAGTTGAACAAAGCCCGACTGACGGCACTGATGAAGGGCAAAGACGAGAGCGGCAGGCCGATACCAAAGACGACCGAGAGTGCGGCTTATGAAAACATCAATGTCGAGCATATATCAAGGTTGATGGCACTTGGTTTTGCGCAGGACGCAGTGATACGCGCTCTTGGCATTACGAGGAACGATCTTGAAATGGCTTGCGACATTCTCCACGAATTCGCGCAGAAATCATCTTGACCAGGTAAACGACTGCGAACCCTGTTTTGCACGAGTTGTTTATTCATATTGCAATAATTATTTAATTATATAATCATTTGATTTATTCAGAAACAAACGGCGAGGAGTCATGACCGCCTTTGCCTGCCAGGAGGTACTTTTGACGGGGCAGCCGCATCAGAAAGAATCGGAACTACCTACCTCCGACGCCGAGAGATGACCTCTGACACTCGCAGCCACCGAGTAGCTGTACAGAAGGAGCTGATAGTGTCGAGTAGAAGTCGAAAAGCACGCTTTCTCTCACTTCGTTCGATGACGACTGATTGTCAATGTTACATATACGTGCTCTTTCCCTTACGTACTGCATCTCTGCGAAATCGTTGTGTTTCTTATGTAGCTCCTACTCAAAGGACGGAGTTGTTGCTGCTGTGCTTGGGGCACGAGAGGATGAGACTGAGGTTTTTCTCGGGTTTTCTATTAGTTGTCGTTCTAACCAAATTATTTGTGCGGATGTGGTGCGTGGTATACGATTCTATGGACGTGTGTGTGTATAGACTATTATCGAAGCATCGAAACTGTCGGAATCATCGCTGAAAGCGGACAATATTTTTAATGAATATTGGACGAAAATAATTTGAAGTATCAGACAAATGAAATTAAAGCTGGCTATTTAAACAGACTGGATTTCCAAGTGTAAGACAAGAAGTAAACGAATGGCTATGAGCACTAAACAAAAACTTTGAGATAAGATTGAGCAATGGACATAATTAATATAAACTTTTCGGAACTTCGGCATTGCTATTAGAAAAACATGCAGATTTTAAAATTTCGTAGTGCAATCTAAAGTAAATGTATGTCTCCATTGTCTGAATCGTTATTTGCATAAGATAAGACTCTCAGAAAACTCGATGCAAAACGGCAACATTCTTCCCGGATTTTATAAAAAAAATATTTGAATGATTGTTGTTACCAATTACGATCAAAACTTTCTTATAAGCTCAAACAATTTTAATCATGCTAAGCTTACACGTAAAACATCTAAAATTATAACAAAGTAGAATAAATACCAAAAGGCAGTCCAGTTTCAAATGTTCAAATTAAAATAAAAAATTTCACAAATTTTAAATGACCAATTAGTGTTCAGAGATAAATTGTGGATATATATAATTATACATATATATATAAAACCTTGATGGACTATATTATCGAGAGTAAATGTTTCAACTGTTTCCAGTTATAATGTTTCTCTGCACATTTTTAATCGTCCATAATATATTTTTTGTATTATTTCATTTATTATCTTTCTATCTAAATAATTTATTTTTTTATTATAATTTTAGCTTAATTTAAAATTTAATTTTTTAAAGTAATATAGTAAATTAATTTTGTATGTACCATATATTCTAGAAAATTTTTTCTGTGATATTTAATATTGAATGCATATTCAGATAGAATCAATATACTATTGTAACATAGTACAAAGTGAATATTTCGACGCTTTCGATGCTACGAGGGAGTATTTGATGCTCATCTGTTGTAAGAGGGTGTATACAAATTGTTTATATAAAAATGCTACAGTCACGCTGTACAGCTAAGTTTTCGTTTTTAAGCAAACATATTTTGTCTTTAAATCATTTTTAATTCATTAAAGATAATTTTTATTGATATTCATACATGTATGTAATTCTTGGAATTGAATTATTTGTCTTGAATGTCGTGTACTTTTTTAAACCGGAACCGTCAAGAATATTTTTCAATAATTAGATTAATCTCTGTATATCTATCATTCTGATACAAATTTTTACTTTTATTTCATTAAACTATAAATTTTACGCAGATTCAATTCACAAGTCTTTCAGGACCTATAGGTACCTAAGTTTTTTTATATACTTAATAAATTAAACCATTTTTGTTTACAAAGAGAAACTATTGCATGTTTAATATTTATTTATTGTATTGTATCAGAAACGTACATTGTGATATTTAAGTTTAACTCGTATATATAATCAGTATGTAATATGTTTGTCTTTTGTTAATATATAAAAAAACTTGACTTTGCTGTTAATATCGGTAATGAAAAAATAAAATTTAAGATAATGCATTTTCTGATACTAACTAACAAAAATATAATGTTAAGTTGGCTTTTTTTACGTAACTTATACTTTGCTAAACAGTCCTAGTGCAAAAAATTCTTATTTTTTATTTTACAAAGCTATTCTATTATATTAAAAAAATTCGCTTTGATTTAAAATATCTATCCTCGATTTTGAAACGGAAAACAAATGCCCCTCTGTTAGTGACTCTTAAAAATAAATAAAGTTGGATATTTTTCTACTAGGGAATAAAATTTCATCACGTCATTGATCCGTTGATGACGTGAATTAGAAATTTCATTGACATAAATTGTACTTGAAGTTTGTAGACAAATAGCCTATAATGTTGAGAAGAGAAGAAAGTTAATTATACGAGGCTGCGCACATTAATATTTATTTATTTATTTATTTTAAAAAGCTCATTTAAAAAGTTCATAACTATCGTTTCAGTGTACACATTCATTAAATTAGAAGATACAACACTTCACTATGAATACAAAGAAAAATAGTGTTCAGCCTCGATAGAGACTAATGCAATTCATTAAAATATGGAGCAACTGTACGAAGTTCAGAATATTATAATCGTATATATAGCTTATAGTACTACAGTTGCCTGGTTATATTTTTTTTTATTAAATATAAGAAAAATAATTCACAACACCTCAAAAATAAACAAATAAATAAAACTGTCCTCGAAATATATCATCAACTATATTTCTCTCCCCTACTTTAAAAATGTGTACATTAAATAATAAACGATTGATCCCTGAATCTGCTTTGGTAAAAATATTAAAAAGCAGAAATTAGCTCATATACGAGACTATATATACACCATGTTGTTTGCAAATGAGCGCAATAATTTACTGCGAGATTACAACTAATCGTCACTTGGCCAGTCATGAACAATCTGCATTACTTTGAAACAAATGTTTTCTTTCGTTTTTTTTGTGGTTGTAAAGTTATAAAGTTATTTTATGAAAGGACTGATGAATACAATTTTCATTGTATATAATTAATAAAAAATGAAATATTTTTCTTTATGCTTAATATCACAATCTTGCAATCTGAAAACATTTGATTCAAAGTATCTTACATTTTAAGGAGTTTATGTCTGTTATCAGTAAATCTTTTACTAAATAGTTATTTTTCATTTCAACATTTTTTGTAAAACAATTTAAAAAATTATTAACTCACATCAGATAACTGTTTCAAATCAATCTATTTAAATTAAGTTTAACGATGTTTAACAAATATTTTTTAACCGAAAATTTTTGGAGCAAGGATTTTGGTCCACTTATGTAAATTATACTATTTAATTAAAAATTAGATATCGTTATAAAGCGTAAGCACTGACCATATGGTATATGCTGAATGAAAAGCAGTTAACAAATTATACTTTGGTATTAGAACCAACTAAAATTTTAAATTTCTGGTCTGCGCACCAGCTATAGTGAATGTAACGTCCTATTTTTCTACATTGATTGAATATTACCGTTATCGTATCCTGTAATGTGTTATTCATGTGTAAGTACGTTACATAGAGTTCAAAAATAAAGAAATTAATAAAGAGCATTAGATATGAAAGAGAAATTATTAGAACTATCACTCTATCGTAATATAGAAATTCAAAATAAATTTAAAATACCTATGTGGTGCAATACATAGCGTATAATCTTTTTGATTTCATCGTCGTCTGTAAATTATTTTATGTATTCCTCGAAAATAAAATGACATATTTACAAATCTTTGTTCCTACAATTTTGTTTACTTACTAGTAGTACATCCTATTATAAATCCCAATACATATCTTATTTTTATAAAAAGGTATATTTATTACAATTACAAATATACAAAATATACTTTCATAAACAAAGCAACTCTCATAAAAATTTAATAACAAAGTTAAATCATCTAGAGGACAACTCTTTTCTAAGTTTCTCATACTTCATTAGTTCTTCTCTACTTACTGATGGCACTAAGTTTTTACTCGCATGTACAAAATCCTCCAATTTCACAATCACATCTTCACCCCTCACCTTCTCTTTATCTTTTTCAGCCCCTTTACTGGTTAAAGTTCTACGTACAGCCTTTAGCCAGGCGTTCGAGCACACTGAATATAAATCGGCCCCTGTTAGATTATCTGGTAGTTCGTTCGCAAACTCTTCAAGTTCTGCACCCCCTTCTGCGAGCTTAAACTGTCGTGTCAAAGCTTTGAGGACACTCATCTGACATTCAGTGTCGGAGTAGATACCCACGTAAAGCATCTTGTCAAAACGACCGGGACGCAAAAGTGCCGGATCTATGAGATCTGGTCGATTCGTAGCAGCGATAATAAACACGCTACCTTGACTTTCAAGACCGTCCATTTCAGCCAGAAGTTGAGAGACTACACGATCCATTACACCACCGCTATCACCACTTTGGCCTCGGTTTGGTGCAAGGGAATCCAACTCATCGAAGAAAATTATGCAAGGTGATGCTGCTCTAGCTCTTTCAAACACTATCAAATGAAAATCAAAATTGAAACCGAGATGGTTACAAATAAATTATAAAGACGAATTGTTTAGCTTACCCTGCCGAACGTTCTTCTCGCTCTGACCAACGTACATGTTTAACAGTTCAGGCCCCTTCACAGAAAGGAAATGAAGCTGACATTCTGTAGCCACTGCTTTGGCAAGTAATGTTTTACCAGTCCCAGGTGGTCCATACAAAAGAAGACCGGACCTGCTCATACCAGGGACATTAAGCAATGGCATTTCTATTCTGCGCATAATTTCCTTTTTCAAGTCTGCTAATCCTCCTATATCTTCCCAGTAAACCTTTGGTACTCGCGGAGCACCTATTTCTTCGGAAAACGTTGATTGCATGTACTCTGAAAAGACGGTAGATGGTTACTTACAATGCGGGCATAAAAATTAAACAATCTTAAAATAACGCACCACATGCATGAAGAAAATCGTCATTGGTTAATTCTATCAGACTGTTTTCATTAGAATCGTTTAAACGCTTAAACCGATTCTTTATTGCATGTAAAACCAGTGCTTCAAGATCAGCCAATACAAAATCTGAACACATTTTAGCGATTTTTTCGAAATCCACACGATTTTTCAAGCCTTTCCTTTCTATGAGCCAAGATAATATTTCACATCTTTGATTTTGTTCTAAATGACCTATGCTAATTTTTTCAACAAACATTCTTTCAGAATCCATTGGGATCTCCGATTCATTGGATGTCGCGACTATAATAATCGGATATTTTAGTCTTTTACTGTACAATTTTTTCACGTCATTTTCAAAAGCTGCGAGAACTCTTTCGTCATTTTGTCCTTCAAAATTGATACCAAAGATTTGAATATTTCGGAGTAACAGTAGACATGGAACGCAATTTTCGACATCGTGAAGAATGATACGTAATTTTGCTTCAGTTTGGGCAGTTGTTAATGACTGAATATCAGCAAAATCAGCTTCCATCAAATGTAAGCCCAATGATTCAGCAGCAGTTTTCACCAGTTGAGATTTTCCACTACCTGTTGGACCTTCCACAAGGAATACAGGTTTTACATCTATACTGCTATCTAAAAAAAAATTGATATAATTTGATTTGTAAAGATTTTTATTTAAGTATAATAACAGAAGCCATACTGGTTTGTAAAAATGGAGCAATGCATGCTTGCAGTTGTTGAAGTAGTTCTTTTAAAGCAGTTGGCCAACTAGTTGATGAGCGTTTTTCTGTAGCAAGAGAAATATCACATAGGCATTTTTTGGGAAGATAGCTGTTAACATTCGCTTCTTGGATTAAAGTTGTTTTTCCATAAATAGCAAAACTACCATCGATGTTTTCTTGATCATCATTCTTCATGCTATTCACTTTAAAATATAATACATCTAGTTTGGAATCTGCTGAACAATATTTGACCTCTGGAATATATTTTTTAACATTCACATTAAAAATGTCATGTAAACGAAGATATCTTGGAAAAGTGAAGAAATTTTGTAATAAGTTATTCATTAGATCATCTGTACAGTTATAAGGATTTGAAATCAGAGAAATTTTTATTGTAGATGCACAGGATATTGATTCATTTTGCTCTGGATCTAAAATAAAAATATATTTCATAATTATTAAAAATGTTTCTTCAATAAAGAGATTGAAAAAATTAAAAGTACTCACATAAAAATATAGGTATATTTTCCAAATCGTCAATATGTAATCGCTTACTTATATTTAGTTTCATACTTTCTGAAACACATATGTTATCCTCTAAAATATCCTCAGTAAATAAAACTGCTACTTTGTACTTGCTTTTAGAAGCTTTGCTACATAAATAAAACCATTTTTTTGACTTATCCACAGCCTTAGAATTGCACAGAATGTACAAATTATCATCAATATATGATTCACCACATTTTCCATGTTTCATTACCAAAACTGAAAAAATGTCATTTGGAATGCAATTTAACGTCAACTGCATTTTGAACAGAGCATCTATTTTTTTAAGGACATAATAAATGAAAAATAAACTATACATTGATTTCCAATTGAAATTTTCTGTAATCTTTGTTACATAAATTAATAACTGAATGATATCCTTGATGGGATTCATTTTTTATAGCTCTTTTATTATTATTCATGGAAGACAAAACAACGTGACAAAAAACTTCTGAAGAATACTCTGCAACAATCAAATTTACAAATATTTGTATATTATCGAAAAATAAACATTATTCTCAAAGATAATTAACTAGATTGAGTCTTTTAAATAAAAACAAGGTACTTTATTTACTTCTTAGTACTATATCAACCTTCTAAACTTCTCTAGAAATTATTCAATTTATTATGTAACATAATTGATCAGTAATCAGTTAAGAACGCTGAAACCGTTTAAAATAAAATCTTCAACAACGAACTCAATCTGCAAATCAACATACCTCACAAACTATAAAAATCACGTAACAACCAGATAATTATGTGTCTCATAACTCTCAAAATTCATAAGTGTCTAATATTATAAAACTTCCCAATTCATTGCTCAGAATACAACACATAACTCTCCATAACATTACTATACAGAGTACTGACAAAACACTATATTGACTATACCTCGAAAGCTTTAAAAGGCCCGGGCTAAAAGTGAGGTTAGCCGTTGCAAAACATGCATATAGTCGTTCTCGTTGAGAACCACTATATATTATACTGCAACTTTATTCCTGCAAGATCAGAGTGATCAGCTCATATTTGGGGAAGATTCGGAATGACTGTAAGAGCTGTTGCTATATATATAGGAACGCGGCTGTATATTCGCGATATTTGCCAGCTGTGCCTCGGTATCATTTCGCAATTCACGAATGTATTATACACCATATATATACTTATATATAGGTACTTTGAAAATTTTGCAAGACAACAACGCTACTAATTGCCATCTGTGATCTGTAGATTTGCAGAAACCAAACGACTCCATCGCTCGCGCGAATAATCGTGACGTCTGAGTTACCGTCCTGCAACTATTACATATGCGAGGAAGCTGCAGTATTGTTGTTTGTGTCTCTTGAAAAACAGGCGAGGCAGAGTACTTAAGACTTTGTTATTGTTTTAACGATTGATTATTTAACAATATGAGGTTCCGATCTAGATTACGTCATTAAAAGCACATCTTGTTTTACCACAAAAATGATTGTGGACTAGAATTTACAAAAATCAGAGCTTATTAAATTTATTCGAATAAAAATTGCCATTTTTCAAAATTCAAAAAAAAAAAATACGAATCGCTCTATAGCGTATAATATATACAGCCTAACAGCTCGAGGCCTGCATCGGTTTAATCCGAAAACAACCCGCGGCCCCAGATCGTAAATCACAGGCTCGCGGCAAAAAGAAAACGACTGCTGTATTATTAAGAGCTGCATACGGATTACAAAAACGCATACAGTATACACTGGCCGTGGCCAGCCATAGCATACAACAAACCGCCGCACCGCATCATCGCTGCTGCAGGGGCAGGGCAATGCCAATTTCAAATTTAAAAATCCGCGACGGTCACGAAACCCGATTCCCAACGTTCGATCCGCCGCCAGCTGCCACCGAAAATCCTGCACCCATATAATAGCGTTCTGACTTCTGACGGTCGCGTAACCGGCTCTCGGCTCCGCGAGCGAGACACCGGCCATACGGCATCCCACGCTCCCGACAAAGACAGCCTCAGTCCCGCGAGATACAGCGAAGGCACAAGATTACACAAGGCGAGAAAGAGACAGAGAGAGAGAGCCCGAAGTGCGCGAGAGAGAAGGCAGTGTAGCAGAAGACAATTAAAGCCGTTGGGACGTTGGGAGCCCGAAGTCAGCTCGCGCGATGGCCGTTGGAAGCTCGAAGGTGATATAGAAGTACTTATTATACGAAATATCCAAGGGATCGCGCGATAGAGAGAGAGACGGCCTCAGGCTGAAGCGCGCGTGCAGTGTGTGCGTGTGCAGTGTCGCGAGCGCTGAAAACGAGGAGCCGAAGCGAGAGCTGCAAAATACAACGAGTGCGGCCAGGCTTTGTAAGCTGGACCCCCGCGAGAGCGCGAGAGAGAGAGAGAGAGAGAGAGGGAGCGACCTAACCTAGTCCTCGTGGCGTCTCCTGCAAGTCCTGCTGGCCCTGTGACTCGCAGCCGTCGCTCACCGGACGACGAGCTGCCGAAGAGACCAGCTCGACGACTCCTGATTCTCCCGAGCGCGACGAGCATGCCAGGAAGCGCGGTAAGTCCGAGGAACTCTTGGCCATATATAACAGCCCCTCGACTGTACAGCTCTCTCTGTCTCTCTCTCTCTCTCTTCCCCTCCTTTCCCTCTATCAGCAGCCTCTGCTCTCCGTCTCTCTCGCTCTTCTCTCGAGTGCGTGTACGCACCTATATATACACGGTCCTGTGACACGGCGAGTCGTTATCTACGTCCTCTCCTGGGTCTACTCTCGTCTTCGTCGTCGTCGTCGTGCCTCTCGGGCCACCGAGGTCTCTCCGAAGGGGGGGGGAGGGGAAAACCCGGAGCAAAAGCTCTCGGGTTTGTTTATGTCGCGACGGGGGGAGGGGGGAACGGTGCATGGGGAATCCTCTCCTCCGCGACTGTGACGTCGAGCGTAAACGGGGCGAGAGAAGGACATCCCTCTTTCTCTCTCGTCTGTATCACTCGCAGTCTTTTTCTCTCTCTGTCTAGCTCGCGCTGTGTATGGAGCTCCTTTTTCCTTTTCACGCGCCCGTGTCGCACGCATCGTCAGGAAATTCAGATCAATTGGCCACGGATGCTGCAGCGGCCGCTCCGTTTTCGCGAGCTGCATCGTAAGTTGGAGCAGTTGCAAGACAGCGGACAGTTGGTTTTTGGATTTGGCTTGCATATGTTGTCTGACAGGGCTGTGACACTTTTTTGTTGGGAGTACACGGTCTCTTTTGTGCTGTGTGGAGTGCTTCCGCTGTTTTATCATGTTTTTGAGCTTTTCTCATTGTAAGCGGGAGGGCAAGCGAGAAATAGATATCTCATTTTTTTTGTTTTTGCGTTATCAGTCTGAGGAAGGTACACGATTGTCTGCTGAAGAATTTTGGAAGACATTTTCAAGTTCCGCTGCAGACGCATATGTTGCATTGCTTTATTTGGCTGCAAGTGCAATGTGCACACTGAATGTATTCTCAGATCACATTTCTTTTATCAGATTGTTTTTTATATTCCAACTAAGAAAATGCATTCTTAAAGCAGATTAGAAAAGACAACTAGTCTTTATAATTCAAATTCAATTGTTCTATTTGTAGTTTAGCTGATATCCTTGTTCTCTTTTGACAGTAAAAATTGTAAAATGCATTTTAACCTGACAATAATTCAATACAATTTATAATTATGATAGTCAACTGACAGTCATATAATTGAGTAAATTGATTACCCAACAAGTAACTTTCCTAATAAAATGTACTTTTTGGATTTCAGGATGAGCAATAAAAATTTTAAAGTGAGAAAATGGATCCAGCGACCGTTATTGCTCTGTGCAAAGAGAACATTCAACCCCTGAGACATGGGAGGAATGCTACACAACTCGGCACTGCACTTCGAGCTCAAGATGATGTAGAAGCTCAACAGTTATTGCAGCAAGAGAGACTGTAAGTAATTTATTTTTATCATTTGATTATAAATAAGAAATGAATGCACAGTCTAAAATAAATTTACATATTAAACAGGATGTATGAAGAAACAATAAAAAGCTATGTTGGTGATGATCCTCTTGAAAATTGGTATGATTATATTTCTTGGGTAGAGCAAAGCTATCCGAAAAGTGGACATGAGTCTCCTTTGGCCAGACTTTTACAGCAGTGTTTGACCAATTTTGAAAAAGAAGTAAAGTACCATCAAGATCGAAGGTTTATTCGATTATGGATCAATTATGTAAGTCTATCAGATTATGCATCTGTAATATCATGTGTAGAAAATGTAAGGCAGTAGCTTATTAAAATTTTTAAAATTTTAGATAAGTATGCAAAAGAATCCTTTAGAGCTCTATCAACTTCTTTATAATAATGGAATTGGAACAATGGTTGCTGACTTATATCGAGCTTGGGCATTTGAACTTGAACAGGTTGAAGATTTTAAAAGAGCAGATGAAGTATACATGATTGGCATGAGCTGCCGTGCTGAACCTCGAGAAGAATTAGACTTTGCACACAAGTATGTTACAATAAAATAAAATGAGTTCTAAATAGCTTTTATTTGTATCAATTTCAATAAATTATTTTTTAATAGAAACTTTCAATTGGCCGTCGCTCGAAAAATGCTCGGACGCAATGACGACAGAAACGAAGTTTCTGTAGCTGAACAGAGACACGCTTTTAGTTCTTTAAAAGCAATTAAGGCTGGAAAAAGAGTAGGTAGTATACGGACGGGACATCGAGTGCGCGACTATGTACCAGGAGCGATTCCACAACAAATAGGTGCAATGCACCAAGCACAAAAACCAAATGCCCCAATACAAGTATATCAGGTATAATTTGAGTTTTTTATAAAACTAAATTAAAGCAATCAGATTTTAACATTTCTTATTTTTAGGATGAAATACCTGGCGAAATGAAAGGATCTAGCATACTAGATCATATTCCAATCGAAGAGGCTGTGCACAAAGAAAATACCATTAAACCTGGGCCATGGAACAATAATGCTAGAAAATGCCCAATTATATCTTCAGCTGTGAAACCATCTTTTAAAGGTAGAGATAATAAATAATACTATGAAAAAAAACTATTATTGCTTTGCTAATTGTTTTATTTTGAATTTTTAGTGCACGAAGATACCGAAGTAATTAACATGGACAAAGCAAGACTTTTTCCAAATCACATTTCATTTTACGACGATAGTAAATACGGTGACTGCGTGGTACCCGCATTTGTTCCAGACGTGCCTAACCCAAATATTATACTTAAGCCTCGATATCCCAAAGACTTAGTTTATGCCAATAATGAGGACAGAAGCTTAGAACAAATTAAAGCTCAAAAATACTTAGAAGCGTAAGTTGTTTCACTAGATGCGTCTGTAATAATTTTATGAACAATATTTTCAAAGCCAAATCTTTGCAGCTGGCGACAAAAAAATCAACAAGCTTCAATCGGTCAAATGCAGGAGGCAAATAGTTTAGAGCAACATTCCATACCAAAAGTACATCACGATAATCAATTGGAAGAATTAGAGCGCCAAAATGCTGAACGACAGAGACTCGAGCAACAACAGAGAGAAGCTGAGTTGGAAAGACAAAGGTTAATTGAGCAGCAGCAAAGAGAGGCTGAGATAGAGAGACAAAGACAGATTGAGCAACAGCAACGAGAAGCTGAACTTGGTAAGCTATTTTATGCTTATAAACGTCATACAATAAGTTTTTCAATTAAAACTAATATTTGTAAAAATACACAGAGCGTCAACGACAACAGCAGCAGCGTTTGCAGCAAGAGCAAATGGAGAGTTTACAGCGTGTTGCAGAACTTAAACGGCAAATGTACGAAGTAGAAGCCGAGCGCATGCAGCAACAGCAACAACAACAGCAACAGCATCAACACCATCAAAGCCTTCACAATTCAAGCTATATGAGTACACATCACTCATCTACAACAGACGAGCAACATTTACTTGGCCAAAGTATGACTGTGAATACAAAAGAAGCTATAAGTGCTGTTCAAGATTTGTGGCAGTCGCCAAGCAATAACTCCAGTCGCATGTTAAGTCCAATGATGCATAGGATGCAGCCTGAATCTAGGAGTAAGATCTCTTTCGATATACACATGGATAGTTCAATGACACAGAATGTTGTAGTCAACAATAAATTACAACATCAACAACAGCAGAGTTTTGGGCCTGTACCTGTATTTAATGATCAAGAGAACCATCACTTTCACAATTCTTATTCAAATCATGAGCACCAGAACTCTTATGGAAATCACTCAGTAACTCAGAACTCTTACCACTTACAGAATTCATATCAGATGCAGGTCTGTATGAGAAAAATATAATTATTACCAAAGTTTATACACTAAATATTTATGTGGTTGTTTTATTTATTAACAGCCTCATCACGAGTCGCATCTTCAGACTTCTCAACAGCAACGCCATATACACCACACACATCATCCGCAGCATATGCAGTCTCCTCATCACCATCAAGCATTAATGCAACAACAGCACCAATCCCATCATCCTCAACCCCATCAGGTTTCGCCGCATATGCAACCACCGCATCAGCTATCACATCATCAGACTTCTCCTCATGCGATGCATCATCAATCGCCACCACAACATCACGCGGCGAATCAGCACCCTTACTCTCAACATATGCAGCTTCCTGTCCAACATATGCCACAAGAGCAGCAGCATCATATGCAACATCCCCAACTCGGTCCGCAGCATATGAACTCGTCTCAACACATGAGCACGTCACAGCATATGAGTACATCACAACATATGAGCCCATCACAGCATATTACTGCGGCCCAGCACATAAGTGCATCTCAGCATATTTCTGCGTCCCAGCACATTATTGCGTCCCAGCATCTTACTGCATCTCCGCATTTGAATTCATCGCAACATCTTAACAATTCTCAACATATCCAACATCATCCTCAGCAGCACCAACCGCACCTGCAACATCCTCAGCATGTTTCACATTCTCAGCATGCTCAACAAGTTGTACAGCAACAGCAGTCTCACCAACATATGTACCATCATGCGCCGAACACTATGGGATATCCTCAACCCTATGCATCTCCTTTACAATCCGGTCACGCAAGTGTAGAGCAGCAGCAAAAACAGGTAAAAATTTGTCTGTAAATAAATAGCTTAAAATAGTAAATTAGAGTAAATTAAAAGAATTCATCGAAGCTTTGTATATATTTTATTTCAACTGCTTATTGGTTCACAGGTGCACTACTCTGGATATATTGATCCAAGCGTTGATACAAGTGCAGGTAAACCTTCGCCTTATCGAATGCCACCAGATTTACCGCATATTAAGTCTCCGGGTATGAATCGTCGAGATCTCAAGTATCTTGAAAACGCTGAGAACAAGGAAAATGCGGCAGTCGGCTTAGATTTTAACGGTGTTCTCGATGATAGTGTTATCAAACAACAGCACCATCATCATCATCTTCAACAGCATCAACCGCAGGATGAGAATAATCTCTACATAGATGAAAGTCTTGGAACCTCTCCACTTCCTGGTGCAAATGAAACGTGCTACACTGAAACCTTCAATAGACCTCTCATTGCTTCTACTCCCATGACGAATCATTTTAAGGCCTACAAACCACCTAAGGATGTGCAACAGCAACATCAGCAGCATCAACACCAACTACAGCAGCACCATCAGCAGCAACAACACCAATTGCAGCAACAGCATCAACAACAGCAACACGTCCAACAACATCCACCACAACATCACCAATATCAAAACCAACCTGTTGCTCCACATCCTCCGTTAGTAATTTCACTTGCATATATTATAATACTAAAGCTTCAAAATAAAATTGAATTTATTTGTATTTTAGTGCGCAAACATTGCCTAGCTCTGGTGATTTAGGTGAAAAATTAAGCGTTATAATGGAATCTACAAGAGAATACGTCTCTAGTAGTTCCGCTAGCAGTGGAACTACTAAAATAGCTTTCACGATAACTCGTGATGATTTACCTACGATAAAAGAGCAGTCTACCGTTGATGGTAAAAACTAATATAATGAATATTATAAAAATGCATAATATCCTTTTAAATCAGTATAACAGATAGTACTTATATTTTAACAGATACAACGACTAATAATTACTTGGGCACAAGTGCGACCACTTATGAGCAGCAACAACATGCGGCCTATGAACAGAAAATGCGAGCGCAAATTCAAGCTGTTCACGCACAAAGTCCACGCACAGTTCAGCGTAACGTTGACCAAATAACTAGTGAAATTAAAACTAATTGCGATTTACGGAAGTCTATAAGTTTCACAAACGGAGAAACCAAAACACCTGAGACATCACCAGAGGCTAAGCCTCCCGTACAACCGCAACAGCCACCAGACAGCTCAATGGACTATGAGTTCCAGGAGCCGATGGAACAAGTTGAGGAGGAATCGGTGAAAGATGAACCACCGTTCGAACTGCCGGAAGGAGATATCAAACCTTTTGATAAAAATCTTATTAGCGGTTTGTTGAGAAGAATGAAGTTCCCTCAAAGTCAACACGCCAATGGCTATGTCAAACTGCGTTCGAATCTTGTTAAGTTTGTGCCTTCTACTACTATCACTCTTGGTAAGTAAGATTTTGTTTGCGACAGATTTTTTTTATGAATCGTAAATATAATGTACAGAAGTACCAATTTACATCAAATGATTTTTCAGTAATCCAAAGAAAATTGATGAAATTAAGTTCTATTATATTTATAATTAATACTTATTTGTAAAGATTATTTTAATTATAATGATAAGAAAATTATTTTGTTTTTTTTTTTTAAGGAAACGATATGTATGAATTGGATAAGTGCCTTGGAAAAGGAACGTATGGCACCGTTTTTAAAGCAACTGATTCGCGAACTCGTAAGGTTGTTGCGTTAAAAACGCAAAAGCCAGCTTGGGTGTGGGAGTATTATATTGCGCGGGAGATCAAAACACGACTCACAAATCCGCACATGGTTTGTTTTGTTTTTATTTTTTAATTAAATATTAATACAATAGATGCAATTTTAAAATTGTTTGAAAATTAATTACAGCTGAGAGGTTTCATGGATGTACAAACTGCTTACATAGCAGAGAATGGAAGTGTGTTAGTTTCAGAATTTTCCAAGTATGGTACTTTATTAGAAGTAACAAATAAAATAAAAATTTCTATGGGGAGACCATTAAGCGAACCACTAGCCATCTTCTTTACAATAGAGATGCTCCAGATTGTGGAGTATTTACACAAATGCCAAATCATTCACGCCGATATCAAACCCGACAATTTCCTTTTAATGCACATGTAATTCTTTTAATTTTCATAAGATTTATTTCATAAAAATAATTAAAACATATATGTTTAATCTCTTTTATTTGTAATAGGCCTTCTGACGATGTGAGACCAACGATTCAGTTAATAGATTTTGGTTGTGGCATAGACATGACTTTATTCCCTGAGGAAACCAAATTTACACAAATTATTAAAACTGAAGACTTTACGTGCATTGAAATGCAGACCGGAAAGCCGTGGACTTACCAAACGGATTTGTACTGTCTGGCTGCCTCTAGTCATTGCCTCCTGTTTGGAAACTACATGCGAGTTTCAATGAGTGGAAAAAAGTGGTATATCAATTCGAAATTACCAAGGTAAAATTAACTTCACTAATGCACTTATTTTTAGCGTAAGTAATTCCGTTTTGGCAGCGTGCCGATTGCTTAATCAAGCATAGCAACTGACTAATAGGGGTATACAAATCAATTAAAAATTTCAATTTCAACATACAAAAAAGCAATTACTTTACTTATAAAAGATATCAAATACAAATTTACGAAAAACTAAGGCGTTGTTGCACTCCGTTACATAATTATCTATCCTTTTACAAAGTTTGAACCTTATTTATAAATATTTCCTAAAATAGCGTTTGAATAATACATCAAAACTGTGTACTTCAAATGCCATTCCGTGAGATATTTATATGTAAGCTTCAAACTTCGTAAAAGGATAGATAACAAGATAAGTGTAACTATGTCTTAGCTTTTAAAAAATTTGTTTTTGCTATTCTTTATAAACAAGGTAGTGATATTTTCATCTTCTGTATTTTGGCACGAATTTGAAATATTTCATTAGCTTTCAAGCCCTCTATAGACGGGCAAATGCTATAATATATACGATACGTGTGTCTTAATTGACACTTGTTGGTGCTATCAGAATGAGCTAGTTACTAATATTGTAATATACTATATTCTATGTATGTATTTTGTATACACTATACATGATACTATTACATGATTCCATTATAGGTATGCTAAGAAAGCCGTATGGGAAAAATACTTCACAGAGCTGCTAAACATTGAGTCTTGCGAGAATCTGCCAGATTTACCTAAATTGCGAAACATGATGGAGGAAGCGCTGGCACAAATACCCGAGTTGCAGTCCAAGTATCGACAGTTCTCCAACGTGCTCAATCATCGATAACGCTTACTTAAGCCACTGTCTTATCCACAAATCATAATTCAGAAAAATGGATCGAACACAACGCGTAAAATTTGGTTGCTACGTCAGGTTGTCGATCGTTTTCTTGCTCTTTCTCTATCAGTCGGGAACTTGCTTAATTATAACTCTAGCTTTAACCAATATAACGTTAAGAATTTAATATTTATTTAAAATTTTCATTTCCACGAATGGTGTCAACTTAAGGTAACAACGTCCTATTTGCTACTGCAACATGTTTATTTAACTTTAATTATTATTTTTATTTCTTTAAGAACGATTTTAACCTTCGAAGAAAAAAATTTACATTGATAAATATTAAGTGTTAATAGTTGTATTGGTATTCAATATAAAGCTTATAACACTATTCTGCGCGAGGTTCCCGTCGTCCACTCAGTTAGTGAGCAACAACTTTGAGAAAGATTGCGCAACCAATGTTAATAAGTGAAAATAACTGTAATGTGCTATTTATTATGAACATCGTTTACGATTCATTAATCTTAAAAGTTAGCTAAAAATTCTCAACTGCTTTTTTGAATATGCTTGTTGTGTATCAAACTTGAATACGATATAAACGTAAAGTTGCAATAATTTTTAATTCATAATGTGTATGTAAACGTTCCATTTTTATTTTTTTTTTTTTTTAGAATTTTTATCTCTATTTAAAGAGTGATTTGGATTTTATTATGAGTTTTGATCAAGTATACGTAGATTTTATTTTAAAAATTTCAACGTATGCCATATATTTGAGTTTGATACATCAAAGGCATGCGTGTGCGTTGAGTCATCATAAAATAGGTATTATAAGAAAGGGGTTAAGTGAATAGGGATATAATAAGATAAGATATTGACAAAGATTTCAGATTTACGTTGAGGGTGATTTATTGTTAGATTTTATAAAACCTACAAATATTAGGTCGTGTAATAGTAATATTAATAATAATTATAATATTTAAAATATATGAATAATGTGAAATAAATGATATAAATTAAATGGCTGATGCTAAGGTAACATACATGCATAAGTAACAAAATGGCAAGATATCGCGGACGTTCAATCATATACTGACATATGTATACTTTGCCTTACTTGAACGTTGCAGCGTAAAAAATTGATTCTGATAACAATGATACTAAAAAAATTCGTACATTACTTCAATACCATTAATTTTTTAACTTTCAATGAAAGCGGCACGTTGTCCTTTTTGCGTCGATCGAATTTAAAGGGCAATACAAAAAATTAAACAATGTTGATACGCGGGTCTTATTTCATTAAAATAAAATGCTCCACTTGTTTTAAGAAATACTGAAGCATATAAAATTATATCTTTTTCTATAATAAAACAAAAGGAGACTCCTATACATTGATTTGTATTTCTTATAAACCCCTCACTGAAATAACTTGCAACAATTGTTGTAACGCTATTCAATACTTCAAATTAATAGCCTATTTTATCTGATTTATTGTATAAATTTGTACATAAGCAATTTGAAAATACTTATTCATTTAACTATAGTAATCGAAACTTTTTAATATATTTTTTTATTATCTTTGAGTGATTTTCTTTAAAAAAAATGAATCACTAAAAAACGTGTCATTTGAGGACCAACCCAACATTATAAGATGATTGTAAATTTGGTAATTTTGCGCACATTTTTGGTCTATATTAGAAACATTGAAGCAAGATGCGTTTTTTCTACATTAAGACAGATATTTTTGTTTAATGGCAAGGTTATAAAAGCGAACAACGATGTAAAAAATTTCGAAGCTTAAAATAATGTTTGTAACATCCATATTTTGTACTTGAATATGATTTAAAATTAGTAAGTAACTAATGCATTATCATGTGCAAGTCACACAAGCGTAACAAAAAATCATCTACCTATAGTTGATAAAAAAAATCGTTGTATTATTAGATTATAAATTCTTGAGAATATAAATATTTACAAATTATACTGCTAAAATGTTTTTATTGACTTTATTGGTTTAATAAATATTATATATAGATATACAGCGAAGGAAATATCATTAAACATTTTATAAGAAATTAATTTTATTCTAAAATCGCATATAAAAATATAAAAGTAACAGTACAGTCATAAATATAATTTACAATTACTTAAGTTTATAAGCATAAGCACACGATATCAACAATACATAACATACACGTTACACCACGCAAAATACTATGGAAAAACTTTCATTTAGTCATCAGCCTTTTTTTTAAATAACATCAAAATTTTGGACCACTATAAATTCAGAGAATTATTTAATATATAATTGCTTAAACATGATTATCTATATTTACAAAAAAATTCAAAGCACTATCTTACAGTATCAGAGATAAAATATATCTTAATTTGATTAGGAAAATCGTAATAATAATGGCTTACTAGCTTACTTTTTGCCATAAAATTTGCAATTAAGTAAATGCAACAGTAAATTCACATTTATTTTAGCTTTACCAAACATATCCATTATAGGTGAACCTTCAAACTGTAGCTCCAATAGTTTAGTTACATCTACATCAACTTTTTCCATTTCAACTCCCATAAATTTTCCGCGTACTGTAAATACACCATTTTGCTCTGTAGGTGCTATTTCAAATATGACATTTTTAAATTGTGACTGCGGCAATCCATCGACTTCTAAGAGAATACCCTTTTCTTGAAGTTTAGCAGCCGAGTACTTCAGCGTCATTTTGGATTTGAGTTTACCGTGCCCGTTCTTTTGGTTGCCCTTAAGTGCATGTAACGACCTATGAATACAAATAAATACAAATATAATTCTTGATAAAAAATAATTTTTTTAATGCAATTATTGTACAATGCAACTATCATTGCAACAAACCTTTTTCCAGCATTAAGATTTTCCAAGCATTTCTTAATGTATTCGTTGTAATACTCGACTTGTTCTTTATAATAATCCGATTTTTCTTTTAATCTTTGTTTTGTGATCCGAAGCATTTTCAATTCTTTATTACGCAAAACTCTATAACGACCTTTATTACATAGATCTTTTGCTACTGCCGTAACAATTGTTTGATAGCCGTCATGCCGTGTTACAGAACCGCCGAGTTCTAATTTGTTCAGATATGCGCGAAGCTGGAGCTTACAGTCGTTTAAAGACGAACTATAAAATGAAATGTATTAAGTATTTTTAAATTAAATTTACATTTACATGAACCTTTACTGTTACCTTTTATGTATCATTATTAATGGCGCTAAAGACAAATTCTTTACGTTGTATAACTTCTCTTGAATAGGTGACGAGGAAGTTTCAAGAGCCTCAACTAAAGTTTCTCCCTTCAGAAATTGAAGAACGGAAACCAAAAGCTCTTTAGTTTTTATGAATAATCTGTTTAAGTTTGTATCGTCATTTTCAGGCACTTCAAATTTGTTACTTAGCACTAAGCACACTTCAGTTTTACCCATACGTGCTATATTTGCTTCGTTCACGTTTTCAGCTGCAAACGTAATAATTTATAATATATCATACTGTAAATCTGAACGGCAATAAAAACTAAAATGAAAAAGTCTTACTCAGCCCCAATAATGTGGCAACCGTAGGTGCTCTACCCAAATCATCAAGTAATTCATGCAAGATATCAAGCGGATCGGGGGCAATTTGGTCCTGATACTCAAGTACTAGACAGTGGGTATCACAGATTTCTTGCAGCGATATGGAAATTTCAGGTTTATGAATAAGTGTCGCCTCTGTATACTCGTGTATACTAAAATGCTCGTCAAGCTCTTCTATTTGACAGCAATAGCGAAAGAACTTTTTAAATTTTTCATGGCACTCGATTATGAAAGGATTAAGGCACACGAGATGCGTTGCTTCTTCGCCAAACTAAAAATCACATTTGATATAATTTTTATTTAACTATGAAGAATTAAGAACAAATATACATCTACAGCGATACTTACGCCCTTCTTTGAGGCAGCAAATTGTAGAATTTTTGCGATACTCGCCAAATTCCTTCTTTGGTCGTTGGAAAGTGATCTTTCAATAGGTAAAGTCACAATATCGAAAGCGTCGGGAGCAACGATCGCAGCATTGATAAAGTGATAATAAATTAAATTACCAACGACTTTGAGAATATTTTTTTCTGGCTCATCTGGAAACTTTTCTGATAAAGTGTCGTTAAGGACTTTGGCCATGTACAGCATTCCATAAGGTATAAGGTCTCGCGAAGCTATTATTCTATTTAAAAGTTCTAAGACTGTTTTTTGTAAGAGTCTAATTCCATTACTTAGCCTTATTCGCACCTGCTCATATTGTAAGGCTTGCTGTTCCGTTACTGAATATGGAAGGTCCCTGTTTAAAAAATAAATTATTAATGACATTATTATTTTTACTTAAAATTCGAGTATTAAATGTGAATTTACAGTGTTTCTCCAGTCTCCATTTCAAGTTGATTTCTCCAGCATTTGTAAATATCTACGGGATTTGTTTCTATTGTAATCGTTTTATCAGCTAGAATCTTTTCAATTATAGGTCCCAAAATCTCCCTTAAAGCTCTGTGACCGTTAAGCTGTCGCGCGTAGTTGACTGCCATTTTTAATACTAAAGGATTGCCCGTTACAACTTCCGATGGTTTCTGGAACTTGCACCTAATCTCTTCTCTCAGTGCTGTACCAAAAAGCTTCAACAGCAAATATTCTTCTCGCGAATTTGAGCCAAAGTTGAAGAGAGTTAGAATTACATTGTGCAGAAACTTATTTGATTTGCTTTGAGGTAAGAGAAACAGTAGTTTAGATAAGTAAGTGGGGTTGGTTTGAAGTGCATAGAAAAGATGCTGATAGCCTTCAAGCATTCGTCGACCTTCTTTCGTTAACGATTTTAAACCCTTGTGTGTACTATGGGTATCTGAAGAAAATGAGTTTTTACGCACTCGGTGCGAACTTTTTTCCTTCGTTAAATTTTCCAAATTTTTTCCGTGAGCCACAACGTCCTGAAGTGTAATACGATTTTGAATTAGAAGCCCTATTTTGATGTCCATACTATCTAATTGCTGAGAAAGATTTTGATTATGTTTGATAAGCTGGACTACTTCATTTTTGACTTGCTGCAAAAGTAGTAATATTTTAAAATTAGTTCGAAAATAGAAGTGTTTAGATTTAAATTGAATATTCCTTACTTGAAGTTGTAGATCTTTATCATAGTCTTCGGCGTTGAAATTTAAAATACCTGAAAAATGTCTTACTATAGAGAAGGGAGGTTTTTCTAAACGTAAAAGGGAATGGAAAGCTCTTCTAGCTGAACGTCCTCGCCAAAGAGCTTGAATTTTTACTATTTTATCTTCCTGAAATTTAAAAATCAAAATCATTACCTGTCTAATGTTTATAATAAAATTATTAATATTATATGTACATGAGCTTTGTAATTATCCATAGCCAATTGATATTCAGCTTTAACTTTAGCAAATCTACATGCATCAGTTGCTTTATTCTTTATTCTCTTTTCTAACATTTTGGCATAAACTCGTCTCTTCAACACCTGACGCCACCAGACTTGAATTTTTACAATCTTTTCGATATTATCAGCTACTTTTTGACGCAAAAGATATCCTTTTATGCATGCCTGTAATCTGATGATTATTTTTTCAAAGTCTGTATTTGCGTACTGGGAGGCCTCCATTAACGTGACGTTTCGGATTACATTCTGAAAATAGATTTGAAAAAAAAAAACTTAAAATTCCAAGTCGTTCCTACGTAAATATTTGTAAAAATATTATTTACTTCAACATCGTCTTTTGTTATGTAACAAGATTCACTTATATCCTTCGGCCTATCCCAAGTGTAGCTATAATTTTGAAGATCAATGAAGGACTCGTTGCCTTCTGGTGTAATATAACGTACGTATGGACAGGAGTATTTTTCCTGCTGTAAAAAAATGAATATAGTTAAGCGATCTAAATAAATACTTTAAGGTACTATTTGGCAGTTACTTTAGTCTTTTTGAGCTGACTCAATGCCTTAAAGCATTGAATCTTATGTTTTTCAGATAACTGCAATTTCGCTGATTGCAAGCAATCAATTGTAAAAATCAAATCATCCCGTTTCAGTCCATCGTTAATTTGAGCTAATATTGTGCAGGCTGCAATAAATAAATTAATTGATTTCACCTTAAAATAAAATCATCTGAAAAAACCATTTTAAAACAAGCATACCTAGTTGAACACTTTCTGCTTCTGACATTACAATTTGTGTTATTTGTTCAACATCCTCCAACCATAACTCTGATCCATCAGAATGTTTCTCAGATAAGCACTTCTTAAATAATTTTAAATAGAGAGAAGTGTCATCTGGTGACGTGGTTTTTTTAAGTTTGGTGGATATTTGTTTCAAAGCTTCCATCATATCTGGTCGGCTATTTTTCTTTACAGCTTGGTTCAAATTCCTTAATACATTTATTACTGCAAAAAAAAACATGAAAGATATTATTTTACGAATAATTAGCTTTATAATCATTCATACGCATTCAATTTTTTAATTTACCTTTGTTATCTTGTAAGCACTGTTCATTGACAAGATCGATGCATTCTTGTATATCAATGTATGTCAATAAAGGACAAGACTCTCCAGTTAATTGTTTCTCTTGATAAACTGCTGCCAGTGCTCTGCAGTATTTTACTTTATTCCCTTCTTCAAGATTCTATAAAAAGTTAAAAATTTAAATACGTTAATGAAACAAAGAAAACGTGTACAAGTGTTAAAAATACAAGAAATTTACGGTGACGTGTGCATCTTGGCAAGTTAAAGCTTGATAGACCATATCTGGATTATTGGTTTCAATAAATTTTGTAACATTTGCAATAGCAGTCAAAACTCTTATACTAACAACGATATCACTGTAAACTAAATCAGACTGCAAAAAAATTTTTTATTAAAAGATATTTTCTTGTTAGCTAAATAATATTCGAACGTGAAATATTTAACAATTACCTTCGATTCTGTACGGTCGATTTTCATTTCTTCGTAGTAAAGTGGAATTGCAAATTCGTCAATATATTTAGAGATGTCTAATTGAGGATTAGTTAAAGATTCATGAAAATCTTTTTCTGAACCGTTTTGTAGAACTCTATTTAAGTGTTTTACAGCTTCATCTCCTGTAAATTAAAATGATGTAAAAAATACGAAATCATAATAAGATAAAAACTCATTTAAATAAATTCTCACGTTTGTTTGAATTATCAGCTTCTTTATTAGCAATGTCAATGCATTTTTGTAATTTCTTTTGCCAGTACTGACAATTTTCTAAAGAGCGTTCTTCCCATTCAGTACTACATATCAACGGTTTTAATTCCTTCCCATACAAATTATTATTTTGAAAAGATACTCGTTGCAATTGCAAGGAAGGATTTTGCAGAGCTGACGTAATTTTTTTCGTTGTTTGTTGAACACAGTCAGTTAAGGTTTCCATTGCACATTGCACTAAAAAAAGAAATACACATTCACTAAACATATTGTTAATATGTAATAAGTAAAATGTATGTATTTTACATACTGTTAACATTATTTATATGCCCCTGAATTTCTGCTTGAGTCAAAAGTTCATCATATGCATCAGGAACATAACTGTCATTAAGAGACTATAAATAAATTAAAAATTTGTTTCATAAAGCTTGTTAAATAAACTAGAAATAAATCTTAAATTATTTATGCTTACTCTATTCAATGCAGCCTGACTTTTGCGTTCTTTAGCATCCATCAACGTTTCAAAGTATAAATTTATATGTTCAGGGTTAATATGATCTAAGCGCACTGCAGAATTTTGAAGTTGAGGCAAAAGTGCATCATGTTTCTTTTAAAAAATATGGAAACTCATAAATTGTGAAACATTTTATAGAATAATTACAAATGATTAAAATTTGATTAATACCTTAGAGTTTAAAGATTGATTGATTGCAATAACAGCAGCATGCAGAGCAGCAGTATCTCCTTCCATACTATTTGTTAAGAGACCACCAATTTTTTGAAAAGCTGGCATTTGTATGCCCATTTTTTTCAACTCCATGCTAACTGCATTAATTTCTTCATCTAAAATAATTTGATTGAGTAAATTAGTGAACAGTAATGGATAAAAAATTATCAAAATAACTATAGTAAGTGTATTGTACCAGTAAAATTAACTTTTCCATATAAATCTTGAATCTGTGGTGCTTTACCCAATTTAAACAAATGTGTGCTTAATGCATGAATACAATAAATAACTCGAGGCATATTTTTTTTGTCATAAATATCTGTTGTTTCTGGTTGAAATGTCTGAAACCAAATAAAATAAAGATCAATTTTCACATAAACTTTAAAAATGTGTTGTATGCTTTAAAAACTGTGCTCACCAATGGTAGTTGCATGGATTGAAGGCTTTTCAAAAAATAATTTATATTATCAGTGTGTCGAAACTGCAAACCAGCTATCGTGTATCTTTTTTGTTCTGGGTCATAAATTTTATTGAGAGGCAATATATCCGGAGTTATAAAATGACCAAGCTTTGCTAAGTAAACTCCATTTCTCAAATTTTCTTCTAGTTCTGTTGTAGGTGGTAATTTTTCTCTCAGACAGGCTTCTATCCATCTAAAAGTATATCAAAATCGTTTAATAAAGAAAAAAGGAATTAAATTTTTTTGTATTTTCTAAACCCATACTTTTTTGCTTCCTCAAGATGACATAAATACTCATAAGCCAATGTTTTTTGCCGTATTTCATCTATCTCCTCGGCTGTTCTTTGTCCACTATTTTCTATAACAACAAACAAGCGTATAAAAATAAATTTTAAATTTGCATGAGCATAATAACTGTACAACTGAACTTGCTGTTCAATTGATAAACAATACCGAAGAATAGTCGATTCATCTTTGCAACTATAAAAACGTGCAAAGCAAAGTTTGTATACAATTTTAACGACTAAAATGAATTATTAAATATCACTCCCTATAATAGCATTGTTTATTGTCATTGAGAGAAGGTTATGACTAATAATTTTATTCTCTTCTTATATGAAATTATTACAACACTGTTTATACTAACCACTACTGCTTATAGGGATCACTCGATCAATGTCTTTTGTCTTCATCTTGGCGTTCGGATATTGATAACTATTTTGCCATTTGAGTTGTCAAAGCTTATAAATGTAGAGCTGCGTACTTGTAAACTTCGTAGGCGACAAAGGTTTTTTTTAACGTACTTACACGGCTATCGCACCGGCCCTACTGTATTTCAAAAAGAACGTTATGTCGATCACGTGGTTACGATTCTTGATATCTCATTGGTCTTTGGAATCATGTTTTCGGGTGTGTTCCCGTATTGGCGGTACAATAATATAACGGATATGGATTTGCATATTTTTATTCTGCTTGCGATGTAGGTACTTATAAAACATGAAACAAACCTTATTTTGCTCGATTATATATTTTATTCATAATACATTTAGAATTCTACAATTAGATAATCGATAAAAAACATTTATTCAATCAAGTTAAGTACAAATTAAACTTTACAACGTTTCATTTTTAATAATAAAATTTGTTATACTTAAATGCTTAAATCTAGTTGACTTTACATATCACAAAAAATGTAATTAATACATAACTTTTTAAGAATTAAATAATACAGAATACAGTACATCAATGCATTATCATGCAATACATTTTTAATTAGATGTATAAAGAACCATCAGCAGGTCCCAAATATCGCATTGAAATGAGCATTACATCGATTAACGTCCATACTCCAAGTCCACCAAAGCTGAATAATTTTCCAATACCTTCTTGCCAATGTCCTAAGTAAAATCTAAAATAATATTTTTGTATTAATTTTCTTAAAAGCAGCTACGTTTTACATTAGACAAAATTTACCTATCAGCTCCAAAGCCTCCAAGTGTTATGCTTAAAATAAGAGCTGTAGACCATTTATAGCCTCCTATCCAATTGCAAGGTAAATTTTTGAGAAACTTTCGTCTACCCAAGCATAGAACATCACTTTTCACTGTGCAATTTGAGCTGTAAAATTCAAGTAAGCATATTTAGAAGATAATTCTAAAAGTTAAATAAATAGACAAGCTTGATTGAATATCAACCGATAGTATTGTTGAGGAGACGAAACTGAACTGCATGAACTTTTTTTATAGCAAGTATGCTCCCACGGTTCAGTTTGGTAACAGTAGCGGCACGTATAAGTTTTGACAAAATTAGTTTCCCCCTAAAATTTAAATAATCATTTAGGAATTTCACGTACATCAACTTGTCATAAATCTACTATTATTATAATTATTTGCAATATAATACATACTATACAGTTAACTTGACTTTTAACAGTACAATTTGCCGTATAAGAAGAGCCATAAATACAGTTTTGATTCAGGGTGCACGACAAGCATTCAACATGGAGTTCAGAGCACAGAAATCCTGATTCACATTGACCCAGAAGTATACCATCCTAAAACAATTACTTATTAAATCTTAGACATACAGACATTATTTATACATATAATAAAACTTATTCTGGCATAGTAAATCTTACTTTCTTATTTCCAAAAGCTGGAGTTGAATTATTATTGACTGCATAGTTTATTATACTTTCTGAAAAGTAAAATTTATTTGTTCAACTTTAGAACCATCCATACAGTTATTCTTATACTTTAACGTAATTAATAAAAAAATATTCTATCTTCTAATTTTTTAGAGTGGTACAGTACAAAAGATTTAATGCCCATTCAAATGAAAAAGATTTTATGAAAATGCTAGTTACTTAGTTAAATATAAAAATAAATTTTACTTACCACCATGACCAGTATAAGCTTGTCTAATAGTTGTTGATAAAATTGCTAAAATAATAAAAGTTACATTTTTTGCATTTATGCAGATGACATACATAACGATGAATTTTTAAATAAAATTCATTGATGAATTATGACAAATAACAAATCAACATTATACACATGTAGTATTTACAGAGATGAGTGGACTATGTCTATTATGGCTACAAACCACAATAAAATTGTTGGTTATACCAGAGATGGTTATACTTTACTCTGCTGCAGAGTAGTCTCTGTTTCTGCATTAACTAAGCTGTTTTACCGACAATGCAGTACCGCGCTCACTTTCAGAAATTTAAAATGTTATCTAATTATAGTAAAATATATCAACTTAAATACAATATTAAATATTAATAAACTAAGTGTTCTTATAAACGTATGTGCACGGTAAGTATTAAATATATAAATTTAAGTATAAACAAATGTTTATTCACATACATATGTTCAAAAATTACAAAAATAAATAGTTTTTACAAAAACTTGTTTATGACTTGAGATAAAAAGTTCGTTAAGATAGGTTCAATAATAAAAATATAATTTTCATTTACTATTATTATAAAAAAGTGAACTAAAAATAATTAATAACTTTCATTAATACTTGCATTTGAACTATCAGTGCTTTGATTTAAGACTCCACTATTTGTTTCATTCGCTAGTTTATTCTTTTTTTTTAAAAGACTGTCTATCTTTTGATCTAAAGATGCATCTAGTTTTCTTTTCTCTTTTGTACTTTGTTTGAGATCAGTCATTTCTTTCTTTAACTTTACTATTTTGTAGTCTAAGTTATCTAATTCTATTTTATTTTTTGCCTTTTCTTTTTTTAACTCAATTAATTTTGCATTGACGTCTTCAACATCTGATTGGGATTTATATCCTATATTTATTAAAAACTTCATCAGTCTGTAATCCAGCAGAGTTAAAGTACAATGAGGTTTATTGTTTACACTTTTAATCCATTTTGTCCAGAACTAAAAAAACATAAATTTATTGTTTTATTAATTAATAAAATTGTTAATATTATGTAATAATGTTTGCTTACCATTTTCCAAAATTCAAGCTTTTTCTGTGGTCTCAACTCATTTAATTGAAAAACTAATTGATCCCATAGAGCTTTCTGTAACATAATGTTGTGTCTTATAAACTTCACTTTATTTTCAACTATGCTATTACTTATAAATTTGCAAAATAAGTTGTGCTTACTTCACTCTCAGGAGTGCTGGAATGTGTGATCATTTCAGGATTTTCACAAATAAATTCTAAGAGTAATTCACGTTGTTGAAATGTTATTCTCCTGAAAATCATTATAAGAATTAAGTATTACAAAAGAAAAGACACTCGTAAAATTAATTAATTTGAAATCGTACTCAAGTTTCTTTTTTTCTTTTTGAGTAGGGCTGATAAAATCTTCAAAACCATTCATCCAAAAAGGATCTATGGCATTAGGATGATCATCCATGTTTTTTTTATGTTAATTAATCTACAAGACAAAGAATATAGTTTTCTTAAAATAAGTCAATCTATTTTCAAATAAATGTTATTTCCTATAAAAAAAAGTTTATTGTATTTATTATGCGTATTTAAATAATTCTAGCAATATGACAAGAAATAAATAATTAATAAGGCAGCGTTTATGGTCGATTATGATTTACAAAACTTCTATTTAACGTATTAAACAAACAAATATTCTATTATTACCGTGATACATCTTCGAAGAGAATATCACTAAAAAAAAATTTCTGCTTATAAAATTATTACTTAAATATGTTAAAAGTATAAAATTAAATGAATATGTGCAAAGAGGCATAGGTACATTTATTAATTAGATAAGTATTTTACTATTTACTAATGTTTATTCATTTATATTATAAGAGTGTGTCAAGGGGGATATTATAAACGAACAAAAGATGTGAAACGTACAAATTAAAAAATGTAGGAATTGGATTTTGATAATTCACAAGCAATATATCCTTTAATATTTTACCAATTACAACCATTCGATATTTGATAAGAAACTCGTGTCTAATTATCGTATCGCAGCTCTACCGATTTGGAACGACAAATAATTTTCCTCTGAATAAAAGAAAATCGTCAATGCTTTTTTTTTCATAAAAAATACCTGAAAGCCCGTACCTATAAGTAACCGTTGTTCAAATGGATGTTCAGTTATACGTATTACAATATATCGCTCCTTTGTCTCAATTTTTGCATAAATAACTTAAGATACTTACCAACTACTTGTCGCTTGAAGAAAATACACGGCGAGACTGCCAAAATCCACTTAGACTCAGTGTAAATATGTTTTTTCTTCTCCTTCCTTCAAGATTTACCGGCTTCACCTTCGTTGGCTTCACTGCAGCGGCGAGGACCAACACAAAAGTGAAGCTTTCCTTTTCTCCGACCTTTTCAATCCTCTAGCGGCTTCAGCTTTGTCTGATCTTTGGCAAAAATGAGCCAATGGAGATCAGTTACACATATCGTAAGCCAATCGGAGAACTCGATAGATCCAAGGATGTGTATGCAGCTCGTTTGAAAATTTCGCGTGTTATGACACGTTCAGCTGCGAGTGTTGACAGAAAATCTTGGAGACTTGATCGCCGCTTTTGATAAAAACACCGTGTATTTTCTAAGAATTTGTTTACGGAGACTTACGAATTGTAGTGTATCACTCAACTATTACACTTGCACTTTTGAGTCGAATAGTGAATTTGAGTTGCTAGTGTTCAATCTTCTTTGTGCAACTGTAAAACGCGAAATTCCGTGGAGGACGATCGAAGGACGATTTCGATGCTTTTTATACAGACAGGTTCGTAATTTACGGTATGTCGGTTGATCGGAATCGAATTGTGTTTTTGTTTGCATAAGTGAGTTGATGCTTGGATTGTGGAATAATAGAGTAACATAAAAACATTGAAGATAGCCAAATTTACGAGGGTAGTTGTTGCATTTTTCGCGGCTATGCGTATTTTCTTCGGATCATGTAAGTAAAGTTTTTTGCAGGTCCTCTGCTCGTTAAACACAGTATTTTGCGACAGTATTAATGAAAATGTCGAATAAATGAAAATAGATCTACATATAATATCCTCGCGATTTCTCGGAGGAGTTGGAGGATTCATTGGTCTCGGATAGGGTGTATGTGCGTAGGTAATATAGAATTAGATTTTACTCGTTGAGTTTGATATTGTCAGATAGGTTAGGTTCGCCTCTTTCACTCCACTCCACAGTACGTAACAAAAAAATACACGGAGAAACGTATGCGGCGCTTTGGATTTTGTCAGCTGCAGTTTGCAAAAACGATCAAAAATGATCAGTAGGCGCATACCGAAGTATCAATTATATTTGGTAACGCTGCTAGGCGTTGGGGGTGGATATTACATTTGGAAACCCCTTATAGATGAACACCATAAGAAGCATCTGCAACAATTAGCTGAAACTACTGATGTAGAGAGTTCAGTTAGTGTAGAGAGTTCTTGAGTTTTTTGTTGTTGTTATTGAGTACTTGGAATTTTATTTTGGATCAAAGCGAATGAAAAAGTCGTACACGAACATGTTGCAATATTGGTATTACTTTAAATACATTTTTTTAATTCAAGAAAAACATTGAGTAAAGGTTACACGTAAGTATACTTTCGTTATTGCTTTCACAAGTTTTTTTTTAAATGATAAAATCGAAAAATTGATTTCTATCAATAATTATTTCATTTATTTCAGGTTTTTATTTTTAGGCATAAGGAATCGTAATTTGGATTTGAAGATCTTAGCTATCAATGTAAATAATCTAAGTAATGTTACTGTTTTATGATCATTGCCGTTGATCGTACAATCCATTAACAATGGATTATCTGCAAAGCATTAACAATATCTTGTCTAAGGAAAGTTTATGATTACTTACACATGTATATACGTAAAATTTAACAGTAAAAAGTTTAATAAATTGATAAAATAAAATGATGTCATTGTTTTCTAAAATAATTGGTTTATTTATACACTTAAATTATATTTCATAAATTCTCTTATACTTAAATAATTTACTATTACAAAAACCCTCGAATAGTTTATTACCCTCGAATGATTTTACCTAATAATGTGTAATTAAGAATTACAACTGCATCATACTATGAAATATAATTTAATCAATACTGCACACTACTGCATAAATCAGCATTCTTGTGAACAAAATCGTGTATAAATTATATCATCTACATCAAGCCCGCAACTGAACAGTGTCAATACAAAACTTGTGAAATTTTAATATCAATCTTGCAGTCAAAAACTCCGTTTACTTTTTAACAATTCGTCCATCCGTGACAACCGGAAAATGGCATTTCCACGCTCGGCTCGAGACTTTCCATACATATCGACAGAACTGTCCCTCGCAATAAAACCGACTATGACCTTTCCTCTGCATCTCTCATTGCCTACAGCATCAGTCAAAACTGTTTTTCGAGTCCAATTAATTATTCAATTAACTGTCAACCTATTTTACATGTCCGCACACGAGTGTTACTGCATATTCGACCTCCGTTGCCGAACTTTCGGGACTTTGCTCGCGCGTCTGCAGCGGAGTGTACAAAATTCTCGGATATATGCATTAAGAGCTTGCAGCTACTTGTACACGTCAGAGTTACTTAATTTGGGGTGAAACGCGTCCGAAGCTTTTTGCGGAAATTAATTCAGCGAGTTCGCGGGCGCGCGAGCGAGATAATGAAAGGGCGATTGCGATACTGGTGAAAAATGCTATTCCGAGAGAGCTTGTTAGCGGTCGACAACCCCGTTGTTATAACGGAGCGGCCGCAACGGCTACATGGTGTGTGTGAGTGCTTGGAAAGGTGTACGATTCAGTTATGTATTTATGGTGAATATTATTTTTTCTTGGGATATGCAGAATGTGTAAAAAAGATGGGAAATGTAAAGAGATATGATATTATTTTTTAATATTCACGAAGGTAGTCAAGATGCTGTGTTATTTATAAAAGAAATTAAAGAATATAGTATATATGAGTTGTACAAAATATGCACGAGAGAAATGTAATTTTAAAAAAATTTCGGAAGCAGACGAATCCTGAACGTTTTAAAAGTCTTTGGTTTAAGAATTTCAATATATAGATAATCAATTTTCTTGTCTGCCTTCAATACTTTGCATAATTTTAAGTATATTGCAGACTATAGATACACGAAGAAAGAATTTTTTCAAATATATTTTTATTTCACGATTGTATAATGCGATAAATTTAAGATTACTCATAAAAATTAAATTATAATTTATAAGTTGCTATGAATAAGTGACTTTTTTCTATTAAAAAATTTATCAAAATTGGAATGAATCTCAAATCGATGAAACGGAATGCTTAAATAAATCCAGCTACCGTGTTATTCGATATTTTATATCTAAATTGATTGATACATAATATTTTTACCCATATAATTTTTAATTATTAATTGCATACATATATTTTTTTCACGTTTTCATTTACTTTTAGATAATAAAAGATGAAAACATCAATCGAATCGCATATTTTTGCCTGCGCATATTGGATTATTGGTGTAATTATATTATCGAATAACGATAATCGAATCAAACAACATTTATTATTAAATCAAAAGTTAAGATAAATCTCTCTTCCTAGCTCGTTCACGTATAAAAAAAAGGTCACTCGCAGAAAAAACTCTCGCATACGTACAGGTATATATACCCTTTCGCCGTGTGAATATTTGACGCAGTTGAATCTTCCCGAATTGGAAACCTTTCGATATCCCTTAATCATTCAAGTTAAGCATCTCCGGTGTCTTTCTCATCGAAGAGTCTCTGCGCCGGTTCATCGTGAGAAATACACCGACGGTATTCGAGATTCTTCAGAGTTATATAGAGTGTATATATTATAATATATATATAAATGTGTGTGTGTGTGTGTGTGTGTAATGCACATATATATGTCGAATTTCAAAAAATAAATGCATTTTTCTTTGATTTAGAATTCGCAAAAAAAATTTTCAAGCTAGAGCTTTCGGAAAAATGCCGAGGAACATGGGAAATATAGAATATGAAAATTTAACATGGGGAGGCATATGGAGGAAAAAGAAAAAATTGGCTATTCGGATTTTTTTTAACGGGCATAACTTTTGATCAGAGCATCGAAACTCGGCATATTTTTTTAAATTAAAGCTCTTTTATAATACTTTATTATAGTGTAATTCGAAATTTTATTGGTGCCTCGGAAACATTCGTAGTTGTTATTATTCCAGTATTTTGACGCATGGATTTTTTGCAAAAAAAGCGTAAAATGGCTCAGAAATATGGTTACTATAGTATAACTTTTCCCGCATGTTCTTCTGCACTTTTGAATATCTTTCGGCTCGCAGAAGAAAATCCAAAATCTCTATAGCATTTAAAAAAAATTTTCGATTTCTAGAACCAAAGAAAAATATGTATTTTTTTTTTAAATTCGACATATATGGTTTTTGTATGATATAGTCCAGCGAACTGTGATTTTTTTGTGCATGTTGTTGTATAACTTTAAATACATTTAATTTTTCCAACGGAAAAATCACCTGTATTTTACATATAAATAAGCCAACGTGCGTATCGGTGACTGAATTTTTGCTCGCCATCTTGTCGCCTGCAGCTTAACGGCGATTGCAGTATATCGATTGGCATGTTGATGATGCAGGTGTACGCCCACTTTATATGCATATATACGCGCGAGCAATGCACATATATATATATACCTGTGCTGCTGCGCTACTGTTTTATTCTCGATATTTTCCACGATCGCGATGATTAATTTTTGGTTATTTTAGCCGACGCCGAAAAACCGATCGACGATTCTATAAAGTATTGATATATTATCGAAAATTTGAGGAAGGCAATAATTAGCGCAGATTTTATATACAGCTTTTCTTAAATTATACGTTCATGTATCGATGAAGAGCTGTATTTGGCGATTTATTTTATCAAAGTTTCTATATAGTTTGAATATATAGTATAGAAAATGATTCTTTATTGTTGATGGTATTGGCCCCCGGAAGAACACGGATTTGGTTGAAATATCGGAAATGGATTTAAGATATCTAAAAATGAAATGAACCGCACTGATGGTACGTTAATTACTTCCAAAAGTTTTTAAAGTCGAGAAATTATATTAAATTTGCAGAATTAAATAATGGACACTTTACTGCGGGCTACATAATTTTAAAAGTCAAGTCAAGAAATGATACAACTTTTTAATTTACAGTCACAGCATAATAATATATTATTCATTTGATGTTTTCTCTCAAGTAGACGATTTCTCGACAGTAATCACCCGTTGCCGAAATTTTCTGAATATTATACTGTGAACTATATTTAAAATGTAAATTGCAATATTTGAAATTAACGTTCTCCAAACCATATACTGATAAAATCTACTTTGGGATTAATCAATATCTACCTTGCAAGTAGTGTAGTTGTAGTAAAATATTAAAATTACAATTTTGCTAGATACTGGCACATAAAATAACAAAGTGTAAATACATAAATAAATTGCAAAACAATCGTATTTTTAGAATTTTTTCTGTTGGGAAAGGAAATCACAATAATTTTCAAAAAAAATTGCAAAAAACCTGCAATAATATAAAAAACTGATGTTACGCGGTGATTTGCAAACGTGCAGCGAAAACGCCAGAATCCAGAAATAAGAAAGGCTAAATACGGTTGGCAATCGATATCAATGCAGTATTACAGCCTCCTTCGCCTACATAAACCGAACGAACGAATAAACACCAATCTTGCATCATTAAAAATAACACGAACACCTGGTATATCTGTATATTTACATGAAAGTATTTATTAGACTTTGCTTTGTTCGTTGCCAATTGATTTTTGCTCGTTTTGACTTTTTTTACAATTTTTAGAAGATTTTCAACAGTCCACTCTCGCGTCACAATCCACACGTCCAAACTCGCCCCACCCTTGAGTATCCAAGTCAGCAGAGATCGTCGCACTCGGTCCTCGGTATTCGCGAGCACTCGCTGTGCTTCAGGCCGAAGGTGTACCCCCCCTTCTGCTGGGGGGGCATGTAAGTGGGCCCCGGGCCCAAACACCTCGGACTCGCGGGATGCCTGCCGGCGATCGTGTAGGCCGGCGGCCTGGGCCTCGTGAGAGTCGGCGGGCCTACGTCCCTGATCGGCGGATTCAGGCCGCATTTGTTGAGGGGCCTTCCCGTCGTGCTGGAATTCGAGTTGACAAAAAAAATATTGATTTCGATTATAAATCGAAATTCGACGGGTCGATCGATACTCACAACACGAATGTCGGTCCCGGCGACAAGGGCGGAAGCATGTATGGGCCCGGGCCCGGCGGTTTGCATCCGGTACGAGGTTTGCCGATTATCGTGTAAGCTGGAGCATTGAATCCGGGTAGCGTGTACTTGGGCCCCGGACTGCAGGCGATAACTGTGGCGGCGACGAAAAGGAACATTTACATTGTATTACGCAGATCGACGTAGAGTTTACTCACAAGGCTTGTAGACCGCTTTCGGGAATTTGTATCCTGGGCCAGGTGGGTATTGGTACAAGTACTTGGGTCCGGGGCCCAGGCACATAGTCTTGGCCTTGGGCTTCAATCCCATGGAGTAGGCCGGATTTCGATACTTGGTCTGGCAATGACCCTCATAACCCATCACCGGTCTCAGCTCGTAGCCGGGTCCAGGGTCTTTTTACATTAAAATTATACAAATCTTAATTTTCCGACGGAAAGCGGGCGCAGGGTTTTTTTTCGTGGGCGATGTTCGAAGAGCCTTTGCTTTAATTCGCGGATTTTTGCGCATATACTTACTTCTGTTACCGCAGCAAGCGCCTTTACGCGACTTATTCCTCGTTTCGTCATTTTTATCTATTTTTTTGGATGGCATTTTGAACTTTTTATGTTGCGGTAAATTTAGTCACGAAAATTTTGATGTGTTGGCCGAAAGGTTGTTTGATGTTATGTAACACGGAGACGGGTTATTCCATGTTTGCTTTGACGATATAAAAATTGACAGTCTATGTAGCAATATACTTTTTTGTTTTTTTTTTCGATTCAATATATAGTTATAATATATACCATGTATGGAGTAATGTGTGCACATGGGTTTGAGAAAATAATCATTATGTGCTTTTAAATTTTATTATGTATAAAGTACTTACAAAAGACGTGACAAATTTTTTAAACTTACAAACATTACATTTCAAAATTTTCTCAAATTCAATAATCATCATCGGGTGTAGTTAATCCAACAGTCGTACATTCACTATATTTAACTCCCATGGAGTACTTGGGCGCAGCCCTTTTAATTAAGTTTATGTTATAACTGTATTGAGGGCCTGGCGTCATTTTCAAATAACGCAAATTATGTCGAAACTTCATTGAATACGCTGGATTTTGCTTCTTAACTGGATTCAGCTTTACGCTGTATGCAGCTGGACCAGGACCTACAGCTCGCATTGCAAACTTTTGCTTGAAAGCCCTTGAACACAAAAGAAAAAAGAAATTTTATATCTTTCATAATTTAAATAAAATAATAATTTTCAATATTCTGTAATAAACTATATATTTACATTGAATAAGCTCCTTCTGCTTTTAAATCTGGAATGTCTGGACCAATACAGGTTGGGAGCTTGTAAATTGGTCCAGGACCATCCTTGAGGCGAAGGATATCATGTCTAGAAGTCATTGTAAAGGCTGCTGCTCTACGAGTATGATTCGCTGGTGGATATTTTTCTGGTGCATAGGCACCAGGTCCTGGAATCAGTGAAAGTCCTGCAAAAACAATAGGAAGTTAAATAAATAATGAAAAACTTAAGAGCAAAGAGTATTGTAATTTTATCCACTAACTTTTTATATTTTGTCGGAATGCCATTGTAAAAGCTGGTGGTGCATCCAAACCGCGATGAGTCAAATGGTGCCTAATAGGGTAAGGTCCAGGTCCAGGGCATTGTACTTTAGATTTATAGCGAAATTTCATGCTATAGGCTGGACTTCGAAGTTTCGAAGGATCATGATCTTCAAATCCAGTTAATGTTTTTAGCTTGTAACGAGGTCCAGGTCCTAATGAAAGTTTCAAATACTTTACATTGCCAGATATTTTGGTTATGTAGGAAACGTTTGTAAGACTGTCAATCTACCTTTTGGTGCACAGCCCTGTCCTTTTGGTTTATTTTTTTTGCCAAACTCCATTTTAGTTGTGATTGAGTTTTACATACATAATTTAACGCACAAAATTTAAAATTTATAGATTGAAATGTCTGAAAGGGTTGTTGATAAAAGTTTATTGTAGTAAGAAATGTTAAGAAAAAAAAAAAGAAGACCACATGCAACAACTTTCATTCATGTTATTAATGCTAAAATTAACAGTAAGATAAATTATAAAAAAAACAATATTTTTCTATTAATAATAATTTTAATCATCGGATTCCAGTTCATCGTCAGATAAATCACTATCAAAATCATCATTGTCCTTGTGTTCTTCAATCATCAACGATTTCAGTTTGTTTAGCAAATCGTCACGCATGCATTCTCTGCGTGCTTCGCCATCCTCATCAGTTTCACTATCACTATCATCGACGTGTTCTTCATTTTCTCTTCTATCTTTTCTTTTTTTCTTAGCTAAAAATTGAAATAAAAAAAATAAATTGAAACGCAAATGGTAAATTACAGTTTGAAATCTCAACTGCATCAATAAAAATGACTAACTATTCTTATTCATATATCGAATAAAGGTTCTCCTCTTCCTCTCCGGCAGTGTCTTGAGCATATTCTCCATTTCGTTGTCCAATTTCAACTGCTCCTCCTTGCTCGGTTGTGGCTCCACCAATTCACTCTGAAGTCCACACTTTGGACAGACATTGCGCTCCCTTGCACAGGGTCCGCACATTGTGTGATAGGCGTGCTTGACAGTTTTTTGATCGCATTTATTGCATATTCCTGGCGCCTTCAGAGGCTTGTACTTTTTGTACTTGATCTTCCATTCGATTATCTTCTTGCATCTCTCGCAGACGTTGGCTATTTGCAGGCTATTGATTGTCTTGGTCTTGTGGGACGTATCGTGCAGAGTATTTTTAAAGGCGAATTGATTCTTGTGCTTCTGCGGCCTCGTTCGGTGCGTGTTCCCTTTCTGTGTGCTCATCTTGCCTCTTGTTCAGTCAATACAGAGTATCTCTAAAAAGTTTTGATAATATTCAAGGTTAATTCGTTTAGTCGCAATCGATGCATCGACAATTTTTTTATCAAAATATTCACAAATATCACCTGTGCAAAAAAGCCTTCGATTAAGTATATTTCGTTCGACAAAATATATGCTGCTAATTGTTGTCAACGGTTGAACGAACAAACGACTATCCGAGAAGCGTTCGCGCACGGTATAAACGAGTGCAGCTGCAGTTTACACAATATAATGACGCGAGGTACATGTGTGTCAGCTGTTGATAGGTTATGTTATGCTCACATATATGATGTATGTTTATGTCAATTATCCTGGCGTGCGATACACAACGCAAGTCATAGTGATTCGCGCGGTTATATTTAAAAGTGAAGTTTCTGGAAAAAGTCCTGGTACACTCGATTAATAGAGAGAGAAAGAGAGAGAGAGAGAGAGCTCTTTTTAAAAGAATTCGATGAAATTTACGGCTTGCGGAAAAATAGAAGGCGGGCATTATCCGTGAAAATGTGAAAGTTTCTCTCGATCAAGATCGAATGGCTCGTTGCTCTCTCCGCGACGATTTAACAGAGGAATGCATGCATTGTAACGGACAATTCCGAGGGGGTTATAACAAGCGTCGATTACAGACGACGCGCAAAAGTAGGCTTTTTATCGGCTATTTCGTGTACGCCGTGGCGGCGGCGAGCGAGTGCCTCCCTGCACGTCGGGCGTCGTCGGGGTCACTCCGGGTCGAAAGTTCGCCATGAGGACAGGGCTATACATAGAGTCTCGCTTAGCCCGGCGCGCCTCTCTGACAGCTCCGAACGAGATGAAATATTCAGGCGGATTCGCGCGACTGAATGTCAATCTGTCAACCGAGCTCTCGCGCCGCCGCCGTCGCCGTCGCCGTCGCGCTCGTCTTCCCTGTACCTACCCTCTCTCCGCCTATGATGCATATATATATAGGTACGTATATATACCCTACATCCTATATCCCTTGCGTTATTCGCCTGAGATTCTCTGTCTCTCTCGCGCGCGCGCGGCTGATGCTTTTTTTCGGGCGCAGGGGGCAGAGCGAGGAGGGGGGGGGGGTGTGACTGATGCAGACGCCAGACTTGCGCTTTACTGAATTATGAGGGTGGCGCGCGTTAGCGGCGTCGATGATGCAGCCCGAAGATGCAGATCCTTTATTGAGTCGGTTTCGGCTGGGTTTCTGTACCTATAGTTGCGTCTTGTGCGGTGGTGTTGGGAGAGCAAGAGTTTATTACTTATGGGTGGATTTGCCGATAAATCGGTTGACGATTTTGTACCTTTTAAGCTCTTACGGGATCTTTACGCGAGGCGGTGAAACGCTCGTTTTGTAACTCGTTTTTTAAGCGTTAGTGGGCATTGCTTTTTTGGAAGCGCTCTATATATAACTGCATTCAAGCGTGATTATTGAAAGTGAGCTGTAAGCAATGAAAAAATAAGAATAATAAAGAGGCGATTTGTCTATTCAAATGTCTCGCTTTATATCCTTCGGTTATAATCATAAAAAATAATTGTTCTTAATTTGTATAACATTAAATTTATACATTGAATATGATAGTCGTAAAAGTATCATATAAATATGTGTGTTATAATTTTATTTTACTTTATTTTTGCCACCGGTAGAGAGCAATGTTTAAATTTGACTTGCAAAATGATAATATTTTCTTACTGAACTTATATAAGGAATCTTTATGTATATAGATCGATGAGAGTATATTTATCAAGAAACTTAAATTTATTTTATTAAATTCAATTAAGCTGAAACCCTCTATAACAAAAATTACTAAAAAATAATAAATTAAGTTCTTCTATACCAGTACAATACTGAAAATTACATTATGTTGAGTCGTCACGTTTAAACTGTTTTTAATTAAAAGTATTTACGCGATCGCCAAGTATTACACTTCTTGAGCATAAATTGCATCCCAAACTAAATTTCACTAACACACTTCATAACTCAACTATTTTCCAGAGTGTAATAAACTCAAGGCTTCAAAAATATATTCCATCGAGGCTATATATATGGATGTATCAGCTTGATTCCTCTAATTGTCACTTTTCTCTCTTCCTCTTTTGCGCCGCACGCCGTGCGAGAGCTATACGGGCGTAAATAGCGTATCGTCGTCGGAATCGGATACGATTTATATAAACCGTCAGAGACCCGCAAATAATAGGAATAATAGGTACATATATATATCGTATACAGCGTATATGCATAAATGCAAGCGCAGAGAGGGGGGTGGGGGTGGGGCGAGTTAAGCGCGAGCTTTGAAATGCTTTTAAAATTTCAATAATACACGTCTCTGACCCATATCGATCGGCAATTGCGGGAGATTCCTCCCTTCCGTGCTCTCACGTATGTGAGTATATATAGGTATATCTCGCATGCGATATAGTCTGTCTTATTATACGGTTTACTGTCGACGTTCCACGTATATGACGTCTGCCCCGACTTATGCATATATATACGTGTATATATATTTAGTAATAAACTGTGTTTTTTGTAGTTCATGGTTTTTGTAGTTATACTCTAATGTGTAAGCATATATACATTGAAATTTATACAGGATGTTACATAGTAGCCGAGAAAAAGTTACACTTCATTTGTATCGGAATTTGTCGTTTAATATTTGGATACTGAAACTAATTTTTACGGTTGCAGTTTAAGGCTTGATTTAAAAATTTATTATCCAAAGTCTAGTCTTCCATCGGTAGATGCATTTCTTTATAGAACTCACGCATGACGTATGAAAGATAAATCTATATCAATGAAAGTATAATTGCTCCGTTAACATAAAATACAAATACCTTTTTTCGAATATCGGTTTCGACTCGCATCAAATCGCACATTTACATATGCTTGCCTTAGGAGAGAAATCTATTTTAAAATATTAATTTTAATCGTACTAATTACAAGATGAACCCCCAAAACTAAAATTAACCATATACTGGCTGTCAATTTTCGAAATTGTTCTTTTCCAATATCGTCAAGAAAGAAAAATTATCAAATTCTTGAAAAAACCACTACAATTATTATGCTATATATATATACTACTAGAAGCAGCTCGTCTCTAAACCGTCGCATTTGGCGTTCGCCAAACCAATTTTTCTATCCGTATCCAAATCTGCACGTATCAAACCTCTCCAAAGCAATCAAACGCGACTTTCCGAGCGCATAAATATTTTCATCCCAGTGCAACCCTCATCCCGCCCCCCCCCCCCACCAACGTACAAGTCCGGATAATAATGAGTCAGCTGACGAAGGGTCAACTGTACCGAGCACTGGACTGCAATTAGCCGACGATACGGCCGACTCGGAAAGGCTTTTAAATTTTTCATAAACGCGCGTCTGACCCACATCGACCTCACACCACTTGTATTTGCGACTGTCCACCCTCTTCCGCGGTACTGATCGGTTGGGACTCTGTGTACGTTGTACACCGACCTCTAGACGATTTTTAGCCGCTTCCCGCGTTTTCCGCTGTACAGGCTGACGTCATTTTTCATTATTCGTCGTGGATATTACACAGGCGGTAAAGTTTTTTCGCACATAGATTACGGCTGGAGTGGCGTTTGGGTTGTGGGAAAATTGTGTGCGGTTTCGTTGCGATTGTCTTTACCGCTTGAGAGGAAGAATTACACAGACGTGTTGTGCGTATTTTGGAAATTACAGGAAAACCGCGCCATGGTGGAAATCCGTGTCATTGAAAAGCTGGTGTAAGACCTGATTACATTATAGGACCAGGGGATTTCAAACAATTCTAAGCTACTTTTTAGAATGAAAGTGTCGGGGTACATTGTTATTATGCATCATGTTACGACGAATTTTCAAGATTGCATTAAATAAAGTAATCTATTAAAAAATATTTAGTTAATGGCTATACGAAAACACTTTTCAACATGTACCAGATTGAAAAATTTTAAAAATTAACTTAATCATAAATATCTTTTCATAACGCGTGCTTCGAAAGGGCTCTGTTCGCTGCTATGCCTCAAAACTCCGTGTAAAGTCGAGTTTTTCTATGCAGTGTCGGAGCGGGAGGCAAACATTTTTTCCTCACACTGCGCCGAAAGTACCACATTCTCTCTCGGGCGCCTGGTGATAAGTACGTAATTTCGGCGATAGTGCAGTGAGGAAAAATTATATACGCTTCACGGGAGTAAATTCGGACTCAGCTCGGGAGGCAATTTACACGCAATATGGACTGTCCAAGTTTTTTCCTCCCTTGATGCGTAATACACTATTACCTGCCGCTGCGAAATATACATATGTATATATACATTATACATCCATACATACATATAATAAAAATAAGATACCATATCCATATATATATACTTAAATAATATAATTTAAAAAATTTCAAAATTTCCAAAAATGTCAAAACTTTCCAAAATTTTCACAATTTTTAAATTTTCAAAAATTTAAAATTACAAAAATTTTCAATATATAATATAATAAATTTAATATATATGTATAAATATGTTGTGTAATAGCCAATGTCCGAGAGCTTTGGTTGTTGCGTAAAAGAGCCCTTCGATCGCACTAATTATAAAAAGCACGGTACACAACAAGGGGCGAATGACGTAATATACTGTATTATAATTTGACGTATTTACAGCTTTAAACGTTTTTTTATTCTGCACATTGTATCGAAACTGATTGAAATAAGTACGTCACTGTATTTAATGTACATAGCGGACTTCGAAGTTACGCGTATTCCATGAAATTCTTACAGCCATAATTACCTAGTTTATCATATGCCATTTTAAATATTAGCATTTTTCTACCAGATCAGATTTTTAAATCATGCAAATTAATTCCGATAAATTAGCGGTAATTTTTTTCTACTAATTTTGAATGAAGACGTTCCGTATGAAGACTATAAGCACAGCTTTGGTACAATTTACATTTCCGGCGAAGATTAGCACAGTTCGCACTTTCAGAGCAACGATTGTACAAGATTTTCCGTATTTTTTAACGATCGCTAAGTTTATTAAAAATCGCCGTATTAAAAAAAGAAAATTCTATACGCGGAAGCTGTATATTTACGAAAATGTTAAAACGATTTTGAGAGAGAGTTGATCGAATGGTAGCGCAAATCAGAGAAATACGAATTTTTCAAGATCTATATTTATAAAAGAACTTTTGAAATTTTCATAAACCTGCAAATCTGTGCTATAATCGTTGCCAGGAAATTGTGAACTGTGCCTATTTATTAAGAGTAAATAATGGAATTTTAATGACGTGAAAACGATAAAAATAAATGGAATATATATTTTCATTGTGAATTCGAAACTCTTCAGTCGCAAGAAAACGTATAAGTGTTCGAAGATTTTTCCAGAGATTCGAATTCTATCGAAATCTACTGTATAACGAGTCTAAAATGTGTGCAGAACATAAAAGTCAAGGTACAATATTACTGTTTACTACAGCAAAAAGTGTGCCACTTTATTATTAGAATTAATTTATACAGTTATATACATTCGTTTCTCTTCGATGTCCGCGTCTCGTAACAGGACTTGTGGTTTGCGCTCTTATGCTGAATCATACGACTTACTTTACGATTCCAATGGATATAAAACACTTTTGCCTCCAGCGTACTTATCACCCAGTCGTAAAAATATTCAATCCATACTTATTCATTTATTTATATACACTCCTTTTCCTACTTACCCACCGCATCGTCGTACAATACCTATATATACATATATAACATACATAAATAGCCGTTCGCCTAATTACATTATCTACACTCGGCCAGTGAAATTCGCGTCGAGCTCCGCAGCACAAGTCATCCGTATTATACCGATTTCCGTAAAGCCAGTCTCTTTCTCTCTGTCTCTCTCTCGTCTTTAGCTCCGTGACGAAAAGAGCGGCTGAAACAATTTTACGGAGCGACGGCGGCGACGCCGCGTATAGATGTTTCCGCGAGACTCTCTCTCCGATCCATGCAAAACCGGAGGCGTTTCATCGGGACGACGACGACGGGGCCGGCGACATTGCGGGCGCGCTTTAATCGATGCCTCGCGGTCTGACAATGAGCGACGTCGCGGGACTTCACGGAACATCGACGAGCGCGCGAGAGAAAGGGGGAGAGAGGGGGAGTGAGGAAAGAGGCCGAGTTTATCCCCGATTCTCGCCTTTTCTTCGAGCTCTCCCGATATTTCGCTTTTATTTTTACCGAGAATTTCGAATCTCGAGGTGTAAGTACGAGGTATGCGTTTTGCACTTTGTTTCGGGAGAGATGTATGGCTTATACTTTTATGACAAGTTCAAATTTCGCGCCGCGCGTGCGCTGTGTGGCGAAAGGAGGAGGGACTTAAATTTGTTAATTTACTGCAGCGTATATGAGTCATTCCACGGGATACTGGAAACTTCTGGGGGCCTGGACTACCGAAAAATTTTGGGTAGGGCACACTTACCAGACCTATTTTTTCTGATTTCTGGGACCCCTCCGAATAAGAAACCGTGCGAGTTGCATGATTATCGGTTGCCACCCGGCTTTCCGATCGAAAAAACGCAAAAATCTTCATACATTTTCTTTTGCATTTTCACTGTCGAGAGTATTATTTGTGTACTGTGAATCCTATGGGACTTGGCGCTATACTTTATATATACAGAACGAAAGGGCAGCTCAAGAGCTTTAAATCGAGCCTAAAATTTTTAAAATCGGATGTTCCGGTCACGAGTTACGCACGTTTCAATACTGCTAACTCTTTATAGGGCTATCGCAAAACTAATCGATTTTCACTTCTTTTTTTCAAATCCTCGAAACTTTTGATCCAGTGACTCGATTTTAAAGTTTAATAGCTTAAATTAAAGCTCTTTTCCTCAACTTTACGATTTTTAGGTCCAAAATTGATTTTTCTTATCTATTGAGCTATATATATGCGTTCAGAAAACCAATCCGCTTTAGAAGCATATATATAGATCAACAGATAAAAAAATTTAAATTTAGACCTAAAAACCAAAAAGTAGAGGAAAAGAGCTTTAATTTGAGCTATCAAACGTCAAAATCGAAGCATTGGATCGACAGTAATAGGGTTTTGAAGAAAGGGAAAAATGTCTGGTTTTTGGAAAAATCGAGCTATTTCGTGAAAGTCAAACCAAAGCACTTTTTTCAAATGGTCATAAATTTTGATCGAGTGATTCGATTTTGACGTTTAATAGCTTAAATTAAAGCTGTTTTCCTCAACTTTTTGAATTTTAAGTCAAAATTTAAATTTGATATATAGTGAGCTATATATATGCTTTCAAAGAACCAATCGACTTTAGAAGCATATATATAGCTCACTACAAAAAAATATTTGTACCAACAAAAAAGCTGAGGAAAACAGCTTTAATTTAAGCGTTTTTTCGATCGGAAAGCCGGGTGGCAACCGATAATCATGCAACTCGCACGGTTTCTTATTCGGAGGGGTCCCAGAAATCAGAAAAAATAGGTCTGGTAAGTGTGCCCTACCCAAAATTTTTCGGTAGTCCAGGCCCCCAGAAGTTTCCAGTATCCCGTGGAATGACTCATATACGTATCTCAAGACGAGAAAAGTTTACTGTTAGAAGTAAGAGTGCTCCACCTTTTCTCAGCAAGTCCGATAAATTTAGCAGCGCCCCCACAATACACCTCAGTCTTTTTTTATTATTTTAACAAAGTTAATAAAAAAAATGAGTCTAACTGAGTTTCGCCACCTGTAATAGGTATCTATAAGAATGTGGTAAAATTATTTTTATGACGTAAAAGCCAAAATTAAAATCTTATTTTGTCGGACAAATTTGTATGACTTGCGGACACTTTGGGAATTGCATTTTGATTTCGTCCGACGAAATACGTCGTTATTATTGCATTTTTGAGGTAGGTGGCGCGATGATCGCACGGCGGAGTACTCTTAAAAATAATTACAATTAACGATCATTGTGGCGCGAAATTTGAATTTTTCACCGACTCCGAATGAAATCCAAGCAAAATCTAAAGATATATACAGAACATAGTTATGAAAAACACACAGTACACATTCGAGACATTCCAAAAGCTCGCTCTCTTTTATTTTCCCATATACATAATCGTCGGTTACAGGTACAAATACACACGAAAAGAATAACAACACTATCCCTCCCAGGGGAAAAGGTATATATTACAATTCAAACATTCATCGCAGAAATAATTATCCAATCAACATAATATCCGGGAATGCTCGCTTTCGCAATATTATACACGTATACATGTATATCTATATCTATCTATCCTTTCTCGCAGAGCCAGTGGCGCGCATAGCCGCGCGCGATAATCCGGAGGATACATAGTAGAGCTTCTTCCCCGTAGCTCATACCCAGAATCCGCCGACAATTACAAATTACAATTGCAGCAACGATCGGCTCTCCGGAAATCCCAGGAACCGATATCCTCTCCTCGCCTCGTCCGCGCCGCTGTACACCTATATATATATATACAGAGCCGCTGCTGCGCAGAAAAAAGGCCCGCGCGCGCAGTATCAGCGCGTTCGAGTCGAACGAACTCTTCTCTCTCTCTCTCTCTACCTCGGGAGAAAGAGAGAGAGAGAGATTTAACGACTCGCGGAGCTTCCCTCGACGCGAGCGTTTTCCATCGCTGATGTCTATACGTATATATAAACTGTAAATACTTAGGCTATGGGAAGAAAGGAGACGAGACGCTGCTGCGCAAGGCGATATTATGCAGCAGCGGCGTATTAAAGTTGTCGGGAGGGAGAGAGAGAGAGAGAGAGAGAGACCCGCGCGCGGGAATTATATCCAGCGGGACGAGGTGGTGCTGTATACAGTATATACCTATATATTTTTGAATTTCAATGGATCACATTCTCGCCGACCGCGCGTTTTTAGCTCGATTCGCTCTAACGTCGATACGCAGATTGTACGAAGAATTTATTAGAATTTTCTTTCCGATGGTTTCTTTCGGCGTGTAATTGATATATATATATATATACGTGTGCGGTCAGAGTTGCGGATTTTCAGTTGAATGCGTTGCGTTTGACCGGTCGCTGAGGAGGTGTCAAGTGCGTATAATAGAGAGAAGGGATAATTCTGACTTTTATTCTCAAGGGCTTTTCGAAGTATAGCAACAAATTTTTCTTTACAACTAATCGCTAATCTATGTACTATATACATTACATCACTCAAATACTTTAATCGTCTTGACATCGTGTGCATCGCAATTTTTTTCTTCACTTTTCTAAACAAATTCGCACATTAGTTATTCTGGATGTATTACACACACGAGTAGTAGTAGCAGCAGTAGTTGCCTTTCAGTTTTTGGTCCAACTCGCAGGCCCCATTAAGCATAAGTGCAAAGATTGCTACGTACATAGTTGCGCCGCTCGAATCTGCATCTCTTCCGAGAATCGCTCGTGCAGTTAGTCCAGTTGTTTGTACGGGAGACTACACATTATTTGCGAATAACACGAATCATCCTTAAGCAGCGGCGGCGGCGTTTTTTCTCCATCTCTCGCGTCCGCGAGAGCCATGCTATTTTCTTGTTATTAGAGAATTACGCGGGAAAAAGCGCTGCGCTGCTGACAGAGGCCCGATATCCCGGACGCGTATACGCGATTTGAATAAAATACGTCGATTTCCAAGAGCGACGATAAGCGTATACATATATAACCAGAGATAGATATTGCCATTCGGAGTCACACGTTCGATGTATTGTACGTTACAATGTATATCGACACCGGAGTTGAGAGAACAATAAATAGTGTACAATAAAAAGTGTCGAAATCTCGTCGGACGTCTTGGAGACAATTTTTCTAATATCGAAGCTGGAGCGACGGTAGTTACGCAAAATCCTTGTGTTCTAAAATTGAAACACTTGTATAAGTACAAATTTTATAATAATAGCTTCGTACAAAGAAATGATCGTATACAATTGCCCGTTGCACCTCTGTATATAAGGCAACAAAAAAAGTTTTCATATACAAATTATGTACACTATACATAAGCGTTAATTTCTTTTTAAATTCAATTTATACAAAATGATCAATATGTAGATTTTATTTTTATACAATTATCTAATTATCTATAGATTTAATTATCCAAGTGAAAACTGTTGTGTACTTTTTGAATAAAAAGCGACGATAAATGTATTTACGTATAGCGTCGCAGTATACATCGTAGTCCAAGTGCGCAGAGACGTCAATCCCTTATATAGTCAATTATTATCTAAGCGAATTTCCACAAATCCACGATGAATTCACGCTAGCGTCGCTTTTATGCTCTCCCGTGTTCATGATTATTGCCCGAAAGCCAGTATCGATATCGAGGCTTTCTGAGCAACAATCAAAAGCATAAAGAGCATTGTTCTTTCGCCTCCCGTATATACGCATCACATCTATATATATACACATCCGTCGTCTTTTCCGCCGATGAAACTTTCACCGCGCTGATCTCGATTCGCCTAAAAGAAGAAAAAAAAAAGAAAACAACAAGAGTAGGAAAAGAAAAGAGTAGAGCACATAAACAATTATTTAAAAACCATCGCGAGACACGCGGAGGCAGCGGCACGCGGTGGCGCACGATTGTCCCGTTTCAACTTTCACAATGGGAATCCAGCGCGCGCGCGAAAGGCGCGCAAGCTCGGCTTCCCTAAAAAAAAAAAAACAAGCAGCAGCAGAGGAAGAAGGAAAAAAAAGTTAAATCCAGCGGTTATGCGCCACTGGATGTATACGCGTACATACCTATATATATATATACGTAAACACACATACTAAGCCGAGCAGCAACACGTAGTCGCTCAAAAAGGGGAGGAGGAGGAAGAGGAGGAGGAAGCGGACGCCGACGAGCTTTCGCCGGCCGATAACGTCGCGATTGAAAATTCGCGCCGCGGAGGGAGAGAGCTTGCGCGCGCGCGCGCTTTTAAAGCCGATGCGCCGCTCTTTCGCTGTGCCGCGAATGAAAGACGTACTATATATATAGTATACACATCAATACGCGTAATGCTCGTCGAGTTTATTTACGGGTTTACGCGTATAATAGATCCTCGATGCGCAACATTACCGAAGGTGGGGTAAAGCTAGTCGACCGGAACGATCAGCTGTCCCGCTGAAAATTCGAAACAGTCCGACTATACACACACGTGTCATATAGACTTGCGCGACATCGGGAGGTACTCCGTTCTCTCCGCGGCGGGCGCGAGTGTAAGCGAGGAGGAGGCTGGAAAAAAGGCGCACATCTCTTTCCCTCCCTCTCTCCTCCTCCTCCTCCTCGTCTCTCTCTCTCTCTCTCTCTCTCTCGCGGCGCGACTGGCATAAAACCGCAAGACATAAATTTAATAATACAGAAATCGCGAGAGAGCCCGAAACTGTGCAATTAGAAATGCTCCAAGTGTTAAATTCCGCGAAAGACAGTACTGGCGAACGATCATTGCTAAGAAGAAAATATTAGAAAGCCGTAAAAAGGCTAAGCGTCTTTTGCCATAAAACAAATGAAAAACCGTAATGACGGCGCGCGCTGCGAAGGGAGGGAGGGAGGGGGGGGGGGCAGGAGGGAAAAGCTTAAGAAAAGATCGTCAAAAGCGAGCATACATAGAGGCTCGCTCTCGGCGCTGCGTCGAGAACAAATGTTTTTTGCAACGGCTTTATAAACGAGAGTTAAAGCCGAGCGAATCGCCCGCGGGAACAATGTGCGCGCGGGAATATCTTCTGCGCGTGTACCTCGTTTTTCTTTTTTCCTCTTTTTTTCTACTTCATCGTCGCGCTCTGCGCGTACACACGTATATATAGGTACAATACGACGCATCGCGTCCAATCGAACGTTGCCGCACCAGCGGAAACGCGAGTTTAACCTTTGACCGTAAAGGCGCGGGACGTTAGAGGAGAGACAGTGCGAGTAGCGATCGAAGAGTGTCTAAACCGCATGATATGTAGAAGAAGCGAGAACCCGGAGAGGATCGGGGGGTGTCGTCGAACCCATACACATGTATACGCACCGCAAGCCAAAAGGTCGAAAAGTCCAGCGTGCAGAGTATGCGTATACACGTATATACGCACAAATACAAGTACACGTGCAGCGTATACGCTAAACGAGCATGCAATTACCCAACGTGCGGCCGGGCTGGGGAAAACAATGCGACTTGCCTGGTGCTGTGCTGTGCGTATACCTTGGAGAGCTGCGCCGAGGTGTAAGGTCGTCAACCCGGTCCATCTGCCGTTGCGTATATATATACGTGTGTATACATGCGCAAGTACGTGTGTATACGTATATATACGCAAACGCGAGAGTCGACGAGTGCGCTGGAGCGCCTCGGCGAACGAGATGCGGAAGTGAGGGCTGCGTGTGCGCCAGGCGGGTTACGATGTGTATACAGTGTGGCACTTGGTCGCGTGGCCGGCTGTGCGCTGCGGCGGTCCTCGTCTCGGTTTCCCTCCTGATGGTCGTCGGAGGCGTCCGCCGGCGGGCGAGTCGCGCGAGCGAATGACACAGCAGCGGCCACGAGGTTCGCTCTAGTCCTCGCCGAGAGAGAGAGAGAGAGACGAGGCGTCCTGCTGCTGCTGCGGTGTTTGCCCCCGCTGGTGGTGGTGGGACGTCGCGAGGGTGGGAGGCTACGCTCCGGATGGCGCAGGCGCGCGAGAGGAAAACTCTGCACAGCCTCTCCGCGAGTGATCGGCGCGGATGCGATGTACCTGATAACGGAGAGAGGACGGGGTTGGAGGTGGGGGGTTGACGCGGAGGGATCGCGTTAAGGGGTTGGTTTTCCGCGGATGCGCTTCGCGGGATGGCGAACTGGGGAGGGGGATGGAAGTGGATGTGTGTATATAGAGCTGGTTGCAGGCTTTTTTTTGCGATCGCGAAGTGGCTCGGTGGTGAGGGTAGTTTTGGGAGTCGATTGGGGAAGGTAATGGTCCGCGGATGGATTGGGAAGAGCGAGTGAGAGAGGCTTGGGAGTTCGTTCAGCGGAATGGAAGATGATGCTGTTGGACGTCTATCTGGGAGATTAAAATTTGGAAAAATTTTTGTAAGATTGGAGATAGTCACCTTTGATTTAGGCTTCATTTGTATCTTAACTGGTTGAGTTCGAAGATTTTTGTACTATTTAAGTGCACTGAGAAAACTGTTCCATTAAAAACTACTAGAAAAAATGTTAACGGCGTTTTATATAGAGAGTAATTTTAATAGAACAGTTTTCTCAGAGTAGAATTTTATTTGACTATACACAAATCAAATAGGCTCATTCATCTTGAAATAGGTTTTGAAATATAACTGTCATTTCTAGATGATTGTGTACCGATTTGGATTCTATACATGAATCGAGTTCTTCCTCAAATTGTAAATTAAAACTTAAATCTATCTTCGACGTTCGAGACGTGCGTTTAGTTGGGACAAAATATAGCTATGGAGAAGAGCGAAGAGGGAAAAAGCAATAGTATAAGCGATCTAAAAGTGTCTAAACTTCGTGTTAGAGAGTCGACCGATCCGGGTGTCATCGATCCTCCGACATCCATTCATTTGGATGAAAATAAATCGTCCTTCTACAAATTTGAGATTGAAATTCAAGTTTTCATATTAACCCCTTAAGATTTCATCCTTTTGTTCGAAATATTAAGGCACCATCAGATCAAAGGTTGGCTCATCCCCTCAATCCTCCAGACGAAGCTGCCGTACCTGCAAAAGAAAAAAAGTAAAAACGCAAATTAAGTTAATAAAAACTCAAACGCGCTCACCAAAATTTCACCGATAGACCAATAAAAAAATCCATTCACGCCCAAAGTGAACAGAACCATGTACAGAAATCAAGCGCTGCATCAAGTCAATCGGGCGCCTCATCGGCAATTCCAGGACACGCAAGTTCCATCAATCGGCTGAGAGCCTCCCCGAAGCTGCGCGACACGCACCGGTTAATCAAGAGTCAACTCTCTCTCTCTCTGCGCAACGACAATTATAACAGCAACAGCCGCAGTATAGCAGCAGCAGCAGCAGCAACAAACGCGCAACAATAACACGAAGGAGCCGCGACGAGCAAGACGGGAGAAGAGAGGAAGGCAGGATGTGGCTGTTATGCGTGCAAAAGTATATGAATAAGTGAGGAGGGCGATGTGTGTTGTGGGGTGGCGAGGAGGGGGGAGGCGGAGGTCGTTGGTCTTGCGCATACATATACAGGATCCATTTCACCTGCCGCAGGCGCGTGTCACCGCCGTGGCGGCGGCGGCGGCGGCAGGCGCATTGTCAATCCCCGCTAATCATTTCAAACGTCCATTAAAGCGTCTCGCATCGATCTCTCCATCTCTCCGTGTGTGTATCTATCCCTTATAGTGCTTTCGCACTCTCTCGCTGCTGTATATATACGCTGCGATGCGCACGAGCGCGAGGATCTACGAGAGCTTTTCTCGCGTTTATTTCCGAGCTAATTGCATTTCCTCGTTTAATGTACGCGATTTTTCCTTTTTTGCGGGTATTTATATTCCGATTTTATAACGCGGGCTTCTTCTCATATGCAGATGGGTATATTTAATGTAACGATAGAGCGAGGTTCTGTGGAAATGTCGCTTACGTGATTTCCCTGCAAGAATTATTCCCGATGTACTACCGACGCAATGACTTATTTTATCGTCTGTCGATAGATTATGGAGAAAAATATCGCCAAAAACCCGGCCGTCACCTGGCGACGTTTTCTGGGCAAGCTATGCCGAACTTATCGTCAACGATGTGTGTAAAGTTTAAAATATTATGAAAATAACGATAATTTAACAGTTTTTTTATTAGGATACAAAAAATAATTTAATTTAAACTAATTTATAATTAATTATTATTAAGAAACATTATATTTTTTCTAAAATTCAATAAAGCATATATATTATCGGTAGCTTATCGGAAACAATTCTACCAGAAATATGACCTAAACGATGATATCGATAGTTCATTGCTACATTGTATCAGCGACAAAATATGCCGAATTGCTAGTTTTCAATTCTATAACTTATTGGCTATTTTCTACCAGGGTTGTAACTTATCTGACTGCGAGCATTTGTGACACCACTGTCTGGATGTGGTAGCAATTATTTTGCTTGCGGTATTGATAACTGAGATAGCTCGAAGAAGAGTATAAAAATATGACACTATAAAATTATTTTTTTACCCGATTTCGCACGAGGAAATTTAAAAAAAAATGTTTTCTCTTGCAAAGTCTTGCAATAATTCTCTGTATAGCAATTAATCTCGTACTTTTTGCGAGACTTCGATAGAAAAAAGAATATTTAGTCTGGCACTTTTCGCGAGACTTCGATAGAAAAAAATGTTGTCTCACAAAGTGGCCTTAGCAATACTTCTGCGAGAATTACGCGAGACTTATTTTCTGAGACTATCGCGAGACCAAAAGATCCATTCTGTATTCCATACTAGATTTCAGAAGGGAGTTTCAGTATTACCTGCGCGACATTGCACTTATAAATCATTTAACAACTTTTTCTAAAACAAATATTGACTTGTGTTCACCAGTATAATTGCTTTATTATATTTCTTGTATTCAATTAACAATATATATCAAAGTATATATCAGAGTATGCCTGCGCCTATCCCTCGACTAGCCCTCGTGCTCAATCATCATCCTCGCTTGAAAAAGTCAACTTTCGCCCCTAGTTGTGTAATGTACTATTAAACTCGATGAGCCGATTAATCAAAATTTTCTTATTGCCTATGTAAATGAGGTTTTGAGAGCCAATTCAAATTTTGCTCAGAATGAAAAAGAACAAATCGGCAAATCGATGTTTGTTTTTAAATTATATCGAAACATAATGTAATATTTAGCAACAAATAGAAATACAAAGTTGTACAACATTTTTTCTGATCTAGATGCATGTAAAAAAATTAGTTTAATAAAAACAGTAATTTATTTTTATTTGAAATTCTGTTAATGTTTGATAATACATATATCCGCATCTAACATAGGAATGTGAGAGATCTCGTGACAGTATAAAATTGGTTACCCAATGCAGCATACTCTAAAATTTAAACATTTAAATTTATTTGACAGCTTATTCCAGTTTTCTAAATTTGAATCCAACGAGAAATCGGTTTGATTTAATTATTTTTTGAAATCAAATTATTGGCTTTTTACAAAGTATTGAAAATAAGTAACTAAGTTAAGTCAAGAAAAGAAAAACATCGAAAAAAAGAAAACCAAAGAAGTTTGAAAACTGCTCTCTTTAATTTAGGATTCTCTTTTCAAACTTCAACTAATCGCAAGCGATCGTGCTTATAACTGAGAAACCGGTAGTAGGAAAAATTATCATTTAAGTAGTAACGATTGGAAATACTCGATTAATCACATATTTTGCTATTTTATACAGTAAAAGTTGCTATTTGAATAGTAAAAATTGTAGTATATGAAATAGTAAAACATGCGATTAATCAAGTTTATATCATCGTCACAATTTTAAATAGTAATTTTTCTTACACCCGGTTTCTCAATTACCGTACAACGTGAGCTAGAAATATAAGATTACCCTCAATGCATCCTTACCGCAATTCTAAACTAAATCCCCTCTCCATTAAAAAAATATTCTGCAGATTAGAAGTATCTCAACCGCTATCGCAGGTCAATTCCTATAAATAGCTGTATAACCCCATTACACTCTTCGACTCTCACCCCCCCCTCCTCCAGCTTCTTTTTTTTCAAAATCCAGTAAGCATCGATTTTCGAAGCGCGAAATAATCGGTCGTTACACCGATAGGGGTGAGAGAGAAAGAGAGACCAACGACCTGGCGAAATCTATAAACTACGCCGCGGCGCGCAGCTCGTCCCTCCCCCCCCCCCTGCGCCACCAAGCCCGTTTCCAGATCCTCATCCAAACTTAATAAGAAAATTTAATAATTCTCCTTCCTCATCCGCTCTCTCGCGTCACAGCAGCAGCAGCAGCTCCGCAGCAGTGACGCCTCGCGTACGAGGAAAAGCATCTCGAATATTATACATGTGCACACGCGCGTCAATCACCAACCCCAGGATGTATATATACGTATATACATATATGTGTGTGCAATACGCCTGATCCTCGCGCCCATACGCGTACGTAAGCGTATATATAGATATCGCGCGTTTATGGAAGGAGGAAAGACGGATAGACACAAGAGCGACGCCCGGAATTATCTAGCCAAATTGGGTTTCTCGAATCGCTAAGTCTCTCCGCGCGGCGGCTAATTGGTTTTTCGATAATTTTCGCGGCGAGAGAGAGGGAGAGAGCGTCAGCCGCGGGCGGGGGTTCGTTGCACTCGATCAACCCTTCGTCCCATGTATTCCGAGCATTTATACATGTATATACGTATAGATATGTGTGTGTATATACCTATATACAGTGCATACCTACGACTTGGAAAAACCGGAGAGGTGAGCACTGCGCAGGTCATGCAAAATTAGCGAGGAAGGAGGGACGAGGAAGCGAGAGTTCATACGGAGCTGACTAATTAAACAAAAAGTCGCGGCGGGAATAGATAAGCGACGCGGCGGACGCGGCGCTTCGGGATTTCGGCTAACGAAGAGTCGAGTGGAAATCGAATGAATCGTTCGTTTTATTTTTTTTTTTTTTTTCGAAAGATTTATTTTCAAAAGACTGTAATTGAGCGAAAGGATTCGAAGATGAAAATAAAATGAAAATCGGAATGCCAGGAGGTGTGGTAGTGGATACAGAATTATAACGATGAAAAAATGATGAAACTTGGTGTATCGTTATAGGTATGCACCAAAAAAGATTTGATTAAAATTTCAAGACTTGGGATTGCTTTTGAAACGAGTTATTAAAGATACTATTTTTTTTTTTAACTCTTAACCCAGTCTCGGAGGTTTGAGATTTTTTACTCATATAAGGAACTTAGGGCGCGCTTCGCGCGCGATTTGGGTTATGTTTTGGTTTTATAAGTATATATCAGTAATTGAACTATGAATATGGTAACCATAATCATATTTACTTAGCAACCAATCAGAATTACGTATTAAATGCTTCACAACAAAGGCCATCACTTTTTTTAAAGAGGATCTTAGTCAAGGAAAATATAATTCGATCGATCAACTATTCATTGATCAAAAAATACAAAATATTGAAAAAAGTTACACTCTTCATATAGTAAATTTCCAGACGATATAGATATATCGTTAATTTTTGTTTTGACTTGCATAATTGGTGCCTGACCTCCTTACACGTGTAAATAAACCGAAGTATTGAAAATAAATGACATTTAAAGACATACGCAATTCGATACTTAGAAAATCGAACGGCAGAATCTGCAAACCTCCCCCCTTCCCTTTACCTTTCTATCTTCTATCCCGATAAAGGAGAGCATCGTTACTTACAAATTAAACCCCCATCGAACCCAAGCTCGTAAAAGTACAAAAGTACAAGAGCAGTGCAGACACACAAAGCGGAGTACATATAAACGTTCGCGTCCTCCTTAGCTCTAATTAACCAAAGCAGCAGCAGTAGCCGCGATGTAGCCTAGGATATACCCACACACGTGTGTATCAGCGTATATAGTCGAAGCAGCCGTGGAAACGAAAGCAGAGCTGAAAATGAGAAGCTGCGCGCTCCATTAGGAATCGCCAAGGTTGCATGCTCGCGTCTCGTAATCGGCCGCGTGTGCGCTGCTATTGCACGCGCGCTCGTATATATATGTATATAGTTGAACGCTCGCGTGCGAGGATTGTTATTCAGGGGGGGGGGGGGGAGAAGATTGCGGAGTTTTACGGACAAGGTGAGTGCAGTGTATGTACAAGTATGTTACACACTCGCGGTTGTTGCGTTCGCGCGCGTATAAGAGCGTTTGAATTTTTCGGATTTTTTTTTCAGCCCCTCTCTGAAAGCGGCGAATGGGAAGTAGATTTTGGCTGTGGACTCGGTGTGGCGAGAGGTATAGACTTTATTGGATGGAGAAGGGTGTTGTGAAAAAAATTTGTTAAGCAGAATGACGATGACAACGCGTACGCTTGTGTATATGATTCTTTTTGTTTATGGTCGATAATTTTGTTGAAAGGGATTTAAGGAGGGGTTCTGTAGTACGATTTGCAATGTGATGATGTCACGCGACGTTATGTTGATAATTGATTGAGTGAGAGAAAAATTAAATGAATTGATCGTTTAATAGGTTCAGCCCGGCTAATTTACAAACGAATTTTTATAATTTTGAGAAAAATTTTCGATTAAACTTCCAATAAAATACATTTTTGATGTATCAAATAATGCTTTGAATAATGACTGATAATCAAAGCAACAGAGAAAATAGCTGGCCTGTTAAAAAATATTTTTTATGGAACTTTTCGGCTGTTGTCGAGTTCAAAAAACACTGTAAACAAATTTTTGAATATCCCCAACTTACATTTTTTAATAGTTTTACTATACAGTTCTAAACCAAAACGTTTTTAGCAAACAATTACTTCGTACATACCATTTTTAATATGAGCTGAAAATGTCAATAAACTTATACATTATAAAATAATTAACAGTGTTTAAACTAAGATCATATTGCATTAGCACACCTTCGTCAAGACTATCTTTTTGTTGCACTGGGCCCATAAATATAAATTACTATATTAATTATAAATAAATTATTTAATGGCTAGATGTTATGAGAGGTCGGTAAGAACGAACGCGCGAATCGGCAGAGCTCTATATATAGCGCGAAACCGTCCAACAAGGGGTGACACTCGTCACTCCGTAGTTGTTACCGACCCCAAGTAAAAGTTCGCTTCTCGGTATATAGATATATATAAGGATCCCTCGTTGCAAGCCGAAAGGAGAAATTAAGTCGATCAGTGTAATTCAAAGGTATTATAAACGAGCGAGATGTAACGCGCGGTAATTTCTCCGTTTATTATAGGTGGCAATTAGCGGATAAGTAGGATCGACGATGAAGTTTAATGCACTCGGACCCTCGGCGCGAGTGATTTATTGCGTTATATATAGACAGCAATTTCTTTTTTAATATCTCGCAAGGTGGACTGAGCTGCGCTATACGGAATAAATCGAGCTTATCGAATTATTTAACCAAGTTTCGTCAGATTCTAGACGATGTGTCCGAAATCGATACACAATCGTTGAAAGTATAAGTACGACGTGTTTTTCAATACAGTTTTTTTTCATTTATTTAAAGTTTGCTGGGTATTAGCGACGTTGCAACTGTTATATCATTGGTTCCATATATTTGTATTGCATACATTGTGATTTGTTGATTACATTATTGATTAGATATATTTGTATTGCATACATTGAAGTTTACATTGAAATGAACTGTGTATGAACTGTATTCAATACAGTGAAAACAACTATGGACTAAAAACACACGTCGTACTTCTAACGATACCCCGTACGTCTACGACTTAACAATCAAAGATCTCGTAATCGATAATCAGAAACGAAAAATAAATCCATGTCGCTTAATCACACGTTTCCAAATATATCACACTATATGTATACATCATACACACTCCTAAACGTGTAGACGAATTCCGACTTCGGTATATATATATATATATATAACATTTACCTCCTATATGCGCGCACTGCACGCGGCGAAAGAAAGCCCAGAACAGTTACAGCACAAAGGCAGGAAAAAAAGGTATGGAATTGGTTTACGGCGCGGGCCGCGGCGGAGAGCATGAAACTCTCGGCATTGGAAAGTGATTTCGAAGAACAATTACACCGCGCAGCGGCGGAAGGGGAGTTTTAAGCGGCCCAGATGATCGGCAGCCGGCGCGCGGCTCTTGTATACGTGTATACTATATATATATATATGTGTGTGTGTGTGCTCCGAACGCGTTCGACGTTTTGACACAAAAGTGCGTGGCTTAGAGCGCGCAGCGGCTTTCCGATCGATATAATCCACTGCTGCTGCTGGATTTGTTCCGCGCGCGCACTTTTTTACACTTTGTGCTTCCTCTCTCTCTCCCCCTTTGCTTCTCTCTCTCTCCACGGATTTTTGGCGCCCGCCGTTGCTGCTTTTTTTTCTAAAGCGAATGTATCTCTCTCTCTCTCTTTCTCTTTCGTTCGTTCTCCGTATGGGGTGAAGGAGGAAGATGTGTGTAATAAGTGGAAGGGAGACGGGGTAACGGTATATAGGTATAGGGGTAATGAACGGTTTTTTTTTTCGGCTGAAGTTTTCAGTGATTCGTTATACTCCGATGCAGTTGCTCGACGCTGCGTATACGGGATGAAAGATGAGGGACTTTTTTTTTGGGTGTACAGTGTAGAAACGTCGGGTTCGTCTGCCGATGTGTAAGGAGAGAAATTTTCGAGACGCGGCCAGGATCTCTTTTTGAGGGAAGAGGAAGCGGTTTGGACTGAGTTTTCGGGAATTTTATAATTTTTTCCTCGTATTAAACGTACGTTTATGTCGAATTTTAAAAAAAGAAATGCACTTTTCTCCGGTGTAATATCCGGTGTAAATTCCAAATAAATTTTTTAAGCTAGGAACATGGGAAATATAGAATATGAAAATTAAACATGGGGAGGCATACGGACGAGGAGCAAGAAAAAATTGACTATTCGGATTTTTATTGTTATTTTTTTTTTTTAAACGGGCATAACTTTCGATCAAAGCATCGAAACTCGGCGTATTTTTTTAAAATTAAAGCTCTTTTGTAATAGTATTATAGTGTAATAAAAAATTATCGAAATTTTATTGGGAAAACATTCATAGTAGTTATTATTCCAATATTTTGACGCATTAATTTTTTGTAAAAAAAGCTTAAAACGGTTAAGAAATATGGTCACTAGTAACTTTTCCCAGGTTCTTAAACGGGCATAACTTTCGATCAAAGCATCGAAACTCGGCGTATTTTTTTAAAATTAAAGCTCTTTTGTAATAGTATTATAGTGTAATAAAAAATTATCGAAATTTTATTGGGAAAACATTCATAGTAGTTATTATTCCAATATTTTGACGCATTAATTTTTTGTAAAAAAAGCGTAAAACGGTTAAGAAATATGGTCACTAGTAACTTTTCCCAGGTTCTTTTGCACTTTTGACTATCTTTCGGCTCACAGAAGAAAGTCTATAATCGGCCCGAAACCTCTATAGCTTTAAAAAATATTTTTTCGATTTCTAGACCAAAGAAAAGAAAAGTGCATTTTTTTTTAATTCTACTTATAAGTAAATCTAAAAGTTATCCGTTATCTCATGAATATTATATTTGTAAATAATAGGAAGTTTTGCTATACCGTAGATGAAGTCCTCTATATAAGGGTTCTGGTCGCGATGCATAAATAAGTGATATTTTTTCAACAAATATATGCGTACACAATTATATCTTTTCATTTCGTCTTTAAAATAACAATTTATATGTTCAATTATAATTCGAATGTTATAAAGTTTAAATCTAAATTTGTCCTTTATTTGATTCAAGCCCGCCTATAATGAAAAAATATTATTAATTTCTATCGCGGAGTATACAAAATTTATTTTCACGCTCGTTACCTATAATTACGTGTACAACATACATACAGTGTTGATCATGACTTTAATAAAAAGCATCCGATTTTCGGGGTAAGTCTATACCCGTAAAAAAACTAAAATTATACCTATATTATACTGCATATATAGTAAACTGTTTTCCATTCTTTCCATTTCCATTGTTCATAAGTATACGAACAACGTTATTGTTTAATCCACTATTTCAACGTTATATCAAAGTTAAAAATCCATAATTATCCACATTTTTATTGCTCTCATTATTTTTTCAATTTACCAGTGAATCAATTCCTTACGAATCAAAAGGCTTCTCTCCCTCCTGACCCCTTCCGCAAACTCTCTTCGCCTCGAATGTCTCTCTCTCTCTCACCTCCCCTTCATCTCAAGCATCGATTTTTGCATTTTCTCGGTATTCCCTCGGTCGATCCTCCCAGCGATCGACAGCCCATCAATTCGTTTTTTTTTCTCAAAACAAAAGCTCGCAACTCGAGGAGATCGGCCTACAGAAAGCCAAGAAGCTCGGCGCTGTACACACGTCTACATATACCCCGATAACGTGTATAGTATGTATATACAGACGCTCGGAAAGGGCCGCGCGCTGCTGACAAAAGGTTGCCCCGATCCGCGCGATGATGAAAGCGTTATATATACACGCACACAGCTCTCGGCTCTGTCGGGCCCTGGAAACGATTTGACACGCGCGCGAGAGACGACCGATCCGCGGCCGGCCGATCATCGACTTCTATATATATATACATATATACATGTGTACGCTGTATACATGTGTATACCTGTATAGTCGGCGGCAGGTTTCGCTTTGATTTCTTTTTCTTCGGCATCGCCACCGCACTTGCCTTTTTTTGCCTCGGAACTCGCTATTATTATCGCTCTCCAAGAGAGAGAGAGAGAGAGAGAGAGAAAGAGCGCGAGAAAAATCGAGCGACCCTTTTTCCCCGCTGCTGCAGCTTCGGCGTTTCTTCGACGGCGCGCGAGACGCGCAACACACCGGATATTCCTTATACTTTGCTTTCTTTCCCGCTCTCTGCGGCATTGTGTGCATTTTATATATATATTATATTCGTGTACTACACACAGACACACCTATAGACATCTGAATTTTTCCGATGCCACTATCCCTCTTTTTTCTCCTCGTTGTGGATAATACGCGCGGAGTTTCTTTTTACACACATACACACACACACACACGTGCGAGCGCGGAATAATTAAATTGTAGTCGATGATTTATTAGTGTTTGCCCAGGCGCGTATATGCTCAATGAAACTTTAGAGAATACACACGCGGAGAAGTTGGGGGGGGGGGGAGGGGGAGGAGAGGCTTTAATTTCAAGGGAAAACGAGCGTGTCATGCTTTTAATTAGGATTACGATGAGCTGTGGGAAACGATTAATGTTTTGTGTATACCTATATATACTGTACACATATACATATACACGCAGCGACGATCGCTTTCCGCTCTTTTTTTTTTCATCGCGGGCGCTTAAAACGTTTCGAAAGAATTAAGCCGCGCTTTTTTTTGTATATACAATAACGCACGCGCGCGCGCGACGACGCGACGACGGCCACATGTACACACATCGATGTATTAAAGTGTATTGTATATCCCGAACCGCAGCTGCGCCGATACATTTATAATATACGGATACTTTCCCGCGATATATCGCGCGGAGAGAGGAAAAATCCTTCAACGATCGAAGTCGATCTTATCGATTATCCGAAGATCGCCGTGTGTGCGATGCGCATTAACTCGAGAGAAAGAGAGACTAAGCGAGAGAGAGAGAGAACAATACGGCTTTGAAAACTTTTAATTTTCCCACCGCATCGCGGCGGCGGCGGCGGCGGCGGGCCCGTCATTAATCAGCGGCTTTTAAAAGCATATTAAAGACACAGAGCATCGGACGCGGCGGCAAACGGCTCAATTCCGAGCTGTGCGGCCTTTTACGCGGCTTTTCTCTCTCGCGCGTGTCTATATATATATAAGTATACCTTGAAACACCCGCCACGCGAGAGAGAATAAGAGGGACTGAGATGGATGACCCTGTAATCCGGCAACCCCCCCGACTGAGAGAGCGCGAGAAGCAACAATTAAAAAGAACAAGAAGCATCAATTTTCGCGCGCTCGCGAATTGAATCGTCGGTCCGCCGAGGGAGCGGGAGGGAGAGAGAGATAAGATTGCCGGAGAAAACAAAAGCCGATCGCTTCGGCCTATATATCTATACGTACGCCGCGTTATACGCACGATATACCAGCCCTTCTGGCAGACGATCCTCGGGTGGTTGTGTACTGCAGGCCTTCGTTAAATCTTAGTCGGCGCGTCTGCTCGAGTTTTTGGGGTAGGCGTAAAACAAGACGGAACAGCAGCAGCAGCGGCTGCAGTAGAAGGTGTATATATGTATATTGTGTATACAGCCGCGAGTCGCTGGAAAAGTTTCTGGAGGTGCGCGCGCGATGTCCGATCAGCGGCGCGCATTCCTGCCGGAGCCTCGAATTATTGATGTGCTTGTCTATAAGGTGGGCTCACTAAGTAGTGCGTCCCGCGGATGATGAATCGAATGGGGGGGAGCTCGGATTCTTCGCGGAGGAGGTAAAGTGCTATCCGGACGATTGCGTTATAACGTGATTTCGGTCAAAGGTATATGTATGTGTGATGTCTATTGGTACACCTCGTATCTCTTCTCGCGTATATGTCGAATATTAAAAAAAATGCACTTTTCTTTGGTCTAGAAATTGAAAAATTTTTTTTAAAGCTAGAGGTTTCGAACCGATTGGATTTTCTTCTGTGAGCCGAAAGACAGTTAGAAGTGCAGAGGAACATGGGAAAAATTACTAGTAACCATGTTTCTGAGCCATTTTACGTTTTTCTTTTTTACAAAAAAATAATGCGTCAACATACTGAAATAATAACAATTACGAATGTTTGCGAGGGCAACAATAAATTATACTACAATAAAGTATTTTTATACAGCTATCAAAAGTTATGCCCATTTAAAAAAAAAAAATAATAATAAAAATTCAAATGTCCCCATGTTAAATTTTCATATTTTATATTTTCTATGTTCCTCGGCATTTTTCATCATCTTTTAGCTTACAGAAAAAAGTCCCATTGGTCCGAAAGCTCTAGTTTAAAATTTTTTTTTCGAATTCTAGACCAAAGTAAAGTGCATTAATTTTTTGAAATTCAACATATACGAGTTTGATGGATGTGTAACGATAAAGATATTGTGTTATAGTGCGATGAGATTCTAAATTTTATTTATCAATTTTAATTTTTTTAATTTATTTCGTTAATTCACCAGCTGAATATATATATAGCGTACGATTCGGCAAAGGTATTGCAGGAATTAATTATATCCTTGCGGCTGTGCAATTAAATAGAGTGTTTAAAAAAAGCTACGTACGACAGATTGGAAGGAGTTTAAAATTCAACAAACTCGCCGCTGCAGCGCGGATTTCAACGACTTGATGAATATAAACGTCCACCGTCATTCGGGTAAAGAATAGACTGGCCAATAAACGAAGGTATATTTAAGGCAGCTTGACAGTCGCAATTTAATGAAAGCTATATAAAAGTTTATTTTATAATTTTGAAAAAGTGTACGATACACGTATTTCCGCCAATTTTGTATACTTATGAAAATTCGAACGATCCATTTTTATTGCGATTCCGAAATATCTCCTGCTCGTCCTCGATTCGGCCCATACAAAAATGATTCAATACCTGACTGCTTAAACAAACAAATAATACACACGGTCGACGTAACAGTGACGTTCATATAATTAAGCATATATACCTCATATATATCACGCAGCAATTTTCCAAGTCTCTCTCTCTCTTTCTCTCGCAATCGCAGTTTTAGCGCCTTTTCGAGCCCCGTTTGCGAGATGCGCGCAAGAACACAATGAGAGAAAAGGTTATAAAAATTCCTCGCGCGCCAAAGGTGGGGGGGGGGGAGGGCGCGATGCATAATGCGTAATACCGGGTGTAGGCGCGAGGTTCAACTGTACCTATATGTGTGTGTGTGTAGTGTGTGTGTGTGTGTGTGTGTGTGTGTGTATACACCGAGAAGCCGCGGTTTTCGAGAAACCCGAGGGCGATTATGAATGCTAATTCGCTTGTTCTTCGAGATATGCATTCCGCAACAATGAGCCGAAGACAGATCGCCAGAGCGCCGCAGAAACATCCGGATGCGCGCCGACGACGAATTACGCGAGATCGTTTACGCGCCGTGCGCGCGGGCGCGGGAAATTCGAACGATGGTTGAGAGGCGAAGCTCTTGCGCTCTGTGTATATGACCGATTCTCATAGAAAAATGCACTTTTCGGGGGTCCAGAAATCAAAATTTTTTTTTAAAGCTAGAGGTTTCGAACCGCTGAGACTTTCTTCTGTAAGCCAAAAGATTGTCAAAAGTGCAGAGGAACATGGGAAAAGTTACTAGTAATTATATTTCTGAGCCATTTTACGGTTTTTTTACAAAAAATTAATGCATCGAAATACGGGAATGATGAGAACTGTACGAATGTTTCCGAGGCACAAATAAAATTTCAAATTACACCACAATAAAGTACAACAAAAGAGGTTTAATTTTTAAAAAAATACCCAGATTCAATGCTCTGATCAAAAGTTCTGTCTGTTTGACAAAAAAAAAGTAAATAAAAATTCGAATAGCCGATTTTCTTTTTTTTTTTTTATATACCTCCCCATGTTAAATTCTAATGTTCTATGTTTTCCATGTTCCTCTACATTTTTGACTATCTGTCAGCTAACAGAAGAGAGTCTGATCGGTCGGAACCTCTAGCGTTAAAAAAAAATTTTCAATTTCTGGACCCCGAAAAGTGTATTTTTCTATGAGAATTGGTCGTATAGGTGAGACGCGATCGCCGCACATGTTGTGCTGCTATTGCTGTTGTTGTGTGGAGAAATACGGGTAAAAATTGATTAAAAGGAAGTGCAAAATGTTTCGGGAAGTGTAGGGGGTGATTGTAAGAAAACGTCGTGTTCTTGAGGGTGTGTATATGAAAAGGTGATGATTAGAGGTTGGAGGTTCAGGCTTGTTTCTCATAGGAAATTTGAGGGAAATTTGAATCAAGATATACGATCTGAGTACTGAGCAGTATAGTTATGGATTATTCAACGAAATTTGGGATTCTTTAAATTGTAAAATTACTGGCATATTGTTTTGAATTTTTTCTCTTAGTTCGACACCTTACTATTCAATCAACCTTTAGGTTTATTCAATATGTTTCGTATCGCTGAAAAATAGTGTGATTCCTTTGGTTTCTAAAACTATGCAAATTTTTCTCTAAATTATCGTGTTTGACTTATTGTATATCATATACAAGTAAAGTGCACCATAAACTTTTCTGTAAAACATGAAGCAAACGTTAAAGAAGACTTTTCGATCTGTAACGCCTACTTTAGCTCCCCCTAATTTCCGCTCGTCTCATAAGTTACATCACATTCCACAAGTTCAAAGGACATTTAACTCTCCCTCAACCGATCATCAAAGTAACGCCACCGAAAAACGTTACACCCGCCACTCCAACGCACCCTCACCATTTTCTGCAACGTTTCTCCCCACCCTTCCTCCAAAAACCAAAAAAAAGAACGTTTCCTCGACACTTGGACTCGCCACCGACGACGGCGACGACGACGACGATTCCCTCGACGCTCCCGACTTCCATCGTATCCCGGATTGATCTGCGCGGCGCTCGCGGGACACAAAAGCCTAGGCGCTGATAATAAAAAAGAAAAGGAGAAAAAGAGAGCGAGAAAAAAGAAACGAGGCGAGCAGGGGCTATTACTATATGCAGGAGAAAAGGAAAAGAAGAGGAGCTGCAGCGCGCGCGCGATGAGTCATGACTTTCCGAGAAGCTACGGTAATGAAAGAAGCCGAGCAATGAACTCGCTTGTTGCGCGGCCGCGCTGCTCTGGCACTTTCGTTATCCTCGAGGTCGTTTCTCGCGTTCAGCTGCCGCCGCCGCCGCCGCTTCTGCTTCTGCTTCTCCCGCAGGTGCAGGTACGTATTATCCCCCGACGATAATACACGCGCGAGCAAAAGCCATCGCGGAGAACCGAGCCGAGCCTCTCTCGACGTGTGTCTGTGTGTGTGTGTATCGAGTTTTCTTTTATTAGCAAAAATTACAATCGCGCGCATCGCTCGAAATTTCCGTATACCATCAATTTCACTCGCCGGGGCGTGTGTGTTTGGGTATAGGAGTGAGCTTCTCCGCCGATGATAAATGTATTCTTGCCGCGAGAGCCCCGGCGACTTTAAAGGGAAAAAACTCGGCTCTCGGCCCTTCGATGCGTGGATGCATGATGTATATATGTGTAAATCCACCGGATTTCGGAAGCAGCTCACCAACGGCCAAGTCGCAAAATTTTTTCTCGAAGGCACAGCGTAGGCAGAGCCGATTTTTCTTGTTCCTTGTAGGTCACTCGGTAAGAGAAGAAACTCGCGTACATAGGCCGATCGTATGGGATATACTTTTTTTCGGAGCAGAAGCGACTCGAGAAAAAACGAGAAATATAATTGACGAAAAGAGAATTCATAGATTTTTTTATCGAAAGCTGTGGACTTTTATAAAAATCATTTTCATTGGAACGAATGTGTCTTAAAATTCGTCAAGGAATGCTGTCAAATTTTTGCAGATCGGTCCGACAAAATTTTTGACTTTTCAAAAATTCAAAAAAAAAATCGAAATTTCGAAGACTGTCGTTTAAAAATCTGAAAAAATTTCAGAGTATTCTTCGATGAATTTTAAGCCATTATTGTACCAATGAAATATTTTAAAAAGTCCATAGTTTACGAGCAAAAAAATCTATAAATTCTTTTTTTTTTAATTATACTTCTCGTTTTTCGAGTCGTTTTTGCCCCGGAAATATATATATACACGCGATTGGCCATGTTCTCTTTCAGGTAGGTGTGCCTTCAAGAAAATTTCTCGCAACTTTTCCGTCCGAGTTGTTTCCAAAATTTCCTGGAAATACTCATATGTACATATGTGCGTATTGTGCATAGGGATAGACGTACACGTGTATTCCCTCTCGGAAATTCTCGTCTCTCGGCAATCCGCGCACGTCTCGTCGCTCGCCTCGGCCTCCTTATCGCCGGGGCCGAATCGAGGAGAATCGAAATAAGGAGAGCAGAGGCGACGCTGTTGAGCTCTCACCCCCTGTGCATGCGCGTATATATATATAGACAATATATACATATATGCGCCGGGGGTCCACGCGTGCGTGAGCGGCACACGCGGTCGTCATGGAGACTCTATATAGTACGTATAGGAGAGTGAGAGAGAAGAACGCTTTCGAGAAACCATTTTGGAATATGGACGATGCGGAAGATTTTATTCCTCTACGTATGCGTGCGTATACACCCCTCTTGCGTAAGGATTTTTCTCGGAGGCCCGAGAGTCAACTGTTGTATGGAAATTCAAATTGCGCGCCATAGCGTAAACACATCAGTATAGCGGACGAGAGAGAGAGAGAGAACAGCTAATTCGAGGCCGTTATGCTTTTCTTTGCGGAACTGCTATAATAAAGCTTTTAATAATAAGTTTGTTTGTCTGTTTGTTTGTTTGTTTGTTTTCGAATTATCGGAATCATCAGTTGCTTTTTGCGCATCTGTACATATGCTGTGGCGCGAAATTCGAATTCCCCCTTAACGCAGTTCTCAAGCGTAAAATAAACAACGCTGAAAAAGTTCTGAAACTTATTTACGTACTGGCTTTAATATACGGCTAAAAGTGACTCGCATAAATTTCCAGGAGCTCGCTGCCGAGTATCTGCAAGCCGAGTTGTTAACGCTTCGATTTTTTGCCGTTTAACGCGCAGGCTCTTATGAAAAATTACGATTTGGCCGTAATCATTTCGTTTAAGGCCGAAATATTTTTCGAAATTTTTGCGGTGATAAACAAGTGACAGATGCCAAATTTTCCATCCCCATAACGGAAATTTAATTACAGTTTGCAAGCACAGAACCGTCGAATTTGTTTGTAAACTGTGTATGCCCTTGAAGAAAATAGAGCAGGTTTATGATGATAATACGCTGTATTTTATGTTGAACGATGACAGTATAGTCTAGAATGTCTTTATAAACCCTGTTAACTTTAGCACAACGTATGATAATTTATATGATTATAATGTGATTATGGTAACATAGTTATGATTACAATACGGCCATATGATATTACGATAATTGAGTTTTATAGGGGTTATCTATTTTAATTGTTTCAATTCGATCATATGGAATAACGATAAATTATGCCGATATTATATTACAATAAAATTCATCAAAAATTATGATGATACTGTGATAGCCCTGACCATATATTTCATATCAAAATTTTTACCAGTCCGATTATATTCCCCGAAAAAAGCTATGCCCCCAAAAAACCATCCCCTGATCGACACTTGCCCGATCTCCAAGACCGAAACAATGACAACAACAGAGCGCAAGGACGAAAACAGCAACGGATGCGCGAGCTCGCTTTAATTACACGCGGCGGCGGCCTTCCTCCCTCGCATCTCTCTCTCACTCTCTCGCGGAGAGAAACAATGAGAGTAAGAGAGAAAAAAAATTGTAAGAATGCTCCGATCGTAAATCGAGCAAAATGCTCGGCCACAGGCCTCTCTCTCTCTCTCTATACACTGGGAGAGCTCTCGCAGCACCACCAGCGCAGCGTAAAAATGGGGCCGACAATAAAACGAGCGCTCGCTCGCCGCCGCCGCCGCCGCGGCGCAACGGCCCATGATGCCCAGACCGAAAAAAGAAGCTCGCGCGCGCGCGACGAGGCCACTGACTTTCGTGTCCGTCAGTCCATCGCGCGCAGGATCACAGCTCGCTCTAAGGGTATTATATACTTTCGATATCTCTCTCTTTCTTTCTTTCTCTCGTCCGGAGAAAATTCATCTCGGCAGCGGCGGCGGCGGCGGAGAAAAAGCCGTTCCGTTACGCGCGGTATGTACTACGTGCTGCAAGTGAACCGTAACGAGAGCTGAACGAACGAACGAACGGAGAGGAAGAAAGGCGTATTTGTCGATGATGGGATGAAGCGAGAATGACGAAAGGGAGCTCTCTCTCTCTCTCTCTCCGAGCGCGCGCACGGATTTACCTGGGATTTCGTTATTACGAGAGCTCCTGCTTTTTGCTTCCTCCCCCTCTCACCCCACCTCCCCTCCTTTTTTCTCTCTCTCTCTCTCGACGAGAGCCGAGAGATGTTTTTTCGAAGGAAGCCGCGATTTTCTATACTCCCGACACTCCGCGCGGCGGAAGGATATGCCCTTTTTTACTTCCGAAAGTGGGTAATGGACTTTTCGAGAGAGAGAGAGAGAGGAGGTGGAGGAGGGAATGCGCGCGCGCGCAAAGCGTAGAGATGGTTTGTTGAACTCCACGTGTATTATTATCAATTTTCCGCAGCGTCGCGCGCTGTGCAATAAAGTTTTTCACGCCCCGTATGAATATTATATAAGTATAGTTGTCAATAATTGAGAGACACACGATATATAGACACGATTGGATCAACCGCTACTGCTCCCGATTGAAAATTCTCGATTTCTCTCGCTGTGCACAGTACATCAGTGTTATACACTATTCAAGACAAATTGCTCTCTCGGAGATGTATATGCACACAATGCTATTACTAAATCTATATATACATATATACACGCGGCAGTCAGCGAGCGCTCGCGCGCGGGCATATTTTATTTATAAAGACTCTCGAAGCGCGAATCTCACAATATTACACACGAGCGCGTGTACGTACAGCTCGCGAAAAGCACTGGCGTCTGCAGAATTGCGAAATGCATATAAGTGTCGGTTTACTAAAACAAGAGTCAGCTCTCCGCGCGAGCCGCGGACGGCTTTACGATTGTCCTCGATAAGAGAGACGGGTCAGCTCATTTTTTTTTCTCTCCTGTTTTTTTTTTTTTTCGAAAAAAGTTTACGCTCGCGGCTCCTTCCACGAAGACACATAAGAATCCGTAATTCGCTTAGAAAGTGTTCGCGCGCTGTCTACGCTTACGTATACACAGCCGCTGCGGCCAGAACAATAGAAATTTATTATAAAGCTTTCACCTCGCGCGCGCGCGCCGAATCATTAAAATCGCGTTGTACATTATTTTTATAGAGGGAAATTCGAGATTCCGCGTACTCCACGCCCGTCTTTGCTCACTGCATGTACGTTTCCAATGTTCAACGATACATCCGTGTTTTATGCGCTAAATCAATACGCTATTCGTTTATTCATAAATCTTATAATCTCGCGACCGAGTATTATAATATAGTTTCTCGAATCGACAATTTAATTTCCAATCATTAGAAAAATTCCAGAAGAAAATCCAGTTTTACCTCGGTATAGTAGTATAGCCGTCCACGTCCTCTCCCCCGTATAATACAAACGGGTACGTCGGGCAGCACTACGGACACCTCGTGGGTGTCCGCGAAGTCGAGACGGATCCGGCAGGCGCGTGTCTGCGTGTCCCGATAACCTCCTCCCAATCTCCGCCTCTCGTTCCACGAGGAAGCCTCTTGGAACTCGCGGACGAAGGATATACATAGGCCGATGAATGAATGAATGAATAAATAAATAAATAAACGGACAACGCGCTCGTCCACGTCGTGCACACGCAGGCGAAGCAGAAGAGGAAGAAGCTCGCGTCCAGTTGGCTCGGACGCTCGCGACGTAGTGCAGAAGGCGAAGGAGGCAGTCGGAGCGCGTGGCGAGACCTCTCTCTCTCTCTCTCTCGCTCTCGCTCTCCCCCTGACTCCGTGTGCCCTGTCGCGCTTTCTTTCAACGAGCGCCAATGGCGCGTCAGCTTTTTCCGAAGATACGACGCGCTGTATAAGAAACGAGAGAGAGAGAGAGTCCCACCCGCGCCTCGACTCGCTTTTCTGATGGACTGCGTGGTATTGTGGCGTGTGGGCCTCGCGCGCGATGTCCTCGCCTTCTATTATATGCAGTGCGACGAAGGACCTGCCCCCCTCGGGCCGCGGGGCTTTTTGAATTTCCCGCGCGCAAGTAGTACGAACTAGTAGTACGGATAAAGCGTCGGGGGGGATAATTGAGTGTATTGCGCGGCGATGGCTGCGATGAGATTATATATTGGCGTGCGAATTTTTGGGTTTGGTCTGTGCTCGTGTACTCAGTGGATTGGGGATTGTATACGGCTGCGCGGGGTTTCTTTGGAAGTCGGGGGTGAGGTATTGGAAATTTATAATCTTGGAAAATTATAACGATGTGTGCGCTGTTCCAGAGAAAAATGCACTTTTCGGGAGTGCGGAAATCGAAATTTTATTTTTGAACCGATGAGACTTTTTTCTGTAAGCCAAGAAATAGTCAAAAGTGCAGAGGAACATGGGAAAAGTTACTAGTAACCATATTTTTGAGCCATTTTACGTTTTTGTTACAAAAAAGTTAATGCGTCGAAATACTGGAATAACGACAACTACGAATGTTTCCGAGGCACAAATAAAATTTCAAATTACAACAAAATAAAGTGCAACGAAAGGGCTTTAATTTAAGCAAAATATATGCCCGGATTCGATGCCCTGAACAAAAGTTCTGTCCGTTTGACAAAAAAAAAAGTAAATAAAAATCCGGATAGCCGATTTTCTTTTTTTTCCATACACCTCCCCACGTTAAATTCTAATGTTCCATGTTTCCCATGTTCCTCTGAATTTTTGACTATCTATCAGCTAACAGAAGAAAGTCTGACCGGACCGACACTTCTGGCGAAAAAAAAATTTTCGATTACTGGACCCCCCGAAAAGTGCATTTTTCTGTGAGAATTAATCATATATATTTTCTTGGTATTTTACACGCGTACAAAGCTGTATATACGGTTTTACCCATAAGAATATGAGTTTTTTTCACTAATATATAAAATCATACATAAAATATAAATATGTTCAAATGCACAGCCACACGCGCCGGAAGAAGTTTTCACCGCGACGAAATCACGTTTTCACACGATTTTTATTTTAATTGTAATTTCCTGTGCTCATACCCACAGGAATCGAATGTCTTCAAGAACACTCAGTAAAAATAAGAGCTCATTCGGTCCATCGGTTTCGCTCGAAACTTACGGTGCATGAGAAAAGTGTTCGAACACACTTTCTACCATAACTTGGGTTAGAAAAGGTTTTAAGAGGTCTTTGACCCAGCAAATTAAAGATAATTCTATACACTACTACTAGAAAAATAGTAGGTTTGTATATAATATACAAAAATATTATATACTCACTTAAATATTAATTTTCCAAATTATATTAATTGTCCCCTTAATCAATAATCTCCAAGATTTCAAATGTTACGCAGGTCCCACACAGTATACACCTAGTAAATTTTCACAACTCTCGCCAGTCGTAATCTTGTGTATATATACACATGCAATATGTATACAGAGTATTTTTCAGTATATATGTTGTATGCCAAAGAAAGAATTCGCAAGACAACCGTCGCGCGCTCGAGCGCACGTTGCGGAGAGCCACGTGCGCGTCGGCCAATGAACCAGGATAATTTACATGTGAGGGGAAATATTTCGGTGGTATATACATACATATTATGCATACATATATATACTGTATATATACGCGGAACGAGCCCCGCGCGCGCGCGGTTAAACCACACCTCCGCGCCGCCGCGTCGTCAGGAAAAATGTCAGTCAGTGGAGAGACGGGGCCAATTGATCGGCTATGCAATCGATACGGCCGATGAAGGCGAGAGAGACAGGGAGATGGAGAGGAGATGTTGTAAGGCCAATTCTGGCCAATGGCCGACGTCCGCGGGACAGACTAGATGTGCTTGTGTGTATGCACGTTAACGCGATGGGGTCGACTTGCTCGATTGCAACGAAAGGCGTTTCCTTTCGTCTGGAGAGTGAGAGAGACGAGAGAAGCGTCTTCATACTTGGACGATAGTTTGGCTTGAGGATTTGCGCGAATTATAGCCTTGGGGGGCTTTTCCGGCGATTTCGTTGGGTCGATTTTAATTTGACGCATGTGCATAGGGCTGCTTGATTAGCAAGGGATTGAGGGAGTTATGCGAAATGTTCGCGGTATCTTTGAAATTCTCTTCGAATTTACACATCCTTTCAGAGGAGAGAGGCATCGATTTTTGCAGTGCAGAGAGCAGCGACCAGTAGTTGTTTAGAGACAAATTTTCAGTGTAAGAATGTCGGTAGAGTTATACGAATTTGCATTTTTCCAAATTGCAATTGGGGGTTAAAAATGTTGAAGTTATGTAGTAGAATAAAAGAATAGATAGCGCATTTGATTTTTGTTTTAACACAGAAGTTAGGGGTGCACTAAAATTAGATTAAGATAGGAATCAATGAAGACTAATTTTAAGCTAAAATTATCAATAATTAATTTATTATCTACAATATTAATAAAATTCAATAGTACTTGCATTTCATTTGTTAAAATCGTATTTGTCGTTCAAGAATAGTTTCATTAATGGAACATTACAGCATAATATAAATTATTTAATATAACCAATTGTTTAATGTTTTAACACAACATTTAGTACAGTATTAACGAAATTTTGATTCGTTGAATCTAAAAACCAATAAAAAAAACAAACAATAAATGAAAATCCAATTTATAGACATTATACTATTAGTACCGCCCTTTCCATGATGTACATACCATGTAAAAATTATCTATATGGTCTCGTAATTATCAATTGCTTTACAAAGTTTCAAGTTTCTACTCTAAAATAAGATGGCAAAAAATTGAATAATGATTCAAGCGGAATCAGAATTTTTTCTAATGTAATATCAACTTTCTTTAATTGCATAAAAAATTAAAGCGGATTTGAAACTATACGTTCAAATTGATTTTATCTCAAATATTCATAACATTAAAAAACAATTGCATACTCAGTCTACAAAATATTACCTTTGTATTCAATATTATATAACTGAGTTTTAAAGTGAAAATTGTTTTATTAATCTCTCTAAAAAATGAGCGACTCTACTGTATTTTTTTTATACGCGCTCTATAAAACTTTTCCTCATGACATTAAATAATAATTTTAATTGAAATCAGTATTGTCATATTTACGACATGATCAAGTGAGAAAAATTTGATTTTTACATAAGACTTGTCATTATTGACCAATTTTTAACTTTTTTTTATAATTTCGAGATAGATAACCCTGTATTTTAATTTATCATCATATATCTGTCTCTTCCTTCCAATAATTTCCACCAAAATCTTGGCATTGAGCATTTGGCAAATCCACAACTAAACCAATCAAATCACTACTTTTCTCCTTTAAAAACTGAAACAGTCACATCTCGACTCATAAAATTACCCCATCTGCAAAAAAATACTTCCTCTCCATTCCCATTTTCTCTGCGAAGCTCCTCAAACTCTCCATCCCAAAACATCTTCTCTCAAAAACCTCCCCACACACCCCCGTCGAATTACGTATATATATACCCGTTTCCAGCCATCTTCCTCCTACCTATACACACTATCTTTTGCAAAAATTTCATCTCTCTCTCTCCCACGCACTTCCGCGTAAATATACGTATATGAGTAATTTGCAGAAAAATGGCATGTGACATCTCGCCACCTCCTACACTGCTGTATTTAAACTTTATCAAATTCGCAATCACACCAACATCTTCTATTAAATTTGCTTTAAAAGTAAGGTTACGTATTTAAGTCACTTTATTAAGTGTGCATTAATGGTTGCAGTAAATGTAGCCAAAATGTCACTGCCGTAACACGTCGTCAAGCAGAACCTTGCTAATCAAAATACAACAGGCCTTTAGATATGCAACTAGGTTTTCGCAAAATACAGGAATTTGTTAAAAGAGGATATAATTTACAATTATCTTTAGAAATATCTTGTATATTTATGATTTATTGCCTTGTCTGAGCCCCATTATATTAAAAATTTAATTTTCATTGAATTTCCCACCTATTTTCGGCTAGTATGCCAATTTGATCGCTATAGACATTACTGGAGTCAATGATTTTTAAAGCTTTGTAGCCCGAATTCGAATTTTTCCATGCAGTTTGAATTTTGCACTATATTAAAACTGTTTTTTTTTTTGCATGGATGTCATGTGGTAAAAAAAAACGTCAATCCTGAAGCCCTTGTTATTGCAATGGTAAGTACACGTATTCGTTGCGTAAATATAGTCAAAATGTTGTAAATATAAAAGTAAATAAGTACCTAATAGGATATTTGGTTATCTTGTAATGGCTCTTCATACCATAACTATTAGTGTGAAAATGTCACATACAACTAAAGCCTGTCACTTCCGTAACCAATCCAGAAACTCCCCTATGGAAAAAATGTTAATAATAGTTGTAGCTGTTTCCGAATAAACTATGTTTTGTTATGTCTTAAGTGATAAAAAAACCACTATCAGTCGTCCCCTAAAACGAAACCTTCGTTTTTTTTCGATTCAGACGGCGAAACATGCCATTTTTCTGCAAATCACCCGTATATACGATGTTTCTCTCGCCAAGAGTAGGATGCACGTAAAAACTCTCGGTACACACCCCCAACCCCCGCAACGAGCGATTCTCCATCTCCGTCGCACGCAGGCGCGCAAATACGAACGAGGGAAACGCGCGCGTCGCATTGTCCGGCCCCAAGAGGCGCCCCTTGGCTACTCTTACAGAGCGAGCGAGAGAGAGACGTATATATAGACGATATAATAGGCAAAGGCCGGCTCTCGCGTCTGTCAATGGGAGTCGACGCGTTTTTTCCCAAAATGGCGTCCGCTCAAATTCGGCTAATTTTCGCGTCGTGCGTACGGCTTTTATTTGTCGATACTCACGGCGGACCGTGTGCCACGGGGCGAAATGGCACTGATCGTTTCTCTCGCTTTTTTTTCAGGATTTGTTATGTGCTTATGCGACGGATCTCGAGTGGCGATACAGCTTGGATTATAGCTTTCGGCCGCTGCTATATACTATTGTGGAGAGAGAAGTGGCGGAACTAACCTTAAAAAATGATTTTTTTTTCTCTGGATTTTCGGGTTTTCGCGCTTTGTTCGCGAGATTGAGTTATTGGCGTGAGTGATTGACATTTAAGTATAGGTTTATATAGTTGCGGGATTGAGGGAGATGTTTGCGGGAAGATTTAATAATCTTGTTTTCATCAATCCTATTCTGCCTTTACTTTCCACTATACATTTATAAATTATAGAAAACTCGAGGTAAAATAACGTATTAAAAGAATCTATAATTTCAATTATTGTTAATATCTTTAATTATTCACAATTATTCACAATTATTGTCCATAAATAAAATTTAATTCTCATCTTCAGTCAGATTATGATTTATCTTTACGCGACTCCTTTAGTTTTAAATTGAGACCAATACGTAAAGCATTTATAAAATAACATACATGCGTATATTTGTAACTGTATATATTACTTGATTTTGTACACAAAATCATATTTTTTTAATAGAAAGTTATTTAAACTGTAAATTTAATTAGCAAATTCTACTCTCAAATTTTTAACTATTCTTCACCAAAGAAAATGTTTTATTACGATCTCGGATTGACTTAAGCTTTGTAATAATATATTTAATGGAAATTTGCAGATTGCATTATCTAAAATCGCGTTGAAACTGTAGAAAATGCCCGTGAGAAATGCTCAGGCTGCTAAAACGTGACTAATGGAATTTCATCGAATCCAATCTTTTTATAAATGTTAGTCTTCCATAACGATTAAATTTTCATTCACTTTCATCGATCCAACATTGCACAGAAAAAAATTGTTTAATTCTCAATTGCAGTTGATGGTTTTTTTAACCAGAAAGAAAAAAATTTTTTTAAATATAAACATACGCGCAAATAATTAATTTTGTTGCACCGCGGCTCGCCCCACCATGCGGCTACTTCCCCGAGTAAGATTTCAAAAATCCCCCAAACTCAAAAAACCTACCCGCGCACCCCAAAAGTAAAAAAAGAAAAAAACGAACTCGCCATAAGCACAATGAGAAGACGAACACCAGGTTAATTCTCCCCATTGTCCGGGCTCGCGCTTCCTCCAGAGATCCGATCTCGCCCAGTCTCCTCCGCGCGCAACATCGAAATTTCACGATCCGTCCGTAATCTATCCTGCAGCGCGTACGTATACAGCCTTCGATTCCCCATCATAGCCGCTCATCGTCGCGCGCGTTAAACATCTGTTGTGTAATGAGCAGCGCAGCGTCGTCTATATATATATATAGAGCCAGCGATTTTCCCCGTTCGCTCCATTTTTTTCTCTCTCCGTATATAGCCGCTCGTCCCTCACCCGTCTATACTATACCTATATATATACAGGCGTAACACACGCGCGCGTATACCTATATACACTATAAAGCGCGCGCGCGCGCGGGGCCCCGTTCTGTCAACTCACGTTCACGCAATTTTACACAGAAGGGGCAGCTCTCGCGAGTCTGCCGCCGCCGCCGCTGCAGCTCGTCTTTCCCCTTAAAATCCTGCACCTTTCTCTCTCTCTCTCTCTCTCTCTCGTTCTACACTCCCGGTATATAGGTCTAGACTGGCTTTCCCTTTTTTAGGCCGGCGCGCGCTGTATATATAGCATCGCTTTTTTTTTCTCATTGTCTCGCGCGCTCGACGTCGGCCGGTGTGTGTATTGTGCGTATTGGCTGTAACGATCATCTCACCTTTCCGCTCTTTCGCTTTTTCACCGGAAATTGCTAATATACAGCGCTTTTTCACTCGAATGCGGTTTCGGTTTTCTCGGCCGGCGGCGGCGTTTTCGGCCCTTTTGGATCGCACGTATAGGAGAGGCAATTACGGGAATCGATCCTATATAGACGTGTGTATAAGGGTTTTAATTGGCTTTTATATACACGATGCATTAGGTATTAACTGACTTTTCTCACAAATTATGCGAGGACGATAATATTAAAAATTTTCGGTCTTCCCCTCGACTCGAAGGCAGCGGCGATGAATATTCGCGATTGATTCGATCGACTTCGAGATTACGCTTAATATTGCATCGGTTTCCAATTTGGATTAAACTGGTTGTTTGCACTGCAAGCTTTGTTTATTCATAGATAATAACTTTTTCAATTTTCTTTCCCGATATATTCTACACGGCGGAGACCTTTATAATATCGTTTGAACTCGCGGCTCCATATCACCGTAATTCATTGCGCATGTAATTGATCGTACAATAATAATGCAAAATTTTATTTAACGATACTTAAATATTCGCAATCTCTCGCTGCGCGCTGCCTTCTGAATAAGCCAGAAGCGCCGCGGCGCGACGGGAAAAGACATCCGATAGAAATTGCATTTAAAACAATTATGTAGAATAAGCGATTCGGAATATTCCATAAAAATTCAACAATTCCCATATAGCGATCAATTGATTAGCTCCGATTTTACATCCTCTATACACTCGGTTCACCATTTTCTTAAAAAATAAGACACTCGTTCACTTGTTACATGCGCAAACACTGCGGAACTTACCACAAACGAAACTGCCCGCGAATTAACCGACTCGCGTGTATTATACGTATATAGATACACGTCTCGAATTCACGCTCGCCCGCTCGAGCGTATGTATATACATGTATACATGCGTTATATACGTGCATGTCTTGCCCGTCAAAATCCCGACAAGCAACTAAAACCGGCCTGTGTCTTGCGCACTTTTTCCAGTCGGCCTCTATCGCTCTTCCCTTTCTCTTTCTCTCCTTCTCTCTCTCTCTCTCTCTCTCTTGCTCTCTCGCCCTGCCGCACGCTCTTTTATATTATTATTTAAAGCAACCCTTCGAGCTCCATCTCTCTCTCTCTCTCTCTCTCTTTTAGCAGCTCGGCGTTTCACCCCCTCCCTTAAAAAAGCGGGGCACACGCGCGCACATACGCACAAAAGGGGTGGGGTCGGCCGCATCGGGATTCCTTTTTGAAAGATTCGCCGGCGCGTAAGTCTCTCTCTCTCTCTCTGCTGGAGGGAAGGCTTTTTTTTGCGCCACCGCCGACGGGGGTCAAAGGAGAGCGCGCGTTCTCGCGGGGAAGGGTGAATGTGCGACGCGCGCGCGTGTGCCGTCGCCGTGGGCACCTGGAATTGCCGCCGCAGCTTCCGAAAGCCGAAAGGGGGCACCCCCCTAAAAAAAAGGGGGCCACGGCGTTTTTTTTCGTCAGGGGGTTATAGCTGCTGCTGCTGCTGCTGCAGCGTCGATTGAGTGACTGTTGCGAGAGAGAGAGAGAGAAGGAGATTAAGACAATGAGGCGAGAGAGGGAGGGGAGGGGGGATGGAGTTGTATGGGAAGAGTACGTGTAAGCCTACGTGGGCAGAGGGGGTGCCAGCAGTTAAAAATCTGTTTACGGTCTCGAGTGCGTGTATTGTGCATGCGCGAGCGGAAAGAGATAGGAAAAAAACAATAGTGGCTTATACTGTTGGATGGGTATATACGCCGAGGGGTATGATATGGTGTAGAGAATTTTTTTTTTTGTGCCCCGACGGCTGGAATTTCAGGAGTGTGAACGAGAAGATATCCGAGACGTGCAAATAAAATTATCGAGGTTTTTTATAGTTTTCTAGTTAGTATTTTTAAGTCGTTCCTGCGAACGTAGTTGTGTCTTTCTTATGTGGGTTGATTATAACTGCACTTAGTTGAATTTGAGAGAGTTGAAATTTACAATACGCTAAATAAAACAAATACTACAGTTGTACATTGGGGGGAGTGTAAAAAGGGGGGTTGACAACTATTCAAAGATGAGGGTTGAAAACGAGAGATACAGCAGGAAACATGAAGCTTTTTCACTTCTCCCCTTTCCCCGGCTGTCTGGCAACTCTTTGCCATATCTCGATTCATCTTGATTTTCTTTGGATACATATAATTATCAAAACATCGAAATAAAAAGAGTTCAAAAACTTTGTTATGTTACATGCTCAAATACTATATCGTTATATCTGTTGTTGATTTTCGTATGCGTATATTTAAAAATATTACTTGTATAATTTACGATGAAATTGTATCTAAACACAGTAACTCCTCTTAGGACACACTATTTGCAGATCCGTCAGAAAAAATGTTGCGAATTTTATTTATAATTATATATAATTGATTATAACTATTTGTAAACGTTAATGAATTAAAAGAAAAAATGTTTAATTTGAAAGAATTGATCTCACGTGTGTCAGAAGTTTTTTTTTTTATAAAAGGAATACGGATTTAAATTTTAAACCACTCCTTTCTATTAGGAAATCTTTTTTATAATGACGTTTTTACGTATTGTAAAACTGTACTGGAATTTCACATTAAAACCATAACAATGCATGTGAAAGAGCACAAAAATATCTATCTTTACGCGGTAAGCTTCTGAGCTACTCAGGAAGTGCCAATTACTGATCGTTAGTGATTTTTTTGTTATTTAGCAATTGAAAGTCGATAGTCCGGTGGATTTTAAAAATAAGAACACCAATAGAATATCTAACTTTGTCGTCTTCATTAATTTTTCAATTTTCGACGGTCAACTGGATTTGTATCAGTTAAGGGATCAAAAGTTAAAATGTGATTGAAAAATGAAAAGAATTACAATGGCTCGATCTATTATTATTTTAATCAATGAAATCTAATTTCGCTACGACTGGCACTACCTTTAAAAATATGTTTATTGGAAATATTACACAAATGAATTTCTTAACTTGATTCATCGAACTGATGTTTATAAAATTGTTATGCAGAAAATAGCTAAAATAAAAAGTATCCATTATTCAGGGGAGTTGTCGTAAATAAATAATCACCTATTAGAAGAAAATTAGTATAACAATTCTAGGAATCATGATTGTTTTGATTTTAGTTTTGATAAACTGGAAGTTGATGCCACTGCTATCTAGCGACCAACGTCAGAACCTGATGAGTCTCCTCTTGGAAGACCAGATGGTAAATGGCTTTAAACTGAATAGCAGCAGAGCATTTGAGCGGCATCTGCAGGAGATACTGAAGGTAGTTCCATAAATCGTGGCTTATCAAGTGTAGATGTGCCTAGATTGAAAGGTACATCTTCATACGATATTGTTGTGATTTTAAGATATTTCTACAAGTGCGACGTTTAGTAATTTCAACAAAATTGGGTCGGTGCAGCTGAGAATTATTACTAAAATTCAAATTGTTAAAAATTTTTGAAGGAATTCACTTAATAGACAAAGACTACTATTTATTCTAAATCGTTTGCAATAATAATTGGCTGATAGATTAAATTGCTGTTTTATCAAACATATATTTTGCATCAGAAAGTTATTCTATTAGATTTATTTTCGTTCATTTATGGAACTTATATTGCAGTTTCCATCAAACAAACTCAATCTATGTATTGAATGACTTCTGAGTCAAAGAGTTTTATTAAGTTTAGCAATTTTAACAATATACTGAATTAAAAAATTGCAAACATTTTACGTGAGATTAAGTCTAGTATATATGGACCATCAAAGAAATCAAATCGAGAAAACAATCGATAAAAATCCTTATCTACTCTTATTACACTGCAAAATCCCCTAGTAGCAATGCACAACGAAAATCCAGTCCAAATAAATTTTAAAAAAACCCATGCATTATTGACTTTTCCTCCTGTCAAAATTAGACACGCTGTTATTGTTTGGGACAACAACACACACACATTCGCATATATATTCGCGCGCGCGCAGTTTCTCCAGCAGCAAATCCACTTTTCTAAACAAGCGTTAAATTGAGTGTGCGTGCTCAGTGAAAATTTTCGCAGCATCATTAGCCGCGAGCCGTGGTGTTGAGAAAAAAAAAATATCCGCGGCAGCTCTCCGACAATAGAAAGTGCGGCGCGCGTAGAGCCACGTGCGTTATTTATGCTCTCGGGTACAGGCGAGTTTTTCACGTGATTCTCTCGCCGCGCCGAGAGAGGCTCTATATACTATAACGAACGAAAAGAAAAGCCTCGCGCGGAGAAAAAAGTGAAAATGAGCTCTTCGTGTTCAGCGGAATGTGGGCCTTTTTTTCTAATGGAGGTGCTTAGCGCGGTAATTGGTTTTCCAGATTATGTTTTTGCATTGTTTTGAGAATAAACTATGGGGTTATTCGTTGAGAGAGACGGATGCTTTATATAGATTTGTTAAAGACGAACCGCGTCACAGAAGCATTTAACTTACACGTCATTTCAGGGGAAAATTGAAAAAGTTTCAAACACTTTTTAAAGGAAGTTTTACAGTCACTTATTGTACCGAGATTGTGCATTACGAAATCTATGAGAAAATTCACTTGTCTTGGATCCAGTAGAATCATGAAATTTTTTTTGAGACGTTGATTCCGGGTTGATTCCATTTGGTTCTGCGTGTATAGGTTTAGAGATGATGAAAACCGCAAACCAACATTGAAATAACTACTGGAGTTTATTGTTTTCAGATATTACAATTTTTTTTATCGAAATTTCACATGAAAATGAAAAGAATAAAAAACATAGCTTAACTTGGATAGTAAAAATAAAGTGTAAAAATAAAGTTTCCGTTTAAAAATAAAATTTATTGTCCGATTAGATTTGCTTTGATTATGGATTAGCTGCTGCAAAGAAGCTGCACGATTGCAAAAAAAAAAAAAAAAATAATGAAAATTTCAAATTATATTCAAATTATTATTTAAATATTCATAAGTTATCACCTGCTCATTGGTATTTTATGATTAATGGATTCTCTGTACGTCATTGAAACTTGCGAGGAAACGAGTCTACAACTTCTGGGTTATGAATCTGGCTTACACAGTACACGCAACAACTTTTTGGATAGTAAAAATAAATTACGGTCATAAAATTTAAATTGAAAAACAAAATTTCCAGCATCATTTATTACAACCCCTGACAAAAAGTTGTCTACATTGGAAAATAAGAAACAACTCACCGAGTTTTATTCATTTATTTATTTTCTTTTAATAACCGACGTTGAACTGTAGCAAAATAGAATATATGCTCAAAACTCATATTAGACCAAACAAGGAGAATACAACTTTTTCTCTACAGCGTATTTTTACTCCTTAAAAAAAAAAAATTATAATCGTCCGGTTCTTATATAACGCCAAAAATTCACAGAGAGCGACAAAACAACGACAACAAAAATCAAAAAGAAATCAACTCGGCATCAAAAGCTCGAGCTCGACTTTTCGCCCGGTCGGACACGCGCTGCGGGGCTCCGTACTTGAAAAGCATATCGCGATGAACGAGACAGTATATATATATATATAGTACTCATCTCTCGATGCGCTGCAGCAGATGAAAGAAAAGTGCGCCGCGCTGCATCGTGTGTATGTATGTGACTGCCTCCGCGTTTAATGTGTGCGACGAGTATTAAAGCAGACGCAGAAATTAAGAGGAGGGATGTATAGTCACGCGTGTGACGATGCGCGCGGCTTATAGTGCATATAAACGCAAACGATGACGTCCGCGTACTAGTATGCATCTGGAGATGAGAATACGTCGCGCTTAGGTTCGATGGGTTTTTGTTTTTGTGAATTTTACCGGTGAGTTGTGTGGGCAATTTTAAAGAATTCTATACACGCACTGTAGCTATATCGCTGTTTTATATGAATAATTGATGGCTGCGAACGCGGCGATGAAGTTATTCAGGTTTTCCAGTTGCAACGAATACTGGAAACGAGTCGATAGAGAAAATAGAGTTGTATGTCCTTTTAAGGGGGGCACGGCTTTGAGACATTAGAAAAAAAATGTGTATCATTATGCTGCAGAGGTAAACTGTTTTTTATCTGTGTCTGGCTAAGTCCAAGTTTTAGGAAAATCCGCGTTTTGGTGGGACTGCACATAAAAATAAGTGGAATGTTATATTACGACGTGTTTCTCTTTGTTTTTTTTTCATGAAACATTTTCTAAACGTTCGAATTGAAGACAAGACTGCATAGGTGTTTGATTTTTTTTTATTTTATAGTCATAAAAGGAAAATTTGAACAGTTGTGGTGAAGAATAATGCATCTAAAAATGTGGGTATAATTATTAGTTTAAATGTTTATATGCAGTTTTGAATGGGCTCTTGAGTGACGATATCAAAAGTAAGTCTGCAATATACCTGTAAAAGTAAAAATTATGAATTTTAGTCTTCGAATACTAATCGTATATAGTATATTTATACCAAAGTATATCACAAGCAAGAAAGCTGTTTCACATTATTTACACTGCATCCTTGAAATTTGTTTCTTTGCATTATTTAATATATTATTTATCCGAATGAAAACAGACATAAAAAATAAAATGTAATATTTTCTCCCATTAATTCTTCATCAGCATATTAAAGTATCCATTAAGAGCTTCATTATTTAGATCAAAAGAAGCTCTGCACAGACGAATAACCATAAAAACGCACGAGTTAGCGTTTGCCTCGTACAAAGAAATCGTTTTTCCATACACACTGAACTGTCTAGAGCAACGAATAAAATATATAATAAACACTCTCGGCATATCGAACGCTGTTTTCCCATCGCTCTCGGAAAAGCGGAGCAGTAGGCCTTTTTTGCCTTATTATTCCATTTTCCCTCTCTCTCTCTCTCCTCCGACGCTATACACGTATATGAGTCATTCCACGGGATACTGGAAACTTCTGGGGGCCCCGACTACCGAAAAATTTTGGGTAGGGCACACTTACCAGACCTATTTTTTCTGATTTCTGGGACCCCTCCGAATAAGAAACCGTGCGAGCTGCATCATTATCGGTTGCCACCCGGGTTTCCGATCGAAAAAACGCAAAAATGTTCATACATTTTCTTTTGCATTTTTACTGTTGAGCGCATTATTTGTGTACTGTGAGCCCTATGGGACTTGCCGCTATACTTTATATATACAGAACGAAAGTGCAGCTCAAGAGCTTTAAATCGAGCCTAAAATTTTTAAAATCGGATGTTCCGGTCACGAGTTACGCACGCTTCAATACTGCTAACTCTTTATAGGGCTCTCGCAAAACTAATCGATTTTCACTTTTTTTTTTCAAATCCTCGAAACTTTTGATCCAGTGACTCGATTTTGAAGTTTAATAGCTTAAATTAAAGCTCTTTTCCTCAACTTTACGATTTTTAGATCCAAAATTGATTTTTCTTATCTGTTGAGCTATATATATGCGTTCAGAATACTAATCCGCTTTAGAAGCATATATATAGATCAACAGATAAAAAAATTTTAATTTAGACCTAAAAACCAAAAAGTAGAGAAAAAGAGCTTTAATTTGAGCTATCAAACGTCAAAATCGAAGCATTGGATCGACAGTTACAGGGATTTGAAGAAAGAGAAAAATGTCTGGTTTTTGGAAAAATCGAGCTATTTCGTGAAAGTCAAACCAAACAACTTTTTTCAAATGGTCATAGATTTTGATCGAGTGATTCGATTTTGACGTTTAATAGCTTAAATTAAAGCTGTTTTCCTCAGCTTTTTTGTTGATACAAATATTTTTTTGTAATGAGCTATATATATGCTTCTAAATCCGATTGGTTCTTTGAAAGCATATATATAGCTCACTATATATCAAATTTGAATTTTGACTTAAAATTCAAAAAGTTGAGGAAAATAGCTTTAATTTAAGCTATTAAACGTCAAAATCGAATTACTCGATCAAAATTTATGACCATTTGAAAAAAGTGGTTTGATTTGACTTTCACAAAACAGCTCGATTTTTCCAAAAACCAGACATTTTTCCCTTTCTTCAAATCCCTGTAACTGTCGATCCAATGCTTCGATTTTGACGTTTGATAGCTCAAATTAAAGCTCTTTTTCTCTACTTTTTGGTTTTTAGGTCTAAATTAAAATTTTTTTATCTGTTGATCTATATATATGCTTCTAAAGCGGATTAGTATTCTGAACGCATATATATAGCTCAACAGATAAGAAAAATCAATTTTGGATCTAAAAATCGTAAAGTTGAGGAAAAGAGCTTTAATTTAAGCTATTAAACTTCAAAATCGAGTCACTGGATCAAAAGTTTCGAGGATTTGAAAAAAAAAAGTGAAAATCGATTAGTTTTGCGAGAGCCCTATAAAGAGTTAGCAGTATTGAAGCGTGCGTAACTCGTGACCGGAACATCCGATTTTAAAAATTTTAGGCTCGATTTAAAGCTCTTGAGCTGCACTTTCGTTCTGTATATATAAAGTATAGCGGCAAGTCCCATAGGGCTCACAGTACACAAATAATGCGCTCAACAGTAAAAATGCAAAAGAAAATGTATGAACATTTTTGCGTTTTTTCGATCGGAAACCCGGGTGGCAACCGATAATGATGCAGCTCGCACGGTTTCTTATTCGGAGGGGTCCCAGAAATCAGAAAAAATAGGTCTGGTAAGTGTGCCCTACCCAAAATTTTTCGGTAGTCGGGGCCCCCAGAAGTTTCCAGTATCCCGTGGAATGACTCATATAATCGTATACACAAACGGATTCACCTGCGCTACGATTATATTCATAATTCAGGTGCTACTTATAACGTTGCGCGAATAAACTCGCGGTGCTTCTGCATTTATGTAAGTATATGACCAATTCTACGAAAAAAATGCACTTTTCGGCGATCCAGAAATCAAAAAATTTTTTTTAAACCTAGAGGTTTCTAACCGATCAGACTTTCTTCTGTAAGCCGATAGATAGTCAAAACTGCAGAGGATTACGAAAAAAGTTATACTAGTAACCATATTTCTGAGCCATTTTGTGTGATTAATACGTCAAAGTACTGGAATAATAACAACTACGAATATTCGCGAGGCACAAATAAAATTTCAAATTGGACTACAATAAATTACAATAAAATTGTTTTAGTTTAAACAAATATTTTCTTTTTTACTCCGGAAACCTCCCCATGTTAAATTTTCGTGTTCCATGTTTCTCACGTTCCTCTGCATTTTTGACTATCTTTCGGCTTGCATACAGAAGAAATTCTGATCGATCCGAAACCTCTAGTATAGCTTAAAAAAAAATTTTCGATTTCTGGACTCCCGAAAAGTGCATTGTTTTTAGGAGAATTGGTCATATACATACAGCTCTCCCATTTTATGAAATGGATATTGCATTCGCTCGCGTTTTTACGTCGTACTTTCAACGTATATACACACGCATACATGTATATAGATATATATAGAAGTCGAGTCGGCCGGAGAAGCGTAGATTGAATTAATTTCATCGGCGGAGCTGCCGATTGTATATACATTTACTTTTAACGCGACGATGCACACACGCGCCGCCGTTTAATGTCTTAACTTGGCAGCAGTTGCAGCAGCTGCTGCTGCAGGAGGAGCTATACACTTATATATTGTAGAGTCGGTTAATTGCGCACTAGAGCGCGTTAATGGAAATCCAAGTACTCGTTGCGATTTTTTGCGAATATACGATTACAATAAGGTGGGCGAGTGTGTAAGTATAATGAGTTTTATGGTCGACTGAGGAGGGGAGATTCGATCTGGGCTGGAAGCTTTCTGCCTTTTGTTTGATCGACGGGGCCTGGCAGTTTAAATGGTAATTTTTCATAAATTTTTGAATCACGTGACTGTATACGTTTATATTTCGCGGGCTTAATAATTTAGCTTATTCTCATACTTCTATAACTTTGGCTTTTATTTAAACAGAAATTGTTTTCTTTAGTATAGTGCGTTTGTTTCCATCATTTCCGGTTTTTATACTGGCATCTTTGAAGCATATGTAATTTTGTATGATGATCAAGTGAATGTACTATAACTTTTTTGCAGCCAAGGAACATTTTTTCATTGAAATTAAAAAAAAAGGGTATTTGACACTATTACTCGAACGTATTGTACAACGAAAAATGAATCTATCGTTTGATCTACTCGGGTTAATTAAATAAAAAAAATAATTTTATTTGTATATGATAGGCAGGCCTCTAAAACATTTTGTTTTAATAAATAAATAAATTAATACGTCCAGCGAAACTCGAGTATATAATCCACGGTCAAATTTTACGGGGACAGAGTGTCTTCTCCGACTAAACAAGCGAAAATAAAGTGTCCCACTAAAACTTCTCTAATTTCATACAACAGTGTATGAAACGAGTCCATTGGGCTTCCGAGAAAGCTCGTAAACACCCCCTCGCGCGTTCATGAAACGCACAGTAGTTTTCGTGTCTTATAATAAGTGAGAAACGCGATAGTTAATCCAACGGTTCCGTCGATAATCAGTATAGTGCCCAGAGAGAATGATCCTGACGAACAATGGACAATTTCAATTAATAGCGCAATTTCATCGAGCCAAGACGTGCTCTCTCGATTAATTGCCCGCTACATTTGCACAGAATGTCTTTTTATTCGGGATAAGCCGTGCGTTTGTCGCACGAGTTCTTTTATGCCATTCCAGTTTCGCTGAGATGTTCCAGAAAGTTTAACGACGACGATGACGTTCGTTGTGAACGAAAATTAATCGCAATCTCCTGAGAACAGAGAGAAAATCGGTATCGAAGCTTCTTATACGTATACGTGCGGGTAGGGACATTGCATTTTTAGTTTTTCGGAGAGAAATAGTTGAGAGTGAAAAAAACTTTGGCCAGCAGAGATTGCAGCTGCGCTTTTCAATTATTCAGATTAGCCTACTTGGCAAGTAACATTTCGACCGTAGTTTTTTTTTACAAAAATAATATTCTGTTTGGTACGTCTTAAAAGCACTTACATGAACATATCAATAATTCGCTACGAACGAAATGGTGCATTTTTTTATTTCGTTAAAATTAAAGAATTACACAACAGCGGATCTGTACGTACATGCTACTTATATTGAAGGATAATAACATCTTTATAAACAATTATCATTTTCAAGAGAACTTATGAATAGGAAATTTTTCTACTCAGATAAATAATTTACAAATTTTGATACATTTATTAAATGGCAAATATCACAATTTATTGGAATTTTCGTTGCTTTTCATTAGATTTTAATGAATCACAGTTTATTTTATACCTTATTGGCGAAACTCATAAACTAATGGTTCATTAAAAAAAAAACCACAAAATAACAAAAAACAATTGGATTTTATACTTCAATTTCATAAATATAATCATCTTCAAAATAATCGCAACGGTTTGACCCAAAGTGTTCCGCGAGGCGAAAATTCGGTTTCATTGAATTGGGGGTGAAAAGCATTGAAGGTTTGCGTTTCCATCGCTTTGAATAAAACTACGCTCTCACACTGCCTTATGCTTATCCTTTTCGAAATACACTTACTGTAGGGTTACAGACTACCACAGCACAATAAGCATAAATCAAAGCAGTAATAATGATTAATTTTGAAAATTCACCCTCCACTAACTCTCCCCAATATTATCGCAATCACCCATACATTCGATCCCGTAATCTAACTAAGTGTAAATCTTCTCTGGATCCCCCCCGCGCGCGGAGCTCCAAAAATCCTCGAGCCCCCACATGTGCACACCATCTATATAGATATGTGTACACACCATCGTGTATACCCTCTATATCGAGCATCAGCGCAGAGCAGTAGCGCATATAGCATCGACTCGCGCACCGGCGTCGATCCCCTACTCCTCCTCTCCTCTCCTCTCCTCGTCTCTCGCGGCACCGCAGCGCAGAGCTCTCGCGCCGCGGAAAAATAGCGCGCGCAGCACTGCGCGTCAGTCGATCGCCACTGCCCGCAGCAGACGCTCCGCAGTAGAGCCTCTGTTTACGCCGACTCGCGCAGCTCGTGTCTCTCGTCCCGCTAATTTCGCACTACTCTCACGCGACTACTCGTAAACACTGCCCAATATAAACAAAGGCGCAATCGGAGCGGTACACCCTCGAGTGAGCGAAAACCGTGTGTTTAGACGAATACACATATCACAGAGGCGGTGCGCGCGCGCATATAGCACACACTTAGGCGAAAAGGGAATAGGTCCGCTCGATCGCTCGCGCGGCCGACACCTTTGCCTACATACGTGCACGCGTATACCTATACATCGCGATAATCCCCCGCGCAGCAGCCCATCGCATACTTTCGTATATAAGCTGCCCCGTATAGCGGCTCAGTGAACCCCAGTGTGTACGCGGTGTAATACAATAGTGTACACGTCCCGTACGCCGGTCTATACGTCTGCGCGAGAGGAAGAGCAAGAGAGAGAAGAGCTGCGAGATGAGCACGCCGGTGAAGAAGGTCCCGATACACCTGCAGGTTCGTACCTATGTATATACAGCGGAGGACGAGCGGAATAGGAGGAGTGTACGAGGAGAGCGGCTGTAAGTGCTGCCGGTCTCTCTCTCTCTCCATATATATACGTGTGCGATACTTATGTGTGCGTTTCTCTCGTATGTATGTATGTATGTATGTAAGAGCCCCGACGACGACGCCGTGCAGAGGGACGCGAGAGTCGTAACGTAACCCATTATTCCGCGTGTACGTGTAAGCGGGCGACGAGATCGTCGCTGCTGCTGCTGCTGCTGCTGCGAAAGCTCACCTGTACACACGGCGGATACACTTCCCCAGGGAGTTTTCCCAAGTTATTGATTTTGTTTCGTATATACAGTAGGCGGAATCCTCGCTCCGAGCTCTCTCTCTCTGCTATATATATACACACTGAGTGTGCGTGGACTGATGGATGATTGTGCGTGTCCGAGGTTTTCGAGGCTCGCTTCCGGAGGGGGGGGGGGGAGGCTCTCTCTCACTCTCGGGCGTAATTGATCCCTGCGATGGAATTAAGCGTAATCAAACGAGCGAGGAGAGGCTAATATACGAATATTACATATATAGAACGGACTGCTAACTGTATACGCGTACGCGAAGGAGATGTTCATGAATAATTCAGCGATTTTAGCTCTTATAAACAGGGGCGAATAATATCGCTCGATTTATATGTAACGCGCTTTGAAAACAAGCCGTGCTGTATGTTACTCCGGCTGCAGGTCGAATCGACTCTTATCGCGACGCGGAGATCAGCGTTTTTGTATATATACATGTGTGTGCTGCGCAACTGCATCTGCCGGTGAAAACGACACTCTCGCGTATAGACGTGTGGACGAGCTGTGTATGGGTAGTTACTTATACCGATATGATTACGGGTTACTTCTACGCATAGGCAGATCTCCGATCTCGATCGATTTTTTCGAAAAAAAAAATAAAATAAATTACGGAAGACGTATAGGCCGGAGAGCCAGTGACACACTTTATTCTCACCATATTGGTAAAAATAAACGGTTGGCGGCCTGCAGCTCGGCAAACGCAAATAGAAGCCGGGAAACACACGGAGAGAGAGAGAGAGAAAGACTATAAACTCGGCTCTCGTTGTGCCCTATATAACTTCCAATGTGTTCCCTGTCAAAATGTCCGATATATACACAGCGAGTTGCAGACGTCGGTTTTAAACACGAACCTGACGCTATAAATCTGCGTATATTCCCTGTTTCCGGTTTGAGTTTGTCGAATTTCGGTGGTTTTGTCGAGCGGTTCGATACTCCGGAAGTACATTCATTATTGTTTATTGTTGACGCACCAGACTTTGGTTATTACAGATCGAGACACCTGTTGTGCGCGAGATCGATTGTTTTCGAATTGTCGATTTTGCGCTGGGATCATTGCGGTCTGTTTTCGAGCTGTCGCATTTATGAATTTTCGATCGCGCGCGGACAGTGACTTTTCAACACGTGACCTATAAATATATACTCCAACGCGCCGTATTTACATTATTTACTTTGAAATGTCGCTGACTCTTTTTCCTTGTTTCATGCGTGCACTTTAGTTTGGTCAAACTTTTTCGTCAATTTATTTTTTCGTACTTCGAGACTTCAACAACTTGAGCGTCAAGACTTTCTTCAACGCAAACTTGAGTAATAGATATCGTCATTGGTACATTGTGATCAATAATAAAGGCACTGCTCCACTGCACATTGTAATGTATGGGCAAGAGTATATTGTTCGCTTCGTTTGAATGGGACACGGATCGAACATTGAATTACGATTTTGGAGCTCGGCGCCTGCGCAGTGGCCCGTACGTGCATGCGTACTGTACGCGAGGCCGATAAGCGACTTGCCAAGTATATAACCTTATCTAAACTGCACAGTACACCTGCTGTTAAAGATTATTCAATGCCTACCGAAAGTAACAATAGCTAAATTAGATTTGATTGTAATAATAATTTTTGTTTTCAAGCTAGTTTAATTATATATCCTACAATTACTTACATCTCGAAACTAATGGTTTTTGTGAAGTATATTTAAAAAATGTTCAACCCATTTACAACTGTGTATTATTCCGAAATAATGGATAGCGTTTAAAAAAATTTGTTGTATGTTTTCATTATACAGACATAATTAATCGAATAAGGTTGAAGTCCCTCTTTTGGATAATATAAGGGTGAGTTATTCTCTCTAAAAACCGTAAATAAATAGCGATTACTTCAACAACCACAATTCCCCACGTGATTCTCCGCTTTTCGAATCTACACCAGCTCCTATATAAACGCTCGCAATTTTCCTCCATTCATCAGACCATCAATTTGTTCAAACAAACTATTATTTTTAAAATCCCGCACAGATAGCTCGCACGCAATCTTGCCAACGCGAAATATACTCAATATCCTCATATATATTGTACACATCATCAAATCACACGATCCACATATATATCTATGTATCCAAGACTGCACAATTCAATTACCTCGCGCAGTCGCAAGACCATCGGAGTTGAAAAAAAAAAGAAATCACGCGGTGACGCGAGAAAATTCACAGCGCAATCGATCCGACGCGCGCATCAAGATCGAAAATGACGATATACATACTTACACATCGAGAGCTTCAGCGGTTACTTAACCGTCGCGTGCGCAGTACTTACGCGCTGCGAAGCCGAGCCTTTTTTTTTGCGCTATTCCGCGAGACGCAATTCTCTCTCTCTCTCGGCCATTATGCGCTCGCACAGCTTTGTGTACACATGGAGCCGATAGACGAGAGAAGACACGCGAGAAGCATCGGCCGGTGCTTCGTTTTATTTTTAAATGCGCGTCAGTCTCGAGAGAGAGAGAGCTCGCTGACCGACCGGTGTTTTACCGACGTTGCGCAACTCTTTGTTTATCGAGATACATCCTATATAACTGTACGGGATGGAGAGGAGGAACTCGCGTTTTGCTTTGATCTCGCGACGCCTCGGCCCCCCTCCTTTGATCGCGCGGTTTTGGGTATATAAGTTTATGTTGGATTTCGAAAGAGATTGGGATCGAGGGAATATATAGCTTTGATTTAAGTATCTGGGATCTTTCGTGTTCCACACGAGTCCGCGTCCGATCGATATTATTAGATACGTATCTGCGGGGAGATGAGCCGCGCAAACTTTCTCTCTATAAGAGGTATGTAGAATCGAACGTGATTTCGATGAGCAGAGCCTTTATCGCGAAATGAAACGGATTATTTGACAATCTTATCTGATCGATATACTCTGTGAGAAGAAGGAATGCTGGAAAATTCATTGAGCTGTATATGTAAAGTTACAAGTGTAAATATTTACTGCCTATGTTTAACCTCGAATTGAAAGCAGCAGCTCCTCAACTTCATTCCTACTGAAAAAAACCTACAGAATTATCTTTGACGACTGTGTGCTCAGGAATTAATTTTCCATCTCGCTCATGTGCAACTGCTTATGCAATTTTTTTCCAATCGATCTCATCGAATAAATTTTCTATTTCGGTTCGGTAACTACAGCCGTGTATGGATTACACACGTAATACCAAGGGTAGGCAAACGGCCTTTTCTTCAAACCGTGATTCAGCGGATGAGTCATGCCACCCTTAGCACACCTACCCCTATATGTATACTATTACGCTCCCGGAGTCTACATCTACATTTCTGCCTCGTTTAGCATCAAATTGGGGAATACTCGACGACTACTCCCGACAAGTGCCCAACGTCCCGAGCCGAAATAAATTATACACCTGCAGTAGGCAATTCCTTTTTTTTGTTATTATTTGAGCAGAAAATAAGACGGCGGCGAATTTTTTTCTCCTTCAGAAATTTCCAGTCGTATTGCAGACGGCCGTATAAGGTCAGATTAGCAAAAAAAAAAATTAAAATCGATAAGCGGCTCTTTTTCAGCGATAAGCGATAGAAGCAAATTTATCAGCAAACTTGATGAACCGAGAGAGAGCTGTTAAATTTTTTTTTACTGCGGAAAACAGTAGATTTTTACGTTTTCCCGTGCTTGTTTTCACGCGCCTTTTACGCGCGCGCGCTGGCGCATATTACCGCTTGTAAAAACTTGCTATTTACGGCGTCACTTTCAACCGTCGGATTTCTACTCTGTAAAATTGAAACAGTGAAACTTCATTGTTTACTTCATCGGCTTGCGAAACTAAGGGGGGGAACTTTTCGCCTTGTTAAACAGTAGAAACCAAAACAAGTCGATGAATTTCGAAATTTCGAATAATAGGGAAAAAAATATTTAGCGGTCTCTTACAGCGACGTTTTTCACCTTTTATACGTAATCATCGCAATTATTGCAATAAACGATGCGCTCGGCACAATTGAGAAATTAAAATCTCGCCAAATTCGATAATCTCACGTACTGAGTACACTTAAGTATATATCGCAGCATGAAATCCAAGCTCGTCATCGCAGATCAGCTGATCGGCGGGCGGCGCTCAATAATTTCGTCTGCTGGTGTGTATACCCGCGCAAATGCACGTCGCGCAACGCCCAGATAAGAATCGCCGGGCTGATTTTGTCTGGCCGGAGCAGACTCTCCCGTATTTATTGATTGCCACCGGGAGCATCGGGTAAATCGAGCGGCGTAGGCTGCTGCTATACAGACGAGATTCTGCTCTCTCCAATGCGCGGAACTTCGAAAATAGCTTCTTCTCGACTCGTAGCAGTGGCATTGTTTGTGCGCGGAGGAGAAAGATGTGGTGCGCTGCCAAAGCTACTGTATCTGTATTTTCAAGGGGGGAGGGGGCTTTCTTTTACGCTTTCTTTTCTTTTTTTGTAATTAAGGAGTTGAATGATCTATTGATCGACGATCAATGAGTTGGCAATATTTTTTGAGGTTATTGGAGCTGTGTACCGAGAGATAATGATATTGTGGAAGCGAAAGGATAGCAACGTTGATTTCGGAAAAATATCTGTGGGTTCGAAACGAAAGCAATTTTGATGTGGGATATAAAAAAAATTTTACCTTCTGTTCTTGCGTAAAGTTCTTTTACTTATGTATATACTACAACTGCTCTGCTATTTTTTTGTTTTAAACTTACTTATTAGATATAAAAAAACTTTTGAAATTATGTGGTTGGAGTGATAACAATTTGACGCAAAAATGTTCTATTTAATTAATTATTTTATTAATCTTACTTATTCAAATTTTCTGAAACTACCCTCCTCTTTCTGAGTAAGAAATTTAACGATTCCTTTATGAAGTAAAAAATTTCACATTAACATAATTATAATTTTACTCCAAGATATATTATAATGATATACATATTTAAATTATATTCATAAATCGTTGTTTTCTTCCTCTAAATCAAAATAATTATCTTTCAAGAAAGGAATCTTTTTTTTCTTTCTAGTTCAAAATAGAACACATTACCAAAGCCATGAATTTTCATTTATGTATATCCATTTAAAAAAAATTCTTGTTTTCCTTCACACGGCTACATCTCTCTCGCTCTCACGTTATAGCGAGAATGGAATAAAGAGACATTTTTCGATTAGAGCCCAGAATTTCTTAATATCGCGGATACTGGAATTCGGTTATCCTCGCGGTATAGCATTTATTACGCATTGTCGCTGCGATTTTATTGCATCTAAATTAAAAAAAAAACTCTATAACGCAGCGTCGAGTACGATTCCGCGCTTCAGTTAAGAATTCCATAACTGCGAGAGCAAAAAACCATCCAGTAGCAGATAGGCACATCTATATTAATCGAGACAGTTATAAGTGTACAGCTACGCGATACAGCTCGCGCGCAGTAGCTCAAGCCGATCAATTCCGGTGTACAGAGGAGTATATAACCCGCCGTATAGCAGTATATAGACTTCCCAACGGGCGTCTGCTTCTCTTTCTCTTTCCGCGCGGCGGAAAAGAAAGAGAGCCCGACACATAATCTCCCGCGGCAGTATATATATAGCGTCATCGATTTTGCCGCACAGTAGAGCCACGTCTACAAGCCCCCGAAAAATTTCCCGTCTGTTCGTGCGGCACATATTCGCCAGTTCTAGTTCAAACGCGCGATATATATTACACGCCAAAACTTTCTGGGCCGGAGATTAAAAATAGCCCCCCACGCGGGTCGTCGGTGTCGTGCCGCCGACCCAGTTTTGCCGTCCGAAATTCCGCCGATACCCAAAAATCGCCCGCGATATCGCGTCTAGTAGTATTCCGCATCGCAAACTGTTGCTCTCCCCTCTTATTCCGCAGCTCTGCAATTACACGCGCGCACGACGTAATCGCCGGCTGTATATACCTTCTTTCCGTGTATTCGTTCCGTCTCCCATTGATATTTCCATTGAGCTCCACACGGCTCGTACTATACATACGACTGCTATGTACAAATGCCGGGGCACAAAGGCAATGCTCGCTATGCACAGTCTGCGGCGTTTTCCGCGACGCAATATTGCGCGCGCGCCGGATCCGCTGATGGAGAGAGAGAAAGGGAGAAAAGCACCCCCCCAAGAGCCGCCCAGACGGAGAGTGTCAACGAACTATCGATTCGCGTGTGCCTTATCGTCGCCGCGTGCGTTTTCTGCTATATGTATATATACATGTGTGTGTGCGCCTCGTGTCGTGCCACTTGCTCGCGTTGTATAATGCGATGCCGCTTTAGCCTAGTATATACGGGTTGTAAGCGCTGTGGAATGGAGACCGGCAGTTTTCTTCGATGGATACACAGGCGGAGGTGAGGCAAGGCGTTCTCTCGGCGGGTTGCGTAACTGCGGGTGTAGGTGTGGCGCTGTTGTTTTAACCGCCGAAGCCGCGAGAGCCGAATCGTACTTATGCGCGGACGAGGCGATGTGTGTAACGAGGGAAATTCGAATGCTAATCGTTGGGTGCGTGATATCGCTGTTATATGATTCCGATTGAGACGAATTGCGGCTGTGATTAAGGCGGCTTGTGGAGACTGCTTTTCGTGTCGTGATGTGTATTATACTGTGCAGTGTATGATCGATTTTGAAAGGTATTGTATAAGTATAACGTGTGTCGCGAGGCGGTGATCCTATTGATTTGAAACTGTGGGAACTTTGCTGCTCGTGGTAGTGACCTATTATTTCTCGGTTAACGGGGTGGGGTTTCGCGCAGGCGATTTATTCCAATTTATTCAGAAATGAGCTGCCTTTTCTATACGCGTTTCGCTGTTGGATTATATATAGTGGATATTTCGACTGTTTGAAAAGATATTTTTTTTAGATAGTTCAACGGATTTGCATAAATATTATTATCACTTCTAAATTAAGTGTCTTTTCTTTACGATATTTTCATATATTCATTAGTTATACAGTATTAGTAAAGTCAAGCAGTTGCTTTTACAGTTAATTGATCGAAAAATATTCTTCGTCACTCGACCATTAAACTTTAATTCTTTTGATACAAATAGTTCTTCTTTACGGTATATAACAATCAATTAATACTCGTTGCTTCACTGTAGTGAATAGTCATTATATGGAAAAACTGTAGTAGTACAAAGCAGATGATCATTACAAATGTTAATTCAATATGGAAGGCCTTAAATAGTCGTAAATCCTTTTTTTTTAATTCACTTCATACAATCATCACCGAGTTTTTGTCAACAATGTATTCTGCCAAATATACAATGATTCTAATTTATATTAATACTATTTGTGTGTATACACTTGCTTATTGCTCATGAATGTAGGCGTTCCGAGATATCTAATAAAATTATTTATTTTATTATATTTGTGCAATTATATATAATGTTTTACAAACAATGACAACTACAAGGTGGGGTGAAGGTAACAGCCAGCTTGAGAATAAGTAATTTAAATTGACCATCACAAAATCTTTGTGTTCCAAGGTGACCTAATATACACAATAACGAACAATGACCAATTTGACATTTGGTGTTAAAAGCTAAGTTGTAAGCAAATAAAGATAAGTACCGTATGTACTATAGATATGGATATAGAGACGCGGAATCACAATTACTTACGTTGGCAATCCCCCTAATCCAGGAAACACAATTATGTTGATAATTTTACAAGTACCGAATAACAATTTAACAAATAATTTTTCACTTTTTAAAATTAAGAATATACATAATACATAATAATTCGAATGCCATTTGAAGAGGTATTTAAACATTGGCTCCAAACTTCGCGTATAACGTTAGACCATTAAATATACCTATACGCCTTCGTTTTTTTTTAAACTGCCTTCCCACCATACTATTCACCAGCAAACGACCCCCTCCCTCGTAATCTCCAAATCACGTCGCGAAATTCCAATTTCCAATCGTCATCGTAGCCTCCCCCCGACACCGTCCACGCCCCGCCACCCATAAAATCCAATCCATCGAAAGGTCACTCAACCAAAAGCTCCATCGCGCTCTATATACACAGGCGCGTGTCAGCGACTCGCAGCTGTAATACGCGACGACCGACCCGAGTACGGCCGCGGTGTAATTATAAAAAAAAAATTTCCCAGAACGGGCATTCCCTCTCTTCCCTCGCGGCACGATTTTACAACAATAAACTCGCGGCAGGAGAGGCAGCGAGCGCAAAAAATTACCATAACCGCGCGCGTCGACGAGAAAGAGAGAGAGCGGTCACCTCGCGCGCAGAGAAAAAAAAAGAACGAACGAACGGTAAGAAAAAGTTCATCCGCGCGCGCCGCTATCGCCACGCACGCCTAAGCACACAGCTGTACGTAATGCCAGAGCTTCTCGTACGTTACGCACCTTATACATACCTATATATACAGCTATAGCCCACAGGCCGTGCATATCGCGAGGAGGGACCGAGTGCACGCGTGGGTGGAAATTCAGACGGCTTATCAGCGCCCGCTGTTTTTCCTGCTCGCGTACTATGGCCCCCGCGAGAGTTGTGACCGTGTAGTATATATAGCGCTCGGACGTAGGCCGATCCGCACCACGGTCTAATTCACATTTGCCGCCGCGCGCATAGCTATATATGTATATAATACGCGCCGGAAGCGCTCGCGAGCACCTGTCCCGCGGAGAGCCGACACTTTGCTGGCTGTTCTGCTTCGGGTCTCGCCGCGCGTTTTTCTTTCATGACTGGCCACTGGGGTATACGCACTGTATATACTGTATGTACGTACACAGTACATACACACACATATATGTATCTGTGTATATACGGGCCGTGTTGGCTGATGCAGTCGTAGATACGCGAGCCGAGTGTGTGTAATTCTTGGCTTTTCCTTTAAACTGCTCGCGCGCAGCGCTTTATTTACCGGAAACACTCGGCCGTATACGATGTGTTATATTACGTTGTGTACTATATATAATACGCGATTGTTACGTTCGGTTGACGCGCGGGGGATTTCATTGGATATACTAAGTATACCCGCCTCTGTTGCATTGAATCGTTTGAATGGATATATTACGTTTTCACTTTTTTCCTACTTTACGCGCGTTTAACGCTCGGCGCGCCTTCGCCGCTCCGAGAGCGCACAGGTGCTAATTCAGCGCATACCGATCTAATTTGATTAATCTCGAAGATACATCTCATTACGGCCGAATAAGGAAGTGTACAGTACCTGTACGGGTGTAGAGCGTATTTTTTGAATGACTTCCTCGTGACTGCCCGTATAGGTACAGTAATTACGCGATGATGAATCGGTGTAGAGGGAAAAGTACCTAATCGGCTGCTCGATTGTCCGTATATGTATTGTTCGACTGGACGATCGTCGAAATCGAGCGAATGTAGTTTTTTTTTTCTCTATCCCTCGGCCATTTCGAAAGCGAATTAGTATGCGAAGTACACGGCGAGTGTCTCGAGAGGTCAAACACTCTCGAGCACAAAGTATTACCGAGTACGTACACAACGGTACACGTATGTATATTTCAGATTCAAAACACCATTTTGTCCGCGGCTTTATACGATTGTAAAAGCTTACGCGTACGAATACACGCTGTCGGCTCGTCTGTTATTTTATTGCCGAAAGCCGTGCATAAGTTTATTAAGTGCGGCGCTGCAGAGCTATTACGAAAATTAATTGGTTTTTTTATTCACGAACGAGCGAATGGATAGCGCTATTTTACACTGGCAATTCATTTGAAAAATTTACGGCTCAATCTTGCCGCGCAAAATGCAGGCACATTCGCGCGTTAATTTCTCAAGTCGATTATTTTCCAAAGTGAAAGCATTATTACACTACAATCAAATTTCAAACATTCCGTACAAAAAGTCGTTTACGTACACGACCAGATCCCCAGCGCGTCTTTCGAAAACCCCATTAATTAAATAAAGAAAGCAAACTAACGAGTCCGACGAAAAATCACGGCGGGGCGTCTCTCCCGATGCTTTTTCACGCGTCGCGAGTCGGAAGCTCCTCGTCTAAAACGTGAGCGGCAGCTAAGTCGTCTCAAGCGTATAAGTTACGTATATATGCCCGTCTCGTCTTCGAAACGAGCTTTAGAGGATCGCCGAAGTGCGCAAAGTTGTGTCAATCAAAGCTTCGAGTATCGCTGCAGCTCATATAGCTTCATATGGAGATTAAAATTTAAAAACTGCGCGCTAGGGAAAGAATATCCGGAGATTCACTCGAAAATCTACTTTTAAGCCACGAGAGCCGACTCCGACATCAAAGCAATTTCGACGCTCACGTGTAGTAGCGGCGTGTCCTCGACGCGTCGCGCTCAAAGTCTCGGCCAAGTATAGACGTATACGTAAAACGCGGTACGTAAGTAACGCCTTGGGGGGAGACCGGAGAAATATTTTTTTCCCCGCAGTGTAGGCGCATAGTACACTGTCGCTGCTGTCTCGCCTATACATACATATATATACCAGCGACAGTATACGCGTCGACTAAAAATATATGCCTAAAATATTCGTCGCGGTTTTATGGTACTCCGAGGAAGAGGAGAGCATTATCCGTCTCTCAGCGGCGTGAATTTCTGTGATATAGAGAGTTTGCGAGAGGCAGGGATGGGAAAAAGAATTTTCAAAAAAATTTTCGTGAGCTTCGATCTCGTATAAGAGCGATTTTGTATGGAATGATTTGTATTGGATGCGGTAACAGTATATACATGCGTATATAAAATTGTGAAAATGCGATATTGCGAGATAATTGTACTGTTGTTGGAGAGTCAATTGCGAATTGATTGCGAGCGGAATTTTCAATGATCAGTGCAGCATTAAATCAATTTTCTTCTGTTAATCATCGGAAAAGTTTGGAAAATCTGTATATATATAACTCGCGTGTGATCGATACATCAGGAAATAATTTTGTTTCGAAAGCTGGTCTTGCGCTTGAAGTATTACCAGATTAATCGAGTTCAATAACAAAAGAGAATAAGCCGAGATCAATTTATCTTACAGATCACGTGTTGACGTATTGGATCTCTTTCCTTAGTGTATAGTTATCTAACTTTTTGTTATCGCTTCATTCATCTCCCTTACACACATTTCTATTATGGTGAATCTAAAAAAAATAAATTTGTTTTTCTCTCCACGATAAAATTAGTGCATAACATAAATGCGTGTATTTTGCGTCTATATTTTGACAGAAAACATTTATAATCTGTAAAAGCGACGCTTCGTCTCGCTCGCATCGCAGACGAGCCTCTCTCGCGCATTGCGCAAGTCAAAAGAGAGCGAAGGGTCGTTACTTATGCATTATATCGTCGTTCGTACACGTTTTATGCAAGAAGAGAAATCAGTCAGTTCCATAGACCGGCCCCCTTATCATCTCTGTCTCCGTTATTATTTTTTCTTAAAAGCTCGTCCCTTTCTCTCTATACATCCACGATACGCGCCTATAGAGCTAAAAAGCCCAGAGATTTCCAGTTGTCAAGTGGCTGCTCGGCAAATGGGAGGAAGTAGTCGAGAAAGAGAGAACGGATGAAATTTACGAGCTGATTATTGAGATTGCGATTAAACGTCTGAAAAAATTTCTCACTCGCGCACACGTATATCCATACGAATTAATCTCACACTGTACATATATATGAGAATGTCCAGGAAATTTTGGAGACAACTCGGACGAAAAGGTTGCAAAAAAAGCACGTCTACCAGACCTGTTTTTCTCCTTCCTTTAGGTCATGGTCGATCGCAGGGTATACTTTTTTCCGGAGCAAAAACGACTCGAAAAAACGAGAAATAATTAACAAAAAGAGAATTCATTGATTTTTTTCTCGAAAACTATGGACTTTTATAAAAATTTCATTAGAATAAAATGTTTTAAAATTCATGAACGAATTTGCTCTGTTCAGATTTTTTTAAGGACGTTTTTCGAAATTTCGATTTTTTGGATTGTCGAAAATTGTGTCGGATCAATCTGAAAAAAATCTCAAATAAAAAATAAAAAATTGTGTCGGATCAATCTGAAAAAAATCTCAGAGCATTCTCTCATGAATTTTAAAGCATTTTTGTTCTAATGAAATTTTTTGAAGTCCATCGTTTTCGAGAAAAAAAGTCTATGAATTCTCTTTTTGTTAATTATTTCTCGTTTGTTCGAGTCGGTTTTGCTCCGGAAAAAAGTATACCCCATACGATCGGCCATGCACGCGAGCTTTTTCTCTTTCAGAATGACCTAAGAAACGAGAAAAAACAGTTCTGGTAAGTGCGCCGTCAAGAACATTTTTTGCAACTTTTCCGTCCGAGTTAGTTTCCCAAATTTCCTGGACATGCTCATATACACACATTATACGCAATACACTGTATAGATCCCCCTCCGAAAATAGATCGGCTCCAATGCGGCAGCCGCAATAATATCAACGGCGTTGCCTATAAATAGCCGAAAAGTAATGATTCCCACGTGTTCCCGCGCGCTACTGTGTACATAGCGTATACAGTATATAGTAGCTCTCGCTCCGAGAACTCCGCAGAGTGGCTGAATAATGAATTTTCTATTCTCGCGCGGCTTCCGCGCCCTCCGGAAAAAAAATATATTCCGCAGCGCCGGACTCTCTAAAAGCCCCGCGTCGCCGACAGCATATTACACTGTAATACGCGGCGGAGTTAGACGCGAGACAGTAAAAGCGATGGACGCGTAGGCGCCCCGTAAGTGCCTCCGGCGCACGTATTATATATGTATGCATGTACGTATATAGTATATACATACATATGCGCGAGCTCGGGTTAAAAAAGGCGAATCGCGATTCGCATATATAGAGTACAGTTGCGAGAAGCTCGTGTGTGTGTATGCACTTATGCAGTTCCGCCCACGCGGTGGATCGTCATGACGACGACGAAGCGACCGCTCGGCTACTGCTATATACATTGCGTATGTGCAGAGCGTATTGCGCGCGATCTGGAGCTATGCGCGTCGAGTGAATGAATATATGAGAGAGAACTGTTTTCTTTGGGTTTGTCAGGCTGACGGCCGGACTGTGGGAAAATTCGGCTGCTCGTGCGGAAATAACGTGCGATGGGGGGAGAGAGAGAGAGCTTAAATTGAATTAAGTGTGTGAAAGAGAGTTAAACTGCGGGTTTTGCGTTTGTCTTTTTTATTTGGGTCGTATGCGTGTGGCGTGTGCGCTATTGTAAGCGAGGTGATTAGCAGTGGAAAATCATATGAATTTTTCGTTTTTGCTTATCTGTCGGTCGGGGAATTCGTTTGGAAGCAAAGGAAAAATGCTGATTAACTATTTGACTAAGATGTATTGGTTTATCCGTATACGACTAATTCTTTAAAAAAAAATGCATTTTTTTCGGGGTTCCGGAAATCGAAAATTTTTTTTTAAAGCTAGAGGTTTCGGACCGATCAGACTTTCTTCGGCAAGCCGAAAGCTAGTAAAAAGTTTAACATGGGGAGTAGTAGATGTATATGCAGAAAAAAATAAAATCGGCAATTCGGATTTTTATTTATTTATTTCTTTAAACGGACATAACTTTTAATCAGAGCATCGAATTTGCAGAGTATATTTTTTTTTAAATTAAAAGTTCTTTTTTGTACTTTATCGGAGTGAAATTTGAAATTTTTATTTGTACCTCGGAAACATTCGTAGTTGTTATTATTCCAGTATTTTGACACATTAATTTTTTGTAATAAAAAACGTAGAAGGGCTCAGAAATATGGTTACTGAAAATCTGATCGATTCGAAATCACGGTTCGGTCCTCTAGCTTAAAAAAAATGTTTCGATATCTGGATTCCCGATCAAAAGTGCATTTTTTTAGGAGAATTGATCATATACGCTCCTTTTTTTGTTTTAGTTTCGCTATTTGCAGGCAATTTTTCGCGAAAAAAAAAGCTAGTGAAACAATCGGATCTGTCGGCTAAAAATCCAATAATATGGTGCAAGCGTATATTTTAATTGATTGCCATTGAACTCGCAAGCCTGAATAAATGTAAATGTTATCTTGATGCATATTCGCAACAGAGGCTTCCCAAAGCGTAAATTTCAAAGTAGCAAAAACGTCTCAATCATCTATATAACTAAGAGCATGTAGTCGCCACCGTATAGGCGTATACGTATTACATATGATAAATAAAGCAGACAAGATGTGTATATATCAGGGAAATTGATTAAAAGCCACACCGCCCACGCAGTGAAATCGCGATTTGAATAATGCAGGTATATATATACAAACATCAATTCGAACACAACCGCAGACGACTACACTGATAACAGCAGCCCCTCTTGTTCGAGATTTCTAATTAGACTGGATCTTCCGGCGATCTATAAATTCGTGCGTGGGTGTATAATCCGATGTAAACAGAGGGATTCGTCATTGCGGCCTCGAGGTCATTGTTCGTAAACAAGGAAATCACGTGTTATTGGAGAGCGAACGAGGTATATACACAGACATGGGAAAAAGATATTGTTTTGGTGCATAAAAGGCTACAAACTTCATTTTTTTTCCGGCCGTTTCTAATTCGACGCTTCGTTGAACACCTTTATGGCTCGTTTCGCTGATAAAGAAAAAGCATTGTGTATATAGGTTCAATTTCACACAGCTGCAGCGGAATGTCGATTTTATACGATCTGTATAGTGGTTTATTTGAATAGCGAATCAAATTGAATGTTTGACTTTTGGTACAGGGCACTGTTTATGCATAAGAAAATGTCCAATATAGCTTTTTAAATAAAAATCTTTTCACTCGCATTGAGAATCCTTTGTGCATATAGTTAGGAAAAGAATATTTAAATTAACTCATCAAATCTTTACTGCTGATTAGGTTTTTAGCGATGATTTGCGGTGAATTCCCGCGTAAAAAAATTTGAGTTTGGCCAACTTTTTACGAACTTGAAATTTTCCAAACTTTAGCTCAACATGTCCAATTTTCCTATGTACCTTATTAATATAAGAAACAATACATTAAAAGTTTTATAAAAAAAAGTTTCGTTTTACATTAATTACAATTAATTACAATTTAAGACACATAACCCAAAGAACGTTGCAACAAGCAAATCATACCCGTCTCTAACGAAGATCCAAATTGAAGTAAACGATTCCTCTAACAAATGCGCGCACAAAAGTTGTATGGAAATATCGCTCGACTCTCTCACAAAAGAACGTCGCCGAGAAAAATACAGCCACGTGCACAGCACAGCGTCGTGGGGAAAAATCGGGCTGTCGGAGAGCCTACAGAGAGAAAGAGAGGAATAAAAAGCGGCGTTTTGTGCGAGTGCCCGCGAGCGATTTCGCTCCGTTATCCTTCCTAACTACACACCGCCATAGCGTCTCTTTCTCTCTCTCTCTTCCCGACTATCCTGCGCGCGCGACCTAAGCAGATCGTGATTTTGCTCTTTTGTATACGTATACATATACGTGTATATAGCGGGAATCGCGGCAGTCGGTGCCGTTTATGCTCACGGCTTTTTTGCGACCGCTTCTCCCCCCCCCCCCCGCCCCCTTTTTTTCCATTTCGTCTGGGATGCTCCCATGATTGGGATCAACTCCGACGCGGCGCGGCTATGCTCGCTGTGAGTCATGCGTAATTAGCCCTGGTTTTCACGGTGTCTGTGTTATACACACATGTATACACTCCTGTTTTACCGCCGCTACATGTCGCTCGCGTTTAAAACGATAATATTACCCACAAAAGCTTCGAGCTAATTGCGAGACGATGAATAATCGGCCGTGGAATTTACGGGTGCACGCACAACGTGGCATTCCGACTGCGGTGTACAGAGCGATTAATTAGCGTCAATGGATCTTCCTGATTAATCGGTCGCAACGGCGCTCGCCATAGGCCGCAGGAAGCGACCGTGAACGTAAACGACTGGCCGCCGCTGCTGTGCTGCTGCACCCTTGCGTGTTTGTGCATTGTTGTGTGCGACTCCCATATCCTCTTCATTGAAGAAAGCCGAAAGATTCGTGCGAGAGGGAGAGAGTCGATGCGAAAACGTCGTTTTCTGTTTTGTGAAGGGACACACGTACGCGGGATTTTTTGCTCTCTTTTCTTTCGTGCTGCTTAGTTGCGGAAGATTTTTGCGTGGCGTAAGAAAGAGGCAGAGGCTGAATTTATTTATGTATTTATATGACCAATGAAAAATGCACTTTTCGGGGGTCCAGAAATTTAAAATTTTTTTTAAGGGTAGAGGTTTCGGACCGATGAGACTTTCTTCTGTAAGCTGAAAGGTAGTCAAAAGTGCAGTGGAACATGGGAAAAGTTACTAGTAACCATATTTCTGAGCTATTTAAAATTTTTTTTTACAAAAAATTAATGCGTAAAAATACAAATAAATTTTCAAATTGCACTTGAATAAAGTACAACAAAAGAGCTTTAATTTTAAAAAATGTACCCAGATTTGATGCTCGGATCAAAAGTTATGTCCGTTTAAAAAAAATAAATAAATCCAAAATAAATCCAAAATAAATCCAAAATAAATCCAAATAGCCGATTTTCCTTTTTTCTCCATATACCATCCCATGTGAAATTCTCATGTTTCATATTTCCCATGTTCCTCTGTATTTTTGACTATCTTTTTTTTGACTAAAAAAAAATTTTCGATTTCGAATTCGTCATATAGGAGTGTATTTCGTAGGTCAACATAACGAGTGTTTCTTGAATATTCTTTTTCTTCGTTTCAAATATGATTCCTTTAAAATTAAGCAGACTACTGAAAAGAAGGACCCACTTATAGAAACGATTCTCACGCTCGTAAGAGAATTTAAAAGTCCTTCCAAATCAAATGGATCCTTCTAACGCGTAAAATGAAAAAGCGTTTGATAATTCAAACGCTTTTTCATTAAATTCAAATTATAAGAACATTACATCGAACAAACCGATAGATCTTCCGAAAATTTTAAAAAACTTTATTCAACTTCCAAATCTAAAATTTACTTCTGCGAAATAAATAACTCGCGTAATACACCGCACACTCGCCGCCGGCAGTGACAAGAGCTCCATTACAAACCCCGCAACACTTCACTTAAGCAAAGGGTGTGCGCGCAGGCTCTCCGCGAGCCCCTTTCAAAGTTACCCGCGAGCGAGCGCGTCAATGACGTCATGGACTCAAAGAAACATTCCACTCGGCGTCGACCGGCGCAGGAAGGAAGCTTTTTTACGGACCCATAAAAGAGTATTACGCAGTGCTCGGAAACCCCAACCCGTCGACACTTGGCACGGAAGCGCCGGCGAATCCGATAAATTCGCGTCTTGCACATCCCAACAAAAAGAGTTTAAAAAAAAAAGAACACTTATGTTCGTACCTATATATACGCTCGCGAGGCATCGCGAGAAAAAAAAATAAAAAGCTAGCTTCGCTATACGTATCCAAGAGCGAAGCAAATGAAATTCCTCTCAAACGAGGCAGGGGTGCACTCCACTCCCCGGCCGACTCGCTCGTCCGTTTGTCGTCGAGCTTTTGTGTGCCCCAAGTGCTTGCTACATATATATATAGTATATACATACCATACGCACGAGGGGGGGACGCGATGACGAATCAGGAACTGCGGCGCCGCTCGGAAAATCTATAAGTCACTCGAGCAGTCCGCTATACGCGCGACGCATCACTATATACTTTGTCTTTCGCACGCGCGTAATACACAAGGGGATGATGCGCGCGCGTCGCAATTAACCGAGATGGAATCGCTGCAGCCTTGGGGGGGGAGGATTTTTATGGCGAACGAGTGGATGTACCGCGGAATCTCTCGTTCGCTGCACTGCGTTGCGAGATGGATATTGTTTTGGTGGGGGGGGGGGGGGGGGGGTGCATATACTGATCGTTTGCGATTATCGTTTGCTACGTGGGGAGAGACTTTCTTTAAAGCTCTTTGTCATGCGGGGATGATCGATCGGGGTTTAGGTGCTAATGAGGATTGGAGGGAGAGAAAGAGTCGATTGTGCGCGATACGGATGAGATATTGCGTTTGGATATGTGGATTTGAAATTGATTGTTAACGCAGTGTTTTTTTATTCTTTGTTGCAGAGCGCGCAAAACAGACTGCTCATAAAGAATGGCAAGATCGTCAACGAGGACGGCATCTTCGACGCCGACGTCTACGTCGAAGACGGCATTATCAAGTGAGTTTTTGTTGGAATGAAACTTGTGAAGCCGCAAGTGTGTCGTCCTCTCAAAGTATAGATTGGAAGTTTGCGCCTAAAGCCCTTATACACCTAAATCGTTGCAGCAAACCGTAAATACAATCGCGCCATTCAGTTTCACAATCGATCCTTCCTGACTTGCTTTTAGCGAGTTCGTTTCGGCCCTTCGAATTTAATACGTCGACTGCACACGATCTATCAGTGTCAAATAGATGACACGATAAAAAAAAAATGATTTCTGCCAATTCAGTGACACGTATAAGGAAGCTTATCCGCGATAATTTATTGTTTCTGCATACGTAATGTAAAAAAATGTTTCTATGAATCAAGTCGCATACATTTTTTATTGTTTCGAGTGTCAAATTCCGAATTTTCTATTGTTTCGAGTGTCAAATTTCGAGTGTCGAAACCACAAAAAAGTGTAGATTTTCTTAAGATTCTAGCTGCTATTCTGGGTAATTTACAATCGTTTATAATAAAACAAACGTGAATTGAAAACCGTCTGTTAAGCATGAAAAAGCCAATGATTCAAAGGAAATTGATTTTTGAAACTTTTAAGCACACCGTCACTTTGAATGTTACAGGCTATAGAAAAAATGTTTACTTTATATAAGTAAAGGGTTTATTATAACTGTAATAAAATTTCTTTTTAGAGAGAATATACGTATTTATATGCTTTTAAAATCCTTATCTTAAGGTGGCTTCAGCAGTTGGTATCGTATCAAGTTGGGGCCTCGGTGGGGTCTTAAATTTTTTGTATCTTTTTGTTTCAATGCATCATAAAACTGAACTAAATTATAACCCAAACTACTTCTACATGTTATTTATATAAAAAAATTAATGCTGTAATCGGTAAAATGACTTACTTTCTATACTCATTTGCGTGGTGTGCATGCGTAGATGCGTTGTAATACTGTTTTTTCTTGATATTTTTTTTGATCCTAACGTTATCTTTATTAAAAATGCTGTATAATTTCCGCCATCCTATTTTAAAGTATAAGTCTTTATAGGGACGTGAAGTCGGATTTATTATCGCGTCCTATAAGAGCCCGTGTATAATTTTAATATTTTCTCATGTTCTCTTCTCAAAGTCAGATCGGAAACCATAGTTTTTTTATACCAATCGAAAGCTTGAGATTTTAACAATATTCTCTGAAAGTTTTTGGAACTTATAAGATTTTATTGAAAGTCGCTGAAGCCACCTTGAAAGATATTCGTGAGATTGATTTTCTAAATCGATACAAAGTTGCAAATGTAACAATGAATCCAACTAAATGTCTCTGTAATCGTTAAAAAAAAAATAACGGAAACAAGAAAATTTTTCCCGAGCCCCCAAAACCGCTCCAATCACGCCTATATATACTGCGGAAATCGGCATTAAAATTGCTCTATTTTGCATTGCAGGCAGCTCGGACGTAACCTGATAATACCCGGCGGCACGAGGACGATAGACGCGCGGGGCAAGTACGTGATGCCCGGTGGCATCGACCCGCACACGCACTTCGAGTTCGAATTCATGGGCACGTCGAGCGTCGACGACTTTTACCAGGGCACGAAGGCCGCGGTAGCCGGAGGTACCACCATGATCATCGACTTCGTCATACCGAGGCCGGACGAGGGCCTGCTCGAGTCCTACGAGAGGTATAGGATTATCGCCGACGAGAAAGTCTGCTGCGACTACGCGCTTCACGTCGGCGTCACCAGCTGGAACGCCAGGGTGAGTGTGTTGCGTGGGAAAGAAAGTTTTTTTTTTTTTGGCTTCGATATACCGAGAACATTGTGTGTTACGCTTGGAAAATTACTCCTGAGACGTGTGAGAGAGAGAGAGAGAGGCGTAATCGGTGTAATTTTTGAAAGAGGCGCCTGGAGAGCGCGCGCGCAGCTATTGGAAATTCAAATTTCCCGCCGTAATGTGGCACGCGAGAAAACAACTATATTACTTCTCGCTTATGTAATTCAAATTGCGAGAAACCGCACGGGATGGCTGAGCTGTGCGTCGAGTAATGATCTGTTATTTAACAAATTGTTTGATTTGCATTGAATAATTAATTTTTGGACAAAATAATCAAGTATTCCGCTGAAAAAAAAATTATGCAAATTTTATGTTTTTCTCCTAAAGGGGTTATGACGGGGTCGAAAAATATTTTTTAATTTTTTTTTTTTCAAATTCCTTTTAATTATTTAATAAAAAATTACATAAACTTGTTTGAAAAATGAAAAAGAAATTTTTTATTAAAAAAGTGCTCGACTGAAGTTTAAATGCAGATTTTAAGGAATAAAATGAGATATATATACCCAGACATTTAGAATCGTGCACGGCGCAGAAAAACTTCAGTAAAAGACATGTCCTAATAACAATAGATTTGCGAGGTGCAAAATTAATATTTTTAAGGGTTCAATAAAGAAGTTCCATGATATGATTACATAAATAATGACACTTTTACAACTTTCCAAATCAGAATTTTTTTTAGATCGTTAATCTTGTAATAACTCTTCCGCATATTTCTCCTCCTATATCGAACAAGAATTAGTATAAATTTTCAAAAGCAAAAATTTGAATCATAGTACATTCTGAATTCCGCAACTACGTTTTCTTCCAACATAACCCTGGTAGAAATTTAACGATAAATTAGCTAATTTCATTATGAATCAGCTAATCTATAACGAAATTAGCTAATTTATCGTTAAGTTTCTACCAGGGAATTTTCATGAAAAAATTTGTTCTCACCGCACAATCGATTCGTCACACGCACAGCTCTAACGCGAAATATCCAGCTCGAATCCAATTTTCTTCGCGCGCCACATCAAATCGAGCGCAATCTTCCCGCGCTCCAAATGAACCTGCATCGATTATCAAACCCGTATAGACCCACATCCTCATCGCGTATATATGTATATATAGAAGCCGCTCGCAATCTTACAGCCGTTACAGCCCCAGAAAAAACAATCTATCCCTTCCCAACCGAAACAATGATGAAGCTGTACACACGCGTGTATATAATAACGCAAGGCCTTAATTGGAGAAAACGCGAGTTTCTAAAATGCTAATCCGCTATTTCTCCCCCGCGCTTCCTTCCTTCTCCACAGCCTCGCGGGTTCGATCGCGTGCGCGCGGCCTACTCGTCCGTATAATGCACGCGTGCGAATCGTGTTGTCTTACTTCCCTTTGCGTTTGTGCACTTGCGCAGCGCGATTTGTGTGACCTCCCGCGACTTGAGACTCGTCTCTCTTACCGTTTGTGTGTGTGTGTAACGACTGTAATATATACGCGCGAGAGTTGAGCTCGATTTTTCATCGCTGATTCGACGACTCGTCGCTATATCCGCGTTTATGCTTTATCGAGGACAGCACCGCGTGTTGGAAAAAGTTCTCGGAGTAGGTGCGATGTGTATAATGGCTCGAAAAGTTTCTGGAGGTTGTGGAAAAAATTCGGATCAGCAATGCCGGCTTTCGTGCGAAAAATCTTGATTGGAGCGTTTATATATAGACACACCACACACACCTGGTTATCTGTGAGGAAGGGCTTTCGTTCTATATGGATGGCCTGATATAAACGCGTGGAATTCTTAATAGCTCGCGATCAATAACGCCGATTAGCCTTAATAACCGGTGGAAACCGTAGCTGCAGCAAACGGTGATAGCCGCCTTTTTCTAAATTTAACCCGCGTGGAAGGAGGAAGTAGAGAGAGAGATTCTATAGTTGGATGAACAACAATGGTGTGAGATTAAACCCAGGAAATAAATGGATATCGTATATCAATCAACAATTTTCATTTGCCATACATTTTCCGATCTCTATAATTCAGATCCTTGTTCAAAAAAATGAATAAAAATACAAAACTAATGCAGATTGTTAAATATATAATAAATATATGTGTAAATCGATTCACCCGATTTCGGAAACAACTCACACGAGGATGTCACAAAATTTTTTATTGAAGGCACACCTATACCAGACCTGATTTTTCTCGTTCCTTAGGTCATTCTAAAAGAGAAAAAACTCGCGTACATTGCCGATCGTAAGGTATACTCTTTTCTGGAGCAAAAACGACTCGAAACAACGAGAAATAATTAACAAAAAAAGAATTCATAGATTTTTTTCTCTAAAACTATGGACTTTTAAAAATTTCATTAGAACAAAAATATCTAAAAATTCATCCTATACAATTCTTAATTTTTCGAAAATTCAAAAAAATCGAAATTTAGAAATGCATCCTTTAAAAAATCTGAAAAAATTTCAGAGTATTCTTTGATGAATTTTAAGTCATTATTGCTCTAATGAAAGATTTTTAAAAGTCCATAGTTTTCGAGAAAAAAATCGATGAATTCTTTTTCTTTAATTATTTCTTGTGTTTTTCGAATCATTTTTGCCCCGGAAAAAAGTATACCCTACGATCGGCCATGTACGCGAGATTTTTCTCTTTCAGAATGACCCGAGGAACGAGAAAAATCAGGTCTGGTAGGTGTGCCTCGAATAAAAAATTTTGCGACTTACGCGTGTGAGTTGTTTCCGATATCGGGAGGATTTTCACATACGTACAGTATCCAAATTCGCTGTGGTTACCTGAGAAAATAACGTAAAAGTATTAAATGAATTTTATACTCTATTAATGTATGTGTGAATATTTGTGTGACACAATATTCAAAGGCTCTATCCCTCGGTGTTTGTTTAATATTTTAAAAAGAGTCTATCGATCTCTCCGAGGCAAGTGTCGGGAAAAAGGTAAAATTTATTTTAAATCATTTTTCCTTTTCGGTGAATAATGTCGGTTAAAAATTAATTTTACCTATTTCCTGACACTTTCCTCGGAGAAATCGATAGACTCTTTTTAAAATTTTATACTTTATTATTATTAATTTTGTTTCGTCGTTGTTCTCCCTCGGCGCACCTTCCAGACCCAAGAGGAGATGGCGACTCTGGTCCAGCAGCACGGCGTCAACAGCTTCAAGTTCTTCATGGCCTATCGCGACCTGTTCATGCTGAGGGACCCGCAGCTCATCGAGGCCTTCAAAGTCTGCAAGAGCCTCGGCGCCGTCGCTATGGTTCACGCCGAGAACGGCGATCTCATATACGAGGTACGTTCGCGTATTTACGCACACGACGGAGACACGTGCGTGTGTCTATCGTACATACAACGCTGTATTACGTGCGTCGACGACGACGACGACGCTACTGCAGCGCTCGTTACTATTCATTGCGCTGTATCTGCAACAATGAGGCCTCGTTTGCTCGGCTGCGCGGGGGCGTGTGCTCGCGCTGATGACGAGCGATCGACTTCCTCCGAGGGAATATTAAGGGATGGAAGTGATTTTATCTTTTTGCGTTGCTAATCGCTTATGGGAATTGTGCTTCGTTCGGCTGAGCGTAGACTGGGTTGCAAATTAGGGTGGGATACTTCGTTATTTACAAGAACAATTAAGAATATAAATTTTTATTGACGTCTAAACGGTGTAAGAGTTTCTCTTGATTATAATTAAGTGAATTTCATACGGTGACCTTTAAGCTATGGTACTTAGACAATAAAGTACTTGACGTATACATAAGCTGTGTATAGATGTTTCGTCAGAGCCTCCGTCATTTTCTATTCTGCGTAACAATTGAAGTGCTTGTTTGTATAATATTTTTTTGCATAATCCATTTTAGTCAGAATAGCCTCGAAAAATTAGTTTCCAAAAGAATTTGTGTCTTCGTCTGATTCTTATCGCCCAGTGAGAAAAATAAGTCGCGACTTTATGTATATTTATTTATTTACTATTGATCATATGCGCGACTTTTTTCACGATATTCAAATAGCTAGCAGACTATACGTATTCTCTGTACTAAAAAAATCCGATGGATATATTTATGTTTGACGTCTTCGAATATTTTTAGCTTAAGCAAAATTTTTTCACTCTTATAACAAAGTTAAAAATAAATAGAATAGTACTGTTTTTATGTTTAGTTACGGCTTTGATACATCCGCAGAAGGTAACACTGCATATAGCTTATATATCAGTGTGTTATTTCATATTTTTATTTTGTGTACCGAAATAATTTAGAGTAAATAAACTACGCATTCTATATAGAAACACTCGAAACCTATTTTTGATGTTCTGATCCTCGCGGTATCACGAGTAATATGGCCAGTAAAGATATAGATATATGATAATGTTTTTCATTTTACATCGATTGAGATTTAGAAAAAAAAAATTATAAAACACGTTATCACATGTACTTGTTCTGTTTATAATAACGTAAATAATCTTTTACTCTTCATCGAATGTTTTTTCGAAAATAGTGCTAAACTATTCAAAACACTGACGATAACCGGGTGCATCAAAGTCAACGAGATCACGACTTTTCGCTGTATACGTACTTATATGTGCATATCCATCAGGAAATTTCGAAAACAACTCAACAAATTTTGGGAACAAAAAATTTTCTTGATGGCACACCTACCAGACCTGATTTTTCTCGTTCCTCAGGTCATTCTGAAAGAGAAAACATGGTCCAATCGCAGGGTATACTTTTTCCGGAGCAAAAACGACTCGAAAAACGAGAAAAAAATTAAGAAAAAAAAAAGAATTTATAGATTTTTTTCTCGAAAACTGTGGAATTTTAAAAATATTTCATTAGAACGAAAGTGTCTTAAAATTCATCAAAGAATGCTCTGAAACTTTTTCAGATTTTTTAAAGACGTTTTTTGAAATTTCGATTTACTTGGATTTCGAAAAATCAAAAATTGTATCGGATCAATCTGAAAAAATTTCAGAGCATCCTTTCATGAATTTTAAGACATTTTTGTTCGAATGAAATTTTTATAAAAATCCATATTTTTCGAGATAAAAATCTATGAATTCTCTTGTTAATTATTTCTCGTTTTTTCCCGTCGTTTTTGCTCCGGAAAAAAATATACCCTAAGATTCTCTTTCAGAATTACCTAAGAAACGAGACAAAACAGGTCTGATAGATGTGCCTTCAAGAAAATTTTTTGCAACTTTTCCGTCCGAGTTGTTTCCGAAATTTCCTGGATTTACGCATATACAATTATATATATATCAAAAAATTGAGCATCTTCGATCGTTCGAAAAGCAGCACGTCTGACATTGATTTTCGAGATGTCTTCCCAACAACGACACTAAAATCACATCGTTGAATTGCAGAACACGAAGAAACTGCTGGCGGCAGGCGTAACAGGGCCCGAAGGCCACGAGATGTCCCGGCCCGAGGAGGTCGAAGCGGAAGCAGTGAACCGGGCTTGCGTCATTGCGAATCAGGTAAGTTCGGCATGCCCCGCACTGTTTACAATATTACATCGATGCAGTGCTTAGTATACAGTGCATATTATTATAATTGCACGTTTCCTTATTTATTATATACTCTATTCTCAGTCTTCCTCTTCCTATTTTCGTTCTTCTTGTAGTACAAATCTCTCGCTTACAATATGCTCAGTACATGTAATTATGTGTATAAATGTATGTATTACTTTCGTAGCAATAATGCACGCGTACGATCACTATTGCTTTTGAGGTCTGTATATCTATGTTTTGTATTTGATATTAATGTATACATACACGTCGCTTTTACATACAGCTATGCGTACGTATACGTACATACGTAAAAGCACACTTTTTTTTTATTTTCATTTAAATTTTCGCTCTCGCGTGTGTATACCGCATCCTCAGCATGCACCTGCAGTCGGAAGCATCCATTATACGAATTAGCAAGCGTATACACAAGCCTCGCTTAGACAAGAGAGTCAACGACTTCCCTCAGTACAGCACGCGCATGTATGTATATATATATCTTTGGAGCGATTTTTTCCACGGGTGCATGTTTACAGGAGGCAAACGCGTTTATCCGCTAAGGAGACGCGTAAAAAGAAAAAACTGGTGTACACCGTCCGTAAAACCGCAATACAATACTCAGCTACTCCTTCTCTCTCTCTCTCTCTCTCTCTTCCTCTCTTCTTATCTTCATCAGCAGAAATACGTTATCGCGTACACTTTCGCGCATGATACACCTTTTTTTTCTTCTCGACTATTCCCGGTATAAGCTTCTTCTCGTCCGAACACACCGGCGCGTAAAATTAACGCGCGTAGCTGCGCGTCAGAAAACTCCGAAAGAAAAAACACACGGTTTGCACACAGACGAACGACCTTATCTTATCCGGCGCGCTAAAAAGCAAAGATCGCGCGCGCGGCGGCTGTAAAAAAAAGCGAGGAAGGAAAGAAAGAAGCGAGAGGCAAGAAGGAGGGCTCCACACTCTCCGGGAGTGTGCCAAATTGCTCTCGTTAACGATAAGCACCGACGAGTGGGTTTACGCATACGGCGGATCATTGAAAGCGAGAGGAGAGCGATTGTACACTGCAGTGTGCGTATATGAAGCGAGACGGAGGAGAACGAAAAGGAAGACGAAGCCGAGGAGAGGAAGTGGCTCCGGTGCGTCGTGCTCGATGGGCATCGGAAGAAAAGAAAAAAGAGGCACGTGGAGACTTGTGCGCGACTGGTTTATTGATTTGACTTTTGGAAATTGATATACGGGAACGGTTTTACGGGATTGCGGTGATTCGCGTGAACGATTCTGTTGTAACTGTGTGCATTAGATCGGATGGAGTTTGGAGATCGTTTGCTAGGAGCGTTTAAAGGGAAAAATCGTGGAAATTGATTTTTTTTTTTTGGCCTTGATCTTGACGTGTTTCGGTTAATACATTGATTATACTAAATGTGTCAGTTCCGTTCCCTGTCGAAATCAATATCACAGCGTGAAACCTGTTTTAACCGCGTGGAAAAAGAACGTTTAAGCTGCGCGTACCGATTAATCAGTGTACTTTAAATTATGTAGGTTCGATGTAGGATTTTTCAATTATTTAACAAGCTATTATTAAAATCGAAGGCGAGATTTTTGTTATCAGTTTTGAATACTTTAGAAAACACTGTACCTGTTGCTATAGTCCAATCTTTTGATGGTTAATATTTCAATATTTCAATATTTCAATATACTTTAAATGTTAAAAAAAAGACTTCAGAATTTGATGAACTCCTATTAAAGTATATGTAAAAACTTGTAAAATATGAAAATGTCAGTTCCACAGTCAGCATAAATAAGAGAAACCGTGACGCAACGTGAAACCGTTTTATTCCTTTTTGAATTATGGCTAGTCTGCAAAGATTTTATTTGTGCACGACTATCTGAACACTTCGAAAAAATCGATTTGAAACAAACCTTTCTCTTAGATCCCGCAAACAAGAAAATCCTAAGATTTTGGTCATCAGTTACAATAGAATCACCTCACACACATGATAATCCGTTTCGCATTACTTGGCGAACCGCAACGGAAACGAGGAAGGACACACGTGACGGATTATCTTCTTTTGCGTAATAATCCGCACCGGAAGAATCGCGTCTACATCACAAAGGCGTGTCACGCTCGTGAAAAATCGAGAACGGAGTTTAATTAAGGAGAATGTGACACCCATTACAGAACCCTTCCCGGGCCGTTCCACTTACGCGATTGAGTTCCATCAGTGCTTATTAAACGAGCAGACGGCAATAATCGGCGCGATAAAAATTTTCGCGTCGGAAACTCCATCGAGTGCGCGCGCCGAGCCAAGAGAGAAAGAAACGGCGCAGACGAGAAATAAGCGAACGAAAAAAAAAATTAGGTAACATGCCCCCTGTACGTGGTGCACGTGATGAGTCGAAGCGCGGCCGAGGAGGTGGTGAGGGCGCGTCGCCGGGGCGTCTGCGTCTGGGGCGAGACCCTCGCGGCGGCCCTCGGGAGCGACGGTAGCAACTACGAGCACCGCTGCTGGAGGCACGCCGCCGGACACGTGCTCAGCCCGCCCCTGCGGCCCGACACCGAGACCCCGCTCGAGCTCATGAAGGCCCTCAACTCGTGAGTATACATTCATTCGATTTTCACGTTTTCTTCGGATCTTCGATCCGGGAAACGCATTTTTCACGGAAGGCTGTTCGAGAAGACAGGTACATATGTATACGTTGTGTGTGTGAGAGGCTCGATGGTTTATAGTGTGGGTATACCAGAAAGGCTTTTGAGAATTGGAAAATTGGAACGTGGAAAAATTAGTGTTAATGAATTTTGATGACGATCGTTTAATTGTAAACATTGTATTTTTAAGTTGAGCTTATTTGTGCGATTTTTGAGGACTTGGGATTCTAAAGAAACAAATGAACTCGGTCCTCTTGAAAAAATGTTTGAATGGAAGAAAAGTTTTTTATGACGAAAAAATTGATTTTCACAGAAGAATTAACGTTCAAGAAGTTTCAGCTTTGTTTCTTCGTTCAAAAACGTTCCTTCTATTTATGTACGAGTTCACAGTTTCTTATGACATTTTCCTAAAAGATCCTCCAATACGATCGTCGATTCTGCAGCCTCAAAAATACAAACTTTATACTTCTTCCCATGTATTTCAATTTCCCAGATTTTAAAAGTATCGGACATGAAAAAAAGCAAAGAAAAAGAAAATACATAACAATAAAGGGTGCAGATTAGAAAAGATAAAAGTAAGTTCTTCGCTCGCGTGGCATTCGAAAGAGGGGCCACTGCGCAAAGAATCTGCAATGCAGAGATATGCTAATAACGAGACGACGAAAGGCCCGATTACCGCGCCAGCGTTTTCTCGCGCCTTTCCGCCGAAAGTGCGAGAGCAAATATAATGATATACACACACAATACCGGCAGTCACATAAGAAAGCGCGAGAAAATCGTCCTCGGGCGACAACGCGCTCGTGACTTTCCACGTCTCTGTCTCTCTCGAGCAAACTCGTTACGTATATGTACCCAACCGTAGACGCACATACACATACGCCTGGATTTTTCTCTCTCGATAGATACCTATATGTGCAAATCCACCAAATATCGGAAAGAACTCGGTCGGAAATTTTGCAAAAAAATTTTTTTGGGGGCACACCTAGCAGACCTGGTTATTCTGGGTCCTTAGGTTTTTCTGAAAGAGGAAAAACTCGCGTACGCGGCCGATCGTAGGGTATACTTTTTTCCGGAGGAAAAACGACTCGGAAAACACGAGAAATAATTAAAGAAAAAGAATTCATCGATTTTTTTCTCGAAAACTATGGACTTTTATAGAAATTTCATTAGAACGAAAATGTCTTAAAATTCATCAAAGAATGCTCTGAAATTTTTGCAGATAGGTCCGTTACAGTTTTCGGCTTTTCGAAAAGTCAAAGAAAATCGAAATTTCCAGAAACGTCCATCAAAAATTTGAAAAAATTTCGTTTCATTCTCCGATGAATGTCAAGACATTTTTATTCCAATGAAATTTTTACAAAATTCCACAGTTTTCGAGAAAAAAATCTATACGAATTCTCTTTTTGTTAATCATTTCTCGTTTTTCCAGTCGCGTTTTTGCTCCAGGAAAAAGTGTACCCTACGCAATCTGCCATACACGCAATCCTTTTCGCTTTCGGAACGACGAAAACCAACGAGAAAAAACAGGTCTGGTATACAGGTCTGCCTTCGAGAACATTTTCTGCAACTCTTCCGTCCGAATCGTTTCCTATATATATTTCCCGGAATTGCACGTATACACTTGTATCAGCGAGAAGCCCGCAGGACGACGTCCGACTTCGCATTTAGCCATTTACGGCGGCTCTAGCTCGCGAGCTCGAGATTTCTCGAGACGCACGCGCGCGCGCAGAACTGGAGAAAAAAGCCGCGTTTTCGTAATTCCCGCGCTTTCCCAGCCGCCACTGTATATTACCGCTATGCACACTCGCTTACTTAGCGCTGCAACCGCTGTACACATCGAAACGTTCGTTTCGTGCGATGTGATCCGCAGGCGCAGTTTCGGCGGCGGGATACAGAGCTCTCCTCGAAATCGGGCGGATGTAAGGCGGGAAAGTGTGCGTTTGTGCGGGAGGAGAGGACTGCTACTACTACTCCACTGCTCGGTCTCGTTTTCTCGAATTAATTATTCTTTTCAGACGCCTCGCCGAGGTCTACGAACTTCCGCTGAGGCAACGCGGATCGCATTGTGCAAGACGCGCGCGCACGTCTGACTTACTTAGCTATAGATATACTCCTCTCTCTATATCTCTCTCTGTGTGTGTGAGAGGCTGGAAAAATTTTTGTTTACCTCACGCGTTTATTAGTGCGCGCAGTCGGCTGGATAAATTAGTTCACCGGTCTAATTGAATCTCCCGCGGTGCGCACAGAGTATATATATACCTATGTACACGAATATAGTTTGTTAAGGTCGCGGGGAGATTAAAGTACGAGAGTATGTTTGAACCGTCAGTTTTAATTAGGTTCTACAGAGCCGTACGGGAGGGAAAAGTCAATTAGTCACGCACTAAAAGTGAGACCTGTAATAATGCGCGAGTGATCTAATTTTACGAAAGCCCACTTTAGGAATTTCTCTCTCGGGCGGCGTGTATTATTCAATATACGGTGGGCTCGTGGACAGGAAGAGAGATTCGCGCTGCGCGCGCTATACGAATGTATAGATATTGACGGCCGGTCGGCCGTTTGATTAGTCGAGCAAATATTGTATATGCGTTATAGGTTTTGACGCTCGATATATACAAGGCTAAACTTTCGTATAATATCTTATCTCGCGTGCGATACGAGATTTGCGAGCGAGCGATTATCGTCTTTTTGATATACGTGTATTCGGTATTTTTATAGGCGGAATTTTATTGCGCGAAACGCCCAAAAATGTGTGTATATATATCAGTGGCTTACAGAAAGAACCACTTAAGTGACATTTTCGTGTTTTCGAGAAAAAGCGATTTCAATGTTTGCAGTAATACGTAAGATAGAAATGTCAGAGAAAAGATCTAAGTATTGGCTCATTTGATTAGGTATCTGATACAAATACAACCGTAGTATTATATTTGTAAATAGTTAAATTTCTCGACGCGCAAACTAAACAAATTACTCGAGTTAAGTGGTTCTGCGGGAACTTTCTTTGAGGGCTCGTAACTAATGTAATTTCCGATTAAAAGAATTCTGGTGGGGCATACTTTTAAAGTTTAACTCACGCCCTTTCCAATGGTATAATTAAAATTTTCGAAAATTGTTATTAACTTTGAGAAAAAACAGTTTAAAGGAAAAAAGCATGGTTTTTCCACAATTTTTTGTTTTAATTCGAGATTTCAAGAACGTTTTCATTTGCAATGTATCTGGAATCCCTCTAACCAATGGAATAAATGTCCAAACCTAAAAGATACGTAATTTGGAGGTTCATTTTGAACCTCAGTGTGGTCAAACTGTCGCATATTAGAATTGAAAATTTTTTGCGAAGACTTTTACGAATTTTTTATTCATAAACCACGCACTTTTGAAAACAATTTTCAAGAGTAATAAGTTCTTAGAATCAGCTAAGGAATACGTACGAATTTCATCTTATTTTTTAAAAAACTAATAATATATATTATTTTTACGAATATATCGGTAGAGCTAATTAGATATATATTACACAGCTTTAATGTACTCCTCACGGTGTATCTCGCACAAAAATAAAAAAAACCAGTGCGCTTAAGTGGTTCTGCGGTAACATTTTTCGAGAGACGCAGTTAAGTGATTATGCAATCGGCTGGCATTTAAAATATTTGTACATTTCGGAAATCCTACTATTGTACAATGAAAAAGGGTAATAAGAGCACCTCGAATTCGACATAAAAAAATTTTTCGCAAAATGTCACTTAAGTGGTTCTTCCTGCAAGCCACAGATATTAGGAAAACCAGAAAAAAAATTGGTTCCATCGCATGCGTGCACGTATTTCAGAAGCTGTAGAAAAGCATGTTTTCTTTATTACGCATTGTCATATATGTATAATTATTCATGTTTGTAATCTAAGTAGTATCGAAGCATCTCTGCATGCACACTATGCAGAAGGAAAAAATGCGATATACATTTGTCTTGCGCTGTGATGCCTCTCGTGTATCGATGACACTTTCGAGAATCCATCTCGTCTTCTGCTTGGAATGTCTACTTGTACACTTATACATGTGCCTTATAGATCCTGTTATTCGAGTCGCTGCGCATCTTGTTCGCACTTCTCGATTACGCTGTAGATATATATCATACACATACGGCTTGTCGTAAGCGACGAGCACACTTTATTCTTCTCTTAAAAAAATAAATAAATGCCTGTACAGTCGTAACCGTCCCGATCAAAGTCGTTGGAAAATTAATCGCATACCCCAGCGACTTTGCCCTCGGGTCTCTAAACGTATTCTTCTTCGTCTTGGGTATGCGTAAAAGCTTGCTTACGTAATTTACTCTCTCACTCCCCCTCTGCACGCCGCAACTTTGCAAAATTACCTCCCAACCCAAAACGAATAGTAATAATGATATTTCGCGCGCGAAAAGAGACGACGACGACCACACGTCAGCCGAACAATTGCGGGACGCGCTTTACGCGCACTTGTCCTTTTTTTCATTATCCCGCTTACAGACTCGATATACTCGTATATATATTGTGTTCACCGCAAGAAGAAATTTATGCGCGTCGCCAAGCTGTCGCGTATAATACTGTGCGTTACACTTATACTTTCTATGTGTACCTCTGCACCGCCGTGTGGGCAGCTCGACGATCACGTGTTTCAGCGACTTTTCTCTTCTCGCGTTCGAATCTTAATTATAGTCGAGCTGCGTAAATCGTCGGTGTACCGGTGAGCCGAGGCGCTTTACGCAAGATCTTTACGCGCGCTTTCCTCGAAATTTCGGAAGAGTTTACAGATCTGTTGTGGGTGTGGCTTTTTGTAGGAAATCAATCGAATACGATGTGTATAGGTGTAGCTGTATACGAATTTTCGAAACGCTCGCCGGAGAGATGCTTAAATTTAAACGCGTGGATTTGTTCATTTCCGGTCGATAATTATCCACGGGCGTCTATGAGGATGAGCAAACTTATATATTTAACTCGCGATATAATTATGCAATTTTAACCAGTATTGTACTGTATGATAGAAGTATACGATTAGGTTTACGGACTATCAATATTTTTAATTTAAAAGCAGTGCTGATTTATAGCTTCTCGCGGTCGTTATTATTAACAATTTTATAAATGCAGTCTCTTAATTTACTTTTAAGACTTTCAATTTTTTAATTCTAAACCAAGTGCTTTCAATTAATTGCCTCCAGATATATGAATATAGCAATAGTATGAATTTTATAGGCCCGAGCGCGAAGCGGATAAGCGTTATAAAATCTAAAATTTATTAACAGTGTGATGAAGCATTAATTATTACACAGTTTCCTTATAATACCCCTTTGCCATATACGCCGAGTTAAAGTCATAAAACTATACACACGGTAAATATATACCTAAGATTTTTATCACGTGTTAAGTGGCTCTCCAACATTCAATTAAGAACTCGAATCAACTCTATACGGTCCAATAACACCCCACGGCGGGAAATTTGAATTCTCATCAAAACAGCCTCCTCCAAAACAATTGCCAACCCATCGCGCGTCCGCCCATCAATCCACCCGAGCCAAATCGGTCACCCACCGTCGTCGTCGTCCTCTCTTCCTGCGCGCGATCCTAACGGTAATACACATACCCATACACACACGTCCCCGACTCACGTGTCCACGTGTCTCTCTATTGCGTTATCCGGACGAGCAGCTCAACTGCCCGCTGTACGTGACGGCCGTGATGAGCAAGTCCGCGGCGGACGTCGTCGCGGCGAAACGAGCCGACGGCTCGCCGATCTACGGCGAGCCCGCGGCCTCGGCCCTGGGGATCGACGGGGCCGAGCAGTACGGCAAGGACGTGGTCAAGGCCAGGAAACTGATCACCTCCCCGCCGCTCAGGCCCGACCCGACGACGCCGACTTACCTCCTGGAGCAGCTCGCCCAGTAAGTATCAGCTGACGGAAGGGGACCCATATACTGCGAGGAGTGTAACGCTATGTGCGCAAAAGCGACCTTGACGACCCGATACGCAAATAATCGCGTGGAAAATTGCGAGAAATTCATTTTCTTCGCTGCGTTGAGAAAGAGACGCAGAGCAAGGCTGCAGTGACGTTAAATCAAGTCACCGGTATATATATATAATGTATATGTAGTCTTGTTGCGAAATCGCGCGCGCGTGTGTGTGTGTATATATAGCGTCGTCACGTGGATCGACATAAAACGTATATATAGCGCCATAAAAGATTGCTATGTGTTTTATTATTCCCGTGCCGACTACCACAGGTTGCTGGAACGCAATAATAATAATCTCTTTAAAGTCAGTTCACAACGTTATACTTTCTCGCTTAAAGGGCTTGTTACTCCAGGATGATCCTCGCTCTTCCCATTAAGGATCACATATACTCATGTATACTTACGTTTTATTTCTCTTCGTTTCGTTTTCTCGCTCGTTCACGCGTATTCCGACTATTTTTTCCTCTATCCCAAAAACAAGTCCACCTTCGCTAATCGTATTACACGCATATATACATACCTAATACAGCCCTTCGAAAAACGAAACGATCGGCTCAGACGAGCAGCGATCGCATAGCGACAATTAGCGATGCAGGATACATTCTCCTCCAGAATGTCGCATCGACGCATTAGCTCCCGACTCCGTTTCCCAGAAGATTCCTCGACTCTCCGTTTCTCCTCGTCGCCGAGCCGAGAAAAGCGCGTCGCGCCGCAGCTGGACTGTTTTTGCGCCGTTAACCGTCAGGTGCTGCATCAGGTTGTATATATACACACGGCGACTTTTACGTTCAATTAGAAAATGTCCCGAGACGTCGCGGCCGCTGCGCACTTAGACTCGCGCGCGCGAGCTCGGAGAGCAGCTCTCGCGAGCGCGGAAAAGCGCGTTTGGCCGGGAGAAAGACGTTTGACGAGCTGCCGACGAGGAGGAAATTGGAATTCTTTTCGCAGCTCCCTTGATTGGCGGGTCGCGCGAGTTTGTGTATTTATAAGAGGTTCGCGCGAGGGGACTTTCCTCTTTATGGTTTATTTCTGCGGATTTTGTTTTAGTTGTGTTATACAGCTCTGCGATGTATCGTTTGATTTACGTGTATCCCGAGAGCGTGTGTGTACTTATAGGTAAATCGAGGGGGTTGAATGATTTTTAAATGAGAAAAATTGAAGTGTGGATGAATAATTTTTTAATTTAGAATTATTGTATGCGTGAAAATCTGTTTCTGAAACTTGCCTACCGTAACTACTGGGAAATGGAGTGATTTGTGGAGTTGTGCATACTGTTCTTACAGGGTTTCGAAGGAATACATCAATGAAATGGATATGGGAAAATCCACCAAAAATATATATCTAGAAGATTAGTTCGAAATTAAAAAGAAAATTTCGTTCTACACCTCTAGACAGCGTTTTTTCTTGTTCTTAGGACACACAGAGTAGTAGAAAACTTTTTCCATTTGCATATTGATGTGTGAACTTTAAAAGCAAAAAATGTTTTTTGACACAGCATCTCGTTTTTTCAAGTATAATTATTTGAGCTTCATTTCATATGACAAAATCGATATTGTACGTTATTGTATTTAATCATACAAATTGGGCCCCAATATTTTTTAAAAAAGAACACGTTTAAAAATTTTCAAAATTAGCCAAAGAATACACCTGAATTTTTTCAGATAGATTCGAACAATTTTTTAATTTTGCGATTTCAATGAAATCGAAAAATTGCTCAATTCGATCTGAAAAAATTTAGGTGTAATCTTTGGCTAATATTAAGAAATTTTTGCTGCTACGAGTTATTTTTTGGAAAATGTGTAGTTTTACAATTAAAGATTGATTAATGTTTTCAATTTCACACATAAATATCAACTTTCATGGTATCGGTTTCGTGGCAACATTTTTTCGTCTTCTGTGTATCCTATAGAACAAAAACGCTGTCCCAGAGGTGTAGCGCCAAATATTTTTTCAAATTTTCGAACCAATTAATTATCTGAATATTTTTGTCGGATTTTCCCATATCTATTTGTCACAGAGAAAGAAACATCAATATTTCCAGTTTAACAAAAAAACTAAAATTTTATTACTGCTCGAAATTCTGCAAACAGTGTACTAATCCACAATAAATCGATTTACGCCCAGTAGGTATGGATATCTAAGGTCCAAACATAGATTCTATTCCCAGGCTTCGCAAGCGTTCAGTCCCCTCGAGCGAAGCAGCGAGGCAACGACGACAATCAAAATATTAACGAAAAACCTTGCTTTACCCGACGAAAAACAGGGACGGCCTCCAGGTGACCGGCAGCGACAACTGCACCTTCAACGCCGACCAGAAGGCCCTCGGCAAGGACGACTTCACCAAGATCCCGAACGGCGTGAACGGCGTCGAGGACCGGATGTCCGTCATCTGGGAGAAGGGCGTCCACGCCGGCATAATGGATCCGTCGCGCTTCGTCGCGGTGACCAGCACCAACGCCGCGAAGATCTTCAACCTCTACCCCAAGAAGGGCGTGATCGCCATCGGCTCCGACGCCGACATCGTCGTCTGGGACCCCAGCCGGAAGAGGACCATCTCCGCGCAGACCCACCACCAAGCGGTTGATTTCAATATTTTTGAGGTGAGAGCCGTGGGCTTTTTAAAATTCATTTTAATCTTTGTCTTGTGCTGCACTCGACGTTAGAAGTGCATTCGAACAAGAAGTGGGAAACATTTTTTTAAATGCAAAAATAACAACAAAATTGCAATTGTAGGTAAGCCGTTAGTGGATTGTAAATTAAAAAGAAAGAAATTAATAGTGCATGATATTAGACTCGATGATCTATTTATGTACATGTAGCTAATATATAAAGTGTATGATCGCATAGACATAAGTTACGGTACAATAACAGTCCGTTAGAGTAATGCTCCATATATAAGAATGGGATGATATTTTATGTATGAGAAAAAATTCAATCTATATACTTATTTACCAAGTAGCTTTTCTTAAAATTACGTTAAAATTATTGTGTATAATTATCTCAATACATGTACTGTAGTTTCTTATTTGCTTAGAAAAAAAAGAAATCTAAATCTTGACGCGAAAATCACTTAGTTGAGATACGGCTGTTTAAAGTAAATTGTTTCATGTTTTGAATGAAAGTATCAGCGAGTTGCTCTGCTGGAAACTGGCTAGATGACTCACATAGTCAACAAAGTGCTGCCTTGATTTAATAATGGCTTTTCACATTTCAGAAACATCATAATATCATAAAACGGATTCGGGAATTAAAATTATACGCGAAAATGTTCAAACTGAGCGTCCACGTGGTTTAACTACATAATCGAAAAATAGAAAAATAAGATACAAGATATTTAAAAAAATTGTAACGTGGCAAATTGTTGAAAATCTATTGAAAAGAATGTTCTTATTGCTTAATTGAATACTTTCATTTGTTTTTTCAATACAATATTTTTTACCAAATGTACTGCAAAACAAATTTTGCAGCATGATAATTTGCTTTTCTGCTGATATATATGTGTACGTAATAACATATCTAAAAAATCACTTGTCATCATAAATATAAAAGTGATTGTTTATTAATTAATTTGAAAAATTCTGTTGATAAGTATTGTCTACATAATGGAGAATGTTTATAAAAGTTTGATATAAATGATTGATTCTTAATTAATGCAAACAACGAAAAGTATAAGGCGAGGTGAGGACGACAAAAAGTCTCCGAAAATGTACGGTGACCGTCATTTTGACGTTTGCAATTTATTTATTTATTTATTATTATTTAACGGACAAATACCCTTAATACAAAAATATATACCATTCCTAAATACTCGCTACACACCACCAGAGACCGCATAAACATAAAACTATAAGTTCATTATAAATAAAAAATTTAGCAATATTAGAAATACATGTGATACGCTCAGCAAATGTTGAATACTTTAATCACTCAAAAAGCAGCAGACACGGATTCTTTATATAATAGTAAATCCATTGTCAACTTAGTTTTAACCTCCTTCTACCTTCTTAAGAATTGTATTTTTCGCAAATAACGATTTGAAGTAGTAGTCACTGTCACATCTTATCCCCCCCCCCCCCCCCCAAAAAAAAAGTAACACGTTGATACAGCAAAATCCTGACGAAACAAACGCTACATTGCAGGGCATGGAGGTCAACGGCGTGCCGGAGTACGTGATCGTCGGGGGCCGCGTCTGCGTCGACGAGTGCGACCTGAAGGCCGTCCACGGGTTCGGCAAGTACGTGGAGACCCTGCCCTATCCGGCCTACGTCTACGAGGCCGTGGAGGAGCGGGAGAAGCGGCCGCGCGGAGTCGCGCGCTCCGAGGCCGACGCCCGCAAGTTCGCCGAGGAGGACGCCGCGTTCACCCGGGCGCGGGAGGCCGCCAGGGCGGCCAAGGCCGCGGCGGAGGCGGCCGCGATGCAGAACAACGGCCACGTCAACGGCAACCACCTGTACGAGCCCGTCAGACCCAGCAGCATCCCCTGCACGCCGACGCTGCCCAACTCGGCCGTCGCCACGCCCTCGGTCAAGGGCCCCAGGATGGAGGGCCAGAGGAACCTCCAGGACTCGACCTTCTCTATCAGCGGTGCTGAGCTCGTTTGATTTGCTTTTGAAAACAATTAGCGGATTCTGATGATCATTTTTTCACTCTCTCGCGCTATTTGTCTTCGACGGCTTTGCCATTGTCATTTCGGGTTGATGTCGATTTATAAGAATTTCATGAAATTATTTTGCTGAAAATTGTTCAATCTGGCTCGAAAAGCTCCTAGCTTGAAGTTCTGTTCAACGAGCCCGTAACTTTTAATAGTCGTAATTTTTTACAAATTTTAATAATATTTTCTTTAATACTTTTTTAACATTTTTCACCGGAGATTTATAAAAAATTCATTAAAAAAAGTTTTAGATTTCGGATTTTCTTTGAGTTGTATACATCAGATTGGCAGATTCGACGATGGAAAATTACTCGTCTCAACCAAGAAATAGATATATAAGCCTAAATGCGAAGTATTCTTTAATTTAAAATATTTTGTTTATTTTTTTTTATTGTACTAAACAAGAATGAATTTTAAAAAGTGTTCGAATGGGTGGACACGTAAAAGATCTTGAAATAAAAAAAATCTATTCGAAAGAAATATTTAATTATTATTTATGTATGTGTCTGTAGATTTTCTACGCTTAACTTGTTACTGTTATTCCGATTACATTTTTGAAAATATTTACACGATTTAAATGCAGATTAAAATCATACAATTTTTTTTCAACTAAAAATTAATATGCTGAATGTTACATAATTCTATTACAGAGGACTCGAAGGAAGCCTCGCGGTCGTGCATCCGCGTCAACAACCCACCAGGTGGACGCAGCGCCGGTGGTTTCTGGTAAATGCGACCGCGCGCTTCAAGCCGCGAACGAGAATCAAAAGGAAGGACAAGCCGAGGATACAACAACAACAACTGCAGCGGCTTTCATCGCTTCGGAGAGCCGGTCTGCGCTTCGAGATTCGCGCGATCACGCGAACCCGAAAGTGTTTAGATTTGACAAACTATAGTTACGACGAGCTCGATATTCTATTCTTGGTTGAATCGGAAATCGATTATTATTATTATTATTATGAATTTTTAATTATATTGTAAACCTTTAAATTTTCATTAAGCTATCGTACGTGTTTTCTTTACATATATATAATTGATTATATATTGTGAAATGTAAGGTTGTTGCTTTACATTGTTATATCGTATGGACATATGTATATGTATACGTGTTTCACTTGACGAGTTTTATTTTATTACCTATCTCTATGCCTACAACGCGGATAGATTAGAATATACTATAGATTTGTATGATTTTTTTTGTTAGAGTTTATTTACGATGAATTATTTGTCATTCTATAATACCCAAAGCACGATATCGCACACAAGTACACACCGAGAAAAATTCAAAAACTATATGTAGCTGTATTCGCCTCTTCCGCTCCTGCGATAGACTGTTGCTACTGCTGCTGATCGATTTACTGTCTCTCATTAATCATCGATATCAAAAAAGCTCATTGACGCTAAAATAAAAAAAAGATAATAACATTGTGCAGCTATTGTCACGTTATTATATATATTTAATAAATGGTATATTTAGTGGATTATTATCGTTGGAAAAGCGCGATCGCAATTGTAATGATTGTTATATGCAAGTGCTAAACGTTACCAATAGACACGATTAACGACAGAGAGAAAACCAGAAAAGAACAAAGTAATCCACAATATTTGTGTCTGATTAAGTTGCGTGGATGACATCGAGCGATTTATACAATATATAACAAAAATGCGCCACTTAAAAGTTATGAATAAGATATATAGATACCTTAAAAGAATTTTCGTGATAAAATTCTCGATCATAATATCATCATTAAATAGGGACCCCCGGATAAAACAGAGCAAAACTGTAACTTTTTCTATATTATACACCCGACCCAATCTGTAATAACACCCCCGACTGAGAATCAACATCTAAGAGGATGAAATTTTGTACTATACAAATTTTGTATGCCAATACGTGTATACCCATCGCGACACCAGGATTTTTATCGAAACGCCAGTATGCGCCTGCCTTGTGATAATTATATTATTGTGAAAAAAGTATTTGCGAAAAACTTTCACACTTCAAAATTCGACGAAAGATATTCGACCTATTGATATTTGCCTGTTGAAATTAAATGAGAATCTTAAAAGATTCGACTTTTATCTATATGATAAAGAGAAATTCTTTAAATAATTGACGAAACACGCTTCTTAAAGACGTATAATTATATTATTATATTATTATTAGAATGAATGTCTGTTATGATGTATCTGAATCCCTATAATAAATATTAAAATGATAAACAATTAAATCTGCCCGACTTCTCATTGCGACCTGCCAAAATCCAGCGGGAATTCACTGCCGACAAATATCAAATTGTACTAATTTTTCTCAACAACGACGTTAATTACCGGTGTTCTAGCAGACGACTTTACCGATGCCGCCAGTCGCGGAGGCAGCTGCTCTCTGCGTTACGCATATCACGCTGGGTGACGCGCGCGAGAGAACCTTTACACACAGTATATACCTATACGTATGTTTTCTCTCTTCGTCATTTCGGTTTCGGGTTGCCGCAGCAGTTCCCAGTTTCCCACTCCCGTCTCCGCTTTCGCACACCAGTGCACAACTGCTGAATCGGCCCACTGCATTGGCGTGGTCACATAACCTCGTATAGTCGTATGCACACGACGACGACGACCGACGACGACGGGGCGCGACGACGGGACATGTCAAAATTTCTGTGATGTCGTTGTTAAAGGTTAGTCCCGGGAGATCAGCGGGGGGGCAGAGAAATTATTGTTTCTCGTTGACTGAAATGGGAAAATTCGGCTCGCCGGTTTGCTCTCGGCTTCGCGCGCGCGAACGTCTCGGGGAGAATTCCGGGGCTTGTTTCCTTCGGCGATCGGCGTCGAGCCGTGCGCTGGACGGAGAGCCGATCCTCTCTCGGGTTATGTATTTTCGGAGCAAACGTTTTTCCCATCGCTTCCCCGCTTTTCGGGAAGAGGCCTTGGGCCGCGGCTTCGTTTGGCGGTTTCGCGAAAATCGCGTTCACGCGACTGATAAACAAAATGCGCGTGATTCAGTCGGCAGTGATTGTTGACAGTATACAATGAGCTCTGATATTGAATGTAAATAGTGATAAAAAAATGACAGTACTGGTTTGGGAGTGTTGTTGGAAAAACGTTTTTGTAAACAATTGCAAACTTCGGTGTTTAAATAGACTTATTTTTTTATTGTTGTGGTGTTTATAATTGATGTTTAGTCATGAGTTTTCTGGTACTTTATTAGTATCATAAAAAATGTTGCGCAATCTTATATTTACTTTATGTGTGAACATTAACTTAGTGCCGCTCCATTTAATCGATGATTCTCTGTTTAGAGCCAATTTACATTTGAAGGTGCCTGGCCATGTATGCGTCCAATTATTCTGAAGCTTCTCAAGCAAGAACCAGTGACACAAGGAGAATGGCAGGATCTCTTTTACTCGGTTCATCAGGTGTGCCTAGACGAGAAGGGTCCACCCAAATTACGAGATGCTTTAAAAGAAGATATTATGGATTTTATCAAGCAGGCTCAACAGGTTGATTAAGAACTACTTTTGCAATGTTTTTCCGATTAAGATTAATTCAATTTTAACAAAAACGTCCTTCCATTTATAGAGAGTCATGGCGCACCAAGAAGAACAAGCTTTGTTGAAAGCTTACATAGCGGAGTGGAGAAAGTTTTTTACTCAATGTAACTATTTACCAACCCCTTTTAGGCAGCTGGAAGCGTCACTACGAGGGAAGCCAAGTAGTAGCATGCAAAAGAAAAACCAGCCTGAAGAAAGTATTGTAAGAAAATTAATGTTAGACAGTTGGAATCAAAGTATATTTAATGACATTAAACAAAGACTTCAAGACTCAGCTATGAGACTGGTACGAACAGAAAGAAATGGCGAAGTTTTTGATTCGCAACTTGTTATTGGAGTTAGGGAATCATATGGTAACAGCGATGAAATAATCATAATTTATCTATCAAAATTTTTATAAAAATTAATTGTTTTTACTTTTCATTACAGTAAACCTTTGTTCAAATCCGTCGGATAAACTAGAAATTTATAGAGATAATTTTGAAGCTGCTTATATTGAAGCAACAGAAGCCTTTTATTGGATCAAAGCACCTGAACAGTTGTCTATGTACGGGGTGGAGAAGTATATGAGGTATGCAGAAACGAAACTAAAGGAAGAGGAATTGCGTGCCCAAAAATATCTAGAGCCCAATAGTGCTAGTGTGCAACTATTGATGGAACGATGTGTAAAAGTATTGGTTGCTAATTTCAAAACAGCAATTCTCACAGAATGCCCTAGAATGATACAGCAACATCAGACGGATAGTAAGCAACGATTTTGAACTATTTTGAATTGTAATCAAAGGAAAGGAAATTTAAAAGTAATTGATATATTATTTTTTAGAGCTGCGGTTGATGCTCAAATTGATGGATCGAGTACCTGAAGGTGTGACACCAATGCTGGTTGACCTAGAAGAGCACATAGCTACGGCGGGCTTGGATGATATGATGGCTGCTGTGGACATCATAACTCAGGATTCAGAGAAATACGTGGAACGGTTACTCGATCTCTTCCGACGCTTCTCCACATTAGTCAAGGAAGCCTTCGACGATGATCCTCGCTTCCTAACAGCACGTGATAAGGCCTACAAGCTCGTTGTCAACGATTCCTCAGTTTTCAAGCTTGATCTGCCTATGAGACAGGGCAGCGGTGGCGCACCTCCCGTCGCGTCGGCCGCCGCTGCTCCAACTATTGGTACCATCACCAGCCTGGGTGGACCCAATAGCAAGCCTATTAATAATAATAATGGGCTACCTGAGTCTAAGTGTCCCGAGCTCCTCGCTAATTACTGTGATATGTTGTTGAGGAAAACGCCGCTCAGCAAAAAGCTGACCTCTGATGAGATTGAGAGCAAACTCAGAGATGTGGTACGTAAAAATCAGAAATTATAAATAAGATTGTCAAATAGTACGAACGAAATCACTAATTTATTGAAATTTTCGCAGCTCCTGGTACTGAAGTACGTTCAAAACAAGGATGTCTTTATGCGCTACCACAAAGCACATCTAACACGACGTTTAATTTTGGATACGTCCGCGGATTCCGAGAAAGAAGAAAACATGGTAGAGTGGTTGCGAGAAGTTGGGATGCCGGCCGATTACGTCAACAAGCTCGCACGAATGTTCCAGGATATCAAAGTTTCACAAGATTTGAACCAACAATTTAAAGAACAATGTCGAGCTGCTATTGCTGACAGCATTAACATTAAGGTTTTTAGCAAATTGTTTTATTTTTCGCACAATCTTCGTACACACTATTATTTTGTATTTTATTAAACGTAAAATGAAATTTTAATGTTCTTTTTTTCAGATATTGAATGCAGGTGCGTGGGCAAGAGGCAGTGAACGCGTTACAGTTAGTTTGCCGCTTCAGCTAGAAGATTACATACCTGAAGTAGAAGAGTTTTACAAGAAAAAGCACAGTGGTAGAAAGCTCCAATGGTATCATCACATGTCCAATGGCACGGTATGTCTTAAAATCTCTTTCCTAATATTGCAATAATTGTAGAATTGTTAAAAAATAAAAATCCATTGCAGATTACGTTTTCGAATCAAGTGGGCAAGTTTGACGTGGACGTAACGACGTTTCAAATGGCCGTACTGTTTGCCTGGAATCAGCGACCACTGGAAAAAATTTCCTATGAGAATTTGAGACTGGCGACCGAACTACCTGACCCAGAGTTGAGGCGAACGCTTTGGTCGCTCTGCGCTTTTCCGAAAATCAAGCGTCAGCTAATCATTGCGGATCCTCCAGCTCAGAGTCCCAAGGATTTCTCGCAGGCCACCAAATTCTGGGTCAATCAAGAATTCGCAATAATGTAAGTTGACCCAATAACGGCGAATAAATTTTATCGAAAATTTCAAAGTTTTAATGATAATTTATGTATCCATCAGAAAAAATGGTAAATTGCAAAAACGAGGAAAGATCAATCTAATCGGCCGTTTACAATTGTCGACTGAGCGCAGTAAAGAGGAGGATAATCAATCTATAGTTCAACTTAGGATATTACGTGTGCAAGTAAGTTGACAGATTTATGCATTTCATACATTATAGTTAATTTCTACTAATTGTAAATTATTAATTTTCAGGAAGCCATAATAAAGATTTTAAAAATGCGAAAGAAAATCACTAACAGTCAGCTACAAACGGAATTGGTTGATATATTGAAGAATATGTTTTTGCCTAGTAAAAAGATGATCAAAGAGCAGATCGAGTGGCTTATTGAACATAAATACATTAAGAGGCATGATAACGACATCAATACATTCGTATACATGGCATAACGACTATTATGCGAAAAAATTGCTCAAGTCAGCTTTCGACTAATGCACTATATTTTTGTAATAACTTGAGTTAGTATTTGCAAAGCCTCAAGTTAAAAATGTGGCATATATGCAAGTTATGTATTGAGTGAAAAATCATACTTGCAGTTGTCAACCGCACTGTTGCAGTTGAAATCGATATTAGTGATTGCCTCTTAACTGAAAAAATGTATAATGGGTCAAGGTCGCTTTAAAATTTGTGAAAAAATAAGACAAACTCAAGATGAATTGTACATGCATTTGTAAGGTAGTAGTTATAGCTTTGAATAATTTTAGGCTAAATAAAATAATTTTTAAGTTCTTAAGATCCTGTTTTTCTCAATCGCTTTACTTGCAACTGTGATTTTAAAGTGACCAACCTCAATGGATTTTTTCCATATGCAAATATGATTTTATACATACAGTAAACCCAAGACCCGAGAAATTAATCATGTATAAATAATATATTATTATTGGGACTATGATTCTATACTTTCATATTACATATAAAAGTATAGATCCAACATATAAAGTATGATTTAAATGTTCTATCTGTATTGAGTTATTTTTTTATTCCAAAATGCAATTTGACGCTTAATTTATTCATTAAAAACAACAACTTTTTTATATTGTCTTTTTAATATAAGTGTTTATACTTTTTAATTTAACAGCATTGGTTAATATTAAAAATACTGAGTGTTATCTAATTATGACAAGTATACAATATGCATACATATATATTTATACATAATTATTTCTTTGGGTATAGCAATCTGTTTAAAAAAAAAAATGACTATTGTAAGTGAAAATCCATATTGAAAAAATTCAATTTTGAAACTTTGACAAGAAATAATTTATCATAAGGCTTTCTTTTGAAACTCATATGAATGAAGGCCTAAATATTATACTTCGTGTTTCGGAAAGATTTTTTATCAATATCTTCATTTTTTTTTAATTCAATAATTAGTTTCTGGTCTTTTGCCTGACTATTGTTTATTTTTATAACAAATAGAGTGTATTGAAGCAAGATCAAATCGACGTTTATTTTTTTTATTTCATTTTAAATTTTATTAAGAGTCAAATTTGTTTTTCTATTTTAAATTGTACTTATAGCTTTTCAAGCGCAGAATAGTATTAACGACTATTAGAGAACTCTAATTCTATAGAGATTGTGTGTTGAAATGAGTTTGAATTATTTGTCATTGACCATTTTTGGTCAGTGTATAACAATGATTTGTATAAAGCCTTTGTAATATTTAAGCGTTGAGAATATCGGAGTGTAAGAATTTGGATAATTGAATTGAAACATTTGAATTAAAGAAAGGTCAAAATTTTTTTCAAATCCCCTGTTTTCTTTTGTCACTTTTTAAAATTATGAGGGTGGTTGTATGGACAAGTCATTAACAAAACAATCTATAAACAATTTATGTACCTTTTATTTACATTATTTCCATCAAAACTAACATATTACTTCTGTTAAATAATCTCGCTTGATAACAGATCGTTTAAATTTTATTGAATTCTTTGATACAATCTTTTAATTTTTAATGAATTTCTTTTAAGTACGTATAACTCAGACTTTGCAGTGCGCTGGGTTTAAGACTCGCTGCACTCTAAGTAAAAAGGAAAGAAAAGCATGTGAGTTTATTCTTCTTTTCTTTCTTCTCTTATACATATGCGTTTTACGTATACGTACATACATATATACACATATTCACAAGTAATAATGAAATACATTCATACCTTATCTTTCGCAGATGACATTTTTTAACATCATATTTATTTGCTTCGATTCCTTTTGCATAAATAGCTGTTAGATTTCGTACTATACTTTTCTCGCGAACTGCCCCTCGAAAAGATTATATCACAAGCGATTATACTCATTTTTCCATAAGAAATTTGGAACTTTTTCATTCGAAATACCTATTTATTAAATTTTTATGCAAAATTCATACATAAGAATTGTTCCCTGGCTCGGAACTATTTTTCCTGGGGTTCAATTCTTAGACGTCACGCGTCAAATTCTTGCGAATCAACATTACGTCGCCTCGCTATTAATGCAATGTTCGTTGCAGTTTTATGTATACTAGTAGTAACTAGAAGAGAAGTCGGGACGAAACAGTAATTACTTTGCAAATAAAAAAAGGAAAAACTTTGCACAGCAAATCGCAGCATCAAGCGATCGAAAAGTGAGATTTTTTTTCCTCTTTTTCGTATTGTAGTACAGCAGCAGGAATAGGATTTTTCACTAACTGTTGACAAATACATATATATATCTACATATATGTATATTTTATAAATTGGTTTTGTAAGATTAAGACAGAGCGTAAATTGAAGAAAATACTTTTAATCCTATACGAGTATGATTGTTTTGTTATAAAAAATACTATGGTAATATCCACTTTATCGTGAAAGATTCGTTTCATACTGAGTTTAAACAGAATCTTTTTTAAGGCAACTAATACTTTTGTATCTGTAACAAAATCATAATCATGTTCACGGAAACAAACCATTATTTTTTCTCTGAAGTCGCATACATATAATTATGGGAAGATATGCATACACAAAATTTTTATTTATCAGCGAATCGAATTTCACAGCTCTTTCGCAAGCGCTATTTATAACACTAAAAAATTTGTTCGAGAAAAATGCGTCATCCACGGAGTGGTGATCAAACATTAAACACGTTTCATTTTTTATTTTTGTTAAGATTTGAAAAACGACTAACAGAAAAATCCGTTTAGGATCTAGATATTACATTCAACAACTTTGTATTAGTTCTTTACTTGCTTACAATCTTTATCTTTCTTAAATCGAGACCGTTAGATCAAATTTCGACAGAAGTTTTTGATGCAGAATATAAAACGATTTGATTGTTCAAAATGCTCGTTTTGATATAGACCTGTTCTCACTAATTTTTCTGCAGAAGCGAAAAACGCTCATTGATATTGAAATTGAAATATTTATATTTTATATATCTGCATACTACAGGGTCCGATTGATCTATGCCAGTTTTCGTTTATTGAACATGCACGAGGTTATAAGTATAAAACTAATTTTTCTTCTGTCATTACGAAAATAAACAATCAAGTGAATCGGAGCACAACAATGACACTTATTTTTCAATTCTTTCATTTTCTTTCTACAAGTAATTTCACTGGTTTCACAAAATATTCTGAAAGATGCTTTAAAAGTGTCCATGTTATGCTCGGTATTTCTTATAGCCATCAGTGACCTTTTTGCTTTCAATTCCTAAGTAACGTATGCCACTACAACGTCATTTTGTATATTTATCATTTTATTATTTCTTTAGGCAGCCATTTGTTATATTTTGTATTCAAATGACTAAATTCTTAAAGGAAAAATTAGGTACAAATTATATCGTACGCAAAGTGATTCGCGAGCCGTCTATGGCGATTTATCATAATATAAAACTCATTACCCAAAACTTGTATGTAAATACTCTTATTATACGTATTTTTTCCAGTACTACTATAGCATGTTTCAAGGGGATAAAAGTTGAATTAAAAGTTCGAGAAAACAATTTAATGCACAGGAATAAAGTATATATATATTATATATTTGATCAGTAGAAAAGTATTTAAATGAACTTAGTATGCAAATATAATTTACCTTCTATACACAAAATTATGTACATAAATATTTATAATGTGTTTTAATTTAAATACATGTATAATGTTTACGTATTTTATTTAATTTAGAGGAAGCCTGGCTTCAAAAATTTCAAATATTGCTATAACAGTAATTTTTTTTAACGGATTTTCGTAATAATAGCGTTGTTTCAAAATTTTCTTATAAAATTATAACATATAATATGATTTTTTGATCAAGCTAAAAGCCAACATCAAAAATAAAGTCAACCGTAAGCTTCCCGATTTTTTACGGTCTCGAGTTTTTAACATCATTCTATCCCCTTTATTAGCGTTTTGATATATCCGAGACATATCGTACCGTATGTACCTCGAGATATACGAAAAAGCCGGCCAGCAGCGCGCGCCGCATGCAACGTATATATCTATACATATTTTGTTTTAACATTGATTATCGTAACACTCAAGTTCTTCGCTTTTATTCTCTCGCTTTTTCTCTCATTCTCTCTTTCTCTTTTTATTCTCGTCCGATACGATAACACCAACGATAATACGACTTGATAATAGAACAACTGGAATCATTAATATGTCCACACCCTTAAAGGTTTACCTGCTTTTTTTGCTTGTTAATTTTGACAACAAAGAATAAACACCTTTTTTATTTACGTTTTGGATGGGCCATTTACGTATGATTCATTCATTTTTTGTCGACCAGATGGTAAAGGAAGAAGGTGCTCGTTTAAATATTTATTTTTGTTATTTTACTGAAAGCCATCTCTGATGATTTGCTTGTTAATTCTGATTGATACTGAATCTGACTACTTACACCATTTCTATATAGTTTAAGCTAAATTAGGAGGGTACTAAAATTATTTATAAGTGCAAACATTTTCATAAATAAATGATTTCTTTAGCCTTGTGTATTGTACTTATTAGAGCGAAAAATCGATTGACTTCAAAAAAATCATCAGAGATATTTTCTAATTTTTTTCGTCTTACATTTTCGGCTTCTCTCGCGTGCACAATGAATTTGGTAAATTAGTCATTTGGACAGCGAGTGTGTGGTATGCGAACAGCGCTTTTTAGAGCGTTTGCCGAGTTTTCGCAGACATGAACGACGATGCCTGGATGATTTGTCCCACCTGGATGAAGTTCATGACTTTCACCTACATCAAAAAGAAACATGTATTCATAAGCTAATACCGACCATTGTTATGTGTATTTCGCGGAGAAGAAACAAACCTGGAGTTAAATTAGCGATAGCAGCGAGTAAATCATGATTGACTAATGGTTCATTTTCCTGGCGAGGCTCCCAGCCTACAGGTGGAGATGCCGGTGGAGATATTAGGAACTGTTTGTGAGGTGCGGGAGGATGCAAGTGCCGATCTTCGATGTCTAAAAAACAAATAATTTTTGCATGAATAATGCAAAGCATCATGTAATTTAAAAAAAAAAAAAAATACATGTATTGTACAAAAAATTTACCAATGGGCGTTACAGGCTGTGCAAAATAGCAATTAATATCGGTCTCCCCAAAATGAGTTTGGTGTAACTGTATCCTTGCTTGTGCAGCTGCACTGGGTGATGCATAATTAACTCTCATTCTCCTAAAAGATCTAAAATATTGAAATGTAGCATCTTCTCCAAACTTTTTGAATAGTTTTTCCATCTCCACCTATACAGGAAAAAAAAAGATCATAATCATAGTTTTAGCACAGTTCCATTGCTGTCGAGGAGTCAAAAATGGGTTTAGAAAGATAGTAAAATGCTATCGTACCTAACAAATTTTATTTTCAGTGCAATACTTAAAATAAATTTTTTTCATTTGCTTGAAATTTAAGTGTTATATATTACTTTCGTTTACACACTGAATAATTATTCTGATCAGTGTTAATGTTGTTTCCTAACATTATGAACAACTGATTTCAGTCACTTCTTCTAAGTTTACAAAGACCCCAGCAAAGGGTTTTCACTATCAAAACAAACAGTTCCAAAATGCTTCATCCTTAAAAACTTATGTTGCTCTCCATTAAAAAAAAATTGTAATGTTTTTAATAAACAACAATGAAGTAATGAAAACAACTACTACTATAATAATTACCAAAGTAAACTACAATTATTATAACAATTTCTGTAGAAGAAGCACAAGTACTATAGTAATTACTACAGTAATTGTGACTAATGTTATTATGTATGGACATGTGTGCAATATCTATTTAAAACTTATTTTTATGCAGTTAAGTCAACATAAAGTTGTAAAGGTACAGTCTGGAGCTTTCACAAATATCAAATGATTAAAGTTAGTGATCCATGTTGCAAAAGAATATTAGCAATGTTCAATACATTTATTAAAGTATTTACAACATTTGTTTTAATTAATGAATGGTCTAACTGTATAGTATATAGATATCTACATTTTAGATGAAAAAAAGTTTTATTAAGTCACACATACAAAAATTTTTAGTTATACTACTATTTTTTTTGTTTTTTATAGTATTTAACTCAGGTTTAATTTGACCCCCTAAAGTCTTCAAAAATAATTACCTTGAGTTCATCTGACTTAAAGACTCGAGGATCCACATTTGTTACAATTACAGACGTTGGCAAATCTTCATCGTGAATTAAATCTTCTAAAGTTCTGGAAGCTGCGTCTTCATTGCTCCTGTTATTTTTTTCACAATCCAGCTCTAGTTGCTCAAAATTTGGATGTACATTTGGTAAACCATCTACTTCGTTGATAATGATATTCTCTGAATCTTCAGACTCCTCATCTTCACCTGTGCTTTTACTCCTCTTTTCCTCCATTTTTATGTTATTGGTTCGTAGTCTCGGATGTTATGTTTTTACTATCTGTGCTTTTATTGCTAATTAGAATAAAAAAACATGCTCAATTAAGTAGTAGTAGACATTCACATGCCCAAAGCTAACATACTATAATAAGGTGTAATTATTAAATTTCTAAGTAAAATTTTGGATTGAATAATAGATCATGGTTAAGTCAATAATAATAAATAGTTTATTTTTATAATTAGTTATAGTATAGTTGACAATTGGAAAGTTTCAAAGATCACAATGCCTATAGTTACAATTCGTTGCACTTGTTTGAAATAATCTATTTTTATTGAGCTTGCGATCAACATCAATAGCTACAATAACCAATAAAACAAAATGATGTTAAAATATTTTAATTCTGAAATAATTGCAAAATTCAATTTTGTCAATTAAACACATTGAAAATGCAAAATCAGTATTTATAGAGAATCGCAAACAAAAGCAATTGAACCTATATTGATCCCTTTAACTGACATTACTCCCAACGAAAGTAGCAGATTGTTCTATACTCGTAAGTAAATAAAATTCCATTCATGCCAGCGATTGACATTGCTCAATTATTCGACTCTATAGAACTATTAGCCGAGCAAGATATGACTCATTTGTTTACTATAGACACATCATGTGAATCTCATGAGAATGTAATGACCATGTGAGAACGTGCCTGTACCTATAACTAGTAAACAAACGGAAAGCCCCACAAACTTTCCGTTATTAGTCCGTCAAGAATTAATCCCCGACAAACCATCCCACTTCCCAAGCTTCCCACAAGCTACAGCAATGTGTCCTTTCAAGCTCTCCCCTGCTACCAGAGACCAGCCGTGCAATAGGCATAATGTGTATCACTCACCAAAACGCAACGTGAAAATCTCTGCTCGCTCTCGAAAAGCTCCCCCCCGCTGATTCGCGATTACCCGACGACACCACTGCTCTCGCTGTATATGCCGCGGCTGTGTTGTTATTGGAAGCTCGAGGAGGACGACGGACTGGCCGAAAGCTCTTCGGCCGCGCTGACGCAGCGACGACGGGGGACTTCCATGAAGCTCCGCGCTCTCAATCCCGGAGATGCGGACGAGAGAGAGAGAGGGAGAGACCCTCTCGAGGAGAGATTTTTCGCACACGTCACGTCACGCTCTCGTGTTTCTCTCTCTTTCTCTGGCCCTCTGTCCCGTTCCCCGCTGCACGACAGCAACACTCGCGACGATGAGAGCGAGAGTAGCGAAAGCTCTGCTCTTGTTTCTTTTATTTGCGATACGCCCGAAACACTTCTCTCTACAGCTCTCTGGCTCGCCAGCGAAATTACTGATATCGTAGTGTGCTTTGCTTGTGCATTATGTGGTAAATATGCCTTTTAATTTCGACGCGAGTCTCTCGGGGGCGCGCACACACTCACACACGGCTTTGGGCGCGTTCCTATGTGAACTGCGCTCTCCTCGCGATTTCGCGGACGAGACTACGAGTACGAGACTGTACGAGAGAGAGGCAGTTCGAGGTTAAGTGGACGTTCACAATCGCCGTTATGCGGTTATTCGGGATTCCGCGAAAAATCGCGGGGGATGTTTGTTAACGTTTTATTTTAAGCACTTATCGAGTGGAAAATTGTTAAATCGACATATAGGTAATAGTGTCTCTCTTTTTGAATGTAGTTTGAAAGTTTTATTATATCATTATCAAAAAGCGGTTTTGCAATAATTAAAATGTATGCTTATGTTTGAGTTATTAAATTTTTATCAAAAAATATTGTTTTTTTTCAATCGCTGTTCAAAGCGAAAACGCTTCTCTCTCGTCAAGCATCGTAAGATTTAAATTAGAATTTAAATATAGATATTTAAAATAACTATACGGGACTACGGGTCCATCTCACTTGGCGACAATGTGAAAGCAGCTTCCACACTAAAGTTCGTTCGCATGGAAAGCCCTTGCGGCGCAGGCAAAACGCTGAAATTTAAAAAAAATTTTCCGGATCGTTTTACCTTGGCAGTCCGGTACAATAGTGCAGTTATAGAATTACTCATTGCTCGCAATAAAAACGCATTCGGTCTCGCGATACAATAGCGCGCAAAGATATGTATATACATGTCTGTGGCTTACAGGAAGAACCACTTAAGTGACATTTTCGTGTTTTCGAGAAAAAGCGATTTCAATGTTTGGAGTAATATGTAAGATCGAAATGTCAGAGAAAAGATCTAAGTATTGGCTCATTTGATTAGGTATCTGATACGGATACAACCGTAGTATTACATTTGTAAATAGTTTCTTTCTCGACGCCCAAGCGAAACATATTACTCGAGTTAAGTGGTTCTGCGGGAACTTTGCAGATAAGTGGTTATGCAGTCACTTTCTTTGAGGGCTCGTAACTAATGTAATATGCGATTTAAAAAATTCGGGCGGGGCATATTTTTAAAATTTAACTCATGCCCTTTCTAATGGTATAATTAAAATTTTCGAAAATTGTTATTAACTATGAGAAAAAACGGTTTAAAGGAAAAAAGCATGGTTTTTCCACAATTTTTTTTTAATTCGAGATTTCAAGAACGTTTTCATTTGCAATGTATCTGGAACCCCTCTAACCAATGGAATAAATGTCCAAACCTAAAAGATGTGTGATTTGGGGATTGATTTTGAACCTCGGTGTGGTCAAACTGGTGCATATTATAATTGAAAATTTTTTATGAAGACTTTTACTAATTTTTTATTCAGAAACCACAAACTTTTGGAAAAAATTTTCAAGAGTAATAAGTTCTTAGAATCAGCTAAGGAATACGTATGAATTTTATCAGAGCGATTCCAGTAATTTTTTTGTTTTTGCAAATTGACAATTTTTAAAAAATTTAAAAACGTTAAAAAATTTTTTTTTAATTTAAAAAAACCGACGAATACATCGGTATAGGTAATTAGATATATATTATACCGCTTTAATGTACTCCACACGGTGTATCTCGCACAAAAATAAAAAAAACAAGTGCACTTAAGTGGTTCTGCGGTAACATTTTTACGAGAGATGCAGTTAAGTGATTATGCAATCGGCTGGCATTTAAAATATTTGTGCATTTCGGAAATCCTACTATTGTACAATGAAAAAGGGTACTAAGAGCACCTCGGATTCGACATAAAAAAATTTTTCGCAAAATGTCACTTAAGTGGTTCTTCCTGCAAGCCACAGATGTATATATATATTATATACATTATACATATATCGAAGTGCAATAATGTAACTTGATAGTCACACAATAGTTGGAATGTTGCAAGTGAGCGTATAGGAGGCTGATTCTGCTCGTGAGTGTGCGTGTCGACGTGTGCGTGTACAACTTATGTGCTGCAGATATTACGGACTTCCGAGGAACCTTATTTCGATACTTGCAGTATAGATATATATACATATGTACGCGATTCCCATGGAAATTCAAAAGATAACCCAGATTGCTGCTACGCACGCAACGATAAGCGTATGCGTCTACGTGTAAAGAGTTGGCGGCGAACAATAGCGCGATATAAGGCCAGTGTTTTTGTGCGACACAGAGTGATCAGTGTGTATTATTATAGTCGTGTTGAGTCTACGATGTTTCGGCTGCAGGATTAATTGTAATGATGTAATAATTAAGGTTAAGGTGTAAGGAGCTGTGCGTAAAGGTGTACTTTTTGTACCAGCTTTTTTGGATAAAACTCTTGCTGCATCGCCTTGCGCGATGAAGTACACGCAAAAGTATACGATTCAATTGTAAAACTGCAGCGAGTCGCATATAAGTATACAGAAATTCAAAACGTAAACATCACAGTCTCGCGGAGTGTGTGTAGGAGTGTATCTGTATATATACACACTGCAGTACACGTGTGCAGTGTCCCTTTAAAAACGCGTCTCAAGCTCCGAAATCCAGCGCTCCGTTGCGTATCTACATATACGCGTCGAAGACCTGCCGTCTTCGAAAATTTCCTCCGCATTCGAACGGCAGAGTAATCGCGTATCAATATATACTGCGGGGGATTTTTCCAGCAAAGGGACGAACAGCCGACGAGCGAATCGCATATACCGCAGCACCGCCCGATGGATGCGATAACATCGCGATGCGAATTACTAGATGAAGAAGCTCGCGCGACGGGTCCGCAAAGCGGTGAACAGCGCTGGCGCAGCATCAGCAGCTGCGATAGCTGCATCGCGCCGCGGCAGCAGCATCAGCACTATGAGCAGCAGCAGCAGCAGCACAGTGCCGTCGGCGCAAAACAACATGTCGACATCGACGATGGAGGGCTCGCTGAGCAAGTGGACGAACGTCGTGAATGGGTGGCAGTACCGCTGGTTCGTCCTCGATGACAATGCTGGACTGCTCTCCTACTACACGGTGAGTCTCGTGCTTTCTCGGGGACGACGCGTTAGGTTGTTGGCGGTGGGGAGGATGGCTTCGAGAGAGAGAGAGAGAGAGACGAGTCGGGACTGTCGATTTGGAGGTTAGTGGTCGAGTCCTTTTGCACTGCTGACGGGATTTTCCGAGATTTTCCGAGCTGTCGGAGGACTGGCAGGTTGATTTTCGTTGCCGGTAGCGATTCTCGGGTATCGCGGTTGGTTGGGGAAATTCGGAGCTGCTCCGATTACTTGGTGGAACGGCTTGTAAACACCTGTCAAAAGTGACAAGTGTTGGTTGCTGACTATGTCTTTGTATGGTGATGGTTTTAGTAGCTTTTTTACAGTTCAGGGATTCAAATTGCTGATCGTGAATTTCTTGTTCGACTGACGCTGTTGCATTGTTGCATTGAGATTTATGTGAAGACTCTTTGAAACTGCAGAAGAGTATAAGTATAATTTAGGTTATGGAAACAGGTGACACATATAGAAAAACAAAAACATCAGGAACCCAAGTGCTTTGTAGATTTTGATTTCTAGATCGTTTAGTAAGTAGATGTAGTTGGTGCAAAATTCTATACATATTATGCTAATATAATTTTGGGCATATAATTTTTTGAATCCTTGTTTTCAAAGATATTTTATATATTTTTATTTTTCAAAAAATTGGTGCTCAGGCTGTGATTTAAGTAAATAAAGAAACATGATAGGAAGGAAAATTTGAAAGTCTACTTTTAATAGGTAATGATGTCTTTTATTATTAAAATTTATAGCTATAAATTTTGATTAAGTACTTGGTCATTAGCACTTTATCAATTAATTTAACAAGTTTTATTTAACGCTTAATTTTTGTACAGTACCATTTCTGCTAATATCAGCTACATATTGGCAAAATATTGTCCCATTGAGATCAACCTCAATTAGTCAATTGTTATGAAACTAGAAATCGATTCTAATTTTTTGTTTTTTTTTTCATAAGATATAATTGTACTCTGTGCAGGTACGCTAAAGTGTGGAATTTAGTAGACTTCGTCACAACTGCTTACATTCTAATGATATGCAGTAATATTTTACAAAATCTATAACTAAATTATCGTTCACAATAGACATGTAAAAGTATGTAACAATTCATTTCTATGTCAGTACAAATTTTGCAGTCTGCATAAAAAAAGGTAGATTCCAAGCATTTTGCTGTCCATAATCGAGATAGACAAAGGTTGAAAAACTAGATGAAGCTTTACTAAGAGCACTGATTCACTTGCAAAGATCTAGCTCTTCTTGGGTTTCTCTACTTTCTTGTAATTTTGGATGTAAAAGTTGAAGAACAGTACGAAGTTCATAATGAGATTGATAAACATGATGACTACTCCCCACTTCGGCACATCGCAGTAGGGGAGGAGACCCTGAATTGTGTGACCCAGTAAGAAGAAAAATTGAACCTGGAAAAGATAACGGAGAGAAAATTGAATAAAATCATCAACGAGAAGAAATTTACTGGTTAAAATTTTCGCGAACAGTTTCGCACTCACCATCTGCATTATTGTGATGTACGGCTTGAAGGGATTGATGTACTTTTGAACTTTCGGTCCCTGACTGCTGAGCAGGTAATACGTGTACATTACGACGTGAATAGACGAGTTGACGACAACCGCGACGGTGGCCATACCGCCTGGGTAGTACCTAACCGACATCTGGGCGATGTAAATAGTGGAGACGTGGTGGTAGAGGTGGAGGAACGAAATCTGTCTCTGCTTTTTCCTCAGTACGAAGACAACCGTTTCAATCAGGTCGATTATCTTCAGTATGCACGTCCAGTAGTACACGTGAACTAACTGATTTTAAGAAAAAAATGCGAAGTTAATTTTTTAGCAACCTTCTTATTTTACTTTCAAAGCAATCGTCGGTTGATATCGATTTACATCTATTAGAATGTCCAAAATATCGTTATTACGTCTAAGCTAACCGACTTGCAAATCTCTATACAGCGATATATCTATGGTTCAAGTTTTTCAAGAATCATTGCATTTACATGTGTGTGATATGTATGTGAACGCGATTTAAACATACATGGTTCTTTTGAATAAATATACACGCACACGCACGCACACATACACTCACACGCACACACATAAGTATATATGGGTGATTCTCTGCGAAATCGAGAGTCAAAAAAATAGATATCGCTATAACTCTCAAAATATGTTCTACAGGTTCTCACGATGTTCTGTGAATTTTTTCGGATTTTTTTTCGGCCCGTCTCTTTAAGTTACAAATGGTCAAAGTTATAATTTTAAGTATTATTTCCATTTTCTGCCTATTTTCATTCATTTGTAGCTCCTCAGGGATGCATTTTTCTACATAGGAACGTACACCACTTTTTTAAGGAAATTTTGTCTACTTTATAAAAAAAATGCTTTTAAAGGCAAATATATGTATATGTCTGTTAGCACTTAGTTAGACAATATTCTTTATTCAATTTGATAAGTACTAAAAATAATGAAACTGAGATTTCGATTCGGAGTTCGATAATCAAGAAAATTCATGTAGACACCTTTTTTATGTGCGACTGTACTCGAATTTTTAGTTTTTGACAATTTTGAATTTTAGCACGCTAAAGCTTATCATTAAAATTCGACAAAAATGCGAATAGTGCTGGAAATGACAACTTTGACCCTTTGTTATATAAACTCGAGGAGACGGACCGAAAAGAAGCTAAAAAAAATTCTGCACATTGCATCACGACAACCTATAGAACATATATTCTTTGCCTCTCGATTTCACACAGAGAATCGACCATATATACATTGCACACAACGTCACGATCGAAATGAGCCGGTCGTGCACTTAGCATAATCTCTTATATTGTTTGCGGAGCGCGCGGCACAATATCTAACTGCTTAGCCGTCCTAAAATTATTATTTATCATCACGAAAGATTTCCAAGAAAAGGCGCAATCGGCTGCACTGTGCGCATAGTACGTGACACAAAACACACACATTACGTGACATAAAACATCGCGTTTCACATTTTTAACGCCGACGTTTTTTCATTCTTTCTTTATCGAGCGCATTGCTGCGCTACAGGCGGAAATTCGAAATTTCGAGGAATTTCGGAGCGCGATCGATTTGATCGATTATGAAGCCGCGAGACCGCGAAGAAAAAAAAGTCGCTACCGCGTCGTATCTAAGAACTGAAGACTCACCGCCATGGGTTTTCCGGTCGGCGACCTGTCGACGAACACGCAGCCGAGGCCGATGTCGCTGAACATGCCGTTCTCGATGGACGCGTAGACGATCCACGCGTTGTAGACGATCTGGAAGATGTTGTAGTACTTGATGAAGGTCTTGAGGCTGTAGGGCGGCCGGTTCTCCATATACCTCGGTCCGCATCGCAGCACAAAGTACAGATAGGCGGCGAACGTCACGTACATGAACTGCGGGTACTTGGCCAGGTACCAGTTCTCCGTTCTCGGATCTGGAAGGTCATTCGGGTTCCTCGTCATTGTCGCTGTATCCGCCTGCATCTCTGCGCCGGGGGGGTAGGAGGGAGGGACGGGGGGGAGAGGGGGCGAGTGACTGCGCGCGTTCGATATACGGGACGAGAAAAGTACTTTGGCGCGCGTGTATCGCGCTGCGCCTTGCGGAACGAGTTGTCTGTCGTTCTCGCGGTGTTTAGAGCCGATTTATAAATGAAATTTCCCGAATCCAAATGAGCGGATTAGCACACAAAGCGCGCGTACGAGCTGGCCGCGACTTTTCTCGCGTCCACGCAGGCGTATCGATTATTTGGGCGAAACCGCGGTACTCAAAGTATAATGCGCCATTGAATTGTAATTTTTCTCACCTGGCACCGTGTTCGTGTATCCGTCGTATATGCTGCTCAAGATATCCATGATGATCTGGGGAGCTGCGCGCGGATCGGCCAATGGATCACTCCGAGTTCTCGTGGAGCTCGCGAAAGCCCGCGGTTTCGCAAACCGAGAAAAGTTGCGTGTATATACTTTTGTCAGAGGAGCTCGCGGACCGCCCTCCGAAGAACCGAGCCGCAGACCAAGCGACGGGACGTTTGTATGCCGAGATGTCCGGATTGCGCGAGCTGCGTGTGCCCCGATGGTCAAAGGCTGACTGCGAGATGGGTTCTGAAAAATTTTCAAATCATTGCTTTTGTTTTTGCTAGCCGGGAGCCTCGCCGTTCGCACTTTATTCATAAGCCACCGCTGCCGCCGTCGCCGCTGTTTAAGGGAAATTCGCTCTGTACGGATGTGCAAGAGAGAAAAAGCGGGAGAGAGCTAGAGAGAGAGAGAGGGGAGAGAGAGCCACAGAAAAAAGCTCGTAGAGATAGTAGCCTCAACGCGAACGACAAATCGAATAGTATTAGCATGTGATTTTCGTTTTAAAAACGGGCGGGAGACAGTGGGGAGGGAGAGGGAGAGACAGAAGCGTAGAGGGGGGAGAGCGACAGAGTGAGAGTATCGTTGCTCGAGGTGATTTGCCTAAGTGCATTGTCATGGAAGATCGGTATACGCACGTACGATGATCTGCAACGAAGGCTATAAACAGATTCAGTTGTATAGCACTGGTCACGTTGCAAGATTGAAGAAGCTCATTGCTCTTTTCGAGTTAATTGCCATTAGCGCGATTTTTTGTCGCTCAGCTAATCTTGCTGCCTACTGCTCTCCCACAAGTGTCAGTGACTTTCATTTGCATTGCAGCGTCCAGCTTGTTCAGAGGGTGTGGAGCGCCCTTGAAATTTAAGGCAGGGCGTCCTCGATTTCTTGATTAGTTGCGTATTTATTGTTTTGAAGCAATATTCGAATGAAACGGTTTCGGATTGCCAGCATGGTTCTTCAGAGGAAAGGTTAGTTATCAGCGAGCGAGCAAACAAAAACATCTGCACGGAGAAAAGTATGCGTTAGTTTTTTGAAGTGTAAAAATGATTTAATAGTTATTTTCATTGCAAATTCTTCCATATTACTTCAAGAAATTATAGTAATTTTAATATACGTATTAGATTTAAAGTTTTGTACGCGTAAGAGTTCACATTGGGTGAACTGTCAACGCTCCTGACTGCAGTCCCGGAGATCCAAGTTCGAATCCCGCAAAAAGTAAAAAAAAAAAAATGTTATTCCTGTGTTTCAATTTAATTTGATTAAACAATAATGGTAATTATAAAACAAATAATGTTCTATAAAAGCATACAACAGATAAACAAAAATAAACGTAATAGAAGTTTTGAATTATTTGAAACAAAATAAAAATTACTACATAAAAAAGTAAAAATTATCAATTAAAATAATTACTATATTGTATTGTAAAAATTAGTGTTTGGGAAGTCTGTGTATGATTTACTATAATTTCTCGTAATTCTTCGTACTTAAAGTTCTAAAATTGAACGTGTAACTATAGAATGTGCTCATAAAATTAAAAAAAAAGGGGCTGCTCGGTTGCTGGCAATTTTATTAACACTAATTTATGAATTCCATAGTGTATTTCATTTTCAAACAAATGCAATAATTTAATCTTTGACGCGCAGTTCAATAAGTTATTTAAAAACATTTTCTTACATTTATAAAACAATCCTCACTAAGGTAACGTCTTGAATTACAGCTTAAAATTAAAGTACGTGCAATTTTACTGTCAGAAAGTTAGAAACAAAAAAATGTTACTAAATGACAGTACATATATGATGAGAAAAAACTTTTTTCAGTGTCAGACCTTCTGTATGGATAAAATCTTTTTTTTGTGTAAATCTAATTGAAGTATAAGACACGTGCAGGAACATTAAGAAAGTCACCTATACTTTGACTTTATTTTCTAAACAATTTTACTTCATAATTACAAAAATTTAACATAAAATAGTAATGGAAAAAAATAACTATTTCACTGTAGTTTACAATGTATGCACACTAAAATATGTTTAATTTAAGTCGCATAAAGTTTTAAAAGACGTTTAATTTAAGTAGCATAAAGTAATAAAATACCACTTGGATCAAAAGCTATGGGCATTTGAGAATAAAAGGAAAAAAATCGGTACTTTTCGTGATATTTTATATGAGCATCCAAACTGGAAAAATTCTTTTCTGAATCTAAGCTCTTCTAATGTTAATATTTATTGATATTTTATTTTGAGAACATCGTTTAAATTATTTTATGTTAAATTTTTGTAATTGTCAAGGAAAATTAATTTAAAAAATAAAATCACAGATGACTTTGTTAATGTACCTGCACGTTTCTTATGTTTCAAGACTTAAAAAATAAGAATTTATTCACTCGGATTCCTCATATAATAAAACTTAACACAAATTGAGTTCGATTCCTTTTTGATCTCTTAATTTTTTATAAAACAATGATAAAACGTGTATGGTATGTATATAATTTGTACATTTAAAATACGTTTAAGCCTTTATATTCTTGATGAAAATACTTACGTTTTTTCAAAATTGTGAAACTAATCCTTGTTTACTTGATCGAGATATTCTAATAAGATAATAAAAATTTGTATTAGTTATTATGGTTTCATTGAATAAAAATATGTACTTTTGCTAAAAGCCCTTATTCTGAACCTGTAAATAAACGGTCAAAAGCTCTGGAAAAAATGATAGCCTATAACCCTGTAACCCACAAAAGTAATAATTATATATGCTAATCAATTCGAATGAATTTTGTTTTTTAATTTTTAATAAAATTAAAAAAATTAATTTTCTTTGATTGTAGGTTGCAGTAGTATAAAAGGTCATATCAAAGTTAATATCATAAAATAGTTTCATTTATTTGAATGAAGTGAATTTCATTTATTTGGGGTTGTTTTTTAACGATTTTAAAAATTGAGCAAATCTAAAATTTGAGCTCAATTATACCATATTTCTATTAACGGTGTTTGAATATCTCTAAACCATGTAATTCATGGCTGTTAAAAGTCTTGGTCTAATTTGTTCTACTATTTGTCACGAGTAAATCAATTGTTTTTTCATCTATATTGTGACGTGAAATTTGAATTTTAAATTGGTTTTCAGATTCCCTAAAGAGTATGCTAGATTGTTAAAAATATCTTTAAAATCCGTGCATATGAACTAACATCTAGACATAACAATGTATACAAATGTTGTAACCCAACCATGAATCTCATGAATAATCATTGCAATTTAACGTCGACTCTTTTTTAATACATAGTCAATTATATGTGCCACGTGCTTCAGCATAGAACAGATTAAATATGAATGTCATGTTATTTTTTTGAGGTTCCCTCAAGGAAGCTCTTTGAGGTTTAATAATTTAAGTACTTGTCGTTAATGTTCAGTACTTTGAGTTATTTAATTTAAACAATTATCTATACTTCTTACCTGTAGACTCTAATATTAAAATTTCATTTCTGTATATCTGTGTCTAAACTTTAAAAGTGCATATTTTTTTATTAAAAGTCGTCACAAAAAAGATGTCTACAAAATAGCAAATTTTAACAGTTTTTCCTCAAACAGTTTCAATACGAATTCTGAATCTTTGAATAATTTAAATTAGCAATGTAAGATTATTGCATCACTGAAGTCACTATGATTCTGAGTTTGGAAAAACGATTAAAACCTGAAATTTGTAGAAAAACAAATAAAGCAGTGCGTAAGGAATTTGAAATTAAATCAATGTTCACGCATTTTACTCATTTGTAAAGGTTTGCATTGTATGCAAACAAATTTTGTAATTTGGAATAAGTTTGTATCTTATGCAATAATGAACAAAACATTGTTAGCGCTTTGCCGTATAAGTTTGTAAAGTGTAGATCAATTACAATTCAAAGACAACTACAATACTAATTTTTCCAGTATTTAACTAGGTCATCATTACTTCAATTTTAACAGTCAGGTTAATTATGTCGATCTTCATCGAAGACAGAGATTTTTCAATTTTTTTTGAACTTTTTTAATATATTACCGCAGATAGAACAATATATTTATGTATAAAAGATGCGAACACGTGGAATTTCATGAAAGTAAATGGCATAATCCATTTCATAACATCTAACGAACTTCTGACGTCCAGAGAACTATGAGCATTCATAATTTTTTTCCCTCTTGCTTCCGGGAAAAGTGTTTGACAAAAGTGCTTCTATTCTAATATAGTTTGAGATGGAAATTTTAGTGAAGGTTAAGGCTCAACCATCTATATTACATAACTAAGGGACATTTCAAGCAATCTATACAGACCACACATTTAAATTACTTTTGAGCTCTTGCAAAAAGCAGATTCAATTAAGTTTTTTTTCATTTCATAAAATTTAATCATCAGGATACTATTATTATCAAAGAAAATTTCTTACTGCTGTTTTAGTATCATAAAAGTAAAATAAACTGTTGTTATCCGTTTTCTATACAGTGTGTTATTTTCAAAAATAATCTAAGAATATAACGGCTAGTTTTATAGCATGTTTTAAAAGAAAAAAATGCAGTTTTTAATTAAAATTTTTCAAGTACAAATAAAATCAGAGATACATATGCAGACATGTAAAAAAATGAATCCGAGTGAAACTGATTATGATTGCAGTAAAGTATGTTTTAAGTGGTGCTGCATTTTATGGGTAAGGACGTTTAAAAAAAGTCGAAGAAAGCCAAAGGCGTGTATTATTGTATTGGTTATACTCTTCCACGTAAATCTAACATATGCAAACAGTGACTCTTGACACGATAGCATGACATTGTCAATAAAGCTTGAACATTCATGCAAAACGAATGGAGCAATAACAATTGGAATTGATGCCATATCAGTTTTCAACTTATTTGTAAATAAGTAACAGCTGTTTTGTTACTTTTATACTATACCACTCAGGAAAATTATGGATGGCACGGAAGACGAAAAATTCCGCGCCTGTTTTGAATTTTTGCGAATGTGCTTATTTGTGTAGCTTTAACATTCTTTTAAAATGTTTTGTAATGGGTTCCTCAAAGTCTGAGCTTTCACGTTTTTGCTTCGAACTACGACACTAGGAATTTAAGAATTTTACCGATTTTTTTTCGGGGTCGTGAATTTTTACGCAGTACCTCTTAATTTGAATGAAAAGTTATATTTTCAAATCGTCTTGTCTTTTGTAAACGTTAATCAGAAAGTCAGAATTCTGGCGTCCAGAATTTTTTCTGGCACACGTTGTTCAACAAAGATAATTTTTTACGTAAATCACTCATTTTATGTTGCGGCACGTGAAATTTTCAAGTGCATATTATTTCCTGCTCACTTAATAATTTATAATATTATTGCATTGATTGGCGATTAATACTGCAGTATTACAAAACCTGTTACGTAAAAAAGAAACATTTTATACGGAGTAATCTTTAGTAGGTTTATGCGTATATCCTTTCAAGGAAAATTAATAATGAAAATATCAGTTCCATCACATTATAATAAGATCACTCTTAAAAATGCAAAAATTTTGAAAATTGAGGCAGAAGCTCTAAACAAATCAATTAATTTAGATAGAAAAAAGCTTATGTACCGTGTACGTATCAGATTGAAAATAAAGTTTGTATTTTTTTTAGAGCAAGGAGAAGATGATGCGTGGAGCCAGGAGAGGTTGCGTCAGATTAAAAGGGGCCGTAATCGGTATCGACGACGAGGATGACAGCACCTTCACGATCACCACTTCCTCGAGCAAGGATGACCCCAAGACCTTTCATTTCCAGACCCGAAACGGAGAAGAGCGTGAAAGATGGGTTCGCGCACTCGAGGATACGATACTTCGTCATTCGCACACGGTATATACAAATGTAGCTTTGGTTTTTTTTTTAACAATACGAAATCGTTTGCGTACGATTATTTTAATTAAAGAAAAACATTGCACTTTCGCATACAAGCATAATTGTTAAAAAATAATGTTCCTAAGATATAATTGTTAAAAAATGATTGAGCGCAAGGTACCGCTGTAGCCAACAATTTTTTTCCCGACCTCACGGAATTGCAATGGCGGAACGCACGACATTCCATATTTGCCATTCGTATAAATTCCATGAAATTGATCGATTAATAAATTATATGTACATGTAAAGAGTGTGTAATAAAATTAATTTCAATACTTTTCAAACGTGTTCCAGCGATGGGATCCCCGCAAACCACCTCCGAAGCACGACTTTGACAAAAAAGTCGCGGAAGCGGATGCTTACCTGCAGCTCCTTATCGATCAAATTAAGCTGATCGAGCAGAAACAGAAGGAGTTGGGCGACGACAACGAGGAGAAGAAGCAGCGCTACACGGAAATACTGCGGCAGGCCAACTCCATGCTGAATTCAGTGAAGCACGCCATTGTCCAGCTGCAAATCGCCAAGGCATGTGTGTCTAATACGCATGACGCCTTGTGTCGAGTAATCAGACCGATTTGTTCCTTCTTTATTTTGGCATTTTTACTACGTCATTTCTTTCGCACTTTCTCACGAGTCGAGTCGCATGTCTGATTATTCATCTGCGCGACAAGTTTACAGCATTGTTTTGTTATAAAAGTTTCGGTGTTGCTTTAATTGGTTGGAATCTTTTGGCGCTTATCCTGCATTGTTGCATCGCCCGCGAACACAATCATCGATTTGCACAATTGATTAATGAGATTCCGTATTGAATTGCAGAACACTGCCATTCCAGTCAACGGTATTTACCAAGGGCCATCGGAACCAGTAAACGTTGCGCCCCCACTCAAACATGGTTTTTATCGATGATTTTCATTAATGCTCGCTTGCCAAATTTAGCCTTTTAATCGAATGCGTGGCCTCGAATCTAATGTGTGCATGTCATATTTCAGTGACAGTCAGAGAACCGGATCCGACGGTGCAGACAGGCATTGAACTTGGCTCCGAGTGCACCGAGCCCCGCGTCGGCAATGCAAATGGTGAGTCGCGTTTTAAGCATATAGATTCATGCGATTAGGAAAAATTAGCGTGTGCAAATAAGTTAGATGCCGTTCGATTGAAAGATATTTATTGAACTCGAGAAGGTTGTCGTTTAATGATTTACATTTCGATCGAGCATAATTGGTAATCGATTTTCAGTCACCACCAGGAACCTTCCAGTGCCAGAATATTCGTATTCCTCTTCAGACGAAGATGAAGATTTTTACGACGCCGCTGACGAAATCTCGCCCACGCCGTCACAGGCAGCTGCGTAAGTTGACATTTGCATCTCTCGCTAAAGCATCTCACTTCCAAAACAAAACAGAAACAAATGTACGCATCCTAACCTGTTCTATTTAAAAAAAATATATTTAATTTAATCTCTGCAACTCTGTGCAAGTACGATGTATATAAATCAATTTTAAAGCCGACTGTAATCCAGTAGTCGACGAATACTCTGTTCATACATTTGCAACTGAGATGCTTGTTAGTGTAACCTCTCTTGAGGGTATACGTAGTGCTTACGTGCATGAACTTGAAATTTCAGAAAAAGGCGCGAAGCCGAGAGAATACCGTCCGTGACTGAGAGCAGCCCGACAACGGACAACCGTCCCGTGGCCAAGACGCCGGCACCGCCGCCCATTAAGCACGACGGATCGATAGATTATGACGGTAGGATTTTTATTTTTATACACTGTTGCGCTTCCTTCGCTGACGTGTACTTTATACGCATGCGGACACAGCGCTGTTTTGGATTTGTTGTATTTTCGTCAAGGCAGTACTTCTGCGGTCGACCTTTCGCGCACTGATGGAGCATCGAGTTATTATTTCTGCAGCGCATTTCTGTATTGGAAAAACGATCAATGTTCCCTGTTACGTAAAATAGATTGTTATTGCAAAGGAAAGCAATACACTCAATTTAATGAAGTTGCCACATAAAAAAATTATGTGAATTGGCAAATATATGGTTGGGAGTGTAAAGATCGTATCAAGAGATCAATGAAGAACAACGCGTTTGAAAAAGAAAAATCTTCAAAATTAATAGACAATATTCGCTCAGATTTCTGTTGTGTACCGTAACGAGCTTTTAAACTAAAAATCTTATACCTTCTAATTTTCTAATTAACATTCAATCGAAAATTGATTGTCTTCATTGCGTGTGCACCTAATATAATTTAAGGAGAATGTAACGCCTCAGAAAATCAATTGTGTACGAAAGGACGAGGGAAACGTCTTAAACAAATGAAAATATTATCGGCGTTAAGCGGATTATCGACGCCAGAAAGAGTCGCTCTCTCCGTTACCCACGACTCGTCCGCAAGCTATATTGATTAAACACCAGCGCACGAGAAAGCACCACTACTACCGCCGCCGTCGACGACCTATATGCCGGGGAGGCAGTACCTACAGCACTTGCGCGGCGCGCAACGCAAGGCACAGATGCAGTCACTGCCCATCGAGACGTTGATGCTCAGTTACTCCTGGGCCCGAACGTGTGCATGCAGGCTTAAAGCAGCAGCAGCAGCAGCAGCATCAGTAGTAGTAGTGCAATAGCATCTATCATGACGTGCGACACCTCGACAACGCGCCGTCGTCGCTGCGCCGAGGCTCCCAACGCGAGGATCTCGACTCTGCTCGACCGCTGCAACGGCGAAAGGATACGTCGCGCCGAGCCGCTGTTAATCCTTGCTCAAGATTAGAGGGACGGCTGTGTAGGCTCCGATCTTGCGCTTGTCGCAGCATCGGCGAAGGGACATCCGTAGTAATGGATACGTGCTGCCATAAGACACAGCGAAAAGATGTTGAAAACCGACGTAAATAGTGAGTTCACGGCACGGCGCTATGCGGGAGAGTTGACGGGATCGTATTTTCGTGTGGGAGTGTTATACGTATCGGTGGAGCAGTTTGAGCCAGTTGCGAGCGCGAGGAGTCCACGAATTGAATTTTCGTTAATTATAATTGTCCGGCTCGTTACGAAAACGATGTTGTTGCAGGCGGGAATAGAAGATTTCGCGGCAATGTGTGCAACGAAAGTTACGTCACTTTCGTTGTCGCGCGATATTTATAGATACAAAACAGCAGGAATAAAACTCAAATTTTCGTAATTATTGGATAGCTTAATTTTAGTCTGTTCGGCTAATTAACATGAGTCCGTACGGCAAGCCCTCAACGCATGAACAGCCCAGAGGATCGCGTCGAGTTATAACGACGAGAGCGACGATAAACGCCACTGTTTACGCTCGCTTTTACGATGCGCAATTGCTTTTGTAATTTCCATTTTCGTTTTTATCGGCTAGAAAAGCATTGAATTACCGAGCCGCTATTAATCAATTCGTCACTGCGCGCGATTTATTCACATGTCACAGATAATTCGATTCACGCAAACGTATTTTTCTGCTTGCAGCATTGTACGAGGAAGAGAGCGACGACGGAGAGAGTAAGTTCATTCACTACATGCTCGAATACGTGCTTATAATCAAAACAAAGCGTGGGACTGTTCTGTGCATAATACGAATCGTCGAATTTTTTTCTCTCTTTCCCTTCGCAGTGGACTCCATGGAGAGCCATGGATCAGTGGTGACCCATCTCCTGTCCCAGGTGAAAATTGGCATGGATCTGACGAAAGTCGCGCTGCCAACTTTTATCTTGGAACGGCGCTCGCTGTTAGAAATGTACGCGGATTATTTCGCCCATCCAGACCAGTTTGTGAGGTAAGGCACACGCGCACAAGCGCCGAGTTTTCCTCTCGGGCATTTAATTATATCGCAGAGCAGACTTAATGGTCTCGACTTTCTTTTTTATCTGAGAAAAAGAAGAAAGGAAAGATAGCAACGCATAGTTTTTATTTATTTAATTTTTTTCATTTAATTAATAGGTGAGCAATCGTCGCGCTGCTTATAAACAGTTGATAAAGTCAATTGTGCAGAAATTGTTCTTATAATGCAACATTCATCACAGTCTAGATAATGGTCGACGACGAGAGCGTGCCAAATCTTTTGGTTTTTAGCGCGGAGACCGAGATGTGACGCAACACCGCGTCTGCACAAATCCCCGCACGCAATTTTCAGCATAGCAAGTGTCTTTGTTATTTGAAGAATCTTTCGAGCAGGAGAGTGCATTGTTCACATTCCAGCGAGGTTTGCGCCACGGCGCTCTCGCTCTCTGCTCGAAAAAATTGTTTTTTTTTTTTTTTTTGTTCAAACGTAATGATGGTGTTTAGTACGGAGGGGGAACACTAATTCCATGCATAATTCATCGATGAATCTCGGTCCGTTTCAGCAAAAAACAACTTCCTCCGCCAAGCTAAATTATTCACCCCTCTATAATTCATACCCTACTGAACTACTCCACCCTCACTGACTCTTCATCCTCCATTAATTAGAACACTCAATCTAGCCGCACAATTCCCTCTCACACTCACTCGCTCGCTCACTCTGACCCATTTAATGCCAAAGAAAACTCGCGGCAAAGACGTTCATTCAGCGCAGCGGCGTTATTCATGCGCTCGTCTCGTTCGATCGACCCCGAAAAAAAGTGTATAAAAAAAGCATCGTCTCTCTTTGTCCACAGCATCGCGGACCTGCCGACGCCGAAGGAGCGGATGGTGCAGGTGGTCAAGTGGTACGTGTGCAGCTTCCACGCGGGCCGCAAGTCCGGCGTCGCTAAGAAGCCCTACAATCCGGTGCTCGGCGAGATATTCCGCTGCTACTGGGACCTGCCGTCCGTCACCGCCGACAAAGACGCGGCCCTCGCCGAGGGCGGCCCCATACCCTGGTGCAACGAGAACCAATTGACCTTCGTCGCCGAGCAAGTTTCGCACCATCCGCCCGGTAAGCGAGGACCGATCTGTTCCTTAGGCGTATACGATGCTTGCGTGTTGTGTCGTTAGTTACGTACGTCGTTATACATACTCTGTAATTGACCTGTGAAGGAAAAGTTGATGTATCACTCGGGTATTTTGTACTTCGTGCTGAACGATTTGCGGCTCTTTCGTGTGTACAGAGTTTTGGAACGAAAAGTAAATTGTCATCAATATAGGAAAACGTTACGTCGACAACTAATGTCCTTTGCTTGATTATTATACGCACTTAAGAAATTTATCGTTTTTCCATTGTAATTTACATACGCGTTCTAGAAGAAGGCATTTTTTAATAGGTTCAGTCCGGCATGACCTGTATGTGACTCATGAATTATGAAAAAACAAGTAGTCAATTTTTTACTCACGTGTCATCGCGTGAAAAAATTGATCAGCTATGTTTATGAGTCATGATTCAAAGAATCATTGGATGTATCAAAAATACATTTTATTGGAAGTTTAATCGATAATTTCTCATTAAATTATAAAAATTGGCTGATACATTAGCCGGGCTGCACCTGTTACCGTATTTTTTTTCTCGAAATTTCACGAATACACACGCGCAAAAAGGATGTCGTGGAAATTAACGCACTTGCATAATAAATTTTATAGTATGTAAAGTCGCGAAAATTACACTGAAACTCCGTGAACATCAAAGAAACTTCTCGGAAGAAATCTAAAATGTTCTTACCGCGATGTCAAAAGTTCTTCGGCGCCATTGGTCCCGCGCACGGGGCAGTCGGAATTCAAAAATATACACTGCTGTAAACGCATGGACGAGCATTGCGTTTTGCAGTGCTGCGGCTTAAAGAAACAATACGTGCGCGAGGCAAATTCCGACCGGAACGCGGTTTTCGCGAAGCCGTTATTCAAGCGCTTTGAAATCACAGAGAAAGTATTTTCCCCGTGATAATAAATTTGTATAAAAATATTGTCTCGGCCGTGAGTTGTATGCGTTTCAAGCTCCTGAAATACTTTATCGACCTGTACCCGGGAATCTAAAAAAAAGAATAGTAGTTTTACGTGCTTCCTCCGCACTCTGTGCGAAGTTTTATTTTTGGGGCGCACAGTAACGTCGATTCGACTAAACTTTTATAGGGTATTTAAGGAAAGAAAGAGCAGCCGTGACTTTACAAGCATCGCGATGGTATCGAAAACGTGTAGCTATAAAACCTATTCTTCAATAATTAATGTTTATTTTATATGTATCGGCGTAAAATAAGATGCAAAGTCAATAAGGAATGAATCTAAAAAAAGAGATGGTATCGATTGTAGAACAGACGCAAACGCTTTTTCGCAGTAATTTCTTCGTTCTTTCTCACGTATAGAGCAGTGTAATTCTTACGCATAATCAATAAGACGATATCTTTCCAAGCTTCGAGCTCTAACAAAAAGAAGACAATTTCTTGACAATCAGCCAAATAACCACTACGCTCCTTCCATTTTTATTATGATCTGGAAACCTTCAAAGTTAAACGCAGTATAAAACAAAGACAACTAAAAATCGTCGCAGTACTTTTTTGGTCAGTTAACTGAATTACATAGTGAGTCCGAATAAAGACTACGTAAAACGTGGAGCTTTGGTTAAAATAAATTTTTCACAAAGTTGCTTAGATCTAAGAGAAAATTCATGAAGCAGAAATAAATGATTCTACCACATAAATTTTAAATGTCGTTTTCTCAGAAGATTTTGGCTCTATTCTAGCGCGCGCTTTTAAGAGATTATCTTTTAACGCATCAAGTTTAAAAAAATGTTGAAGACGTCAATAAGTAAATAAATAAATAAATTTTACTGATTATACGTCTCGAACTGTTTCAGTGAGCGCATTCTACGCGGAGCATCCATCGAAGAAGATCAGCTTCGGCGCGCACGTGTGGACGAAGAGTAAGTTCCTGGGCTTGAGCATCGGCGTGCACAACGTGGGCAAGGGATGGGTCAACCTGCATCGGCACAACGAGGAGTACGTGCTGACCTTCCCGAACGGCTACGCGAGATCGATCCTGACGGTGCCCTGGATCGAGTTGGGCGGCGCCACGACTATCACCTGTGCTCGCACCGGTTATCAAGCCAACGTAGAGTTCCTCACCAAGCCTTTCTATGGCGGCAGGCGCAATAGGATAACGTGCCAGGTCACCGGGCCCAGCGACAAGAAGCCCTTCCTCACCATCAACGGCGACTGGAGCGGAGCTATGGAGGCCAAGTGGGCCGATGGGGTTGGTTTTTTGTTTTTTTTTTTATTGTTGTCTGTTGTGAAGAGGCAGTAGCTTAAGTTTTTTAATTCTTGACAAAATGTGCCCAGGGTTGATTTGGATGCTTAATTTGGTGTATTAGTGGAACTAATACTTTTTATTATTTCGCAAAAAAAAAATTTGCACGAATTTTTATTGTATTCATCTAGATTAGATGTGAGGGCTTTCCCTCCAAAGAATATATTATGTTATAAACAATTTGGCTTGAAGAGGTCGAAAATTGAAGCAGTTTTAAATTTTCTATACCTATAACTTTGTATACGATATTCAATGCTTTAAACCAAGTTCAACCAGGTTCAACCCTATTAATACTTAAAATGTTTTTTTTCGCATATGCAGCGGACAGAAATATTCGCGGATGTAAGAGAGCAGAGGATAGAGAAAAAGAGGGTTAAGCCGATGAGCGAACAAGACGAGGACGAGTCTCGCAAAGTCTGGCGCGAAGTTACGATGGGCCTTCGCATTAACGACATGGACAAGGCAACAGCCGCCAAATGTGCAATAGAACAAAAGCAACGAGACGACGTGCGATACCGCAAGGAGAACAACATCGGATGGCAAACAAAGGTTTGGAATTTCGATATGACCCGTTCATCAATTCATTTTCCTTGATTTCAATTTGCGAAAATGAGTGTAAATTTTAAACTGCTGTCGCAGCTTTTCAAGGAAACCAAAGACGGTGGTTGGATTTACACGTCACCGCTGGAGACTAGACTGCAGGCTGCCGAAGCTGTGACCACAGGTGCGGCTGCCTCAAGTACTGGAGCCGACGACTCCGCGAACAATTCGGCGGTGCAATCAAATGCATAAGGGGAATAACATTCGCATATTTTCTAATCGCACACAATAATAATAATGATTACGATAATATAATTATATTAGATCATTATAAATAATAATTTACGTTGCAGGCCTATACGTACTATATTTTCCTGAGTCTTTTTGAGTAATTTTAAGGGGATGTGACATCTGTCTTTTTAGAATGAATTAAATGGATTTTTAATTTTTTAACGCATAAATATAATTATTCCGTACATAACCGCATGAGTGCATACGTGCTCTTCATTTTTTCTTAAATACATATTAAAACAATTTCAATGTTTCTTTTAATTACTAAATTACATATTGCTATAAAATAGCCTTATATTTCTTTATGGTCAGATTATCTTTACATTTGTTCAAGTAATTTTCGGAAAATACTCAATAAAAGATTTCGTAGATTTCGCGTCTCCTTAAAAAAGCTTATTTAGATATTCTAATAATTAAATATACAAATCTACTAATCTGCAAGGTACACATTTCGTACGTACACGGTGCACGTAAATTATAAAAGTCTCCTTCTCCTAAGTACTATTTCTATTTGTTACCGATTGTTGAAAGTTTGTACAAGCAACAAACGTTATAATATTATTGATGTCAATCTCTTTGGATTCCGGTACTTACATTTCGTAAATGTAAAGCACGAGAGACATAGATATATAGAAAAGACTAGCGAGTTCGAAAGAGAGGAAGAGAGTTTATAGTTTGCACGATTCTTACATATGGATAAAAAATATATATTATACAAATTTTGGAAATTTTGAATTTTGCATTTTTAGCCGTTATCATGTAGGAGCGCACTTCTCGAAAGTCACGAAGAAACGAAAAACTATGTCGTTAATTTGTAATGCAATTCTGATATCACAGTGATACATTTTTAACGAATTTTCTTCCCTCCTTTGTATATCTATTGCTTGTAACTAAATAGCTTTATTAAGTTGGTCGAATCCTTAACATTATTTTTTAATTTTTTATTTGTATACATTTTGGAAATTTTTTACAACTTTGAAATAATAAAAATCATACTTAAAGTATTAAAGATCTTACTTCTGTAAAAAAAACTAATAAATTACTTTAGTTAGATTTCAAATAACATGCTTTCATGAGCACAATAAATAAAAGACATTTTTTGTAAAATAAAATAAACCAGTCAATTGTACTTTTGTTAAATTTAACAGTTTTTTTGTAACTGTCATTTGTTATAGAAAAGTACTCATTTCTGATATTTTTTGTTTTTGAGATTGATAACAATTTTTTTTTATGAGTGAGATCATCCTGACTGCAGTGAACAAATCTATTGTTAATGATGAACAAAAATAAAATCGCGTAGTTCTCTACGGAGGAGCAAAGATTACCAGAAAATTCTAACTGTAAAAAAATACTAAATGGACAATATATCGACCTTAAACACGACGTCTGTCTGGTATATGACGGTTGTAGATTGAGTCTATCTAAGTGGCCTTCGACTAAATAGAGACGGGAACGGAGGTGCGCAATGTCTGCTCCACAATTCGGTCCCAATTCTTCTTCCATTTTTAAATAAAATAAAATTCACTAAAAGGTTTCAAGTTAGAATGTGAAAGAGAGAAAACTCCTGATAGAAACACTTCGATTGTTCTAATTTTGTGTAATCACCGAACATATGAACTACTGAAAACAATGATGGTAATGCTATATTAACTGGTAGGTGTATGTTTCCGTGCGTTTGCTCTCCTTTTAATGAGGAGCTTATAGGACGAATTATGCATTTATGCGTATAATATAAATTGTATTCACTCTTAAATATTGTCTATTAGAAAGTGGTATTACATAACTTGAAGTTGTAGATTTCTGATAATATTCCCTGTACTTTTGAAATGCTTTGAATCGATTTTAGAAAATGTTAATATCATAATGATTTTTAGTATGATGGAAAAGCATTAAGTGCTTTACAAACTATGTGGTGCATATTACTTACTTTGAATAATGTTTTAGTGTACTGATATTTTGACAAAACCATCGGTAATAGCTCGTAAAAAATCACTTTTGTAAGATAATTCACTTTGAAAATTGAAAATCAAGCAAACTTGTAAAACATGCAATAGTTCGATAAAGTATCACTTTTTCATAATGTTGTATAACAGATATTTTATGTTTAAAAGTACAACTAAATACTCTAATTATTTAAGAGTGAATGCTTTGCTATGAAAATTAGTATTCAATTATTACTAATTACGAATAAGTATGTGATTGGTAATTAAATTGCAACTAATTTATAAACATTGTTAGAAATGGAATAATTTTTAATATAATATTGAAATCATAAAAGAAACATAAAACGAAATGTTATTCCTCTTTAGGAGGCAGTGCAGAAGCTTATGATATGCTGCAATGTATATTATTTTAAACTAGAATATAAATAATTATTTTAAATTGTAGCGCTAAAATATGTACATTTGCAATGAACATTAAAGGGCTTTTTGTTTATAGCGGCGATATAATCCTGTAAAGTACTGTGCATGTCAATAGTAAATATTATAAAAATGATTCAAAATGTACGTTGGCGATTCTGGCCTAGAGTTAGACTTACATTTAGAAATCAAATTGTAAAAATAGAGTATAGGTATTATAACGATAAATGTTACACAGTATCAATGCGTTGTATATGATTTTTTTGCAAAAATAAATTACTCTAAATAGTTGGAAAAAACATAATAAAATATTTATTTCTCTCATGATCATCTATAAAATACTTTTTTTTACAATTATTTACATGTTTCAGAGTAAGAATAGCATATTAAAGTCAGAATTACAAATTTTTGTACATGGCAAATTACTCTTCACTTTAAGGACATCGATGTTTTAAATCTTCCAAATTGTAAAATATTCTTAAAAATTGATGACAAATACTTAATTGGTATTATTTTACATTTGATTAATAAAATAAAAAATATTATATAGGTAGATAACCGATATAAAAGTCATCTGTTCGTCTGTAGGCAGGAGGAAATCGAGCAGTTGAAGATACAAGTTGATCCATTCCAGCTAAAATACTAGGCAGAGCTAGTTCACAGTATTTTATATCAGGATCATTATTTTTTGTCGTTTTTTCGCTTTCACCATATTTGTACAGCACTTTTACAACAAACGACGATTTTAAATTCAGTATTTGACCATCAAAATTTCCCTTGTTTTCAGTAAAAAGATTTAGTTTTACTTCCATTGGTCTTAGTAAAATATAATGTACACTATTCATATCTTGAGCTTCTAAGAGTATTTTTTCGCCAATGATAAGTTCAGCAGTATTTTTAACAGCTGACAAAAAGTCACTCAGTGGGGAAGATATTCTTTTGGAAATGCTACCATTACTACCTTTGTATTCTATACAGCAGTTCCAAATTTTTAGACTCTTAATTTCTTGACCATCAAATGAACCCAGACTAGATAAACATCGATTGCAATGAATTATGGAATTTTTAAATTTTAGATTTTCTACAAACGCATGCTTATTCAAAACTATATAATTAATGGAGTAAAATAAGTCAGTTTCTTTAGGGTCTAATGAAAATGGTTCATCACCACTGTGTTTACAACAAAACCATTCCTGTGGATCGCAGTCATTACTTGGTAATGGTAGGATTCTTTGAAAACAAACTGTTTTGGTAATTTCATTTTTGCAGCAGTTACAATGAAATTTGCAGTCGGTATTCTTTGGAGGTAGTTCAACTTTGTTTGAGTAACTTAAAAAGCAATTGCTCAAACTATTTTCATTATTTATAATCTCAGTTTCAAACGTACCATAAAGTGAATTAGGCTGTGTTTGAATGCGAAAAGATATCCAACGATTAGTTATGCCTAAGGATGAGAGTGAAGATGGCAACAACTTGACATTGGAAAGTGGTAATTCATATACATCCCCTTCGATGTGTACTTTAATAGCATGTTCCACTATTTTAATGTTAATTGTAGAGGTATCGATATTCTTTACCAAAGAAATGTATGCGCTTAATGAGCGCAAACGTGGCCTCAGTTCTAAAGTGACGAATTCCATTCCAATTGAATGTTCTCCAAACAAGGAAACCTTCTATGAATCTAAAACAATAGAAAATACATTTTTCATGCAACGTCTTATTTATCATGCGCACTGTTTTATCGTTTCATTCAGTTCAATAAAATGTAGCCATTTTTATGTAAACAATGCTTGTGTAACAACTGGTGTGCATACTCTTATATGGCTTCATATGGAAGTGAAAGCCAATTATTGCACAAGCTCTTCGAAACATAGCGATAGTTTACAAATAATTTTTCCTCGACCATGAACTTTTAACAATAAACTTACTTGAGTATTGAAATCCGCAGTTAAAATTAAGAATTTTGGACTAGAACATCTGGTCATTGCTCCAACAGGTATCTGCAATAACAACAATAGTAACAGTAATGAATTTCGAATCTCACGCTAATTGTGTAATTAAAGATTAATCTTTGCCTTGGATTTCGTGACAATCGTGAAAAAGAGTTACTTTTACGCGAAGCAGGCCCACAAGGAAAAACGGTACTCAAATATTTCTCGCACACAGAGGCTCGGCTTCTCGACAGACCAAATATTTCCACTTGGATTCCCCCAACAAGGAACTGGTCGTGTTTAATAAAGCAGAATACGGCTGGCAGAAAATTAATACTGCGCGCAGAGAGCGATTATTTTTAGAATTTTTACGAAACTGATCTGTTGCACTTCTTGAAAAGGGGGATGACAAAGAATCGCTAAGTCAACTGCACATCAGCACATGGAATACCTAACGATGTATATGCTATAACTATATCTGCAGTATCTGCTCTAAGACGACTGCGCTGACGCTTCAGTAACTTCCTTATTAAATTCTCTAGTGGTAAACAGATACTTTGCGCTAACGCTGAGAAAAAAACACGCTTCGATTGGCCGGAGAGTTGGGTGACTTAAACTAACCTAAAACGGATGTAAAAGAGAAAGTTTTGTAGTAATTAGCCTTTTCTCAAGTTGCAAATATTTTCTTTTTGCAGTGCTTAACAATCAAGTTGACTTTGAGTTACTTTATTGCGATGAATACTCGTTTATGATATCCTCACGCAATAAGCAAGCAATAAATTCGGTATAATGCTTAAAAAATACTTCAAATTTTTTTTTTTTTAATTTTCCATTCAAATTAAATTATTGCGTAATACTCATTTTGAAATGTTAATCTTCTTGCTTAATATAAGCTACTAAACTACAAAACATGTTTACAACAATCTTTTTGTTCAAAAAATTTTACAGACTCGTTACGGCGTCATTGACGCATCGTTACGGGCTCCTGACGAGAATTCCCGGCGCAAACTGCAGTTTTCTCGAGCACTTTCCAAAAACATAGGTATATTGGCCGCGCCGAAGCCGAAGCAAAGCAAAGCAAAGCGTCGTTGTGTGTATTTTCATAGTTCCGCAGTCCGCACATTATTATAACCGACAACGGTATCCATTGGGCATGAGATGTCAGATGAGTGAATCGACACTCGGCACCTCTGATTCAACGCACTGCGACGTTGTTTACTTGTATAGTTAGCGCAAATGCAAAGTTAAAAGAAAGTCGAAAACATGATTTTCTAACGGCCATCGGGGCCGTGCAGTTGTTGTTGGTTCTTCCTATATTGTCTTCTAGCCTGCACAAGTAAGATTTTAACGCAATTCTCGCAAAATGGGATGCTGCTACAGTTTTTGCAAGGAGGACAATGGTCAACAGGTAAGAACAACAATAAATTGTTGTGTAAGTAGCAAATCGATAGCTTTGACTTGTGATACTGTGATATCAATGCAGCACAGCATCTTATCACTGTACTACGTATATACCCTTACGGGACTGCTGAAGTTTTAAGATTCTGTGCAATGTTTGAAGAGACTTGTTTGTAGAGGATTTCACTGTATTTTGAGCTTAGATTTTTTGTGGTTAACATTTTCTTTTTTACCCTAGGGTGGGGAAGTTAATGAGCGCACACATTTACTCGTTGATCCAGTGAGTAACAACACCAACATACCCAGAGTTCACAGGTTGGTTTATTTGTATACATTAGTTAATCATTGGGGATTTCAACAAAGGTTATAGTGTGATAAAATTTGTCTCCTTTGGTCTTTCAGTGACGACTACGTAAGCCAGTATGCAAGTTCGGTACCAAAGAAAACTGATGAGCAAAGCGCACTTAATCGAATCCTTCATGAAACTGCAGCGTAAGCATCTGCTAATTAATTCCTTTCAAAACTACTATTATGCTCTATTGCATTCAAAAATCTTTTTCTTGAGAAATATTTATTGAATTTACCTATTTTTGCAGAAACATAATAGATGTAGGGGCATTAGATTCTCATAACTTGGAACAACATGAATATTTAGAAAGATCAAGAGCATACGCTAAAAGAATAGAGACTGTGGGAATTAAAGTACCAGATGTCTCATATTGCCTTTTAAGAGATATACCAGTACCAGAAAGAGTTCTGACATCAGAACCGATAACTGAGAGTGATAAGGAACTTGTAAGTTTTTTTATCCTTTGGCGTTCTGCACCACAGTAAAATATGTGTTAATAATATTATTTTTAAATTGCAGATTGTAGACTTTGTACGTCAGTCTGAGATGGCATTAAGCGAAGTTCAAGTTGAGCACAAAGAAGACCTAGTGGTTCCATTTTTATCGTGATCATCGTATTCACCATCAGATTCCCGCACCGGATTATCACGTGCTACGTCGACTCAGTTCTTAGCGAGACAAGAAGAGTTGATGGGAATTTGGGTGCAGTCATACTTTACGGATTAAGGCACTAAAGATGTCGAGTTACGATTTTTTTTTTCCAACTTTTTACAGTTTCCAAATTTTACTGTACAACTTGTATTATTTATAATACTGCAATGAGGTTGAGAGCTTTAGAATTATTTTCAAGTAATCTCAAAGTCATGTTAAAGAGATGCTACTTATTTACAATTTTATAAAGCCAATTATTACATTGCTTCAACCTTTTACATGTATGTACATATGTAGTTAACATGAAAATTTTAATGAAAGAAATTTTATTTTTGAGAAAAGTTAATCAGTATATGTAATTATATTATTTTCCTATTGTCTTCGTTTGAAGATGTTTACTTTTCCCAAAAATAAAATACTAGAAAAGACTATTATAAACGAATTTAAACAAAAAGGTGTACTAGGAGTTGGAATATAAACACAAAACTTTGCAAGCTTTGTAATAATTCGTGAATATATAATATAAACATTTTGCGAAATGAAAGAACATTTATATAAAAAATAATTTGAAGCGCCTACACGACGCAATATATTGAGTAACTACGTAATGAACTATAATGAATTTTCAAGAGTTCTTGTGCTTTATTATGAATTTTTAGAATTCTTCGTCTATTAAAAATTGTACGATATTATGTTTCCCTCGCGTACCTTTCATTATTGTAAGTATGTCTTGATTAAAAATTGTTCACTATTAGTTTTTCTTCACGTATCTTTGATTATTGTAAATTATTGTGAAAGCAATTGTGAAATATAACTACCGAGCAGTGCTGAGAAAAAACTTTCTCATTACGAAAAGACGTTTAATCATCGTTTTCTTTATGTGATTTACACAAGCTCAACATGTTTGTTTGATTTTTAATGAAAATTATTTATATATGTAATTTACTTCGATATGTATCTAAGTAGTGTACTATATTTTTGTTTAAAAGTAAATTCAAATCCAAAAAAATAAGCTGCTTGTAAAAAGTTAAATATTATATATAAAATTTCTATATTAATGTATAATAATACATAGTACATACATCTTTATTAATTGTAAAATAAATTAATACAAAATGAAAAGTGTAGAAGTGTATTACTTATTTTTCCGAGTTGAATAAAAAATGCATAGTTATTCTAACAAGTATTGTTTTGTTAAAATTCTTTACCACAGGCTTATAGCAGATTTCTACATCTTTTTAATCTTATGCTAAGAAAGATTTTAATAAATAATCTCGATATTTAAGTTAATGAAAATTTTAATGTAATTGAAAACTGTTTCATCGCATCATAGCTGTATTCAGAGATAAATGAGTGTTACTTCATATATCAAAATTTGTTTTCGTTGAATTTTTATTTGGAATTTATATGGTTGGCGAGTTATTAAAAAATTGAATTTTTCACATTACATTAAAAGAAACTGCATAACATAAATTTTCTTTTAAAACGTTAAGAATTACTTATTGCATTGAAAGTATGTATAAGTAACAAAAAATTTGTTTATTTTTATTGTGAAAATACGGAATACACTGCTAAAAAGAAAATGCAAGAATACTTTCTATTTGAGCTCTTCCAAACATTGCTATACAGGATATGAACTCTATAGGATATTGGAATTCCCGATGTATATAACGTGAAAATCCAGACTCGCGGAATAAAACTCTGAAAATACGACCTCCTTTCTTCTTTTTGACAGCTTGTTTAAAAACAATATTCTATAGAAAATAATAATCTACGATTGAAAGTTAATGGACTTTCCTTATTTGCCTGCATATATACCTTCAAATAAATTGCAATTGGTCATATCTGTATATCTGTTACAGGAATAACGATGTAACTCCGCTTTTCACGATTTCAAGAAAATCGCATTTTCGCGTTTGCTCCGTTACAAAAAGCAGCAGCAACAAATGTAAAATTTCATGCTAGGCTTATTTAAATATATACATGCAGCAGCCATTCAATCATACATTCAGTTATTGTTACAATCAGAATAATAATTGGATCAATATTGACATTAATGTTTTTGATCATTTTTTAAAATATTTTTTTGTATATTGAATCATATTTTAAATGCACATATGCAGGTTGTAGATGCAGCCTGTTGTGGAATGACATTTAGAAATTAAATAATTTAAATGATCTTTAGTGAGAACATGAATTTTGATACTTCGCGTATAATCTAAAGGTATTTAATAAATGTATACCAGAGCCATAAAAAATTCTATTCCAAGTAAACATCACTATATCCAGAACGTAAAATTATATAAAAGAAAACACACACATTTTGCACCCCGAATATACTTATAATAGTCGAGAATTTTTTCATTTAACATTATGCATATACACACCCAGTATGAAAAATTTACTTTCACTACTGTATTATACATATATAGACCAGCGAAAAATAAAAGTAACGTTCGTCGTAACTCAGCCGTAAGATTTTACGATCTCGCTGCGGATATGTATATTGTATAGGTATATGCGATATCGGAGCGACATCGGATTCGATCGCACTCTAGTGCACCGTGGAAAAATTACTTTTGCCGTAATGAAAAATATACTAACAGTTACTATAATACTACTCTGCAGAAAAATTAAAATTTTAAATTGGCGCATTTATTGTCGGTTATTCTATACTTAGTCCGGACCATCATATATTTATATATGAAAATTAAACGCGAATAGCATCGAACGACGTCGATGAAGATCGATTCTGTTATGTTTTCTTATGGTTATTGCAATGTAATGCATTGTTGCACCTGTTGAACTCTACTGGTGCAGCTTAAAGTTAATAGAGCGAAAGAAATAAAGCACAGCTTGTATTGCCGGTGGAGACCGAAGACATATACCATAGCATATGTTCTCATGTAATATTTTCGAATATAGGTGCTTTTATTATGCATAAGGAAATTAATTGATGATAATTTTTTATAGCTCACATAAAATGCTTTTTTGGCAAATTTCAAAGTACACTATTAAAGTTTTTTAATTTAAAAAAATAATTAATTTTGTACTGAATTGCGAAAATTTAAGAAAAACTGCACAAATTATTGCTGATCCAATTTCTTGTATCAAAAAAGCAATGCATAACTTAAGTATTTGAAAATGAAAAAAAAAAATTATCTGGGTTGTGCTAGTTCTTGTCAGAAATGTATGATCTGAGCCTTTCTTCGCTCTGAATCTGAGCTATGCCATATACAGTTTTCGAAAAGAGCGGAGGTATATCGTATACAGTTTGGATAGTGTGAGCTTTTACAGACGGAATGTCGAAGTTTTTTGTTAAAATATACGGTGTTGTTTAACAATATTCATAGCAATTAAAGCATAGTAGAGTATAGAGAAAGCCTATGTTTTTACTAATTTTATTTCCAATAGTATCGATATTCGATAGCATATTTTTTTAAATGTGCTCGTAGAAAAATTTTTCATTAAAAAAAAAGAAATTTCAATCTTAACTTTTGATTATTATAATGTTACTTTTTCCACTTTATTTCTATTTATGTACTCTTCTTCATTGCAATTCTTTTCTACGGGTAACGCAGTTTTGGTTTGAATTGTGCTCTCCGATAATGCTATATATTGCATACATCGATCAAAGCTTTATAAATCGTTATACACGGAGTTCAGATATTGGTAGTTTTATATGCAACGAGAAAATATTTTAAATTGAAAATATACTTCTAATAAAATTTTTACTAAGAAATTCTAACCAACTGTCATGAGTATCCACCGTTTTTCTATACTAGGAATTAAGGAATTGCAGAATATTTATAAATCAAACGATCAATAATCGTTAAAAATTAAAGAAACTATAGGTGTGTATACCACATATAGTATAATACTTAAACGTTTTGTGTATGCTATACCATATAAGCTAGAATGTGAAATGATATTATATTGCATTAGTACGTACAACAATAATAATTATAATAATCAAAACAAGATTCGCTAATGCGTTTTCCTGTCTCATAATTTCTTTGTGCTGCGGCAAACTGTTCTATACATATGTGCGTGTATAAAATGCACGCAGCCGCTATTATAATTACACAATATATTATACTTTAATCTTTTTATAGAAACCGAAATATAAATGCTTTAAAATATATTCTATTTCCTATGTATATGCCAAGTATATCTGTATAATGTATAGGTATATATATACGCAGGTGCAATGCCAATAAACGCATATTAAAATTTGCACGCGTGATTACACGCGTGATTACACGCGTATACGCGCGCAGCGACTTTCGTTCTAATAATACACTTTGGAACATGTAAGTCAAGTATATAGATAGTGCATTTTAGTGTAGCGAAACGCCGCGAGTGAAAGGAGCTCATGCGGGCATTAACATGGGAGGCGGAAAAATTACCGTTAGGGTGTAGGCTACTCTCGAACTTTTGACGAAAATCTCCTTCGAGTCTTGTGTGCACATTACGCATGCACAGTTTATATACATATATACATATGCGCGCCTCGCATTCCGCGCGTCAAGCCTTTGTGTATATAATACTTGCTGCATATATTATAAATATACATGTATACGTACACTGCCGGTTTGGTTCCCACAAAAAAAAAGAACCATGTGTGTGGATGGCTTATCTAATCAAAGCGCAGTGGGCGATTGATGCGTGCGTTGTTTATAGTGTGTTCGAGCAGGAAAAAACATGTAGGGAAAGGATGTGTGGTTTTTAATGTGCGTTAAAAGATCGCGTAATTTTTCACGTGATTTGCATTTTGTAATCTCAATCGGTCTCGCGCTAAAATCGTGCAATAAAATGAAGCTGGAGAAAGTTGTGGTACGATAATGATTGATATATATGTATATATAAAATATAATATGTGACGTATAAAAGCTAAATAAATTGGAAAGCGGATCTGATAAAATTTGAAAATGCTGCATTCATCAATGAAAAGATAGCGCGACATTAGAATTTTTGCACTTTTTGAGCGGTTAAGTGCGGCCTTCACCACAAATGTTCGATATATTGAGCTCATAAATATTCGAAAACGGAAAAAACAAGAGTGTCTTTCCGCAGCTGATTTTCGTAAACGAAAGCGCTTTAGAGACTAAGAAAAATATGAGACGATGTTCTTGAAGTACGAATTTCTTGATCTGAATTATTTAATAAAAGAAAAAAAATTTGTTATAACTTGGAAAATTATCCCCTCCTCATTCGAAGGAAAACGTTTAAAGGTGACACCGATAGATACATATAGGGGAGATAAAGCGTCATTAGAAAATTTGAATATCGTGTGCAAGTCGTTTTCATAAATTTTCTACCACTGTAGTTATAATATTTTTATTATTTATTTCCTATTATTTATTTAACACTTCATAAGTTAACATTAAAAACCATTTGAATCTACGTCAGATTCAAAAATTTCACTTAAGAATTACCGTTTCGTATTTATTAACTCGTATATAAATATAAACAAAATTATAAATTGATCGTTGTTCATTGAACTGATCCTTACGCTAATTGTTTCTATCAATAAAAAGTGATATCTAAAGAAATTACAATAACTATACATAGCTTAATACTATACTAAAATACAATTAATTCTAATTTTTATTGTGTACTGTATGTAAAAAATTTTTTTTACAAAGCAATCGTAACCAAATTCTTTTCAACTCAAAGCATCCCACGAGTAACGGTTATATTGCAGTTATAACGATGAAAGGAGAAAAATTTCTGTCGATTTATTGTCTTGTAGCTTGTTTCGTCAAACTAAGTAATTTCTTCTTCCTATTCGTTATATTCTGATTGACTAATATTATATTGTGATGAATAATTAAACTCTACAATCCACGTCATTGCGAAAAAATTAACCAAACGAAATAAAAATTATTCAAGCTCATTTCAAATTTTCTCCTTTGAAAATAAAATGTTTCGTGAAGAGCTAAAAAAAGATAGTGTGTTTACTGATACTTGACATAAACAAAGTGTTGGAAGCTCTGCAACTCTGCAACTCTGCAAGATTTGAATTTATATAATTGAAAAGAACTGTAATCGCGTATTATCGTGGGAAAAAATTGTTATTCGAGATTGCCATTTGAGATGCTAAATAACTGCTGGTGACAAATTAAATCTGAATATTGTGGCAGGCGATAATCTGCATATAGAGTATCAAGTATAATTTTATTAGAGACACTAAAAACGATCATTTACTTAAAAAGCGTCGTAAACACGTAATTAGTCACGTTGGATAATGAAACCCCATACCGCGGCTAACTTTCATCTCATTATATACTTATGTACGAGAAAAGAGCTTAAAATTTATGTGAAAGAGTATAATATTTGTAATTATAAATTCTTATTATACTAGTTATTATTTAATTAAGTTCACTGCAACGTCAGTCTTGATTTGATTGATCAGTATAGTGCAGCAGTTTTCTATAGGTAATAAACACGTGTTGACAGCATCGTCCCTCGTATAGCGCTTCTACTTATAACTAGATGCGTAACAGCAGCATTATATCTATCGAAAGGTTCGCACGTGGACGATGACTATACATAGATATATTAGCGCGCAGTGCCCCAGTACCTGCGTAGTTGAGTGCACTGCCGCGCAGCTGTAGACGAGAGCGAGAGCTGCATAGATGTCATGTGTACAGTGATACAGAGAGCGAGCGTCGCAAATAAATTGGCATATATACAAGTACATATAGAGCAGCGGGCTGCTCGTCCGCGCGCGCGCTCGGGGCGTGCACTACGCTGCGCGACGGCTCGCGCGAGAGAAGCACACGAGCCTGCAGGGCTGCGTGCGGCACAGGCCTGATGGACGGCCAATGGTGTGGCGCGCCGCTGGGATTCGAACTGGCGCGGGCTCCCGGTCGCAGCGCCGCGCACAAGTAGATTGGCTGGGGCCGGGTGGGGCACGCTCCCGCATCGCGAACGAGAGGCCGAGAGCGACGCTCGGTGCTCGGCGAGCGGCAGTTCCCCCCCTACCGCGGCCACCAATGCACGGCTGGCTCGGCGGCCCGACCATTGGTCCTCGATTGCGCCCGACCAATCATTGGGAAACTCAGCCCGACGAAAATATCCAATGTAAGTCCACAAATTATCAGCCAAGCCGGACGACGTGGCCCGCGAAAATCCGATTTCGCCCGCCGCCGGCCCGGCCAGCCAGCACCCGCGGGGTCTAGGCGCGCGCGACCCCGCTGCTCCGCCGCGAGCCACAGCGAAGCGCGACGCACCAAGCTTTCTCGGCCGAGAGACACGCGCGCCATGTTTGCCGTTGCTGCTACTGCTGTTCCTGCTGCTGCTGCTGCGACGCGACCTCCTCGTGCCGCGCGCTGCCTCGGGGAAGCCGCCCACCCCTTGGGGCACGGCTTCCCCGAGCCGCCTCCCGCTGCAGTGCTCTCTCAGTGCGCGCCGCGTCGACTTTCTCTCGCGCTCCCGTGTGCTGCCTCCGACAGCTCCGAGCATTTAGTCTGCATACGTGTGCGTGCCGTGCGAGCGTACGTGCACTGTGCGCGATGTGTACATTGTCGCGCGCGTCGACTGTTCCCTCACGGATTTTCGGCCGTCCCTAGCATCGAGTGCGGCTAGTGCACGCGCGGTCCGAGTAATCGAGTTATGTGCGCCGCCGACACCGAGGTATTGACATTTCGAGCCAGCGCGTATAGCTATGTACGCACACCGATGCACTTTTCACCCTGCGTACGCGCACTCCTTCCTTGCAGCTCTCTCTCTCTCTCTCTCTCTTGCTCTCTCTCGCCGCGCCAACACTTGCGCGGTGCGGCGTGTGTCTGTGTGTGCGCGCGTGTAACCGTGTAAGTATAACCGAGGCTCATGCCGAGAGAGGAGAGAGAGAGAAAGAGAGGTGTGCAGGGGAGGCACTAATAAGCAATGCCAGCCGCGAACAATGCGAGAAGCTGCAGCTCTCTCTCTCTCTCGCTCCTTCTCTCTTGCGTTAATTGAGAGGCTTGGAGAGAGATGCGTTTCTGTTCTTTTTCTTATGTAATTTACACGCGAGCGGATGGCTTTGCCTCTCCGTGCCATAATCCATCCTCGGACAGAGTTCAACAACTGTGGCGATGGCTTCGATGATGTTTCTAGGGATTCGTGTGCGTGCTCCATTATTTTTAGTCAGCGCACTGTCATTCGGATGTGAAAATAGTTCCGGTGGTGTAGGTTGCGCAGTCCCACTTCGAGTTTATTTACATTATTTTTCTTACAACGGAGTTCACCAGCGAGTTCCTCGACAAATTAATCGTTTGTCGAAGACACTGCTCGTTGGAGCTGGCAGAAGTGCTGTGCGATTACAACGAGGAAAATTTTCACTTTTCAGTCTTTAAAGTGTGATGGATCAGCTTCAAGAAGGCCAGACGGTCATGGTTGGTGGAGCTGGAGGTACGGTACAAGTCGTGCAGATGGGTCAAGGCGGTCAAGCCGTGATGCTTCCTCAAGCGATTCAAGTAGCAGCACCTAATGGACAGATTCAGGTTGTTCCCGTTTCTAGTCTAGCAGGATCAGGGCAACAGATTGTCATTCAACAACCTCAGACACCACAGATAATACAAACACCAGATGGCCAGACGTATATCTATCAACCGGTCCAACTTGAGGGACAAGTTGCTCAACAGGCTCAACCTACCGGTTAGTGTTGTTATGGAATTTCCTCAAAGTAATGTAGTAGTGCGATACTGTACTAATGTACTTTTTTACCCTTTAGTTATAAACATCAATGGAAATCTAATGCAAATCGCCAACCCTACAACGCAGGCTGCCACAACACCTGCGGCGACTCCAGTACAGCAACTTGCTACTCCAACGGCGACAGCAACACAGGCAGGAAACATTGTCATGGTGATTACTTTAAAATGTCTCTTTCACTAGCACAGTTTGTGTACACACCTTATGCAGACTTCTGGTGATTTTAGAGCAACATGCATGCACTATGAATAATAATAACACTGATCAAAGCTAAAATTCAGCACAAAATTAACATTGTTTGTTCTGAAAAATGCTTTTTTCTAACAGCAAATTAATTTTAAGTAGCTTGATATGAGTATCTTATGCTGCTTTACAATAAATAAATTGTTTTATCAATTAAACAATCTTGCTAATCAGCCAAATTAAACAATCAGCTAATCATATTTGATTTCTTATTTATAAGCAAATGAATGAATGTTAATGATTACAAAATTCAATAACAAATGATTTTATAGATGGTACCAGGTAACAGCGGTCAACCACAATTCCAGCGGGTAGCTCTTCCAAATGCAGAATTCTTGGAAGAGGAACCTCTGTACGTTAATGCTAAACAGTACAGGCGCATTCTTAAGCGCCGGCAAGCAAGAGCAAAGCTGGAAGCCGAAGGAAAAATTCCTAAAGAAAGACCAGTAAGTGCTATTCTTCATTCAAAATCAAAGAGCTGAAAGGAATTTTGGTTTGTAATATTGATAATACATTTTAGAAATATCTTCACGAGTCCCGGCATCGACATGCAATGAATCGAATTCGGGGTGAGGGAGGTCGGTTTCACTCTGGCCAAGTGAAAAAGAGGAGGTAAATAATCATGGTTATTATAAATGGATATTTCCTAATTTTATGTACATAATGAACTTTGTAATTTTTACAGTAGAACTAATAATAATGCAATGATGGCCCAACACATAGCAACTTCAACTAGCAACAATTTACGAACTATAACGATACCAGCGTCGAGTGCGGGAATGCAGCATAATTCTGATATGACTTCAACTATTATTATTGAGGTAATTAGCTTTTTCCTGTTTAAGTACAGATTCTTACTTACATATTATTCAACTTTTAAATATTTCTTATAGAATGGTGCAGGTTCAGATGTTTTACCAGACATGATAAGCGATGGAACTTTAGTGGATATAAAATAGGATATGTAGGATAAATTTATAATTTTATTATGAGATTTACGCGAAGTCTCTCCATAAACAAGTGCGCAATCTTTGGAAGAGAATGAGGACAAAGGTAGTTTTGTATCATCAATCGCATTGCGTAAATCGTTATTGGTGTATATACTTATTATTTTACTGCGCATAGCGCTATGCTTTTATTATCGCTAATGGTATTACTTCTGGTAAGAAAGTACTGTTAAATAATTGAAAAAAGTTGATTATTCGAATCAGTTGTTTTCGATTTATGCAAACGTATTTTCTTATCAGAAAAACTTGTTTATAGAAGTACAATTCTGTTTAACAAATCTCATAGGCTCGATGCACGTTGCGATTATGTTTGTAAATTTACTTGCAGTGCATCTATGTACTTTATGAGCATAGATATACTTTTATATATTAAGCGAGAAAAGTAAATGGGACTGTAATCGCTTGTGCACCTTGAATATGAGAGAAACTATGCAAAATATTCTGACATATACAAATCGGTTAACCGAACAGACAATTCATAAATATTTTTTGATTGATGACCGACAATGTCTTAATATTTAGCTTTTCTCTCAGTATAAGATTTTAAAATCAGGATTACTGAGTCAAATGTTTATAGTAATTTGAGAAAAAATTTTTAAGCAACGAAAAAGTAGTATGGAAAATGTCAAACTTATGTGCATAATTCAATTAGTGTCGCACGTACTGGATAATTTATCCTTCATTTGTTTTTAACAAACATTGGATTCCACTTCCATCTACGCCAACGTAAATTAGGATCTAGCTCTTCATAAAGCGCGTACAATGAGTGCAAGTACAATTAACAATAATTTTAGTATGTTTGAGTTGAGCGTTGTGCTTTTACTACTGTCACTGATTGGTGAGGAATAGTGGTTGGATTCATTTTTGTACTGATATAGATTATAGAAGAAGGTTAATGTAATAGACAAAAGAAATTGGAGCGCAAGAAGAGTCAAATAGCAATAAAATTCTTCAATCGAAGTTCTATCTTATTTGACATTGTAAAAAGATCATATGAATTTCATACTTTGTAATCTCTTATAATATGAGATTCTTCTTGCTGTTTCTGTAAATATATACGTGAAAGTGCATATGAGTAAGTGATTGTTTTATAAGCATGCAAGCGAAAAAATAATTTAAAAATCTTAGGGAAGCGAAATACATAATATATAATATGATAGCGTTCGTTTATAAAGATTCTTAAGGGGTAGCTTGTAAAAGTTAATCTTCGAAATTCTTTGATACTCAGTATTCAAAATATTTGTTAAAACACTTGCGACAGAAAAGGATTTTTTGAAGCTTTCAACATCAATGAACACATTGATTTGACACTATCTCCATCGTGTTCCTCTGGAACGTGTACAGGTAGTGGTGGACCGAAAAATTGTTCATCTAGTATTCGTCGTCCAGTTTTACCAACAAGCTCTTGATATTCAGTAAATCCGGTTCTGCATTCAAAATATTCACATTAATATGTTGTTAAAAAAATTATGCATAAATTATGATTTTTTATAAATTGAATTATATATGTATATTACCTGACGCGAAGTATTTCTCTTTCTTTTAAATCGGGACTTAAATTATCTAATGGTTTCATGAATTTGTCATTCTTTACTGTAGAGGCAAAGCGTTGTGGATTTCTAAAAGCTATTTTTTGCTCTGTTTCGGGTATGGGATGATCGTCCGGTAATGTGATTTTGATCTTTTTTTGTTTGATTCCATCATCTGTGCATTATGAGTAGTATAATACATAAGTTACAACTGGTATTTATTACTATATTTTAAAACACGCACGACTGATTCACATATATCCAGTTTTACAAAATAACTATTTTACCAAGTCATACCAACCTTGACAAAAAGAAGACTAACTATATGAAAGGATTATATATATAAAAATATATATATATATATAACTATGTAATTGAATAAGAATTTTATTAATCATTCAGACAGACTGAGTCCGGGATGCGGAATATGATTTATACTTACTAACAACTAACAATAGCTTCAGTCTCGAGCCCTTTCAAGCATACATCTCAGATACTAAATATTAAAAAAAAATTGTGATATAAATATTATCATTCAAAAGATAATTTGCAAAATGCATGCAACGAGTCACCTTTACTTATGTGTTGGACAATCAGAAAATTTCGAAATTCCTGTAAAAATTACTCTCGCACGTATGCTTGAAAGGATCGATACGCAAAACATATAGAACTTATAGATAAAGCATATAACAACATACGTAGTACGTAACAACACTTGCCTAAGTCCTTGCCGAAGTCAATCTCGTAGCTGCTCTGGCGGAGCTGCTTGTGCACGCGCCCGACGAGCTTTTCGTCTACAGATTTTTCCGGCAAGAATTTTTTCAAATGCGGACGCTCGCTTCGCACCTATGTATGAAATATGTAACGCAAACAAACAAAAAAAGATAAACAATAAAAGTTATTTTGTTAAAAAAAAAAATACGATTGCACTGTGTGTCGTACTTTTTTCAGAAAATCTTTCAGACTTTCCGAGCGCAGCTCAACCGGCAGCCGCTCGTTCTTCTCCTGCAGAAACACGTACTCCTTGTAGGGGTCCTTTATAGGATGCGGTTGTATGTATTTCGGGGCGAACAGGGCTGCTCTCAAAATTTTGTTCATGTACTTGGGGTAATACTGCTCATTGTAAGTCGTCACGAAGTCCCGGGTCTCCTCCTCGATTTCGGCAATCATTTTTCTTCCGAGCGTATCGCCAAATTTTCGTACAACAGTATAACAGCACACACGAGTGGAATTTACAATTTTACCTAAAAATTTAAGCTGCGCACGCGACAAAATATTTCAAAGGTTAAACAAAGTGACAGTCGCTGTGTGTACAACTCGTGCGGCAAAATACAGTGAATTTCAAACTCGACGGAGGAAGCTTCTAAGAATCCGGGACGTTGGCCTGGAGCTTGGCGTGCTCGATCATCCTGTGCCTGGCGATCATCACTTTATTCAGGTTGTCCAAAATAACTTGGCCCCCTGCCCGGCCGTGGCTGTCCTGGTAGGAGGACAAGTGGCATCGCAGGGTGTCGGGGCCCGAGTAGCCCAGTACTGCAGACATTTTTCACGGTATGACTATACACTTAATATATTTGAAAATAAAAATCTCGCGCTTTCGTCGATATATAGCTCACTTCTTGTCGCGGAGTACGGCTGCCTGAGCTGGTTCAGCGGTTGGGCCTCGAAGTATATTTTTTTAATGTAAATCACCAGCTCTTTTCCCGCGTTGTACTCCTCCTCGGCCTCCCGCTTCTCTGGGGTTTTGTCGTCGTAAGACAGCTGGCTATTGGTTCGATAACGCTCCCGAGCGAATTTTTCGAGAAGCTCCTCCGCGCGCTGCGGATCGACGGTTACCAATTCTTGGGGACTCGATGTTTTCCAAGTTAGCGGGGGCTTAATGCTGCAGGAAAAGCCGATTTTTTCGAAAAACGATAATTGTGTCAATCGTATTGTAGCTTATCTCGATGGTTTATCTACGTAAATTGAATGAAAATACTTTCATCGAATCGATTTCATTTTTGTATTATATGCTTCATTCAAGGTTCGTTATAATTATACTTATATGCCTTTATCTATACATATATTAACTTACTGCGGAGACAGCAGATATTCTAATATCGACATAATAGTATAATAACTAAGAATGTCGCGTATGCATAAACATAGATATACGTTACGTGCATTTTATTAATAGAATATTTAATAGGACGAACGTTTAACCGAAAGTTTAGAAATTCACCTATACACCACGGAGCGTAAACAATTTTTAAAAATACACTAAATCGTAAGCGTAACATCTGGTAACATTTAGAATATAGAACGAATTAAACTTACGGCAATGTCCGCTGTAATTTTTTGGTCGTATATTCAGCTTGGTGTTCCGATCTGAAGGCGTTGCACAAATTCGGCATTGTCTATCGCACTAGACCAAGATATTCGCGTCTATACGTAAGACATCGCCGCGTATTTGACGTAATCGAGTGAATTAAACGCGCACCTGTACGATTTGGATCCGTTGCTTATCTATCTTATCAGGATTTTCGAAAAATGGCGGGTTCTCGGCTCCTCTCCGCGACGCATTGCACGTCGCACTGCTGCGCCCCTCGTCGCGATACTGGAATTCTAACCTAAAATACAAAACAAACGGACGACAGAACTATGGTGTGAAAAATAAGCGGCGACCGCCGAGTTTTTCACGATGTCAGTTTCCAGGTCGATCATTTCTCAGACGATAACGCTGAGAAACGTTGTCAAGTCCAGGAACGTCACGTCTCGTTTGTTAAACAGAACAGCGGATCGTTTGGTAAGATTTAGAATTGCGAATTGTTGTCTGGAAATTCTGGAGCACATTGGTCTTTGCGCATAACCTCGTGCCTGTAGGATGTGTGTGTAGCCGTACATTGTGTAAATAGTAAAATTAATGGTGAAATTTTTGTGTAGAACAATGTTTCGCTGTACTCTACGGCAACTGCTGTTCAACCGGAGGTCCAGCAGTCGGTGCCTACTGAGAAGAAGGAAAAAAAAATGAGCAAAGCTATGATAGCTTATTTGGAACGAGCCAGAGCTCATGGTACGTTACAATGTATTTCATTGAAATTGTATTCTTTTTTAAGTTGAATTATTGCAATTAAAAAAATGTTCTTTTCTGCTAGATGAATTTCTTAAGCAAGAGAAAGATGATTACAATATTGGAAAACGACATTTGGCTAATATGATGGGAGAAGATCCCGAGCACTTTACTGCAGCTGATGTGAATGTAAGTTGTTGTACAAATTATTCATGTTTAATTTTGGATTTCAATGGATTAAGTGCAATATCTTTTTGTAGAGGGCCATTGAATATTTATTCCCTTCAGGATTATTTGATAAAGCAGCAAGGCCTGTTATGAAACCGCCGGAAGAAATGTATCCTCCTACAAAGGCAGCAGCGTTTGAGGAGTCAGGAAGACCATTTCATCCTTTATTTTATACAACAAAACCAAATTATTACCAAATCCTTCATGTGAGTTCAGAATGCTTTTTATGTCAACTTATTCTTCAACTGAAATGACAATAAATAATTTTCAGGATATATATGAAAATTTGCTAATTTTAAATGATTTGGAAGACAAAATGATAAAACGAGGGCAGGTTCCAGATACACATAAAGCAGAGTAAGTTTTGACTCTTCTAAGTACATTATAAGATACTGATATATAGAGTGTTTACTTTATTTTTTAATGAAATGGCTTTTAGAGAGATTCAGAATTCAGACTTTGTGTCTCAATCAAAATTGGAAAGTATTCTTCTGGAAAATTTGAAAGAAAATCAGGTGATTCATCGAAACAATTACTTTATTTAATTTTAAATCTCAAAATATTTTGTTTCAAATTTTTTAATATATTTTCAGTATGAATATTTCCTCTCGAGTATTAAACGATTGTGTGACCATCCTTATGCAAATCATGCTAAAGATTTTATTATGAAGTTCAAAGTGACAAGGAAAAATCTTACAAGTACATTAACAACGCTTCCGGTAATCTACACAAATTTTTTAATAAAGATCTAGTTTTTAGTGAAAGCTAAAATAATGAAAATTTATCTAAATAGTAATTTATAATTTCAGCTAGAATATGATCAGAATGGTAGACCTTTTGTTACAGTACCGGGTAAGTTATTGATAAATACTAAAAAAAAGTAACAGTTGTAATATACATATATCGTTTTTCCCCAGATTGTATGAGGAAAGCTGCACGAGGTACTGTGGTTCTCAAAGGCAATGGAAGTGGAAAAATTATAGTCAATGGAAAACCTCTCCATAATTACTTTGAAGATCCTCAATCGCGTGAACAGGTATGTAAATTTTTGCTGTTATTTATAATCTGATCAAATTTTATGAAAAAGCAGTATTTGAAGTCAGCCAAAAGATTTACTAATTTACTAATCTTATGACGAATTATTCCATGATATAACTGAATAAACTAGTGAATCTATACAATTCGTGTTTAAGACGTTACCGTGAATTCCGTATCGCGAGTGCCGCACAAAAAGAACAAAATCGTAAATGACGATCGATTAAAAATTTTGGATAATTAACAAGGTGAGTGATTATTGTATAATTTTTGAATGCAGTATTTACGTTAGTTAAGGGAACCACATTTTTAGACTAGTGATAGCATTGTTGTCTGTTTAATTATCACGGCAACGGTTATCTGCATAAAACTATATCTTTAAAAATCTAACACGAGCTCCGTCTCATCACCTTGTGAACAAAATAAATATTTTCCCTCTTACTAATGATTCTCAAAAAAAAATCGAGTTATAAATGAACAGAAAACAATGCAACAACTTTTGATTGCGTCAAAGAAGATGATTGATTAAACGACCTTAGAGGTACGATAAGTCGCGATTCTAATACCTCTACTTGAAAAAGGAAATTCGATGCTTGGCGTAAAAAAATGCCGAAAAATCCGCAAAACACTCCGAACAGTCAAAAATCAAAGAATTCCGAATTCAGCCTAGCTGCAACGCGTATACTCTTAAAAAACCGAACCACGTACTAAAAAAAGTCCGTTCCGCGAGCAAACGTCGTCGCGCGTGTGTATACAGTTGTAATTCGAAACCCGAGCGTAGCGAATGTGGAAAAGCCGCAGATCCTATACATCAGCTGCGCGTCTCGCATTCCGCGAGCGTCCGTCACCCTTTTCCATTTTCTATTAATTCTCGATTGCAGCTGCGCGCGTGTATTATACGCGAACACGTGTGTGTGTGTATATATATGCAGTAAAAAAAAAAGAAAAAAAACAGCGAAAAATCGTAACGGCCTTCGCCAAGTGCAGAAACGCGACGCGTTTCGCAATCCCAGAATAGCTTTTGTATATACGTATTTATTGGCTCTGGATAAAAAGGATTACACGCGGCACTTATATACGCGAGGCGTTGCGTAAGTCCATCGGGATGTTTGGAGATGAGTGTGTATAGCGAGCAGTGCACGACTATTGTTTAATTCATGAGCTCGTTTAGTAAGAATCGTCGCGACTGTATATACAACTCTGTGGGTATATCGGATCGTCGATCGATCGATGGGACGAGCTGATTAGGCCAGACGCGCTTTCTTTTTTCGCGGATATTTATTGATAGCGTTAGTTGTTGTATGACGAGACGGGAAAAACAGCGATTTTCGAGTGGGAGAAGGAATTTGTAGGGAATGCAATTATCAGTAATATGACCAATTCACCTAGAAAAATGAACTTTTTGGGAGCCCAGTGATCAAGAAATTTTTTTTTAAAGCTAGAGGTTTCGGAGCAGTCAGATTTCATTCTGTAAGCTGAAAGGTAGTCAAAAATGCAGGAGAACATGAGAAACATGAAACATGAGAATTTAACATGGGGAGGTATATGGCGCATTTCAAAAAATAAACGCATTTTTCTTTGTTCTAAAATTTGAAAAAAAATTTCGCTTTCGGACCAATGGGACTTTTTTCTGCAAGCCAGAAGATGATAAAAAATGCTGAGGAACATCGGAAGTATAAAATACGAAAATTTATTATGGGGAGGCATATGGAGGAAAAAAAAATAAACCGGCTATTCGGATTTTTAATATTTTTTTTTAACGGGCATAGCTTTTGATCAAAACATCGAATCTTGGTATATTTTTTTTTATTAAAGCTCTATAAAAATACTTTATTGTAATGTGATTTGAAATTTTATTGGTGGCTCGGAAACATTTGTAATTGTTATTGTTCCAGTATTTTTACGCATTAATTTTTGTAAAAAAAATTTAAAATGGCTTAGAAATATGGTTACTAGTAACTTTTTCCATGTTCCTCTGCATTTTCGACTATCTTTCGGCTTACAGAAGAAAGTCTGATCGGTTCGAAACCTCTAGCTTTAAAAAAAATTTTTCGATTTCTAGACCAAAGAAAAGTGCATTTATTTTTTGAAGTTCGACATACGAAGAAAAAAAGAAAATCGGTTATTTCGATTTTTATTTATTTTTTTCTTTTAAACGAATATAACTTTTGATCAGAGCATCGAATCTGGGCATATTTTTTTTAATTAAAGCTCTTTTGTCATACTTTATTATAGTGTTATTCGAAATTTTATTTGCGCCTCAGAAACATTCGTAGTTGTTATTCCAGTATTTTGACGCATTAATTTTTTGTAAAAAAAAAAACGTAAAATGGCTCAGAAATATATGGTTACTAGTAACTTTTCCCATGTTCCTTTGCACTTTTGACTATCTTTCGGTTTACAAAAGAAAGTCTCGTCGGTTCGAAACCTCTATAGCTTTAAAAAAACTTTCGATTTCTGGACCCCCTAAAAGTGGATTTTTCTATCAGAGAATTGGTGATATATAGCTATTCAGTTTTGCGTTGAATATAGTTTCGTATACGACACGTAAACTGCAGTTACGCAGATACTTACAATAAAATTAACGCTTCGAGAAGACGTCACTTTCCGACGCAGTGCGTTGGATATTATCGTGAAATTATACATAGTCTGGGATTCACCGACGATTCACTCGGGGGAATGGAAATTTGCGTCGCGCCGTATTTTTGAAAACAAAGTTTCCCGGTAATGTTGCCGTCGAGGAAAATTCTTGGGAGCCGTGTTTAATTATTAACACGGTAAAGTGCGCGATGAAAAAAAAATCTCCTCGCGCAATTTAGCGTATTAAAAAAATAATGGTGGAGCATTAACTCAGCGATTTTGAAGCGAGATTAAAAAAAATCTGCAAGTATATAGGATCAGTAAGATTTGTTACGAGTCGAACCGATATTTTAAACAATTGTTTACTTATTGTGCAGAGTTTTTTCAAATTTTTCTTTTTAATTTCTGAAAAAGGCAATTCTTTCAAAAACGTTTATAAAGAAAAATAAAATAAAAATAGTATTTTAACTAGCAGTCTGCTTAAACGTAGAATTGAAAGCTCTGCAATTTAACGTGTAATGAATCTACCGAGAACGAAATAAACCAAATCCCTCTGAAATATAATTTTCACAAATAAATTTTCATAATTTTCCAAGGCGTAAATTCATCGATCTATCAACTCTATTGCTCGTCTCAATTTTGTCTATCGAAAAATCAAACTCGACAGTTACGTATACGTAGGTACACACAATACCGCCGAAATACACGAGACAAAGCCGAGCCAAAGCTTAACGAAATCCGGAAACATAAATTATAGCCGTACTGGGCGTTAACTGTACCGGGTGGCTCTCCCCTATGCCGACACTTGCGACCTTACATACATATACACACACATTCGCACATTTGTACGTCGCGCAGCACAGCTCGGCTCGCTGCCTGAATGGAACAATTGTCCTGGCTCGATCCGTCGCTTTTACATTGAGGATCGCGGCTCGAAATTCCCGCCTACGTAGTCGTCGGCGCGCCGGTTAAAATAGCACCCGCCAGCGCAGACAGACGATAATTTCATTCAGAAGCGCCGTGGCGATTGACTGCCCGACGGCGTATAAAGCACCTGCTGTGCGCAGCGCGGGGAGAGCTGAGGTTTTTTTTTTCGTGACTCGTAGAGCGATGTATGCGCAGGAAAATCGTGTGTTTCGGACTCGTACGGGGATAAATATAGTTGGTGACTTGGCTGCTGTTTCGGCAGCGTGTACAGAACGAGTTGACGGGTGAACTTGAGACCCTTTGAAAATTAGTTTAAAAAATTTGGTCTATATCGCTTTACACAATTTTCAATTAATCGTCTGTGCGGAGAATTGATTAGCAAACTGTTTTGTCTCGTTCGTCTCAGGCACGAGCAACGAAAGTTACAAATTGAAGTGAGAATAATCTTAAAATCTACCTCTACATCAAAGTATAATTTAACTCTATGATTTATAACGACACGTGTGCTTCTCCTCTTTAAAAAAAGTGACGGCCTTTGTTGTGAAGCATTTGACTATGGTTACCATAATTCACAGTTTATGACACATACATCGAGCCCAAAAACATAATCCGCATCGCTTGCGAAGCGCGCGCTGAATTCCTTGTCCAATAAAAAAAATATTACCTCGATGCGAAGTTGTAACTAACGGAAAACGAATGAATCCGCGTATTCAATTAAATTATCCGTAAAGCACACGGCGAATCTTCAATGACAGACTTTCCGCCGCTAAAACTGCATTCTGCAAACGACGCCGTACATCCTTCGACAGCGAAAAAGCTGGTAAAGGATACACGCAAATCCGGAAGTTCGGTCAATTTCACTGAAAAAATGCACTTTTCTTTGGTCTAGAAATCGAAAAAATTTTTTTAAAGCTAGAGGTTTCGGACCGATCAGACTTTCTTCTGTGAACCGAAAGATAGTCAAAAGTGCAGAGGAACATGGGAAAAATTACTAGTAACCATATTTTTGAGCCATTTTACGCTTTTTTTACAGAAAATTAATGCGTCAAAACACTGGAATAATAACCACTACGAATGTTGCCGAGGCACCAATAAAATTTCGAATAACACTCTAATAAAGTATTACAAAAGAGCTTTAATTTTAAAAAGAAGTATGCCAAGTTTCGATGCTCTGATCAAAAGTTATGCCCGTTAAAAAAAAAATAATAAAAATCCGAATAGTCAATTATCATATGCCTTCCCATGTTAAATTTTCATATTCTATATTTCGCATGTTCCTCGGCATTTTTCATCATCTTTTGGCTAACAGAAGAAAGTCCCATTGATCCCAAACCTATAGCTTTAAAAAAATTTTTTCGATTTCTAGACCAAAGAAAAGTGGAATTTTTTCACTGAAATTCGACATATACGTATGCACGACCGGTATAAATGACTCTCGCTGGAACGTTGCGGAGGCGCGATCGAGTTGATTCTAGTTTTGGTACGTGACTCGTATGCTTTTGTCCTAACGCACACACCGCTGCGAATTCGTGCTTACCTTTGCGATTATCTGAGCGCGTCTTTTGCGGAAAAGCGAAACGGCCGCGGCGCGAAGCGAGTCGCAATATTGTAATTCGCGGTATCTGGTTGGAGGCAGCCTTGTTATGGTAAGCTCGTAATCGGGTGGTTATAAGATTCGTTTTTGCCGAGCGATGTATTCTGTAAAATGAAAAATTAGTTGGGATTTTCGGTAAAAATATATACTTTTTAATTTTTTTACGAAGTCAGTGCTTTCTGTTGGAAGTACTTGTCGTTCTGTAAAGTAAAAAACTGATTACTGTTTATTATGGTCGGCATTGAAAAAGTTAAATGTGGAATAATATTAAAGGTAAAAGGTAGTATAAATGAAGAATTCTTTTTAACGCTTTTTAATTAACCACAGAAATTACATTAGGCATTTAATAGAATGCAGGTGAAAATCCATAAAACTAATTCAGTTCTTTAGGGTTTCGGAATTAAAAAATATATGTATAATTATACCGTTCCTAAAAAAATTGCGAACACATATTATTTACACAAAATTATTAAAAGATTTTTGGAGCTAAAATACTATTTTTTTGCGGTTTGAGAAGATGGTTCGATGGGTTTAGCAAAAATTTTTTTTTAATTTTTTGAAAATTCAATGGATTCCCTCATGTACGTCTAATTTCGAATTGTTTCTATGCATAACATAAAAATGATAAGTATGTACGATATCATCTTTTGCTCACTACATATACGTGACTGATTGTCACGAAAATGGTGTTTTTATCATTCAAATCACTTTTCATGAGAATTTTCAGATAAATTCATGTTATAAATAATAAATAGATTAAAAAAAGATAATAATCTGATAAAATTTTACTGATTTTTAATCAGTAAAATTTTAGAAGAAGCCAGCAAATAAGAATATATATATCTCGTTTTGAGTCATAGAAATGTAATTTAAAAGTTATTTATTTATTCATTTATGCGTTATATAAGCATACTTTCCTTTCTACTCAGCTAGAAATATGCAAGGTAATAGTAATCCAGCAATTAATTTTTGTTCTTGAAATCTCAGGATTCCCTCAGATTTTTCGACTACAATACTTTACCTTTCAAATGCTCTCGAAACTGTACATAAATAAAACTTTTATCTTCATTTTCCTTTCACTTTTTTACTTGTGCAAAAAGCTTCGTTAAACCAAAACTTTCGCACTTTCAAAAAAGACTCGTCCATAAATTTCAAACTAATTTTCTCGATCTTCATAGAAACCGCAATATAGCTTCGACGAACTATCGCCATATGGAAAACCAATTCATTGACACACCCGCGCTATCCAAATACACGAAACCACAGCGGAACCAACATCAAAGAAAGCACGCGGCTCGCGACGTTAAAGGGCCAGACGACCTGCGCTCGATTCTGTATTCCCGTTTTTCCGACAATACGTCATTCCCACTTCTCTAGCGCCCAGAAAAATGACTCGTCGAACGACTGCGTACGGCGCGCTTAGATCTCCTCGCCCAAAGCAGTATACTTATACATTTTCGTGCCGATCGCTTACGCGCAGCGAAACAGGGATAGACTCAGTGGTCTTAAAAGTAGCCCCCAAATCCGCGCGGACGTTTGAACGTATAATGTTAGATGAAAAAAAGTGCTTAAAAATAAAAAGTGAATGTAGGATAATTACTTAAAAATTAAGAAAAGAAAAGTTACTACAACAAAAATTTGTTTTCTACTTAAATTATAATGATGAATATTCCGCGAAGTTTCGCCCGTACAGCATACTAAATAATTTCATTTCAGACTTACAGGCGATAGAATACCACTGAAAACGGTTGTAATAGCAGTAATAATACCAGTCTTAATATAGTTTATGCTAAATAAAAGTATTAAATATTGCAAATAACATAAAATAAATGAAAAAAGCAAAATAGCCCCTTTAATACTGTGCACAGCGTTATAGGGGCTATTTATTATTTATTATTTATTTATTTATTTTTTTTATTTTTAAGCACTTTTTTTCATCCAACATTATACGTTCAAACGTCCGCGCGGATTTGGGGGCTACTTTTGAGACCACTGCATAGACTTCAAAAACAAAAAATCGGCAAAAACTCCCCCCCGACGCCTGCCAGCCAGTGCAGCGCTGCAGAGGCTGTACAAATCGGGCATTCCACTATCTTTCTCTCTCTCCCTACCTCCTCCGCGCGCATAGCCTCTTCCCTCTCGATGCGCCTCTCTCTCGCTCGCTCTGCGGACTGATGCTCGCGGGCGGCGATCGGCGGCGATCGGTCAGTCGAAGCCCGCGCGCCGTCCCCGTCCGATGTTGCTCTCCGTTAGCCGTCGGCCAAGACCATGCCGCGCGCGCCCTTCCCGCCCCCGAGGTTCCCCAGCCGTCTGATTGGACACTCCGACAGCTCGCCGAGAACTTACTTTTACCTCAAGGTGCGATTGCTTTCCTCGCCCGCAAGTGTTGACAAGAGAAACAGTGTCGCCCGATTTTTTTGTGTGGTTATTCGTCAGCTTCTTCTTCTTTTCTCGCCGATTTGTCGCACTTCTGTACACCTGTAGACGACAGGTGTACGTCGTGCGGTCGTCGAGCTCGTCGCGGAGGGATGCTGCTGCTGTTTTGGTAAAAATATTGTTCGAAAACTGCGAGGATATACGTATTCGCGATTTTTGCGCGCAATACCGATTTTCGTGCGTATGCGCTTGGGCCATTTGTTTTTACTAGTGGATCGTAACGTCTCAGATTAACGGATTGTGACGAGCGATAACACGATTGCTACCGACGAAATCAGTGAATAAAACGATCGCTGTATGAACAATTGAACAATTTTTTTTTCTTAAAAATCGGTTCGTTAAATTAAGGTGTACGCGCCCGTCGTACCATTGTTTCTAATCGAGTTTAGCGCAGGCTCGCGCGATTGTCGGATTTTTTGGGTCGTAGAGAAAATCTCGCGTGTAATCGATCGTCCGCGCATACTAATTAACAGATTTCCATCGAAAAGTGACCTCGCCCGAAGCGATAAGACACACACACCTGGTTTACGGTTCGCTTCGAGCGATAGCGCGTCTGTCAATAGAAAATTTCGTCGAATGCTCGAAGGGGAAAGTATGTGGCGCGATTCGCGACCCTCGAAAACGTAAATAATCTCGCGATCGCCGCTATCGAGATGATCCGTGTAAACAAAATAATCCAGAAACAAAAGTGTAATTATTAGGCGATCGGTAAATCACGTTTTTCCCCCGCGCAGTTTTCCGACAGAAATATATAGACCGTCCGCGTATATTCGCGCAGGGAGAGCCGCGTCGCTCATATATATGCGCGACGATACGTAGTACAGGAATTGGTGCAGTGGGTACCTCAAGGTTGCGCTTTGATGCATTACGATCCTGACTTGTGACGCGACGTTTCATAATGTTGAGATTGTCGGATGATTGCGATTCATGACTCTGTCGGTCATGTCGCCTATACACACGTACATGTACATATACGAGTCCGTAGGAAATGACGGCTTCGTTTATTATTATTTTTTACCGCGTCGCTACACACATCATCGCGGACTTCCCATAAAACATACATAATGGTGATTATGCGCGTATGTTTCGGTTATTCGACGACGAAAACTGATTCGTGAATCACCGAGAGACTCCCGCGTCGCCGTGTATGTGAGAAATACGCAGCTCTCGCGGCTGCCGTTAATTAAGTCCAATCTCGTGTCGTGTACGCGAGCTTCTCTTTTCAGCATAAAAATTTAACGCGACGCTCATCTCCAGGCCGATTGAACGCGCGTAAATCAGGCCGATGCAAATCTCGGCGCGATAATCGATCGGCCGTGTAGAAGCCGATCCTTATCGCGAGACGCGTCGATTCTGGAAAATTCGCGGCTTATAATGTGTATATCGAGCTTGAGATTTCGAAAGCTTTACGGTATCGCGATTCGAAAGCTCGAGGCGTATCGAGCAAATTTTATTATTTTTTTGGCAGTGCGAGTCGAGATGTTGGTCGAGATCGTGGCGCGGTATATACAAAGTAAGAATTTACGAAAAGAAAGTCACATGTAAAAAGTTGTTTATACTAGTATACGCTTCTTCTGAGTGAAATTCGTGTTTGTTCGACGCGCGTTGTAAATATTTAATGCTGCATCGATGCATTACTTAATCGCGTACAGTGTGTGTGAAACGAATTATAACAAGTCGTATATGCTTATGCATGTACTGCATAGACTTGCGCGAAAACGTCATCGTCACTCATGACCCAGTGTCACATTTTAACTGCGCTTTCCCCTGCATTGAGATTCCTTTGTGCGACATTTCAACTATGTACACTGTATAGGAGCTGCGCGCAGATTATACAATTGCTTACAGGCGGTTCTGGGCATAAATAAACAAATTGAATAAGTATAGTCGTTCGAAGCCTCGTGCGTTTGATTGATACTGTTAACGATTTAAAGCTGCGCTCCGGTAATTCTTGTTTTTTTTTTCTATTAGAATTTTTTTTTATTACAATTTTCTTACGTTTTGACGTGGCGAGGATGGAATTTTATATTTAACGACGAGCTATTTATAGCTCAATTTGTCAGTTGAATCGACTGCCGCTTCGCGAATAGGAGCAATACATGGGGTAATGCCAATTTTTCATTCATAGGATAATTGATAATTGGATCGGCGATTAAAAAGAGTTTCGAAGAAAAGAGCTTTTGGGTTGACAGCTCATGACTTTTGATTCAATGGGTATTTTCAAACTGCTTTTTTCACAACTTTCTTTTTGATTGGTGATTATTAATAGTTTGTTATTTGATTAGCCAATAAATACATGTTCTTAAAAAATAGCTTCGGTTGACATAAATTATTTGTAAAGCCATTCCATCACGAAATATTAAAGAAAGTAGAAAGTGAGAGATTCCACGTATACGTTCCCGTAAAATGTTATGATAATGGATACACATTGTTAATAACACGATTAGACATTCTCGATTTCAAACTTTAAACAATTGATCAATAAAATATTCCGAATTTGTACAACATCTCGATACCATCTCGTCGAGCAAATCTTAGATTCAATACCCCGGACAATAATGCTTGGAACAATGTATACGTAACAGCGTTTCTCGTAAAATATCGCATCGGCTTAGCGAAGCGAATGAAAAAAATTGAGATTTCCCCGTGTCCGTATTGCTCGTCGCCGTCGGCAGGCTCTGATCGCGGGCTGAGATTTTTCGTGAAATAAAACGGTACACGGCGAGCTGCGCGAGCGACGGAGCGTCGCGAAGCCAAAGCTATATATATATATACGTGTGCGCCGCCGAGCGAACGGGAGCATAGCTAATGCTCGCACGATTTTCCAATTGACATTCGCTCGCTCGCGGCGGAGAGTCCGAGAAAGAGACGCGAGCGACAGGAGAGAAAAGTGACGTGTATGTGTGTCCCGCGTGCGCTTGAGAGGAAGATCCAATTGTTACAATTAAAATACGTCGCGTGCGCGGCGTATTGAACCGCCTCGTAGATGCGTATCCGTGCAATAATTTCTGTAGCCGCGGTGTCGTCGAATTTTCGCGAAATTTCGCGGATGCGAATTTTCCATTGCTGGACTTTGAGCAGAGCCGATGAGACATTGATTTCGGGGTTCGACGGTAGAGCGCGAGATTAAGTGCTGGAATAGAGATTAAAATCAATTGTGAATATAACATGGTGATAAAAAAGTTTATTTACTTTTAAAACTAATGGTGAAGAAAATTAAGAAAAAGAGTTCAAATATAAATTTAGTTCACAAACTGCTTGTAGCTTCGAGTTTATTTAATAAATTCGACCTCAAATCTGGAGTCGCAGATTGAAAAAAATTCAAAGCAACGATTTCAACAACTAAAATGCATTTTACACTGAATTTTCAAGCAAAGCTCATTCTATTTACGCATTTTTACGCGTTTCAAGGCGCCGCCCCTACACAACGAAAGTACACTATTTTAATTGTAACGATCGGAGAAGTACCCGAGAGTCTAAGCTCATACACCCAACCATATCGTAAACACACGCACCTCAACACCGCAGTAAATAAGCTCGGGCCAAAGAGGGCCCGATGAACGAAGCGAGAAAGCGCTTCATTGTGCGGCCCGGCGGGCGGCGATCATCACGTCGAATCACAGGCGCGCGCGCGGCGAAATAAAAAGGGAGCGACGAATTCCGCGCGCTCGACGTTGTAATTGACGAAAGAAGTGCGCGTTACACGAGGGCATTGTGTATATATGCGGCGTTCGCCGTTATATGTACGCCTGTGACCTTGGCCTTGCACGCGCGCGGCCATAGCGAAATATACTCCCGTAAGTATATATATACGTTTTCCACGCACGGATTCCTCGGCGCGCAGCGAAAGAGAAAGAGAGAGCGAGAGAGAGAGAGAAAAGCGCGCTTTTTTCGACCGAAATTACAGACACGGGCACGTGGCCTTCGACGCGCGCTATGCGCGGCGGAGGTGCGAAGAAAACGCCTGGAAGCTGATACGGAGGGGAGGGGGGAGAGGGAGATTCCTTTGAACTGATTTGTTACGCTCGGATCTCTGGCTTTCGTAACGCGTTTCTTACGTTCACTCATTAATTTTATTCCGCATCGATTGGTCATCGGGCGTCCCGTGGAAAAGGCGTAAGTAAATGGATGTTTTATAGATATAGACTGTCGCGCGCGCGTCTCTTCGAAGGTTTCGACGTTTACGCTGTTATTAAGTGTCGGAGAAGAAAAAAAAAGGGCGTTGAAAGTAATGCTATTGTACGGAGAAAAAGGTGTTCGAGGAATCAATTTTAGAGAATGAATCGAAAAAAAGGATGGATTGTTATGCAGCTATTAACGATCAAAGGAAAAAAAAACGGGGGAATTATAAGTGCGCGTTCGTCGAGGCATTTTCCTTTCAATTCGAGAGAGAGAGAGCCGTTCTCCACTTTGGAAACTTAACGCTAAAAGCCCTGACGATCGTCCGCGTGTACCGACAATTTTTCAGGATTAAAAAGTATAGTTGTCAGCTGTGCGATTGAATTCGATGGGATGAAAAAAAAAGTGCCTCGACGAGGTGTGCTACGTACGACTCGCGTAAACACAAACAGGCGATTGTCAATGGCGTCGAAAGTAACAGGAGCAGCCGCGATAAGTCTCCCTGTGTATAACGCAATAAGACCGACGGAGTATGTAGGAATACGATCGGCGCAAGAAAGCGAGCGAAACTATTGTAATTATCCGGGGATCGCGCGTGAAATGGAACGTGTTGTATATACTATATAGTCGTGAGTCATACTGCGTAATTTATGGGAGAGACGGATTTCTTCGCGAGAGCCCTTTTTTTTCAAAGTGCCCGCGCGATCGGAAATTTCGCCGGATGCGCGCGTAACGTTTTGTTTGCCAATCGCGCGTGTAATTTGCGCGTCGATTTGTTTCGCGGCCTGATGCTGCTGTGTTTATGTATGGTTAGCGTTGATGATCGGCGCACAAATCGGTATTCGCACTTGCGCTTCGAACAATATTTTTATTAAGGGGGCGAAGCACCTCTATTATGTGCTCGGAGGAGAAAGGAGAGCGGCTTTTCTTTTCATGTTGCGCGTGAATGAGTCGGATTGATTTGAAATTTTCCACAGTCGTACATGAGCGTGGCGTAAATACAATTGTGTTTTGAGATTGGTTTTTTTAGGCTGTTTATGTCTCAGTGAAAAATCAAATACTTTTTTGGATACCTCGTAAATTACACGTTATTTTTATGTAGTTTAATTTGTTAAAGCAACGTATTAAACAATGTGATTTCGTAAGAGTCTTGTAATTAAACGTCAATTCTCAGTTTTTGCCGACACCGGGGAATTTAAACGAAAAAACTATGCTCAAAATAGTTGATAACAGTCTGGCAAAAAATCTTACACTAAAAGCCAAACAGTATGTGCAAGTGCGGGAATATAGAAACTAAACTTTTTTATACAGAATTTGAAGAAATTCTATATTCTTTGTGAGGGGGCTTTTGAACTTCAATAGAAGCTTTTTCGGGTTATCGGTTATTCTTAAAAATATTGAATTTTTATTATTTAAAAAAATATGACCTACTGAAATGTGTTTGCACAAAACAGTGTTAAGGTATCCCTAAAAATTGGTGTTGTTTTTGTTCTACCTGTAAGTCTCACAAACTTTTCGGTTTCAATCGCAGGTTTCCATCAAATAGCAATGATTCTTCTATATCTACATAAATTTTGAGGTCCTTTTAAACTCGCCTTCGGTTCCGGCGACAATTTTATCTAATTTGAAACATTTTTTTACCTCTACTCCTTGGGTAGATAATTTACTATTATTGATTATAAATCAAGAAGCGGCTTTATTCATTTTTATCACATATAACTTGGACAACATGCACCATTGTTTATATTACAATCAAGTCCTCAAAATAAGTTTGATTCAAAATATTGCAAAACGAAAGAAAAACAAAATTTATTAGTGTAGGTCAATATCGTAAGAATGAATCTATCATCTTACACACTGCCCATACAGAAGCGACTATAAGTTTCGAAATAAATGGGACAAATTTAATTTAAACTGTTTTTGATTTTTTCTAGAGATTATAGCACGTCGAAAAGTGAGTTGCTTTAAAACGTAGACCCAAGTAATGCCATTTGACTGTGAAAAGTTTCATTTGAAATTCAAGTTATTCCTTAATATACGCAAATCGAATTCGAGGTACTAATTATGGTCCTACAGAACACTGAATCATTCATCTTCTTCTCTCGCGATCGTGCCGAATCACAAGCGCAGTGCATTAATTGAGGAAAAGAAAAAAAAAACATATGATTTTTCCAGTGATCCTGAAGAAGAGAAAGCCGAAAACGCTCCCGACCGACAGCATGACGGATCCGAACGTCGAGGAGCCGTCTCCGCTGGACAAGGCCTTCCCCCCCTCGCTGAGCAGCATCGTCCAGAACAACAACACCAGCAGCGTGAACCAGAACAATGCCCGCAACCGGCGCGTCCAGCTCGAGCGTAGCTCCAGCAGCATCCAGTTCCCGGCCTCGGCCATGGCCCTTGCCCACAAGTCCAAGACCTCGGCGAACCTGCTGCTCGGCAACTACAGCGTCGGCGGCAGCAGCCGGCGCCGCGTCTCCCTGCCCTCGATCGAGGACCCCGCCTGGGCCGGCGAGGACCGCTGCATGGACTACGGGACCCCGCCCCCCATCGAGGAGCCCCACTGCTACTCCATGTGCCTCAGCGAGAGCTCCTTCAGCGAGGAGAGCAGCTGCGCCGTCCAGATCACCCGGGACTACCTGAAGACCCTGCTGCTCGAGCACAGCCGCAGCCTCGGCTGCCGGCTCCTCGTCGTCGAGGACCTCGAGGCCGGCAAGCTCGACCTGGCCAATGCCGACAAGTACCTCGAGGCCTGCAAGAAGCCCCAGGAGCTCAACGCCCTCCTCCTCTACGCGAGCTTCCTCGGCCTCGGCGAGCTCCTGCCCCGCATCCACGGCCACGGCGCCGACCTCAACCACAGCGAGCCCGAGCTCGGCATGAGCGCCCTCCACCTCTGCGCCTTCAGCAACTGCCTGCCGGGCGTGCGCTACCTCCTCGGCCAGAACGTCCACGTCGGCTCGAAGAAGTGCCACACGGCCTACCACTTCGCCGCCTTCGGCAACGCCCTCGACGTCGCCAAGCTCTTCGCCCAGCTCGGCTGGAGCCAGGAGTCGCCCCTCGGCGAGGAGACCGTCCTCCACGCGGCCGCCCGCAACGGCGCCCTCGACGTCCTCCGGCTCCTCGCGGCCCGCAACCCCACCCTCAACCGGCTCGACAGCGCCGGCTGCGCCGCCGTCCACTACGTCGCCGAGCGCGGCGACAGCGGCTGCCTCAAGGTCCTCCTCGCGGCCGGTTGCGCCCTCGACGTCGCCAGCAGGAAGGGCGAGACCGCCCTGCACCTGAGCGCCGAGGCCGGCTGCGCGGAGAACCTCGAGCTCCTGCTCGCCAAGGGCGCCAACCCCGCCCTCAAGAACCGCCGCGGCCAGACGGCCCTCCACCTCGCGGCCCGCAGCCACTCCCTCGACTGCGTCGAGGCCCTGCTCCAGCACCGGCGCAGCGAGCCCAACGCCCAGGACCACGACGGCCGGACGCCCCTCCACGTGGCCCTCGGGCGCTCCCTCCTCGCGTACGACGTCACCGAGATGCTCATCGGCTGGAAGGCCCAGGTGAACAGGCCCGACAAGTACGGCTACACGCCCCTCCACGTGGCCGCCCTCAACGAGCTCTCCCAGTGCGTCGACGTCCTCATCCAGCACGGCGCCGACCTCAGCGCCAGGACCAAGGGCGGCACCAGCGCCCTCTCCATCATCCTCCGCAAGACGCCCTCCTCGCTCAACTGCTTCAAGCAGCGCCTCGACGCCTCGGTCAGCCTCCACCAGCACGGCTCGGCCGCCGGCGAGGTCGAGCTCCGCCTCGACTTCCATCCCCTCCTCCAGCACCAGCAGCAGGGCGAGATCGGCTACCTCGGCACCTTCGTCAAGGAGGGCTACAAGGAGATCCTCGAGCACCCCCTCTGCCAGTCCTTCCTCCACCTCAAGTGGCAGAAGATCCGCAAGTACTACGTCGGCCGGCTGCTCTTCTACCTCCTCTACGTCCTCGTGCTCACCGCCTGGGTCATCACCGCCCTCGCCCACAACTGCTACAACGAGTCCCACGGCCAGCTCGACAACTCGAGCCGGCCGCTCTGCGCCAACTCGACGGGCCTGAACGGCTTCCTCTACAGGCACCCCGTCGTCCTCGAGGTCGAGTGGTACGCCCTCGTCGTCCTCACCGTCCTCGAGGGCCTGCGCAAGCTCATGGGCATCCTCACCTACTCGAGCGTCCGGCAGTTCTTCAGCCAGGCCGAGAACATGGTCGAGTGGTGCGTGATCGTGAGCGTCTTCGCCACGTCCTTCGTCTTCACCGGGCGGACGTACACCTGGCAGAGCCACGTCGGCGCGTTCGCCGTCCTCTGCGGCTGGAGCAACCTCATGCTCATGATCGGCCAGCTGCCCATGTTCGGCGCCTACGTCGCCATGTTCACGAGCGTCCAGGCCCAGGTGTTCAAGCTCCTGCTGGCCTACGCCTGCCTCCTCGTCGGCTTCACCGCGAGCTTCTGCGTCATCTTCCCGCGCTCCAAGTCCTTCAGCAGTCCCCACACGGGCCTCATCAAGGTCCTCGTCATGATGACGGGCGAGCTCGACTTCGAGGAGCTCTTCTTCCCCGGCGAGGAGGAGGGCGGCCGGCCCGTCGACGTCGGCGGCACCTCCTGGATCCTCCTCCAGGTCTCCGCCCAGCTCTCCTTCGTCCTCTTCCTCCTCTTCGTCACCATCGTCCTCATGAACCTCCTCGTCGGCATCGCCGTCCACGACATCAAGGGCCTGCAGAAGACCGCGGGCCTGGCCAAGCTCGTCCGGCAGACCAAGCTCATCTGCGACCTCGAGACGGCCCTCTTCCTCGGGCTGCTGCCCCAGTGCCTCATGAAGATGCTGAGGTGGACGGCGCTGGTCCTCCCGTCGCCCCTCAAGGCCGTCCTCACCGTCAGGCCGCTGAACCCGCGGGAGAAGCGGCTGCCGCGCGACGTCCTCGCCGGCGCGTACAAGGTCGCCCGCGAGCGCAAGGGCAACCTCCTCAATTCCACGCTGTCGAGCAAGCGCAGCAACATCAGCACCATTTACGGCTATCAGAAGCCCGATCTTAATGCCCCGGCGGCGAGGCGGCGAGGGCAGGAGGAGGATCCGCTCGCGGCGCTCGAGGAGGCCGCCAGGCTCAAGGAGGAGGTGCTCGAGCTCAGGAAGATTTGCGAGAGCAATAACCTGCTCATACAGGAGCTGGTCAAGAGCTTCGCTTTCGGCAAGTGACCCCGCGGATTCCAAGCGAGTCCTTCAAACATCCATTTTTAGATTCTAGAGCTGCTCTTACTCTTTCCTTCTGGGACTGGGAATCGTGCTTTTTTTCGCGCTTTTATCTCGACGGTCTACTCTTTCACGACGCTACTAGCGATTATCGTTGACTCTGTACAGTGTAAATACTCGATCGAAATAGCTGGATTTCAATAGCTGATGCTCAAGTTTAATTTGTTTGTTTGCTTTCGAGAATCGCAGAAATTCGTTTCGATTCGTCGATGTAACGGGGCAGTATATTGAAATCCAAGTATCTTGAACCAAATCAAAAGATTATGTCTATAAGCTAAACGAATATATTGCGTAGGATTAATTTATAATGAATGTAGAGCTAGTTTTGAAAAATCAATCAAGTCAGAACAATTTTTAACATTTTGTAGATTTACGTAGCAAATGTAAGACATATACGTAGAGGCATAACGAATGATATTGTTAAGTTTATTGTTACTATCTACCAACCGTTCGTTACATTGTGCAATTCGAAAATTGTAAACTACGGATAACGTTGATTTTACTATATCGCATTTTGTAATAGTCAAAGTCATGCAATAAAGGAAAAATCAATCAGCACTACTCGAGAGTGTGCACTTCCATCCTATTCGCTGATGCGTATTTTATGTACATATATACAAAGTCATTAAGCTGAACCTAATTTTAAGTAATAGAGCTCAAGTTTAATACGAGCGTCGGTCAGTCAATTGCGTTAGATTATAGAAAAAGCTATAGGATGATAACACACGTGTATAGCTTTGCTCATTGTGTCACGTCCATTTTAGGGATTCGCTGAAAACAATCTTTTACGATTTTATTTTTTTCTCATTTTTCGTAGAAACATATAAGAGTCTGAGAGAGCCATTTTTATAGCTTTTTGATATAATGTATTGTCTATACTTAAAGAACTTAATTTGCGTGGCATATACATTGAAATTTATACATTTGTATCTCTACATACCTTTGACAATTGAAAATAAAAATTTTTACGCTTGTTATACTGACGATATTTTACGAAAAGTTGCATGGGACCTGAGTTCTCATCACGAATAAACACAACTGTAGATAAATAACTCAATAAAATGCGTTTCTATTTTATTGATTATCAAATTTATTGAACCCCCGTAAATTAAAATTTCAATTTGTAATTGGACCAGAAGAACGTTGCATATACAGTAAGTTAACACATACTTTTTATCAACGGTACACACGCAGATTACAATCAAAATTCTCGTCTGCTGACGTTAAAATGAGATTCACGCTTTTGTTATGACGCATTTACGATACAGCGCATAATCTGCACGCAACAGATAGTTCGCTCATTGCCAACAAAAACCATATATATTTCACATTTTTCTACGTTTAATGTCAGCTCGAGCATAAAAAAGTGTCTTTTCCCAACGATATCAGCTGTTGAGAATTTCTCACTTACGAATTCCGCAGTTATATATAGACGCGAATACAAAATTACGAATGTGCCATCTGAAAAACGATCGGTTAAAAAATCCATTGAACTTTGCGCATCAACGTCGCGGACGTGCGCGTAACGAGCTCGAGAAATTTTCGCAACGTCGAGGAAGAAAAAATTCGCGCCTCGTGTAGTAAGTCGTTCGTCAATGTTTGGCGTGCAAAGTAAAAAAAAATTACAAGAAACGAGTGTATTACGTTTCGGCTTTACGCACGACGAGTTGCCCAATTCGATTCGTCAAATTTTTACGCTGAAGGTACATCGGTATGTACACGCGCCTGAATCGCGTTCAGTAAACTTTGTATACCTAGCGATTAAACGCATCAAGGATTCATATGTAGTTGAGTAATTCCTGTTTGAAAAGCTGTGGGCTTAAAGTACCTGGAGGCGTTTAGCTGCTATTGGGGATGTTGAGCGATTTATATATATATATACATATTTTAATCGTATTATTACGAGGATTTCCTGATTGGTTTGACCGGTACTGATGAATTAATGCGATGTACCTAATGGTGATGAGATCCGTTTGATGAAAGCGTCAGTTTGGTTCGCACTGGTTTTCGTTCGTGAAAATTGTAGAAAATTATTTATATCCTTATGTCAATAACGGGACACTCGTCAGTTATCGAGTAGTTGTACTTGATGCAAAGTGCTTTTGAAGAAAACTACTTTAGCTCCAGTTTTAAGTAGTCGAGTAAAGACTTTTTGTGCTGACTTTTGTTACATCAATTTTAAGCACAGAACGATAATAAAATTATGAACTTTCGTTTTTGGCTAAAATTTTCATAAGAAACTGTTGTAAGCTACCGTTTGGTGGATAAAATATATCTAATTAAAATACCAGATGACATTCCTTATGGGACGTTCAGTGAACGTTTATAGTGATTCTCTATGCTTGGGAATAAATTAGAAAATTTCTATATATTAAGATGTTATAAGGATTACCTAATAATATAAGTATAGGTAGAAATTGTTTTAAGTATCAAATATTTGCCAAAATATAGACTTTCTGATAAATATTGGAATTTACCTTCGAATTGTTGCATTTCGAAAAATATCCGATTTTGATGAATAACATAATCTAATTTCACGTAAAAATGGATTTTCTGTTAAAAGCTATGTATAAACTTCAACTTTAAATATCTTATAGAAATTCACCCCTTTCGCTTTTTTGACCGTAACGATGCTTGCTCAGCTGACGAAAAAACGAACCGATTCCCATAAAATTTTTTTTTGTACTTAAAATATATATTACAAAATCTATATCGCACCTTCGATTTCGCGTCAACACTATTTTCCCCATATCTGCGCATAGCTCCGCTCGACAACAAGCCAAGAAGTGTCCCGAAAAAATTATTCATCTGACATCCCGAAAACCGACTCAACTCTCCGGATCTTCCCACGTCCCGAAAAACGCGCAACCAAGAAAAATCTCCCTCTCGCAATATACGCCCGGACGTTGCGCGCACTTTTTCCAAGCAACGCGTCCGCGCTCGCCTGTATTTTCAAAATAAATAACGCGCCTCTCCAAGACGCGTCTCTTTATACGTGTACACACCTGACGCGGAAAGCGCGCATTGGACTCGCGTATTCGGAAACGAGTCGAAGGCTGCGTGTACAAAGGCGGAAGTTTCAAGCCGAGAAGTTTCGAGGTCCACATCCGGCTCTTGGCGTTCGACGCGTGACAAGACTCTTTATATCGAGCGCTTTGTGCTGTACTGCACTGTAACGCGTAAGTTGGTAATTACTGGGCAATGCGCACACTTGGTTATTACTTTACGCTGTGTCGTACATTGCTTTATGGCTGCGACAATGGAATAAGGCGAATTTGAACGAATGTTGAACTCGAGGCGATGGGTTGGGTTTTTGTGTATTCAGTGTTATTTTCGATTTCAAAATGTATTTTAATATTTGTCATTTTTGGATTGAAACGTCTTTCATAAAAAGTGCGTAGATTTTTATTACACACGGTATAGACGTATAACAGCGGAGCATAACGTAGAAAGTAGGTTAAAAAGGTACTTATTATTTAATTGGGAAGCTTTATTTAAAAAAATAAAACGAAATTGTCCATGAAAAAATTGATTCATTGTTCAGCTGTAGAACCTACATTATTATTTTTTGCATGTCTCATTATGGAATTTTTTCACATCGCTCTCTTGTATTATAATTTAAAATATATGTAACATTGCAGCTCATATAACGATTAAATAAATAACAATAATAATAATTTAATAATTAATAAATTGAGAACTACTTTCTTGTAAAATTGATTATTAAAAAAAATAAAAATCCTAGTGAAAAGCTGTAATCGACGAGCGAATGGCTACAAGTAGATTATATAACTGTCCATACATGGAAATATTTTGATAGAATATGGATGAGTACTACCGAAATTTAATTTACAATTCGAATCCGAATGTTTTGCGCCTCCTAACGCATAAATTACTACAGATGTGAAACAGTAGCTAACCTCATTGAAATATTGTCGTGTATCACAACTTTTTGTATAATTGATTTCGCATTTTTGAAAAAACACGTAAAGTTTATTACAATATTCTTGTAGCTAAAAGACGAATCTGAGGTAACGCATTCAATAAAAAAAATCATGTAATGCCGCATCAAGTTTAAAAAAAATTTTTAATTAATAAAAGAATACAGCTGTACTCTACTTCTCTCAATGGTGACACCAGAAACTTGTGTACGTGAACTAATCTTTTTAGCTCATGGCTATTCTTAAATTTATTATCCTTTCGAGATAAGGGTTTACGCTTTCTAAAAATATGAAGAAAATATATGAATTGTATACGATACTTTCCCAAAAAATTATATGTGATGTACTATGTAGTATGTATAGAGCAAAACGTTTTTCTAATAAAAACGTAAGAAGAATTTTTGAATGCACGTATATATCTAATCAGATGTGTATATATTATGTGTCTAACTCAGTTTAGACTTACAGTTGTTTAACTGATTTTGAAATCGATTTATATCGCACACAAGCTTAGATATTCATCGTTTTGTTCGTATACAATATGGCCTATCGATATCGAGTGTATCAATTGAATGCAGATATGTCATTTGCTTATTATTGATTTCGAATTATTTACGAGGTTTCGGTCGCTGATTTCGATCGGCTCCTTTTCTAAAGAGGATTCTTCGGTAGCCATTTCGTGCGCTGTTTACTGCATGTAACTCTGCCGATATAAAGTCAGTGATACAATCGTGTAGAACATGATTGATGTATTGAGTAATGATTTTACTCCTGCATGAGCAAAGATTTATTTGATTCTGTCAAAGAAACTGATAAAATTATGCTTATTAATTTTTATATTTATTAAATAATAATAATAATTTATAAGTATTTCAATATTTATACTAAGGCTTTATATCATACTGATATAAGTGAATGCAAATTAAGCAGCTTTTAAATTATAAGTAATAGAAATGAAATAAATTGTAAAAAAAAATCAAATCAGTATAAAACATCAATTTAATCGCATTTCAAAGAACTACCTTTGCGTGACAAGTAGTACCAGTTTTTCGGAAAAGGTTATTGCTGTACTTGTGAAAATTTGACAATAGGTTTGGAATCATTCGATTTATTTTGTATGATTAAATTTCTATCGAATATATTTCATTTAATTAGTCAAGTATAAGTCTGACGATAGTCACGAGCGTACTTTGAAGTGTTAATACATTTATTATCGAAGCCATTTTTATCTATTTTATCTGAGAATGCATGTCGGACGACTAGGAAATCTTCAATTAAATCACTGTTCGATTTTGTGATTATAACAGATGATTCTCGTAATAATGTTTATAAGACTATCAGCTTTATTTTATCGGGAAAATATCAGTATGACTTTTTAAATCAAAGACACCTGATGCACGTGTTAAATTAATGATAAAAAAATCTACGCAAATCTAATTTTTCCTTATTGAAATTTAATCTTTGTTTCTGCACATCCAGTAATGAACTTCGGATGAGCAAAATTAATTGCGCATCAATCAATACCAAATCATTTAAAATAATTTATTTTTCTGTGACAACTTCGATAATTTTATAGGCAATGATAGTAAGATTTTTAATTGAAATCACTGACAACTTTGATAAAACAGTACGAGTCACAGTTTAATTTTCTATTGAGGTGTTGAAGGCTTCCTACTTAAAAAAGAATGCTTTTTATTTTGATAAATATTGAGAATTTTGATAACCTCCGAGAAAACTTTCTTAAAGCCAAAATACAGGATGATTATATTTCAACCTTTATTTAGGGAAAATATAGGATATCCAGGCGGAAATGGCTTTTTTAGGTGATGCGAATGCCTTTTCGGCACAATTCTTGCTAAAAAAATTAACTTTCTTCCACTAATAGCACAATTCCCTACAATCCACTAAGCTCACTATACCATATACTTCACCCACACTTTTTTTTCTTTTGTTTTATACCAAACTCAAGATTCAAAACTCGCATTCCTCTCAAACCTTCTCGCCGTGCACAAGTATATTCCAAAATTCCCGAAAAAACCCCATAAAATTCATTATTCTAAGCGCGATCAGCTCGTTAAAAACGAGCGATCGGGTCTAGCATCGAAATTCCGGTCTATCCTCGTTGTCGGCGCGGCTCTGGGTGACACCTTGCGCTTTGCGCGCACGTCTATATAGCGATTCGCTGCATCAATGAAGGCAAATGCCGACAAGGCCGCGAACGTTATAATTTTTGGAGGGAGGGAGGGGGAGGTGTGCGAACGAACAGGAGACAAAGGAACAATATACGTCGCTCGCTACGAAATGCGTTTCGTGTTTGAATTTTCGTGGGTGGAATAGCTTGCGGTTAATTGATTTTTCTGCAATGCGAAATCGTTAATTTTACGGACTCGATATAGTTGTACATCGGTATCGATTCGGATCGAGAGATTTTTCGAATGGGGTTAGTTTTTCATTATTTTTTTTTTATGAAACAAAACTGCAGATTGTTATGCAGCTAGTTTTAAAACATGCATTAATACACTTCAATAATGCAAAATCATACCTATATATTTCTAAATTTTTTTATATCGTTTTTTCGGACATAAAAATCCTAATAAAAATGCAGTGAAAAATAAGAGCTGTTAACTTTCAATTATAAGTATTGTCGATATGATTTTGTGTTTTGGTCAAATTTTGCTTCGTAGTAGCGTAATGTGGTACACTTGATACAAATGATCTATTATTGCGGCGTGAAAATTACAGCGAGGATGTTATTCCGCAGTGCAATTGAACAGTTAATTAGTTAAACGCTAATATTCCTAAGTTTTACTAACAACGCAACAGAAATTCAGCAATATTTTGTACCAATTTTTTAAATATTAAAGTACGATATAAAAACTTCAGTGATATATACTCTGCTATCCTAAAAACTTTATCGAATAATTCAATTAAAAAAGGGGATTGAAAATGTAATTCACTATAAATTTATTTAACAGAAACATTTACGAGGATATAATCGAATAGCAGACGAAAAAATCAATTAATTGCAATCATTAAATATGTGAAATGTATTTGTGAGAAACATTGGCTTTTAAGTAAATTTTTCAAAACAATCATGTCTAATTTTTGAAAGATAGTTCTTGTATAATTTTGACAATAGAACTATTCTTATATACGAAGACTTCAAAATTTAGTGTGCAGGAAACTTTAACTGAGTATAACCTATTTTTTGTTAAATATTTATTCACTTTACATTATAATCTTTTATATCTTTATATCTTTAAAAATATTTAATCTATGCAGCTCAAAAGTTGACAGAAATTTCTTCTTAAGTACAATAAAGTGAATAAATGTGAGAAATCAGAATATGCTTCGGAAAAGAATAGATTTTTTGGTGTAAATCCATCTTAAAAGAGAGATAAGTATATTCGGGGGTAGAAACGATCTTCATTGTTTTCCATCCGATTTTCCCAAACAAAGGCTCATCATTTTGTTCTCCACAGGAAATTTCAATAATTCACACTTAAGTCAAAATCAATAGAAATTTATTGCTGCATCGGAAAATCCTCTTGAAATTTCATAAAAAAAACACAAAATAAACCTTGTATCACATCCAAATCAGATGAAAAAAAAATTAAGAAGGTTACAGCAGTGCTTTCGTACTTCGCTTTCTAATGCTAATGAGTATAATGGTCGCGTCTGCGCGAGCAGTTAAAAGGTCCCAACGTACTTGTAACGCAACACTCGACACGCATAAAATTATAAATATATCTACAGGCGAGATGCTCACGTACGATATGTAATTCATGAGGTATGCGGGCACGTGACATCGAAATCGAGACGCGTCGCCTTTACAAATTATTCCCGAGATTTTCGTTCATTGTCTCCTCGCCAATCACTTCAATTTTTTTTTTAGAGCCAACGAATGGCGGTGTTCGTAGTTTCTTCTTCCCGATTTTGCAGATAGTCATCGAGAGAGTTGAAAATTTTGGGGTCAATCGTGATAAATCACACCGAGTGCGACTATTACCTTGAAGAAGGAAGATAATTTTTTCAAGTGTTTCATTATGGTTCGCTTGATTTGTGGATGGGTCACACGTGACACGGTTTCTTGATTGTATACTGTTACTTTGTAGCTTCGTATTTAAATGTGGCTGCGACTGCTCTATGAATACGATGCTTTTTGCGTCTTGTTCAATCGATTAGTGGGAAATATGCTTTTATAGCAAGGGATATTAAATTAATTATTGTTTGTCCAAATTAGTTGAAGGATTGCGGTATTACGACTTATACGTAAATAATGCATTTATTATAGTTAAGGAGGATTTCGATATTGATTTTTGGCAAACTATTCTCCATCGGATGTGACTCACAAATGACGAATCCAAAACCTGTTTTACAGGAGAGATAGGTGTGGTGATCGGTTTAGAGAAAAATGTTACATGCAAAAATGTATAAATTAATTGATCAACATTTAATGAATAAAAAATCTCTTATTATAATAAGCGATAAGAGATGTTTTTTTTGTTAACAATGTTTAGCTTTTCTTTAACATGATGCGGCGAAATTTTTTTTTCGATAATTTCATAGAGCTCACAAAAGACTTCCTTTCTATCGGATTAGTGTTGTCGTATCCATAATTAAAAGAGGAAGAATTAAAAAGCATTTTCGACTTTCCGTGTCCGGTGTACCTTTTTCCATTTTGGATTAAAATTTTAATAATAAAAGTCTGATTTACCATACTTTTGAACTAATGTCACGAATCTAAAAAATGTTGTTTTAATCATCGAAAACATCTACAATATGATGATGGTAACATAACCGAATTTTACGTATATTTTAAAATTTTCATCTTTTTTTTTGAAAATAATCAATAACCGACAATAAATAGCTGTGTAATTAATTTTCCTAAATTAGAAAATACTTAAAATCATCTCTTATGCTGAGTTCTTAAATATAAAACTTTACTATGAATATATTATTTTTTCTATCGATTTTTTAAATATATGAAATCTATTAAAAATCACCAATTAGGAATATGATAGGATATGTCATAGGGTCAACATGTTAACTATTTAAAAGTATATTTGTATTTTATCGCATATTTGGAATATAATCAAATATCTCCATCTTTTGGAAGCTTTAAACGAAACTATTACCTAATTACTACATTATGAAGCAAACTTAAGTTACTTTTGAATAATTAAAAATGTTATTGTTTTATACAAAATATAAATATATTAATATAATTTTAATCTTTTAGTTATATTAATTTACGTTAATTTTACTTTTAATAATGTTAACAATAATATTACTGCAAGGGAGCTAGCACTGTGCAAGTGAAAATTTTGTGCGTATCTGCAGAACTTTAAATTAATTTTGAACAATATTCAATATTCAACTCGAATAGTGACAATACAAATTTAACACACATTTTTATAACACATAATTGAATAATTATATATATTAATTAACATAACAATGTTTTTATAAAAATTTATCGTTTCTATTTTAAGCATATCTCGAAAATCGTAGCCACATAGATCAGTCGTGAAAACATTTTTAATTTTCCGTCTAGCTCTGTCCCTTCCCGAAAAAATGAAAAGGTAAATGCAACATGTGTGACGAATAGTTACTCGCACACGCACCAATAACTTTTAATAGCATTCGCTACGTATATGTTTATCCCAAAATAGTAACATTCTATTATAGTTCTATGCTCTACATAACTGATTGAGAGTACCCAATCACAAACCTATCATTAAAAAAAAATTAAATTTCTCCGACAGAAGCAAGCCATCCTTAAGCCCACCATACCTCCCCCCCCCCCCTCATAGACAAAATAAATATACGCATATGTATATATATTAGTGTGACACGTTTTTCACACACTTTAAAAATATTGTGGTCTTAACCCCTTAATCAAGAGTGTATGTTCTAAAACCAACAGCAGGATTTTTCTCGGATTTTAAAAATAATTCTTACCCATGCGAAAAGCAACTAAAGTTCAACTAAAATACTGTACAAATAAATTACTGTCTTGAAGTGGTAGAAAAAATTAACGAGGGTCAGCAGAAGACAATACACGTATTAAACTTCTTCAGCAGGGGGTGCAAACCAGCCATAAATATAATGGAAATATTTATGACGGCAAGCTACATAGGATATTCGAATACTCTCTTGCACGTGTCCTAAGCTCGACCTTTTCTTCGTATACCTACGATATATAAGAAACGTGCAACGGACGTTAGAGTAGATATTACAGATTTTGTCATATTTCAGATTCGCATTCCAAGCTCCCTTTCTCTGCATCTCAAAGTGCACTTCTTCACCTTCCCCTGCCTTACTTCTTAAAATTTTACGAAGGCAAGCCTAACTGTTCAGTTTGAGATGCTGATGCCGTCAGTCTCGACGATACCTCCTAACGTTTGCAGATCGCTTGCTTCTTAGTCCAAGTAACTAGTAGCTAAATTTCAAATAGTTTTCGGTTAAAAATAGTACATACACTGATCAGTGTTATGGCAGCGAAGCGTAAAGACACTAACATTACTCTTATTGGTCACCAAGAAGACAATCTGTGTGGCTCGAAATTGCCATCGATACGAGAAGTTTTTCAACACTATTTTTACCTAGTGAAAACAGAAAAACAAACGTCAAAAAGTGCTATTACGACAGTGATTAGAAAAGTGGCTATTTTTTGGAACTATGCTGAGATTCCGATCAAACAAGAATATAACAGTATTACTAAATTTGAAAAGTTAGTGAATGAGTACAGATCGATCGTAAAAAATACTAATCCTCAAAAATCTGCAAAACTTGTGATGAGAGAACTCGATTTTGTTTCTAAATTAGACGATCTATTTGATATCCATCACACGATCGAAATAGAAAATGTTCGCGCTGATATCCGTGACTTTTTAAGTGCTCGACAAGAGAAAGGACGCCGTGGAAACTTGAAAAAAATAATAGATACTAGAGATAGCACGCAAATAAAAAATGAAAAAGAAGCTAGATTGCCATCGCCAGTGAACTCAAATGAAGGTAAGAAGAAACGAATTGGTTTATTGGTATTAGAAGTATTAATAATGTCTAAGACTATTTTTCGCGTGCACCCGTTACACCCGATGAAAATAGAAGCTCGCATTTTCACTGTTTGTCTTTTTAATATCTATAGCTCAGTGAAAAAGATTCTCAATATATCTAGTTCTGTATTTATATTGAAAAAACGTGGTACATGCTTAAACCAGGCATCGCTACCGTGGCTTCATAGCAGTACTTCAAACCTCTATAGCTCGAATTAGAGGCATGCAATTCTTACAGAACTTTGCAGATTTCTTTATTAACATGTAAGAAAGGACGATGCAAAGTTTCATCACTCAAATATGTATAGTTCTTGAATTACAGTGAAAAAACGCAGCGCATGTCGTGAACTTCTCATCGCTCCCGCAACTAATATAATAGTTCAAACCTCTGCAGAGAGAGAACGGGGTATATAATTGTAACAGAACTTTACAGATTTCTTTTCTAATGTATGAGGAATTAGGGTGCGAAGTCTATGTATATGTGAAAATCTACCAAATTTCGGAAACAATTCACCCGAGCAAGTCGCAAAAAATTTTCTTGAAGGCACACCTACCAGACTTGTTTTTTCTCGTTCCTTAGGTCATTTTGAAAGAGAAAAACTCGCGTACATGGCCGATCGTAGGGTATACTTTTTTTTCGGAGCAAAAACGACTCAAGAAAACGAGAAATAACTGACAAAAAAAAGAATTTATAGATTTTTTCTCTCGAAAACTATGGACTTTTACAAAAATTTCATTCGAACAAATATGTCTTAAAATTTATCAAAGAATGTTCTGAAATTTTTTTCAGATTGATCCGACACAATTTTTGATTTTTTGAAAATTCAAAAAAAAACCGAAATTTCGAAAATCGTCATTTAAAAATCTGAATAAATTTCAGAGTATTCTTTGATGAATTTTAAGTCATTATTGATCTAATGAAATATTTTTAAATTTCCATAGTTTTGGAGAAAAAAAATCTATAAATTCTTGTTTTTTAATTATTTCTCGTGTTTTCGAGTCGTTTTTGCTCCGGAAAAAAGTATACCCTTCGATCGGCCATGCACGCGAGGTTTTTCACTTTCAGAATGACCTAAGGAACGAGAAAAATCAGGTCTGACAGGTGTGCCTTGAATTAAAAATTTTGCGACTTGCTCGTGTGAGTTGTTTCCAAAATAGGATGGATAATGGATATGTCGAATTTCACTGAAAAATTGCACTTTTCTTTGGTCTAGAAATCGAAAAAAATTTTTTAAAGCTAGAGGTTTGGGACCACTGGGACTTTCTTCTGTTAGCCAAAAGATGATGAAAAATGCCGAGGAACATGCGAAATATAGAATATGAAAATTTAACATAGGGAGGCATATGGAGGAAAAAGAAAAAATTGACTATTCGGATTTTTATTATTTTTTTTTTAAACGGGCATAACTTTTGATCAGAGCATCGAAACTTGGCATACTTTTTTTAAAATTAAAGCTCTTTTGTAATTCTTTATTATAGTGTTATTCGAAATTTTATTGGTGCCTCGGGAACGTTCGTAATCGTTATTATTCCAGTGTTTTGACGCAAGTCTGATCGGTCAGAAACATCTATCTTTAAAAAAATTTTTTCGATTTCTAGACTAAAAAAAAGTGCAATTTTTCAGTGAAATTCGACACATATATACATAGCCATCCGATCGGAAGTCGAGAAGCTCCCATTCCCAAATTAAACTCCACCTTCAAACTCGATTGAAGCCTCGCTAATCTCCCCGATAGCACCTCCACGGTCCCAAATCTCGTGTACGCAGCCGCGATAACCGTCGGTCGCTAAAATCATCGCGCGCGCTTACCTCGCAAAGCGCGCGCCTCGTCACCGCCGCTGTGCAGATCGACTCGCGCGCGTGCGGCGCTATCGGCGCGCGTCTTATCTCTCGCCGTCCGCGTCGATAAGCCGCCGCGACGCGGCACAATGGAACCTTAATCCAAAAGAAAAAAAAAGAAAAAAAAATATCGTCAATCGCTTCGCGCGATTGGTTACGCATGTGCAGCACGACGCGCCCGAGCGAATTCCCGATTCCCGCCACGTGCGCGGTGTCTCGGCCTTTCCTTGAGGTCGTGTCCCCAGGTGTCTCTCTCTCTCTCTCTCTCCCCCTCCCTCCTCCCTCTCTGTCTCTCTTTAGGCTCCGATCGATCTCGAGCGCGTAAACCGCTCGTTTCGAGAACGCTCGCCGATTTTCCGCTATCAACGAAAAGGAAGATTTAAAGAGCCTTTGCAGGAGACGTGGACACCCCCGAGAGCGTCGCCCTCTCTCTCTCGATCTGGTCTGTACGTGTGTCCTCTGCGGCTCGTCGCGTTGCACACACGCGTATAATATACACGGAGAGCTTCCAAGAGCGACGATATCTCTCAGTGCGCGTCGAGCCAGCAACGCCGACGGAGGTCCGCGGGCCGCGTACAGCAGTGTCGTTACACACAGATACACACACACATATACATATATATATATACGCAGGAGGCGGCGGGGGAGGGAGCGTCAGCCGCTCGTCGCGCAAATGACAGGCTAAAGTGGCTGAAACGAGCGCACAGTGAGGAGCCGTACGTCAGACTCTCGGCGCTGCTGCAGCACATTACACACACACACACACACGTTTATTTTATTTTTTTCTCTCAATCTCTCTCTCTCGCCCTCGCAACTGCGCATTCCCCGGAGAACCGGGGCGAGACGGGGGGTTGCAGCGCGACTACGGCGATGTGATCGAGGAGCGAGACGGATTTTTGGTTCGCCGAGGAGAGATAAGCCAGGTTCGTATATGCGTTATTCTTCTACTGCGCGGGAGATTGCGCGTTTTTCCGAGTGAGACGTGTGTAATACATATATGCCTGTGTATACAGTGTAGGAGGGGATGCGCGACACGGATGGCTGGAAAATTCGTCGCGGCTGCGGATCTGCGGGATTCGAGACGCTCGACCGGGGTTTCGTTATTTTTAGAGCCGGATTTAATTGCGATATACTATTATATCGCGCGAAGAGAGAAAGAGAGAGACTCGCGTGTGTTATATAGATATATACACGATAATGCGATGCGCCGAGACACACACGTTGCTAATAATTATTCAATTGAGAGAAGATACCACCGCACTGCCAAGTGTGTGCGCGTATAATTCTGCCGAGCCTCGGGCAGCCTTGAATGATTAATTCGTTCAAATAAACTTTCACGATCTGCCTTTTTATTGCGGTTAACTCTCCGCGTCCGTTACTTTGCCATTTGTGCGCGCGACGCGTCGCCGCGATTCTTTTCGCCGATTTCTATCGTTTCCCGCGAATGTTCTATTTCATTTTTTAAATCCTCTCTTCTGCGCTCCTTTATGGATTTCTCTCTCAGCGTCGAGCGACAGGCGTCCGGATAATTTTACCCCCCAGAACGCGTGAAAACGGTTGAGGCATCCCTCGCCGAAATTTCTCGATTCTCTGCTCGTCAGCGCAGACACTCTGGCGTCGTATATACGCCGATTCCACAATCTTGGCTCGCGTCGCGAGGTGGCCGGCCGGGAGCACAGGTTTTTCCGGGAAATCATTCGTTTGAGTATCTTCTAACAGCGATGTTTTGGACAATTTTTTCGAATTCAGTGTACGACATTTGAATTGAGGATTCGCGCGGTAAATTTTATTTTCTCGGTACAGATCCTCCTCGATTCATGACAGATATATATCTAAATTTGATCCAACGACTCTTGGCACCTCCGCGGCACCTCTTAATTTGTCACTTCAATTACTTCGAATTTTAAGAGGCCTCCTGTCACAGCAACTCGCGGAAATTAAATGAAATTGAAAATGACGCTGTTGCCATGGCAACTGCGTTCTCACGGACTAGCGAAAATACCAGACGATTCCAAGTATTTTAAATATCGCGAAATTGATTATTCGGGTAAAAATATATTTGAAAAAAATAATAATATGCGTTGCGCACTTGTAATTAAAACTACTTCGTTTTATTCGAGATGCAAGTGAATTGTTCGAGTGAGTATCGAACTGTACTTTTTCTTCGCGTGAAAGCAATTTTTTCCAGTTTGTAAACATACTCGTAAATCAGGCTGCAAACAGTCTGTCGCGGAATCTACTTAGAGATTGAATACGCAGAAATGCAAAAAAGTATAAAATTTTTGTTCGAAAAAACAGTCCGATTAAAAATTTTAAATTGTAACTGTCGTGAAATATTGTTTAAGCTCATGCTTTTATTCAATTTTATTTATTTAAACTTTCTATTAATATTTACGCGATTTGCTAAAAAGCATATAGTTATAATAAAACCGTGTAATGTTTTATGGATCGAATATACCTATATATGTACAAGAACAAAATAATAAAATCTTGGATATTGCGAAACTACAATCATTCCCAATTCTTTTAAAAAAATTTCTCTTCAAGGCAGCGCGCCCGATAATTTTTCCATAAAACTAACCGGTTTCACGTGGGGCTCGTTTGATTGACGGCTATACTTTATCCCCGGCGAGCATACTCGTATTCTCGCGCAGTCACGCAAAGCACTCTCGACGCTATATATCGATTAAGAAAGCGATCGCAGTCTTCCGGGGATTGGATATCGACGAGAAAGAAAAAGTTAACCCACGGCCTTTAATTCTAGCGCAACGATGTCGCGCTCGTGGAAGCTGGACGAGGTCGTCGAGGAGGATCCGGCCGATCGGGTGGACATGTCCGACCTGACGCGCTCGCCGCGCTCCGAGTGCCGCGGGACCCGGCACTACTCCCTGGGCTGCATCTACGAGCGTCAGCGTCGGGGGTCGCGCGGCGACCTGTTCCCGGCCCGGCTGGCCTCGATCTACAGGTCCCGGCGCGGCATGCGAGCCTCGATATGCCCGGACAAGGTCGTGGTCACCGAGCCCCAGGACACGAGCGAGCACGTGGAGATCGACGCGGGCACGCCGCCGCCGGTGGACGACTCCCTGTTCTTCGACCGGGAGTTCGAGGCGCTGAAGAACGTGAAGATCGACGGGACGAGCCTGAAGACGGCCATGTGGACGGCCGTGAACGTGGTGGAGATGAAGGACCTGCTGGAGATGGAGAAGGGCAACATCGAGAAGGGAGCGGACGGGAAGCTTCTGCCCAGCGCGGATCAGAGGTTCAAGAACATCATGTTCATGTGGGCTTGCTTTCGTGGCCTGGCGCATTTGCTGCCCAAGCTGGAGGAGTGTGGAGCCGAGAGGGATTACGTGGAACCTTGCACCGGGATGAATCCCGTTCTCGTGGCCTCGCTCACGGGTAGCGTGGCCTGCCTGGAGTACCTCGTGGAGAAGTCCGCTGACGTGAACTACGCCAACACCGCGCTGTTCTACACTCCGCTGCACTTTGCGGCTTTTGGCAATTCGAGCGAAGCTGCCGAGCTGCTGATCAAGCACGGCGCCAAGCTCAACTCGTCCAGTTGCCAGGACGTCGAGCCGGTGCTTCACTGCGCCGTCAGAGCTCGAGCTGACAAGGTTGTGAAGCTGCTTCTGGAGAAGGGTGCCAGCGTCGTTCAGAAGAACAGTTTGGGCGAGACCCCGTTGCACGTCGCCTGCTTCGTACAGTCCATCAGCTGTGCAGAACTGCTGCTCTGTACTCCGGGTACAGATCCAAACGCGGTTAACCAGAATCATCGAACACCTCTGCACTACGCGGTAATGAACACCTGTTCGGCACCCGAACTGGTGGAACTGCTTCTGAAGCACGGAGCCGCAGTCAACGTCAAAGACAAGCAGGAGTTAACGCCTCTGCACATAGCGTCGCTGAACGAGCAGTCGCAGTGTGTCGATGCCTTGATCTGGGCTGGTGCCGATGTCAGCGCTACCACCAAAACTGGCCTCACAGCTCTCAACATTATTCTGAGGAAAATTCCCGAGTCGCTGCAGGTCTTCAGGCAGAGGCTCGATGCCTCGATCAGACTGAAGCGACCTGTGCCCCACAATCGCGAATTCGAGATGCGTTTGCACTTCGACCTGCTCTTTCCGAGCAACAACCAATGTGAGACTAGTTTCATCAACACCTTCGTTCAGGAACACCAGAAAGACCTGCTCTCTCATCCTCTGGTCATGGCCTTTCTTCATCTCAAGTGGGAGAAAATTCGCAAGTTCTATCTCATGCGGATCTTCCTCTACGCTCTCACCGTCATATTCATGACGACGTACGTGCTGACGGCTCTTGCATACAAGTGTTACAACCTTAGCGAGTCCAAGAGTTCCAAGATCTGCAATAACAATAGAGCCTCAGGATTCCTGTTTAGACGACACGTTATTGAGATCGAGTGGTACGTCTCGCTGATACTCACGTGTGTGACGATACCAAGGAAGATATTCGGCTTCATGGTGTACAAGTCTGCCAGACAGTACTTCATGAATATTGACAATGTCCTCGATGCCATAGTGATTATAAGCGTATTCGTAACGTCCTTCATTTACACAGGAAGAACATATGACTGGCAGAACTACGTTGGTGCGTTTGCCATCCTTTGCGCCTGGACGAATCTTATGTTGATGGTTGGACAACTGCCAGCGTTTGGTACCTACGTTGCCATGTTTACCCACATTCAGTTCGAATTCGCTAAACTATTGTTGGCGTATTCAGGCTTATTGATCGGATTTACGATAAGCTTCTGCGTAATCTTTGTGGGAGAACCCTCGTTTGGCAATCCTTTCACCGGTCTGATCAAGGTATTGGCTATGATGGCTGGAGAATTGGACTTTGAGGGTTTGATCAATCAGGATGATATATTGCACGATGGATCATTTGTATTGTATCATCCTCTGTCGGTGTGCTCGCAAATACTTTTCACACTATTTATAGTGTTCGTGACGGTGATCCTGATGAACCTCTTGGTAGGTATCGCCGTCCACGACATCCAAGGTCTGAGAAATCACGCAGGACTGACCAAACTCGTGAGGCAAACAAAGTTGATTCTCTTTACGGAGATGGTCCTTTACAACGGCAGGATACCCTATACCTTCAAGAAGTGGATGTCCGATCACAAAATCGACGTGGACAATCGGAAAAGGGTGCTCGTGGTGAAACCTCTTAATCCGCTCGAGAAAAGACTGCCAAAGGACATTCTAAAAGCTGCTTACGCGATAGCCCAGAGAAATGCACCATTGGTGGACGAGGACGACGTCAGCCTGAGTGAACACGTCACTTGGATGAAACAGCAGAGCGAAGAAGGCAGCGATATTTTGCTGCAATCGACTATGGATCAGCTTTCCACGCAGGTCAAGTCAGCTGAGGACGACATCAAAGTGATCAAAGAGCAACTTTTGGACACCAACAAGTTGCTGAAGAATCTCGTGGCCAAAGTGCAATCGAGATGAAAAAAGATTTGTTTTTTAAATTGTGCTGGAGAGGAGATATTCATGTAGGCTTGTTTGCTTAAATGAGATTTATTTATTAAGCAGTTTCGTTGCAAATCGACGATTTGATCTGCTATAATTTTAAAATCGACATTATCAATTACTTTTGTTTTATAAGCTTTATCTGAACTTTAAAAGAAAGATGAAAATTTGCAATTTGATGTATTATACGCTTTCTTTATAAGTAATAATATTAAAATACTCATTTTTATAATACTATTTATATGTAACGAACTGCAATACATTTTTCAAACAGTGTATAGATTCTAAAAATATATTTGGTACGTGTAATTACTTTTTTTATATTCCGCGCGCAAAAATAATCACAAAACAAACTACATCAATCAAGCGTATATAAATCAGGTTTTGCGCACGTCGATTCGATATTATTGCAAGAATGTGATTTCAGCTTCGTATGACTTTTGCAAGTCGTTCACTAAGCTGAAATCTTATTCCCGATCTTGTATCGAAATTTAATATTAAGCAAGTAAACATTAATATTAAATTAGAAAAATAATTATATTGTAACGGAAATTATAAAAACAAATCAAATATTGCTTGTATGTAAATAATATTTATTGCCTTAAATGTAAAACGATTTGTACGTTTAAACTTTTTATGATGTGATATGTAAGTATATTGTCGTCGATTCAAATAATGTGCGAATGGTATTTTTTTTATTCATATGAATGTGTAAATGCAAAAGTACAAAGTATAATTATGTAAGGTATGATTGGCATTCGAAACTTTTGTATTGTCGAGTAGTGAGTTGCAAATGATAAAAAGTTGTGATTTGTAAATAACATTGTGCAACTGTAAAAAATGATTGAGTTTACAAGATTAAATCGATATGTAATAATTAAGTCTTCAAAAAATGTTTTCTGTACAATAAATCAAACATTTTGCTGTAACATAATTATTCAATCTTCATTTGTTATTTGAAATCCCACTTTAATCCGTAAGCAACGTCGTGAGAAACAAAACAATTTAATTTTGATGTAGATTAGTGCTTACTATCGTCTTATCATTACTTTTCACGAAGCACGTACAGCATAGTTCAGATTCGGATCGAGAAAAAGCATCGCTAACATTCCCGACGAAGACTAGCACGACTCAGATGATTTTATCTGAAACTTTCTGAAAAATGTTTTATGCTTCTAAGAATATTGCGAATTCATTAGCTTGTCTTTAATTCGTACGTGCCGATATGACTCTTAAAGGTAATAAAGATTATTATCTACGTATGATTTTTCTAGACGATAGGAAAAATCTCTAATGAAACAAAAAATAATGCTGCAAAAATGCCAGACTATATTTTGGCTTGCTTGAAATTACCGATAAATTTAAAGGATTTAATTTAAAATTAAAAGAAAAAAAATAGTTACGTCATTGCGTCAAAATGGCCTATAATTATACTGCATTTCCTATTTTTATGCCCCTTGAAGTCAATTTTTTCCATTACAGTAGCAACTGCTACTATCAATCAAAACACGCTAATGATTGTTTTTAATCATGAGAAACACATTTAAAGTTAATCTCGAATGTGAACAACTAAGTAATAGAAGGATCACACCCTTGTTTGCAGGTAATCTTTCCGCTGCAGTTCACCGGAATGATGGATAAGCTGGACATTGAGGCGACGGTACGCGACGGCGGCTCGTCCGGTCAGGCGGGAGCTATACGCTGGGGAATCGCGTGGGGCCTAAGGAGCTTCGTCGAGAAAGACGTGGTTGAAAAAATGAGAGTCGGTAAGTTAATTCTTTTCCTGGAAATGTCATTATCGATTATTTCATTCGAAGATGTAGAGTTAATGATAAAATCGTTGGATGTATTACGTTATGATACAAAAGTTACGTGATTATTACGTAATGCAATGTTTTGTTTAAAAATTATTGTTATTATTATTATTATTCCTATCATCGTAATTTACGTTATGTACCATTTTTTTTATTTAGCTTGCGTTCAATTATGTTGTCTGATCATACCCCGGACATGACTACTGACACTCTTTTTGCTTCCGCTTTCTTTCACATTTTAATTACACGCAACAGTTAAATTGTAAATAGTTTAACAATCGAATTATAAATATCGTCTTGAATATTCTTTTTCCAGCTGGATTGCTTACAAGGGACTGGCGTGTACACGAGCGTAAGAAGTACGGACAACATGGTGCCAGAAAGAAGTTTACGTGGAAGAAACGTTAAATGAGAAAATAGTCAAGTTTTGTTGGCTTTTTTTTTTAATTAAAAGAATCTTGTTACGATATGAATAAAAACTTATATAACAGTCAACTCTTTTTCTTCTTATCATTATCACATTTTGTTGAGTGGCCTGAGACCAAGCAATTTCATACCCTGTGCAAGTACTTTTCTTGCTGAATTCATTAGTAAAAGTCTTTGGTTGGCCAACTCAGTTGGTTCACCTTTGATCTGCAGTACCCTCAGAGCTTTGCTTGTTGCATGACTGAAAGCAAATAAAATTTTTTCTTTGGTACATTTTGCTAATTAAAGCTTCTGATTAATGTTATTGATTATTTACCTTAACTGAAATAAATAATGTACAAGTGTGTAAGGCTCAAGTTCCTGGTAAGACCTTATCACAGCTTCGTCAAATCTTCCAATTGTCCACAGAAGATCTTCGGCTAATGGTTCTGTAAGTAAAGATGGTATGCATTCCGATGCTACAGTTGCACCAGAATTCTCCTCTAAACTCACAAGCCTGCAGTGGGTATACTGTATCGAAACACCACTGTCTCCTTTTATCTGAAAGAGAAAAGGAAATTTCAGATATTTTTAAAATTAAAATATAGAAGATTATATTAATTCTTAAATTACATCTAAAGCTGTGTCCCAGCTGAATTCATAGTCTTGATGTCTTTTGTGCCTCAAGTCATTAATGATAACCGCTGAAACACCCAGCACTTCTGTGCTAGGATCATCATAATCCAAATTAACTTTTGTATCTAAAAATAAAGTATAAGCTATGTAAAAGAATTTTTTTATTTAGATGTACTTGAAGAAAATAGCATTAGACTTACTTGGAGATTGTATTTGTTTTTCTCTCATGATAATTTTTGTTTCATCCAAGAAATCTTTCAAAAATACAGCAGTGCCTTTTCTTGTACTCATTCCTCTAACTTTTCCAAATTTTATATGCTTCAATCTATTTGCCCAGTGTACTTCCATTGCATTTAATACACCTATCAGGTTCATAAAGTGATCCGCTTGAGAATTATCGACAACATAGTACATGTTATCAAATTTAGTTCTTTCGTATCTACTAAATGCTGCAGCGAGATCTCTAGTAATATACAATGAAGAGCCATCACTTTTAACAATAGGTACATGTTTCTTTTCACTTAATGATACAACTCTTCTGCCTTGATCATCAGTATTTAATAAATTAAGCTTTTCCAATGCTAATACTATACTTTTGCTCTTACTCATACTATACATAGATTCCCATTCATACTCATCAAATTTGACATCTATTCTGTTATAAGTTTTATGGAGCTCTTCAATAGTATACTTTCTGAATGATTCCCATCCTGCTAAATTACTATTATCTCCACTTTCTAACTTTCTGAAAATTTCTCTTGCTTGATCAGCAATATTAGGATCATCTTCAGCTAATTTGTTGGCATAAACATAAGCGTTGTACAGTGTTACTATGGGATCTTTTTTTATCGTTTCATCCGACACTTTGGACAGCAACAATCCAAGTTGTACAAAGCCAAACTGTGTTCCCCAGTCACCTAAATAGTTAATTCTTTTTACACTGTTATTAACGTAATTGTTTATATTGGAAATGAAGTTGCCTATCATAGTCGAGCGCAAGTGACCTACATGAAAAGGTTTAGCTATATTTGGAGAGCTAAAATCCACAACAATATTCTTTGGCTTTTCACATATATAATCTGGAGGAACTACTTTGCGCTGGATGGATTCGAGTAGGTTTTTAACATAATTATCTCTATCCAATTCAAAATGAAGTTCAGGCTTCTTCTGACTGATTTCTACATCTTTCAGGAAAGCATCGGAGTCGTCTTTTGCGAGGTTTGGTACATCTTCGTAAATGTCATGTAACTTAGATTTTAAAGGCAGTGCAAATAGAAACTTCTTTTTGGCCTTATCGTACTTTAAATTCAGTAGCTTAGTTACAACGTCTGATTGCGATTTTTTATTCCGCAAAACCTGTGAAATCTAAAACATTACGTTTGAGTACAGTGTTTGAAAAACGGATGAAAAAATTTGTACAGAAAATTAAACAGTTTACCTTTTTGTGCAACAATACCCTCGGATTGCTACTCATTTTTCTCACGAAGTAAATTTTTTTAAATTTGTGTTCTTTCATAAACTAATCTAGTCATTCATATTTTTATTCACAACTTCAGAATGTAGACAATTAGTTCTGATTTTTTATAGGTTATCGTGCTATTGTTGTCATTCGCTCTCGGGGCTCACGTGCTTCCGGCATCGAAAGGCCTCTCGCTCGCAGTTTCCATCTTACGATAAAGTACTTTGCACCGGTTTCTTAATTGTCCAAACTAAATCTAAAAATGCTTAGAAGTAAATTAATTTAAAGTTTCAATTTTCAACGAGTGCCGACAAAACAGAACAATACAACTCACGGCGTGTCAGTCAAATCTACCAAATTCGACGTTCCAGAACTGCTAAAAAAAAGCAGACGACTAAGTACTTACGCACATTCAAACCAATTCGATAATTAAATGGGCCGCGTTGATTCAGGCAGTTTTTCGCCTTTTCGGTGCCGTCAGCGCCCTCTCTGGCCAATCCCGCGAAGCTCCAGTCGACCTTTATCTCTTCTCGCGGTGCTCTGCCAGTTAAGCCGCACCTGCAGAACAGCGCGCCTAGACGTGTATATACGTATATATTTATCCTACAGTTCACGATCCGCATATCCCGGTAATTGTGCGCAAGTGCGCTGCGGAGCTCGACGCAGTCGTGAGCTCGACGCACTGAGAGATTCGCTGCGGTACATCGCATAATAGTTTAAGTAGTAAGAGTACAAGGAGTAGAGTTAAGTGGGGCAGAGAACCGGCCGCCGCCATCTTGCTCCGCGGATACAAGAGAGTCCCCCACATATATATAGCAGATATAGTACGCGATCTCAACGACGACGACGGCGAGCAGCGACGGAGATCCGCGACTGCGTGTGTGTCTGTGTGGAGTCCCCCCGCGGTGGTCGTCGCCGGGCAGCAGCAGCAGCAGCAGCCCGAGGTCAGCTTCCAGTCGCTCGCTAGCAGGCACACCCCGTGCGCGCTCCTAACCTCAAAGTCAGCCGGAGGCAAGAGAGTTGAGAGAGAGAGAGAAAGAGAAAGTGGAAAACCGGGGTGGGCATATACACGCACGGTACATTATATACGTGGGCTGCTATCTCTCTGCGTCAAAAGTCTCGTGTATATATACACGCACCGCAGCGCAGACACGAACACAGAGAGAGAGAGAGAGAGAGAGCGGAGAGCGAGCCGAGGAGAGAAAGAGAGAGGGAGCTTGCGCAGGCTCGGTGCGGCAACGGGCGATCGAAGCCGCGACGAGCGCAGTGGGTGTCAGGCCGCAGTCGAGCCGCCGCCGAGAGCCGAGAGAGAGCGAGCGAGACGGACGCAGCGCAGTGTGCTCCAGCAGTAGTCGCAGCAGTAGTCCCGGAGAGAAGAGGATCGTAAAGTGCGACGACGACGACGACGACGACGACTCCTGTGTGTGTAGTCCCCGAGAACGTCGCGTGTGCTCCGACTTGCTCGCCGCTGCTTGTGGTACACATAGAATACTCGCGTCGCTCGTATCGTACACTCGCGCGAACGAGAGACGGATCCTCGCGTGTGTCAGATGTACGTACGGCTCCGAGCGCGACTCTGCGCTTCCTAGAGCCCCGACGGCCGCGTAGATTATATGCGTGTATTATATGGATCTTTCTCTCGTTCGTCGTGTCGCGCAGTCGGTACGTAGGGAGGAAGGCTCTGATCGTTATCGGACTGTGTGTGCGCGCGCTATCGCTCTCCTTTTCTCTCTCTCTCTCTCTCTCTCTCTCTCTCTCTCTGTCTCTCTCGCTCTATCCGTCTCTTCCCTTTCACGTTGCATACGCTTTAGAGCCGTAAATCAGAGGAGCCGAGGAGAAAGATAGAGATACGCGTAGAGGAAGAGAAAGAGAGAGAGAGAGGGGGGAAGGAGAGTGTCTCTCGCGGGGGAAAAAAGAGTGCAAACGTCGTTTTGATAATCAGCAGTGATCGAGGATCGCGCGAGTGTTGCTGCAGCAGCGTAATAGTCGTTCCTGCCGTAAAAGTTGCGAGCGGAGCGAGAAGGAGGAGGAGGAGGAGGAAGAGCCGCGGCGGCAGTAGTAACAGAAGGGCGCAATCATAGGCAGTATGGCGGGACAGACGATAAACGACAGACTGCTCGCCGCGAGGCACAGTCTCGCCGGGCAGGGCCTCGCCAAGTCCGTCTGCAAGGCCACCACCGAGGAGATGATCGGGCCCAAGAAGAAGCACTTGGACTGTAAGTACAGCTCGTCTCTCTCCTTCTCGGATTATCGATTTATCGTCGCGGCAATTTTTCCCCACCCCCCCCCCCTTTTTTCGTCGACGACCTGCTCCGATTTTTTTCGATGCACACTGTACACTGACGATGCGCGTATCGCAATGTACGCCGTTGCCACGATGAGAAGAATTGGGTCATCATCCGCGCAGGGGTGGGGGAGAGCGTCGCTGATTTTCCGAAATTTTCGCGGCTGAAAAGCGTACTGTGGCTCTCGATTAACGAACTCGTGCGCTATTATACGCCTGCGTGTGTGTACCCTCGCTCTCTCTATAGAACTCGATTAAAGCCCCCGCGAGTAATGCGCGCCCGGCGAGTAGTAACGAGAGAAACTCTCTCCAAAGGCGATTAACTTCTGTCCCTTCGGTCGCCGCGGTTCCGGATCGCTTCTTCTTTCTCTCCGTCGTCTCCCCCGCGACGACGACGACGACGACGACGACGACGACGATGCCGAGTATAGTACGAGAGCGGGGACGGCTTTGGATTTTTACTTCGTCTCGCGTGGAAAAAAAAATTGAAAAATTTTTGTAGACACACGCGCAGGAGAGAATAAGAGACACACTCGCCGGACAGAATAGAACGCGGAGTGCCGTGCGTGCCGTTCAGCGTCTGAAATAGACTGGTCCAGAGGAGAACCTGTTTTCGGCGCTAATTTTTTAGTGCTCCATCGCGTCGCGGCGGCCCGTATATATACACACGGCTCGTTCCGCGTATAGAGTTATGTCACGCGTGCGCTGCTTACGTGTATGTATATACTGTATACACGGCGCTTGTGTGTCGGAGAAAGAAATACGTTTAGCGTGTATAGAAGGCGCGCACACGAGCGTTATCGATTTCTGCTCCGCAGCAGCTGCTGCTGCAGCCGAGTCGGTGTCTAATGTACTGCGGACCTACGCTATACCTGCGATTATCGTCCGAGTTATTGCGCTGAAATGAGACGTATCGCGCCGTCTGCGTCTTTTTGCACGCATTGTTTCGCGCGTAATCTCGAGAGAGAATTTCAAGGCGTCGAGAGAGAGAGATAAAAGCGAAGAGCGGGTATTGACATCACACGCGCATTTTTTGTGTACACTCTCTCTCTCTGTCTCTCTTGAATTCCTCATAACGGATAGCGCGTGTACACTTACGTACGAGCGCGAGAGAGCGCAATCTCCTCGTAAAGCCGCGGGAATCGCTCGCTCGCTCGTCGCCGTCGTTCCGCAACAAAGTTCGCTGAAAATCTATAAAGGCCGAAGCTTCGAAATAACGAGTACCACTTAAAGCCCCATTATGATAAAAGAGAGCCGAGTTTCTTCTTTATACCCTCCTTCCCCCCCATTCCGGAGACCCCTACTGTGGCCAGAAGCCTCGCGCGTCTAAACAGCCGCATTTTTTGCAGTCAACGAGCTCGCAATGCGTGTAATACATCGATGTATGCGCACAATGCACGGTAGGCGCGCGCCGATAAAGCGATATTAATTGCGACACACGCGAGTGTATATACACCCCTGCGGACTGCTTCTGTCCGATGTATGTATGTAATACTCGGATATACAGGTTTCGTGCAGACTTTGAACCAAGCGTGGATCGTGTATAGGTGGTAAAGAGGTATTTTGTCGGTCGGCTGGGTGCGATCGATCGTACACGTTTTTCTCGGTGTGCAATGCGCGCGACGGCGACGTGTCGTGTCGACGGTACGGATAGGGAGAGAGATTTTTACGACTGCGATTACTTTTCTTTTTTACGATTCTTCTTTAATGAAATTCGGCTGCACTTGAAGTCGTTGAATGGGGGGGAAGTGGGCACTCCGCGGAATTGCCCGAAGCTCTTGCCCCTTCGGCGTTACGGAGCTTTCGAATTTAGCGGCGATACGCAGAAGTCGCGTGTGTAAATCAGGAATTTGACGAATGCTTGTCCGGCCTATAAACATAGTGAGTGTTTCGATGAAAGTTATATGTCTCTACCGCTGCGACTGTATACATTGTACCTTAAGACGACAATAGCAACAAAGTGTGGCCATATATACACACGTAATGTTGTGTATTCTCGCGAACACGTACGTACAATAGAGTTTAACGTCACACCAGAAGAGCCGCTACACAATTTAGCAAACGATAACATTTTACTCTCTGTCAACAAACAGCGCTGTATTCCTGCGCGCTATATAGAGCCGGGCAGGAGCATTATCTCTTCCTCGCGGTTACACATTATCGCGATTCGCGGGAAACATCACCGGCTTGCGCGCGCGCACGAGCGATAGCGTCGCGCGATGACTTTTGAAAATCACGACGACTCAATTGAGCAATCGACATTAAGCATACACGCATATATATAGACACAGTGTATATCGTAATCTGCATTTCTACATCGCCAACTTTGATCGATACCAAGTTTGTATATATATATACGCGAGAGTTTAACTCTTGTATATACTTGTGTACATCTGTGTGAGGGAGAGACACTGCGGCGGGAGAATCACAGCATCACGAGCAGCAGTTGTAGTAGTAGCACATCGTCGAATAAACAAAGCCAATCAGGCTTGAACCGGGGGAGAGAAAAACAACACAGTCGTCGCGCGGCGGCGGCGGCGCGATGTAGAAGAGTCGTTATCGGCGTCGATGATGGCAACGAGCCGGAGACATGGAGTTCTGTATACACATACATATAGACACTACGCAGAGAGAGAGAGAGAGAGAGAGAGAGAGAGAGACACACACATAAAACAAAAGCAGCGGAAAAAAATCGATGATGCCTCGTGTATGTAGGTGTACAAGTACAAGTGTACTGCACAAGTATATATTCTGCATCTAACGAGTAGCGAGTGTAATAAAGTGTACGAAGGTATATATTGCGAGGAAAAGATGAAGGGGGGAATTTATATGTAGGGACCGTCAGGCTTTTGCAACGTTGAGAATACACGAGAGAGTCCGAACATTTTAAAATTCAGTTGAAAATTGGGGTTGAAAGTTTGAAAGCGGATTTTACGTTTTATATGAGAGTGGGAGGGCTTTTCGTTTTGGAGCACGGGGTATACAGAGTTTTTATGAAAAAAGTATAGTAGTTTTTTTTCGAATACACGCAACTTTCGATAAAGTCGGTTTTTTTTCAAATAGTGAAGTTTGCATTTCATCCTGATGTGAGTTATACGTACGTACGTGACGTCCTGACTCAGGGTCACAGGAAAAAATGGAATAAAAATAAGAGAAAGAGTGGATGCGCAGATCAGCCGCTATGAGAAATTTTGATTGCGATCTTTGAGCTTTGATATGCTCGGCGCTCAATTATTATTTGATAATAAAAATTGAACTCTTACCTCGTATATTCGCTGTGGAAAAGGAGAAGAAAATTAACTGAGTGGCTTTCTTCAGATCGATCTTTATTTATCTTCGTGCAAAAATTGACCTTAATCTCGGTTGGACGCTGATCTTAAAAGAGTGCATATTGCGGTATTGCTTTGCACTTACAAACAAATGACCGGCGCGGTAGTGCCCGATACTCGTCAGTATTGGTATATCGGACGTCGACGTGCGATTCGCGACTAGGGAAAACTATTGGACTTATATATGGGTCAGCGCGAGAATCCCGGAGTTTTGACATTGAATTAATCCAGGTGGTTCAAGGCATTGACCGGACCTGTCGATCTATACGCGCCTTATCTATATACGTCGAGTTGCGCTGCATTGCCAAGACGAAGGCGGAAGTACAAAAAAAATTGGTTGTTTGGTCTTTCGTTACACGTATATAGATACATATTTATGCATTTTCATAAACCATCAAATATGTATTATTTGTTATACGTGATAAAATGTGGTTTATGACAGATTGTTAGATCAAAAAACATGTTTTATTTGAAAAAAAATTCATTTAAATTAAACAGTTCGGGTGATAAGTTAGTAGGAATTTAAATACATAAAAGAAAAAAATTGGTTACTTTTAAATATGTATATAAATGCATATTTTAATTGGATATCGTGGGAAGTAGGTGTACAATAAAAGGGTCAAATTATAATTTAAGCAAGCAAGTGCTCTCTCCTCAGATATGCCTGACTGACATTGATATTAATTTTGTATACATATTAATACTTTTCATCCAAGTGCCCAATCCGGTCGATTTTTTTTAATTGCTTGCGTCAGTACTTTTAAAATACGAAACTATATGTGCTAATGGAAGATGGAATGCACGCAATTTCGCAATAAGCACTTTCTGCTCCTTTTGCCCTTTGACTTTTTCGTTTAATCTTCCGAGCGCACAAAATCTAAAACTGCCGTAACCAACGGCTACATAATAGAAAAGCTAATTTTAATCGCGTGCCTCGCTCCATCCTCCACAGCAAACCGAATCACCGTCTCGGAGAGCTGCATCGCGAAATTTCCTCTCCAGTCCTTCGTGACAGCCGCGCGAAATTGCAATTCAATTTTTGGCTTTTCCCATATAGACACACTCGCGACGACGCGAAAGCGCAGTGTATATACTGCATCGAAGTAGTAGCAGCAGCAGCGGCGGCGGCGGCGGCGACGGCAGCAGCAACAGCTCGGCGTAATGAAAGGAGTGAGAGTATAGAGAGAAGTGTATAAGGGGAAAAGGAGGAAGAAGGGAGCTAGAAACAAAAAGAGAGGGACGGACGGACGGGCGGACGATGCGAGAGAAAAGGGAAGAAGAGAGGAGAGGGGCGAGGGACGAGGCCAAAGTCGAGAGCCGCTCTTCTGTCTCGTGCGTGTATGGTGTGTGCAGCGTATGTGTATAGTATACATAGATACGTGCTGAGCTCCGCTGCGGCTAAAGAAGAGGAGAGGACGAGCCTCCGAGGGGTCGGAGGGGGGGGGGGATAGTACACGAAACATTGTTTCGCGACGCGAATTTTTCTAGGCGTTCGCAGCTCGTATACACAACACACACATATACAAGCTTGGTGTTTTTTCGATGCGTCTCTCTCTCTCTCTCTCTTTCTATATACACGTACACAACTGCAGGGAGAGTCGCGCGCGAGTCTGTAATCAGAACACCTGCGCGCGAAGAAAACGCGTTCATCATGCAAGAATCTCGAGTGTATTACCGCAGCAGTGCACGGGAGAGCGAGAAAGCGCAGAAACACTGTATAGGAGGCGCATACCATAGACTCTCTCGGCGAGCGCAGCGGCTGCACGCACAACAACAAGCCGGTATATATATGTATATATGTATACGCGTATCCTCTCTCGCGTGTATAATACACACCGGGCATTATGAGCTGTACGTATACACAGTGGGAGAGAGAGAGAGACTTGCGCGCTGCGGTCAGTCACTCCGATTACGAAAAGGACTGGTTTTTCTCTCTCTCCTATACGCTCGGGAGTCTGCTGCTGCTGCTGCTGGTGCTTCGAAGGCGAGCGCTCCGGTGTAGACACATGTATACACCTATATATACAGTATATTATACCTATACCTGTGGTGCCAAGACAACGTTCTTTAACTCCGAGGAGGTATATATAATGCACCTCACTGTATGCCATACTCTGTACATACAGTCTCTAGATGTATATATATATATACATGTCTACCGGTCGCGTATAGCACACAAGCTCGGACTTTCGATGGGGCCGTTTATGGCCTCTTCCGCTTTTTTCTCGGCCTCTTTGTGCGCGACTCGAGAGCCGGCATAATAGTGCATCTCTCTCTCTCTCTCTCTCTCTCCTCGGATCGCGGGGATAAATAAAGCGGGAGAGGCTTATACTCTCCGCGCTCCTGTTATTTACGCACTCCGCGCGCCGCGCGGCCTATGCAGCCTTCGCTGCAACAACGAGCGTTCTCAAACACCGCTTGCAGTTTGTTTTTCGATCGCGCAATACGCACACTTATAGGCGCCGCTTATTTTCTGTTATATATCCCTTGCGTAAGAAACTGGTATTAGGTATATATATGGGCTTATCGCCGGGCGCAATTAGACGCGACGATGAGTGTCGCGCGTCGGCCAGTTCGCCTTGATGATCAACTATTCGACTCGAATATGTGTGTATAAATAGGAAGATCGCGTATGGGAAGTCTTCTGCCGTGTGGTGTGTACCGACCTACGAGAGCCGCTACCCACCAAGATTAGCAATTTAGATTTGGCGCGAGCGCGGAGTTTAACGGACGTAAGTATACTTACGCGGAAAGAAATGTTCGACAAAAAATTACTATGTTTTCTTCTAATCGAGAGATAAACTCAGTTTCTGGATAAAATTAACGCATATGTTTGTATTAAATACTATGTTTGTGTGATTTTATAGTATCTAGCTCAGAAAAAAGTACAGTGCAGTATAGTAAAAATTCTGAATGCAAGCATGGTATATATTATGCAGTGTGTGTGTGTGTGTACAATTTGATGAACAGTATAGTAAAAATTAGAAACGTTTGTTTCAAGTGTGCTTAGGAAAGTTCGTACAAATTATACACGCGACGAAGACCACGAATTACGACGGTTAATGACCACGTCGAAATGTTCGAAGAAAATGGACGACGCGCAGCGTGATTTGCCGCTAGGTGGAGTATCGAATTATCAAACTCGCGAGTGCACAAATCGCTGTGCGATTAGTATATATAAGAGAATCGGAACCTTAACATACAAATAGTTCTGCGATAGGCAACATGCGTTATTAGGTTAGGGATGTAGCGATAGGAACGTAAATAATTTGCGATGCATAAGTAATTTTTCGGTAAAAAGAACCGAACAATTTAATAATTTTTACAGAATTTGACATACATTAAAATAGCTAATACGTGACTCAGTAAAATTTACTATACCGTGTACTAAAATTTAACACAAGTCCAGTTTGTCTCCTCATCAGCACATGGTATAAGTAAGACTACTAACAAAATTTACCCATACATTTTCTCTCCGTGTACGAGCAGAGTAAAGTGAGTCCTCTCCTTGGGAAGGAGATACGGAGGAGGAGACTTACTGCACTCTTGGCAGCACTGCGCGCCCGATGTGTATTATAGGGAGCAACCCCCAAGAGCCAAAAAAAAGAAGAAAAAACAATATCGCGTCCAGCTCTCGGTTGCGGCTCTCTCCTTTCTCGCGGAGGCCGAAACGCGTCGTCCTTGAGTTAATTGAATTGGCCAAGAGTATACGCACGGACGAGAGAGAGAGAGGCGGCTCTCGCGCGCGCGCGCAAACGCCGAGAAATCTCGAGTCTCTCTGTTTTGTGAGTATCGCGCTCTCTTTCTCTCGTTCGCAGCTGATGAGAGACGGATGGAGATAAGGGAGAGTTTGAGGTGTGTGTGTGTATATATATATCGACGCGGTACTTTCGCGGTAGGCATTGCTCGGCTGTAGCGTATATTACGTGGGTGGGAGCCACCGACACACACGGCTCGTGAGCTGATTGACGTGACGAGATTGCGGAAGTATCGACGGGAGAGTTTACCTATATATATATATATATGTGTGTGTGTGTGTGTGTGTGTGTGTGTGTGTATGCGTGTGAGCGTGCGTGTGTTTCTGTATATATCGCAAAGTGCACGGCCGTGTTTGCATACACTTATTTTCCGCATTATATATGCCTTCGAGCGCTTTCCTCTTGACGAGAGTGCGATGAATTTCAAATACTTACGGTTTCCATAAATTAAAAATTATGAAGATACCTATTGTTTTTATCTTATCGTAACAGCCTACACCTCTTTTTCTGAGAGGATGGCAGTATTCGTGGCGTGTTTTTTGTAAATTTAAAAATTTTGCCGTTTTTACCAATCGTGTTGCTTTCGACAATGCTAAGCTATTTTCGCTTCGTCGAAAAGAACGGTTTTTCGATTAGTCAGTGGCGTATAAGCTTAATTCCATTAACCGATGAAAAAGTCAACTAATCAACATTTACTAGCCAATAGATTTACATTCACAACGTAATATTGTAATAACGAGTCGTTAGCGGGAATAATTACGTACTTTATAGCTATTAGAAACCAGATATTAAATAAATTAGGCTGAAGAAAGTGCACGTGGTTGGAAGTGCTTGCGTCTCAAGTGCGAATGAGCTGCGTCACAGCCGTCGATGTGTAGACTCGTGCGAACCTCAAATCAGTGTAAACATTTATTTCATACGGAGGGACAATTTAGGTTAGCAATTTTAGTTTATATATATCACGGCAAAAGTAGCTCAGTTCAAAAGAAGTTGAAATGTAGCTGCAAGGAGCGAACGAATAAATTTGCTCCGATTTTTTTCTAAACGACAAATTGAAATAGGACTAATTCTTCGAATAGTCTTCGTTCGGCCCGACGTTACGGTCTTACCACATTACGATTTCTTTTCTCTATAGCCGGCCGTAATTACGTAAGGCTACACAACCGCGCGATAAATCTATACAAACTCGCGCGCAACGAATACACGCTAGTTATGTACATATATTTATATACATACATACGTATACACATTTATTTATTTATATCGACAGAGGCTTTCGCAACAGCTCGAGCGATGCCGACTATGTACTTACTCTACCGGCGAGGTGCACTTCGCTCTTTCGCGACGACGAGAACGAACTTTTACCTCGTCGAGTCCGAGGTATTATCGACTCACGTGTCTATCTGCTTTTGCGGCTATAGTCGTTTTCGCCGGCTTCAGTCCATATATATATATATATATATATATATATATATATATATTCTAGTCGATCTCTCTCTCTCTCTCTCTGTCTCTCTTTCTCTCTATGTATAGGTGTGCGCGCGTGTGTGTATTGAAAAGGGAGGTGGTGTTGTGTGCGGAGAGAGAGAGAAAGAGAGGAGGCCTTGTCCTTGAGCCACATCGACTCTCTCTCTCTTTCTCTCTGTGGATACCGACTTCGCGCGGGGATTTTTCATTTTTTTTTATACAGCGCACACAACTCTTTCTCTAAGTTCCGAGCTCCTCGATGCCGAGAGAGACGAGTATGTGTTTCAATTTGAGAACATTTCATTTTTCAAGGATGGATTTATTCCAGATATCGCACTGCTCGTGTGCGTATGGGAGAAACTTTTCTACAATAATCTGACAGCCGGATGGAAATTTAGTTACTTTTACAAGGTTGTGTGGAATTGTTGTTGTTGATTCATTAAAAAAATCATAAAAATTTTTATCTGTCGGGTATGTTATTGAAGCGCGCGCCTTGCTAAATTAACTTAATGAATTCATTAAACAATTAAATAATTAGTCGAGTTGCATTGAGTGAGAGGAAGAAAAACAATCGCTGCTTCGACGGGGAATGGAATATACCCCTTTGGTATATCTTTGGAATGGTCTTTGGGATTGGAAGTCAAGCACTTCGTGGGTCCCAAATCGATGAAATATTAAAAATTTCTAATGAATTTAATTCATTTGAAATTAAGTACTCACAAGCACAGGCAATGCAGGACTTTAGGCTGTAAAAATAATAATAAAAAAATTCTAATAATGAAACTAATGATATGGATATCGAATTATGTGAAACCACGAGATGCTTGACCTCCATTATGCATTATTGCGCCGGAATGAAAAGGCTTCAACCAACGTTCAAAAATTAGGTTATTTCAGAAACTTTGAATAATATGCAGATATCACGCTATTCAAAGATTTCCCGTCAAAGGCGTATTTTAAACTATTAAGTTGAAGTTCTGTGCTACAGATTAGTGTCCAAAACGGAGGAAAGACATATCACCCTGCAATTTGCTGAATAAACAAACCAAGTTGTCTTTTCGTCGGCTGCACATTCGTCGCAAAATTCAAATCTTTTATCGACTTCAATGTTCGCATCACAACTCGCTCGAACCAGGCGATACCGTGCGAAAATGTATAAAAAGTAAAGTAAATATTATTAGCGGCATCATTGGAATGCTTGTGCGCGGAATGTACGTGCCAGGCAAAAATTCAAGTTACAATATAACAGCGTTTGGTTCGGGCAGTATCTGTATGTAGGTGACCGCCCGAGTGATCTCACCGTTCCAATGATTCAGCACATGGAAAAGGATGACCTTAGGCATTTCTCGTAAAAGTGAGAATTGCCTAAGTTGAATTCCTTATCGCTGACTGCTGTCGGGGGTTTTTCTCGACCAGCAACTTTTTCCCCCCTTAAGCTGCAGGGCAAGTCCTGGGTGAATACGAAAGCAGTATATATAGTCGTCAGTTTTTAGTGTAGGTACGGCAAAAGTGGATTCGATCGACTCGAACAGTCCGCGTACTCTTTGGGAATAACGATGGGATGACGCGATGGTGGTGAGGGTGTACCATATAGAGCGTATATTAGAGATAATATTTATAATGTAAGTATAGCGAAAAAGCAACAAAATCATAACACAAGAACAAAATAATAATAAAAAACAAATTTACCATAATTTACAATATCGAAAAAATTAAAAGTAAGAGGCAAATCGCACGTGTCAATTCATAATACAGGTATGTCAGGTAGAATTTTATTGCACGCGATTATTCAATCAAAAAATTAGTGTTTGTCTACTAAACAATCAATAACGTTTAAAACAAAAGTTTGCAATTATTTTACAACCCTACGTCTTCGTCATAAGATATTACTCTGTACATACATTCTCCAAAATTGTCTCAAACTTTTCGTAAAATTCGCAATTCAGCCAAAAAGGAGGCTCCCCGCAGCTTCAAAATTCGCGAGGCAACGCACACTCAGCCCCTATACTCGTAGGGAAGTCGTTCTTCTCCGACAATCAAGTTGAAGCGCGTCGTCGTCGTCGTCGTCTCGCGCGAGAGATGCTCCTTCTGGCGCGACATCCTCGTCTCGCCTGCAAGACGACGACGACGGCGGCGGCGGTACAGCGACGACGTCTGTCGAGAAATTCCTCTCCAGCGCAGCTCTTGCGTCTCGGGTTGGGTTATTTCGGTTGCACGTGCGCGCGCCGGCGCGATGCGACCCTACATATACGTATATACACATACATACGTATATGCATGTATTATCCGGCAAGACGAGTCGCACATCGGAGGCGAAGAGAATCCGTATAGAAGCGCAAGCGCCTCTATCGATTCTGGAATTTGAGCCCCTCTTATTCAGGAACGCGCGAGCGTATACGAGGCGAACACGCTGAGAGATGACCTTTGGAGGAAAAAGAGGGAGAGAGGGAGATGCATGTATATGCTACCCTCGTGCGCTGTAGCGCGGATTTGGGTCGCGTATGTATTATTGGCTCGATTAGCCGCTTCGGCGGATTCCAATGTACGAAGTGCGTATTTTTTTTCTCGGGAGGTGTATACGTATAGGGGGTAAATTAATAGCCGAAGTTTGCGGATTTACAGTTGCCCGAATCATTTATCAAGCCGCCGCGCGGTGTGTGTGTTGTGTGCGACCTTCGCGTGAAAGCTCTCTTTCTCGAGAAGCTGTTCATCGATCAGGAAGAAGAATGAAGTGCAGGGATGAGATGCGCTTCTTTGCCCCTTTTTCTATCGCTCGTCTACGTATAAGTAATACGTTATTTTGCGTTGTATTGAAAGCCCGCTATATTCATCTCTATATTAAAATGGTCGGCATCAGGTCAATGCAAAAAAAAGATATATACCCATAATGATTTGTTTTGCTCTTTTATTTCTGTATATTTAATGTTATTCAAAGCACCCTTGAGCCATCAGAATACAAACTCGAAACTCCTGAAACGATATACGAATTACAATTATATGCGTATACAATTCAGCAATGAAGGACAGCATTATTTTATAATTAGCCATATACAGAAATTGCCCTCCTTCCTGCCCCGTATCGCGACGCGAATTTTGAATTTTCAATTAACTCCCCCAATCCCCTTCCCCATTATAATCGTTTCTCTCTCGACCGAATGGGCGTATCATCGCGTAAACTCGCGTGACCCACTTCTTCCGAGAATTCCCATCGCGCACACCGCCGCCGTCGTCGTCGTCGTCGTCGCTAAAAGTGTACACCGCACGACTGTATACTTACGCGAAAAATTTCAGCGTTTTAAAAAAAAGAGCTCAGTGCACAACGACAACGAAGCAAGATAACAAGTCCGCGCTATATTACAAGAGAGAGAAAGATCCGTCGACAGAGCAGCTTCTCCAACGCAAATAACCTTCGGTCCGCCGCCGTCGCCGCCGCGTGGGTCACGGGCGATCGATAAACGCGTGGATTTTGTACAGCAAAGGGAAAACGCTCTCAGCCTCGTCGACGTGTCTATACACACACGCAGACGCGCACACTGCGCACGTGTGCATATACCTATATACGTAACTACGCGCGCATATACCTATATATACACGTTCTGCTGCGCTTTGCACAAAAGGGCTCTGTGTGTGCCCGTCGAGCTGCGCGCGACGTATTACACTCCGATAGCGCCACTTTTTCTCGCGAGCGCTGGTTTTTAACGACAGCTGCATATATATACATAGCGCGAGCGCGCGAGCTGTCGTTAAAAGGGCGCCTCTTTTCTCTCCTCTTTCTGGCTTTTGTGCGCGCGGCAGTTCGTTCGGAAAAGGGAGATAGAGAATACTTACTTATTCCATTTCTGTTGCGTGCCCGAACGCAACAACGTCCGATTGCTCACCCCCCCCCCCCCCCGGAAGTTTCTTAAAAAGTTCCGATATTGCACGCCTGCTGTACGCGAGTAATTTTTCTCGGAATCGCGATGTTTCTTTGCAAGTATTTTCTCCTCGGAATGACGTAGAGCCAATAAGTTGTGTGGAGAGTTTAGCGAAGCGTTTGGCGAGTCGTTGGAATACTTATTATTCACGAACAAGTTGTCCACAATGGCCTTTTTCTGCCTATAAGTGGTAGGTCAAAATTGATTATTGTGCAGCATCAATATAGATATTAAAATTTTGTACTTTTTTTATGTCAGATATAGAGTTTTTAAATGAAATTTTCACAGACTGTCCGTAATTCAGAAGAATAAGGCGGCATTGCAATATTCCGTAATGTTATATAGTCGGATGGAACTGACAATTTCATATTCTTCAATCTTGCGTATGCGCTTTATTAGATTTTAATTGAATTTTCTTCTGTGCAATTAAATGGGGGCGTTTGAATTCCCATTATGAATAGTAATAAAAAATGTATGTAATTTCTAGAAATAAGAATTGATGTATAGGATAGGACTAACGAACATTTTTGTACGTTATTAAAACTTAAACTAAATTTTGTGCTTGTGAGTATAATAGCAACTTGAATTTTCAGATTTCGAAAAAACAGTCTTATTTTTGAACATTTAAGGTACACATCGAAATGACCCTAATAATAGTATGTAATAGCGTTTTCTACAACGTACAATACTGATTTACACTTTTTCGTTTCATTCACTGGAGACAAATCATACGTCCGGTTTTAATAATAGCTCATAAAACCTGTTTTCTAAAACTCATAGAAATCTAAGCGTCGAGCCTATATATTTTACAAAACTTTATACAGCATTTGACTAGAATATACAGCGATTGTAAAATATTTAAACCTGAGTATTGATTTCGGGAACGAATGAAAAATGAATGGACATTGTTGTTCCCATAATTAATATTATTTCCGTACAACTTGCTCAAGAAACTTTGCCTGTACACGCACATCCAATTACAGACAGCCCATTCTTTCTCCCTTGAATCGCGCTAAATACGCGACTGCGATTACATATTTCGTGAGTCGATTCGCGTCGAAAATTAATCTTCAAATTCATCACGCAACGAAACGGCGTATACATGTATATACAGCGAGACTGGAAAAAAGCATGACGAAAAGAGAGCGAAAGTTCGGCTTTTGCTGCAGGAAGCAGAGTCGTGCGCTTGCGGGGCGGTGAGAGGAGGGGAGAGCGCGCTGGAAAAAGAGAAGCGGCCGCAGCCGCCCCTTACGTATCGATTTGCTCCCGTTTCCCCCCCTCTTCCCCCTCGCTCGTCGTCTGCACGCGCGCCGGAGACAGAGAGAAGTCCACTCGGGCGACCTTCTTCACGAAAATTCGTTACATTGCACGCGCCTCCCGGCAGCGATAGCGTCGGGACGACTCAGAGCCGTAGTATGTATGCGTGTACGTATAAATGTGTGCGAGCTCTTTCGATTATTTTTAGACGCGTGTGCATCCGTTTTCCATTGTTGATTTTAATAGCGCTGGAACAGCTGTTTGTTTGCCAACGTCACGAGCGCGCGTGAAATCTCGTTTTTATTTAGCCAGCGGCAAGTGCACGTGGAACGTAAACGCGCGCGGTTGATTTGGTGTGTTTTCTCGCGATCGGTTTGAGGCTATAGCAATTTATCGCTGCTTCGAGTTTAGTTGTTAAACGATGATATTTTTGAACTGCAGGTCTGAGATTGCGAAATGGGACACGTCGAAATGATCGCGGTCTATTTTGGTGTAAACAGCTTTTTAACGATTTAAGATATTGATAAGCAAAAAAACGTCTTGATCTTATACTTACATAGAAAATTTAAGTGATGTATCGAAATTTTGATCGAATCCGTAAAATAACTTGTCGTTTATACAGTTAATTAATTTACAGTAAGCTTTTTTTTCAAAAAGCTTACTGTCGTCGATACGCTTTGTCAGACGCATTCTCAAGAAACAATTTTATAAATTCCATATCTGTAAAATTAAAAGAAGAAACTTAAAAAATAGGGAAATATACATTAATTCATAGAATGTCAAGAAGAAACTTTAAAAAAATAGCTCCTAACCCAATCCCCTCGCACAGTCTTCTTCAGCAAACATCTCTGAATTTCGCTTAGGAAGAGGAAGTGCAAAAATAAAATAGCACACTCTCGTAGACTCCGCGTCGTCGTCGTCGTCGTCGTCGTCGTCGTCGCGCGTCTGCATATATATACATATATACACACACATTCCTCGACCAAAGAATGAACAGCGCCGAGCGAGAGGATCGTGCAGAAGAGCTACGGGCACTTCTCGTCGTTGAAAACAAGGCTGCACACATAGAGCTGCGCGCATGCAGCGCATGCACACACGCACACACGTATACCCACACACACACATATATATGTATATACACATAGAGAATCGTACACAGCGTTTCCGTTCCGGCGGCGCGCGCGATTTTTATCTCCCGGGCGCGAATCGCCGCGAAGCCGGCCGGTATGTATAAGTACACTATAAATATACATATATATAGCGCGCGCGAGAGCCGAGAGCGCAGCGCACTGGAGTGAGAGGGAGGAGGAAGGGGGAGGAGAGGGGGGAGCTTCCGCGTGCGAACGTGAACTCTATGTACACGCTCGAGCTGCAATATTCCTTTTTCGCGCTGCACTTGTATATAAGTACCCAAGGAGCGTATGTATATATATAGCTGTAGTAGCAGGATCCTTTCGAGGATTTCGGACGAGCGACTATGTTTACGTATATATTTACTCGCATGAGGAGCTTGTATACGCGTGGGTGCGGCTCTCGATGCGTCACACTACTCTATACTGTCGCTGTCTATACACGTATAGTTATACAGACACGCGTGTCGTGTATATAGGAGAGAGAGAGAGAGAGAGAGAGAGAAGCCTGACGTTTTCTTCGTTCTCACGCGGGGCGCAGTGGAACGCGATTCTTTTCGGTTTTATGCTCGCGCTAAACGGACGCCTCCAACGGCTTTTCCTCGCGATCGTTCGGAATATACATATAGGCTGCGGCGCTGCTGCCACTGCGCGCGTCTACGTCATGGATTTTTCTCTCGACGATTCGGCGATATGTGTACTTACGGCTGTACACTTTATTTTCCCGTTTATACGATATTATCGCGGCCTGCGCACGAAAAAGGAGGTGAAGGTTGTCGAGCGGCGATTTATAGATACGACATCCCGCGCGCGCTGAGGCTATTACCGAGAATCGGAATTTTTTTCTCAATTTTTTTTATAAACAAAATTGAAAAAAATCTCGCACTATGTACACTTGAAATATTTTGAACCTCGTATACGAGGTACGTACACTTTTAATTATACATGTAAATATATCACGCGCCTGTGCAAACTAACGCTATACAAACGGACGTACACACTCACACACGCGTCCGCGCGTCCAACTATGCGCGAAAAAAAAGTTCGCGCTGAGCGAGCCTCGCTTCTGCGTACGGACATACAGCGTCTTTCTCTCTCTCTCTCATTCTCTCGGAGGTCGTTCACCCGCAATGAATATTTAAAGATAACGCTATAACCGTCGCTCGGCGTACGTATCGCGCGATGTACCTTCCGATGTGCCTCGATACACACGCCGAGAGAGAGACAGGCGCGCGATCGAAGCCGACGTATACATATATATACTTTGTGGACGCGTAAACAGGAGCCGCGAAGATGTACGGGCGTTGCGCGGCAACTGAGAAAACAAAATCCGAGCTGCGCTTATACACAGTTGTTCCCCCGAGTTTTATCGAGTGCAGTGCTTTGCCGGTCGTTTAGGGAGCGAATACGGGAGAGACGGAGAGAGAGGAGTAGGCGGGAGCGCCGATGCGTATCGCGAATTCCTCGGCTCGCCTATTACGCGCCCGGGCCGCACGCGCGAATCCTGTTTTCGGAGATATAGCGACGATGGGGCGATGTATACGTTGGGCTGCCGCTTTGGGAGAAAGAGAGAGAGAGAGAGAGAGCGGATGGACTGCGATGCGGAGTGTGTTATGGGAGGAAGGAGCTCGCGATACAGTTTGATTTTGTTGTGCTTGAGGTGGAACGTCTGTTTTCGGTGGGAGATTTATTCGCGGGTGCAAGAGAATGTGTGGTTTTTGAGCACGTGGGAGCTTCGTTTGCGATTATTGGGATAAAAATTTTGGGAAGGGGGGTGGGGGGGTGTGTGTATTATGCCTTTTTTAGAATGGAAATTTGATTTCTATAATGGTTTGTTGACGTAAGCAAAGTGTGCATAATTATTGACATCTGGTAAGGGGAGTATAGTTTTTAAAATCGAGTGTAAATCTTTAAAAAATTTGTAATTTTTTGCGGCTTATAATGTTCTGAACTACAATCAGTGAATAATTTTGTATAATTTGTTTGATACAGATTCTGTCGATTTGTACAATGCTTATTATCTATAAATGTTTTAAAAAGAAAATCGATGAAAATAATTAATACATCTCGCTTCCAATTTCCGGGCCGAGGTCATCAGTTTAAGTTTCAATAAATTTGTTTTAACGCAAACGTTGATTGTTTCTCGTCAAACAACACGCTTTAATCAGTTTCGATACGATGTGTAGAATAAACGCTCAAAACTGTGTTAATTACAAATACAGGGAATTCCCTGTATTTGTAATTAACACAACAATATATTAATATATTTATATATTAATATATTTATGATTTACATAATTTTTCAATCAACGTTTTGATAGCTATATTAAACTGGATATCTTTTATAAGATATTACATTCAATGCGATCTACGTGCGCAAGCTTGAAAAATACCTTGAAAGAATTGCAAAAACATTTCATTACAAAGCGAAAAATCGTCCTAATTTCACCCACATCCCGCGCAACGCAGCCTTCACGACCTCTCAAAAAACACGACGATCCGAACTCGAAGCAACGACACCAAATTCATTTTTTTTTCCTCCAAACCACCGCTAAAAAAATATTACACGACGACACAGCAGCCTCAAAACCCACAACTTTCTTACTCTACATTCGCCTTATAACCACAGAGTCATCCCAGAAAACTCTCCCGGAGCGCCTTGCGCGCAAATTATTGCGAAAATGTCCCGTCTCCGCCGCTCTCTCTCTCTTTCTCTCTCTCGTCGTCGCCGCGCAACAATGCGCGGAAACGCCGCCGCGTATAATGCCTTTTATCGGCTCTGATATAAACGCTATATACGCGTGCGTGCGCGCGCGGCGTCTGCGGAAAAAAAAGGAACGCGTTGGTTCCTCTCCTTTTTTTTCCTCTCGCTCGCGCATTTTTATGCACACCATATACATGTATACGCACGGCGTGTAAAGCGGACGACGCCGGCGAACAGTAGCAGCGCGTCGCGCTCGAGAGCCTCGCGCGTAAAGCGCATAACGACGTTTTACATGCCCGTCGTGCAGCGCGAGAGAATTGCTTTTTGAATGCACGCGCGCGCGCCCCGCCGACGACGACTTCTTTTCCGGACTTTTATGCAAATGGAGCGCGGCAATTTCGTTTGACTTTGTATTATACGCAGTTTCGAAGTTTTGCGAAAGCGACGCGGCTCGACGAGAGTGGTACGTTTTTTTATCTAATTTACAGCCGGTGCGTACGCGATAAACAAATTCCTCGACACTTACGTTGTACTGCGCGCACTCTGAGGTATATAGACGAGTAATATCATACACGTGGGTTAAAGATTTACCTATGAGTGATTCTCTGTAAGATTGCCTGGTGGAAAATCCCCCCCCCCCCCAAATATGATAAATTTCTTCTGCTTAGTGTCATACACCTTCCTGAATTTTTCCTCCTTTAATTCTTGAGCTACAGACGGTCAAAGTTGGGATTTTAAGCATTTTTTTCATTTTTTCCAAATTTTCGCAAAATTCATAGCTCCTGCGAGTGAAGCGTTTTAATTCGAAAATGCATGCAATACTTTTGTACGGTAATTTTTTCTAGTTTCTACGAAAAATAGTTCGAATGTGATGTATGTTTTAGAAGCTTTATATGCAATTTAGACATTTAAATTCAAAATTTTCAAGGTTTGATCCTTCGGATTGAGATAAAAAAATTTATAAAGGTAGCTTTTTTCAATACGAAAGTATCTGGACATGTCCCAATACGTCAAAATCAAAAAATTGGATTTCCTATCTGAAAAAATACATTGAAACAGTAAACAAAATTCAAAGACGAATAGTATTCTTGAAATTTTCCTTAATTTCGCTTGGATTCCAAGCTAAAAATCGATGAAAATTTCGAATGTTAGTGTAAAATTTACGATTAAAATTCGACATTTTCAGGAGCTACGAATTTTTGAAAATTTGCAAAAAACGAAAACAATGCTTAAAATCCCAACTTTGACCATCTGTACCTCGAAAATTAGAGGAAGGTGTGTGACACTAAGCAGAAGAAATTTATCATATTTTGGACGCACAAAAATTTTCGGCCAGGCGATCTTACAGAGAATCACCCCTATACATATAACGCGCGCGAATTGTTATTCGCTTCTCTCGCGTCTGTCGAGCTCGCGTCGTGTTCAATATTCTAATTGACTCTTTCTCTCTCTCGCGTTTTACATAGAATGAGCATACCCCCCGCCGTCGGATTTCAATAGCATCGATCTCGCCGAAGCTTACCGCGGCGATGATTAAAAGCCACGTGACATTGACACACTATTTCCAACCGTCGATCGGCCAAAAATAGCCTTCGCACGTGTAGCGGCAGCAGCAGTAGCGAGAGACGAAGGAAAGAAAGCCAGAAGTCTGCGCTCGCGCGTGTGTGTATAGGTCGAGCGCTATACTTAAAACGGGTTAAAGGGCGAGAGAAATATTAGAGATGCCGATTTGACAACGCGGCTATTTAAGGCGTTTCTCAAATCATTAATCGTCGTCGTCGTCGCGTCTCACCGAGACGTCGCGCGTCAAAAAATAAATGTGTAACACACGACGGCGAGGTATTATATATACGAAAGTAGAACCTGAGGTCGTTTTAATTACATCAATTGTATAAGCAGTCTCGAGAGCGCCAGACGCTATATACGTACTGCTGCATGCATCATGTATGTATAGGTATATATATATACGTCTCTGTGTGCGTTTACTCTCTCGATTGTTGCCGATAACGCTGTATAACGCGGTCTCTGCATCTGCTTACACTTTTTTCTTCTCTTCTCCGTAATAAAGTCTGGGATGGAATCTCCCGCTGATGTTTGCGCGCGTACGCGTGTGTATACGTGTGTTTGCAATTAAGTTTTGTTACGAGACGCCGACGAGTTTGCGCAAGACTTGCGGCGCGCGGAGAGGCTTCCTTTTTTTTTATTTCGCGGGTGCATACCGCGTTAGAGCGGGAATTAGGAGCACACGATGGGTGGTATTTTTTTGCGCGAACTTTCCGCTGAGGTTGGTCTTTCATTTTTTTTTGTCGAGATAGTTTGATTTCGGTATTTCGTACGGATGTAATGAATTTTACACTTAAAATACAAGCGAAGGATCGAGAGCAGATACGCGGCTGTGATGAAATGGAAATCGTGGGATGATGCGAGGTAAACTTGCACGTGTTTTTCGATGTATAAAAATGATGATTGTATCGCAATTGTCAGGTGTTACAAAAGTGCAGTACACAATTAATATAGTTCTCTCGCGAAAAAGAAAAATTCTTTTCAAAATACACGTATATAAAACGAGCGCTTTCTCCTTCTGCCCTCCATCCTCGACAAATTAAAAACTCGTTATTCGAACAATGCGATATTGTCGACGGGTCGCTCGCACTCTCCGGGATCGAATATAACACGGAAACAAAATAAAAAGAAATTCATACAAACCAAGTCCCAGCGATCCGTGACACAATACTCCAATACATATATACGCTCCGTTCGATTACGAAAGCCGCGTATGCGCAGCACGTGTTTTTCACGCACACATCATCTTATACGATGTATATAGCTTACACACACGTATACACGCACACGTGCAATTGCATTGCCGGCGGCTTTCTCCTCAGAGTGCACTTCGCATTCCCGCGTCGAGGAGAAGAAGGAACTCGTTTCGTTGTATCTTTTAATTATTTTTTATTTTCATTCTTTTTTCGTATGTGCACACACTTGCGCTGAGCGAGTGGTGAGAGAGAGAGAGAGAGAGAGAGAGAGAGACCGGTAGCAGCTTCTCCGATGATCCACTTTCGATTTTGTACGGGAACGTGCAATTATATCGGAGGCAGAAAGCGAAACTCTCTTGGGTGATGTATAGTCGACGCCTCGTGCATACTTTATATACATATCGTGCATGTCGTAAATACTGTAGCAGGTGACGATATTAATCCGCTTGCTGTTCTTTTGACACTTCCATGGGAGAAATATCGTAATCTAGACAGCGGCTAATGGCGAATTCGCACATTCTTCTTTAAGCGCGGCTAATTAAATAGAAGCACGAGAAAGAGAAAAACATCCATCATAAGTTCTGCATCCTCGCGCGAGCCGCAGAGTTCCGTTACCACAGCGCTTGGAAACGAGGAAGCAGAGTCGCGCGTGCCAACTTCAAAGGCACTGAAACCGAAAGGCAGCTAGCGAAGAGAGAGTATACACCTTACGGTCGTTGGTTATATACGTATACCTGCGGCAAAAGCGTGCATGTATATATAGCAACCGTTCATATAAGCACTATAAGTTTTCCGGCTCCACAGAGCCGAACGACGAGCAGCTCCTCTCCGAACGAATGCTCGCACGCTTAAGTGCATCCTCGCGCGGGAAGGTGCTCGACCATGGCCGATTTATGAGTGCTGATGGTGGAACTTGATTTCACCATCGTGCCGCTGTACTCGGATCCTTCGTCGTTGTTCTCGTTGAGCTGCTCCGTTGTTCTCCGTTCTTTGGGCACGGCTCCATTGTGCATTGAGGTTACCGGCGGCGAGCTCTCTAGTTTACCGACAGTTCGAGCGTGTCCCTTTCGATGGAGTACGCAGCGAGACTTGTTCGAGCGTGAATCTGTAAACTGATAACTGAGTTGTTGTGTGAGAGGTTTGGGTGGAAGTTCACGTTACTACTAGGTGGCTTCAGAGTGGCTTTTGTGTACTTTTGGAGATAGTTAGTGGTTACACTTTGCCCAAGCTTGTATTTTGAGGTTAGGGATTAAAATATTTCAATTAATTAGCGAATGAGATGATTAGAATTCCACGATCACAATTACAATGATCCATCAATGAACAGACTCTTCTGTAGACGAATATTTATTCCACTTGCAATTGTAACAATCACATCGCTATTTTGCACCTAACCTCAAATCTGTAGTAATTTCCACGTTAAATTTGGAAGAAAGGCCCGCACCTTATGGTGAGCGAGAATTCCTTCGAAAAACTCGTTCTTCTTCTAAACAAGAAAAAAGAATCGGAAATTTAATTCCCCGAGCGCGCGAAATATGAACCTGAACCTCGCAAGTATACCTTCTGGATCAGGAGGCTCCAAATTCAACCGAGATTCCCTACAGTTTATTCAAGTGTTCGATACACGCTGTATATGTGCGTATATAGAAAGGACAGCAGCCACATACTCTCTTCGCTCCATCGACTTGTAGCTCGGCTTCTTTTGGCTTCTTGCACTTCGACGTATCGCGTCACCAAGCCTCTAATGCATCTCCCGCCTATGAGCCGATGTTGGCACTGCTGGCGTTGATGTGAGTATACATATAGAGAAAAAAGATGTGTGTCAAGTACTCGAGAAGTAAGAAATATCTCGCGCACTTCCGCGTGCTGTGATATTTCAACGCGCCTGAGCTTTAGCAGCGAGACACCGAGTTGTTTTCTCGAGACACTCTGGAATCACATTTGAACCTCTCACGGGAGTGCAAACACACGCGTATACGTAACACAGTCGTGACCAAGTCGTCTCGAGAGTTTGGTTTTTCGCAAAATGCGGCGGTGGAGAGGTCAAAGGAAGACACCATACTCTCTCTCGGCGAAATGAATGTTCCCTCGCCGGTCTTGCCTGCTTCTCTCTCGATTCCTCTCGTATATGGGGGTGCATAAGAATGTGGTTGAGCCTCTTCTCGGCTGGGCCGAGGTCGTGACTTGTGTGACTCGTCGGCTCGACTAGGCTCTCTTTCTTCCCCTTCTCCCTTTGTCTTTCGCCTCCGATGCCGACAGTCTCCTTTTATACTCATTGCATTGGCGCAGACTCGAATCGCGGCGAGTCTATTCGGCTTAGAAATCAACGGATTCGTTAACTTCTGCAATATTTCACTCGTCCGAATTTTATAGAGAGGTATAGGTATACGGTACGAATTGCACCTCGTGCCTGCACAGCGCGGATAAGCATCAGAAAGACGCTTTGCGTGCAGGCGCGAAGAGGGTCCGCGTTCGTTTTCCCGACTCTCCTTTCATTCTGGCATTTTTATTTTCGCGTATACAAAGCGGGTGCAGTACTACTACCGCTATGCGCTATCTCCACATTTCCATCTCCTCTCGGCGCTCTCGTCGGCTTAGTTGGGCATCCGACGCTTTCTTTTCACCTCCGCGTCGACTTATCTATCGCTCGTTTTCTCGCCCTTTGAGAGCACAACGGGCTTTCTGTCTGGACAACTTGAGACGGTGGAGGGTTTCTTTTTTCATGTGGAATTGCTTCTCCCTCTCTCGTCCTTTCACGGGAGAATTGCTCGAGTTTCGAGTGCATATTGCGAGGGGTGAATGTTAATTCGATTGCCCCGTGTTTTCACATGGAAATTCAAAGTATGACTTGTCTCTGGAATATCAATTTACGAGCGTGCGATAAAGAGTCCCCAAAATTACATGAAAATTCAGCGCGCATAACACGTACACGAGAAACGAGTATACGTCCAAATATATTCGCGCAGTCATCGCATATAACTTTTAATGCATGTTTAATATGTTCAAAACGAGAGACTGTTCTCTGCGCGCGAGAGATAAGAAGAGAGAAAAAGAGATCGAGGCTTTCTAAAATTTCCTTTGACTCTCGTCTCTCTCGTCGAGAGCTTTATCGGCTCGTGCGTGTGTCTTATCGACTTTTGGCGCTGCGCTGCACAATAATATTCCAGTCTCTCGGAATCTAAAAGGCAGAGCGATTTCTCGTATCGGCGCGTATACGCCCACCGGCCTGACGATGAACATCAGTCGTTTTGTATGCGTCGCCTCGCTCGCTCGTCTTTGCAACACCCCCCGAGAGATTATTCCCGCGCGTTATAAAAGCGCTTGTTTTTAACTTTCGTTTTTAAAACAATTCCACGAATGTACACTACGTTTAGACGTATTTAGCGTTAAAATTATGTAACGGCTCTTTTTTTTTAAATGTCCAGACACGCGCGAGAAACGCCTAAAAATCAATTTTCGAAGCAGCGCTTCGTTATCTCGCGACTGCCTATATTGGACGGTATACATGTGACGCGGCGTCGATTATACGCTCGGGGATCTGCGGATAACGATTAATTTATGGAAGCAGCGGCGCAGGCGATGAGATTAATTAATTAAGCTTGCGAAATCCCGGGAGCTTTCGGCGATTATACGCATCGCAGGTCCGGTACATACGGTGTGCTGCGAGTTAATTGCTGCCTATAGTTTCCGAGCGTCAAAAAAAATTTAATTAGCAAACACGTTGCTTGCGGTGCAAATTATTGCCGTCGTTTTTGTTGAAAGTCAATGTTTCGGAAAACTTTGACGACGCGTCCGCAGTCGCGGTTGAATTAACGAAATTCAATTTTTATCTTCACGTGCGGGTATTAAGACGACGACGACGACGTCGAGTTTTGTGTCCGCATAAAAGCTCAATAGCGAATCAGAAAGGAGTAGAAATCAAATCTATAGCTGGCGTAGCCGACAGCAGCTGCAATAAACGAGCTATGGTATATATGCGCATTGGCGAAGGTCTCCTAGCGACGAGAAGCTCGTAAATTCGTCGCTCGTTTGAAAAGGACATTACGAGGCTTCTGTGCCTCGCGAGAGTTTCTGTCGGTGTAGGATATAGGTATATACGAGTGCGTCGGACATAAGTTGCTTTTACTGATGCAAATGCGTGAGAAGGCTCGCGTAAGTGTATACGTCGAATTCTCTAAAAGAAATGCACTTTGCTTTGGTCTGGAATTTGAAAAATTTTTTTTGAAGCTAGAGCTTGCGGACCGGTCGGACTTTGTTCTGCAAGCCAAAAGATGATAAAAAATGCCGAGGGACGTGGGAAACATGGAAGATTGGAATTTAACATGAAAGAGGAATATGAAGACAAAAGGGAAAATCGGATATTCGGATTTTTATTATTGTTAGTTTTTTTTACGCGGACATAACTTTTGATCAGCGAATAGAATTTGGGCAGACTTTTTTTGTCAATTAAAGCTCCTCGCGTGTATTTGCAGTTCTTATTGTTCCAATTTCATCGCATTAATTTTTAAGAAAAAACGCACAATGGCTCAGAAATATGGTTGCCAGTCATTTTTTCCATGTTCATCTTTTGGCTTTCAGAAGAAAGTCCAACCGGTCCGAAAGCTCTAGCTGCAAAAAAGTGCATTTTTTTTAAGAATTCAACATATATAGGCATTGTTGTAGACATGCAGTGCTCTTTTGGTATGTCGATGCTGCTTCTCTCGTTTTATATTTTTCGTGATCTTGAGTACGCAGTATCGTCGCGAGGAAAATGCTTTCAAGATTTTATTGACATTCTTGTATTTACACTTTTGCATATCGCGCTGAAAAAATATTTTGAGTATAACTTGCGACTTGAGTAAGTTTTTTCGTGTGTGCACACTGGTCTCCAATAGTCAAATTTTAAAAATTTATAATAACAGTATATAGAATTTAAATTACGCTTTCGAGCGGTAAAAAAAACCAGTTTGCAAATTAACGCCGTGTGATCCCTTTTATTTATTTATTTAGTTTTTTTTTCTTAAATTCACCAGACAGATGTCATTCGACGTTACGATTCACATAAACAATTGGTTAACTATAAACTGGGCTATACACGCGGAAAACAGCACAGACCTATAAACAAACAAAAATCTAAACTCATACAAAAAATATTATACTCCACAACATCGTCTGCTACAGGGGATGACGCCCAGCGATTACAGTCTATTCAGCTCGTTTAATTTTACGGCGGATCCCGTGTCTATCAGTGCGCCCGGCGTTACGGCAACAGAAGCGCGCACTACTCCTCCAACAACGCTGTAACCTCTATTATATACACGGCGTAGTGCAATCGAGAGCCGAGTGTCGGAATGGAAAAGCGAAGCAATTAGACGCGTCTAGGATGCCGCGCTTCGGCGCGAAGCCGGGGCCATTGCGCCGACGCCGAGGTATGCGATTTGCGAAATTTCTGCGCGCGCGTATACTTTCGTCTCTCGCTCGCTGCGTCTCGGTCTCGCGGAGAGCGATATTTTACGACGACGCGCTTTGATTGTACACGCGCGCGTTGCGCAGGAGAGATACAAGCCGCCGCTCCATTTTGCAATTTCGTATGTAATATGCAATGCTATTATCCGCCGAACTTGTTTTTTTTTTTTGGTCGCAGGCGGAAGGCAAAATACGGGAAGATGCCGCAAGGCTGCGTTGCGTTTGTTTGTTTTGTTTGTCAATAATTGACCGACTGTTTTGCGTTATCGATTTCTCGCGTTTGTATATACACGAGTTTTTTTTTGGCGAATTTTTCGTTGAAAGCAGACTCGATGTAAAAATTTTGCTCATCATTTTAAGAGTATACAAGATGCCACAAAATACGAAAGTGCAAAGAAACGACGCCAACGTCGAGAAAGCATAATGTAATACATCCGTCGGAAAATTACACATTTTTCGAATCATTCTCATCTTGTATAAACGTGATTGATGCAATGCTACGTTCACATTCTCCTTCAGATTAGCCGTCACGTGTCGAAATTACGTGGCATCTTAACCGCGCGTTTTCGAAAGGTTTAATGAAATTCTCATTACCTCCACTTACGGTAAATTTTCTCGAATCGCGTACACACAATCAAATAATGAGAAAATACAAAAGCGCGGGCGTACGTGCCCATCTCGCGCGAACGACGTAATTTCAAGGATCAAAAGCTCTCGGCGGGTGGTATTAGTATAGCTTTTCACGTATGCATCATATGTCTATACCATCCAGAGACAGAGAGAGAGAGAGAGAGAGAGAGACACACATAGAGCCATGCGCCGATCAACCATTCACGTATTCATAGAAAACGATGCTCTTAACGTCGCCTCTTCAATCAAGCTGGTTTAAGTCCATCCATCCCGCCTCCCCTCGCTCGCTCGCGTCGCCGCCGAGTTTTCCTTTCAGCTCGAGCGAGGCTGCCTCCGAGACGACCTGCGCTATCGCCGCGTCGTCATCACCATGTACATATATACGTGTGCTCTCTTCTGTATAACGCTGCACTCGTGTGCGCGTGTTTCATTCTAGAGCCGTGTGCGAGAGACATAATGAGCAAACGCCTTCTCTCACGGCACAGTTCGCGCGCTCGCGAGAGACTAAGCGTATGTATATAGTTATCGAATGGCTCGAGGATATAGTCGCGTGCATGTAATAGGTGAATGACTCGGGAGAGAGAAAGAGACAGGTGAGGAGGCAGTGGGAGGGGGGGGAGAGATCTTCTTAGGATCGCGCGGCGAACGTCTCGTGGGATTCGTATAGCGTAATTGTTGTCTCGCACGGAGCGAGCTCTACAATGGATGCGAGAGATGGTGTATTATTATTTACGATATTTTTGTTGGACGACGACTAAAGGCCGAGATGCATGTTTTTATTGCGCTGATTTTTCGAGCGGGTTCGCGCTCGAATACGAGGGTGATCGAGATATTTGGAAAATTTTGAGAGCTTGGAATGTTACATTTCGAAATGTACATTTTAACCTAGATTGAATATGTAAGTATCATTAAACAAAATTATTGTAATTTTTCGGTTTGAGACAAGCTACCGGCGCAAACCAATCGGTTGTAAATTCTATTCCACGAAAGCAGCCACCACAATATCTTCTTTTCATTTCACACGTGCACATTCCCGCAGCTCTAGTATTTTTTAAATAAACGCGATAAAAATTTTATAACCACGTTCAGGAAAATGTAACTCTGGTTATAGTAATACTAATGCTCTACTATTAATTGATGTATACATATCCGTCGAGCGCAGAACTACGATGTTTAGCGCATTTCACAACACGCATCGAAGATTAGTGTATACATACTTCAGATTTTCCTCCCAAAGACTAGTACATATTTTTCGTTTGATTTTTATGTGGCCTGGATTTTTGCCTACAGCCATTACGAAATTTATGCGTGGATTTCATTAGATTTGGCGTAAGACATTTGAAGCACACCAGTCTCTGCGGCGAAAAACATGAAATTTGTTGGTTTCCAATGGTAAATATGCAGAATGTATCAGTTTTCGTGTCGGGAATCCGTAATTGTGCTACTCTTCGTCGGCGAATACTAAAAAAAAATTTTTAAATTGTAAAGAATGCGTAAGACTCGCCTTTTTGCAGACAAATGATGAGAAGGCAAGAACGACGATGCAGAGTCAGAATAGCAGGCGCACGTTCTAATTGCAGGTATAGTGAGAGACAGAGAGAGAGGAAAGTGCACGTCGGCCAGTCGTGAATGAGCCGACATGCACGCGCGGGAGCAAGTTTTTTTTTCCTTTTTTTTTCGAAGCTCGATGTATGCATTTTTAAATAAATTTTTAAATTGACGTTCGCATATTTCTGATAAATCGATCGCTTATTATGGAATTGTATAATTGTTTGCTTTTATTTATCACGTTTGAGCAGGAAGCAGTATGTTATTTTCCGCTTATTCACATATTTAATAAATAACAAAGCGTATTACACGCGAAAATTCTTTGTAATGGAATGTTGAATAATAATTGAGTAATATAATAAATATAAGTGCCGAATGATTATTTCGGACATTTATTCGATTTTTAATTATAATTTATATATAAATCTTAAAGAGGACAGCAGAGAATTTGTTTAATAAGTAATAAAATATAATAGGTAACGGAATTTACGTTTTTAATTATTTGAGTCTTTAACGATAGCATTTCAAACTTTATAAAAATTACGACGAAATCAGTAAATTTGTCTCGAAAAATAATTAAATATATTTAACTCATATACAATCAAACTTCTTTTATATCCACTATTTCTTTTATCCACTATAATCTAGAAATAGCAACTTTGACATGATTTTTAGGCTCTTGTAACATAAAAAACGCTTCCATACTAGTGCGTAAGCTGATTTTTACACCACATAACTTATCTCACTCGCTTCGTCCCCCGTACGAATGTCACGTGAGGTAAATAATCACCTTCCACACCTGTATTGAAATGTACTATTATCACCTTTTTTCATCCCCTAACATTTTTCATGGTTAGCACGATCTTAAAATGATTACTTTTTGTCCTTAATTTTTGCTGATAATGGACATTAAATTCAAAAATCTTATTAAAGTCAGATTGAAATTTCGCATTTATTTATTTGATTATATTGGTTTCAGTGAGCTGTAAGCATTTCTAATTAAGAATGAAAGTAATTGAATGGTTTTTAAAATATTCAATTTGACCATTATATAACGCTAGATAAGAATAAGGAAAAACGTTTCATTATAAAAGAAAAATTTCAAATTTTTTAAAACTTTTTTATTAAATCTAACACTGGCAAATGAGGATCATAACCAGTATAGCATAAATTTCTTTCTCAACCAAATATCAACTCATTCGCATATACATAGTGATCAAAGCTATGCTGCTGGCACGTATGTACAATGTAAAAGGTTCCAAACTCTTGTTAATATACCTCTGATGCCGCTGCCCGGCTTCAATGAAGGATCTTTAAACAATCAAGGTCTTTCACGTGTGCTACAAGCTCTCCCTGATCACAATTTCTCATCTTTCTTGTTAAACGATCATAGTTTGTTTTAATTGGTGTTAGTATGATGCCTTTAAAGAAGTTTAGATCTTAACTGAATTAGATGAAGTTAATGAAATCGTCACCGACAAGATTCAAAAGCCATCGCCGTAAAAGTGGGAATTCCTCCTTCCTTCTCAGTCTTCGCTCGATCAGAAGTGACGACAACAATAGCAACGAGCGCGATGTCTCTCGTGCATCATTCCGCGGACGTTCACATCAGTTGTGATGTTTTAATAGCGTCTCGGAATATAAGAAGCCGCTAATCACTTGATCTGTAGCGTAAGAGCTCATTCGTTTTGCAGTACAAGAAACTCGTATTTGTGCTTATCTCACATTTAATTCTGAATAACCAGGGCTTCTCCCACGTACGTCGTACACGTATTTCGACTTTCTTCTTTTGCCATTCAACATTTAGCCTTAAGTACACGACTGTTTACCTCTGAATTATCCGGTATCCTACTGCGAGAGAGCAAACAAAAGCGCTCCTTCGTTTCAGCGCGGGAAAACAGAGCCATTTCAAGCTCGTGACTTCACAATCACAAACAGTCGCCGCCGCCGTCACCGCTGCTCAACAAATTTGACGAGCGCAAATAAGCTCCTTTTTCCTGTATGGGCTCGGCAGCAGCTCTCCTTTCCTCTGCTAATTCCCTCTCTCTCTCTCTTGCGATCCTCGCGCTATACGGGCTGATCGATAGACACAGTCCTTGCGCTATAAAGAAGAGAAAACTCATCGCTGACGAGCCGCGAGGGAGAAGCTTAATTTCCCCACGGCTGTGCCCGCAAATTGATTCCATTAAGCCCCCGACGACGAGCGGCGCAAGAGCTCTCTTATATAGCGATATGTCCTTTTCCTCGCGTTAGTCTTTTGTGCCTCGTTTTATGCGGCGAGTTATTTTGCCAGGTGTTCGTGGCTTTCGCACGCTTGGATTTCGACGTAGCCTGCCGCGCGCAGAGCGGCTTTCGTTTGAATAACAGACTGAGAGGGGAGGGGGGGCTTTCAGCGAGCGCTTGTATTTGATCTTTATTTGATGAGTCATGTGTCGAGAGATGGCGAATAGACTCTGTTGTTGTATAGAGCAGTTGCGATAGAAGTTACGAGGTGAAAATATTGAATTCTATTATATAGACGATCTTCTCTGTATGTGTAGTTTGAAAATCGTTTGAATAACTGGTTTAAAGATATAATTTAAGAATGAATAAAATAAATAAAGATATTATTTAATAAATAAAAATGTAATTCTAATAAAGATATAATTTAAGGACACAAGAGACTAACGGATCAGTCATTTCGCATTTCGTAACTCTTTCTATTTTGTTTTTCGATAATTATTAAGTTAGAATATTCAATCTGCTGTGCAGTTTCTTAAAAAAAAAACGAAGTAACTTCCCTCTCATCGACAATTACGTAAACTCTTCGTATATTATACACGTGTTTCACTTTCACCTTTGGCGTTTAGCAAAACTTTCCTATACTCATGGCATAATCTGCCTACGGTACAACCAGTATCATAATACGTCGCGAAAATCCGGTTCCAATTCGTGACCTGGCACAAACACACACGCGGCTACTGCCGCCGACTCTCTAAAGATAGAAACACGCCGCTGTCGGTCCGGGAACTCGGTCAAAGTGAAATATACATATCGCCTCCCTCGACGCGGCGACGAGTGACGCGACCCGCGAAAGCCCTTTTTTTCTCTCGATCCCTTCTTTTTGCCCGCGAGTGATCGCGTTGTCGCGAATTATTAGCGCGCCACTGCCGCATGCTTCGCGCGTTTTAATCTGCACCAGAGGGAATTGGTGTACAGGGCTTTGCGTCGTTTCGAATTTCGAACAGCTGGATATGGTTCGCGTCAAATGTATATCTGTTCACACGATGTATACGGCTGAAGTATCCGGGGGAACATTTCAATTTTTCATTCGGTAACGCAAATTTAGAAACATTATCGTTCTATATATTTGTTTTTTTCTTTATTGTTATCATCATGAAGAAGAAGAAAATAATTTTCCCGCAAAAGAATGTGAATGAGACGACGAACAAGAAGTGTTGATTGCAAAACTGCTCTAATTTGATGATTGTAGCCACACGATGAAACGTGAAAGACTAATAATTATAATTGAATAGAAAAGTGAAAAAAAGGCTTTAAAAATATAGAAAGCTTTTTTCATTATGGTCCAGAGATTTTTCTCTATTTTTCAAGAGCTTATCCTTTGAACCCAAGTAATTTTTAGATGATATTATTTAATCAAGCTCTTTTCTTCTTTTTACTCGTTCTACTTTTTTCCGATCAGTTCGTTGAACACTGATAACTGAAATGTTAGCATATGATTAGTTGCATGTGTACTTCCAAAAATCATAAAAAAATTCGCTCTAAAGTTGTTACAAATGAATAAAAAATAATTCTTTCTAAATTTTAAAGAAAAAATCAATAAGATATGTGTCGACTGTCGTTAATCAAGGATGCGTTATTATGGTAGTTGGTGTATATTATAGACTAAACTTGCCCTCCAGAGATCATTGTATCACAACCTTTTTTTTAATCAAAATTTCAATTTCTTATTCTAGGTTTAATGGCAATCACGACTCTTTTTTGATCTCATATATAAATGCATAAGCTTCACTTTGCAGGGAGTGAATGGAAGGACTTTAATAAAGTTAATACTGTGAAGCTCGAAGGGCTTCATGTCCTGAGTTATCCCATAACATAACCTCAACTTCACGTACTCAATCATAGGAGTTATCGACCTTTTATATTAATGTAACATGATATAATACATTGCGCGGTCATCGTTATTTAATTATTATTTTATTCAGACCCTTCCGCACTGCAATTATGCCTGTATAAACTACACTCTGAGTACAGTGTATGAAGACTCGAGAGTATAGCTATATATACTGAGCAGCTGTATATACGCATGAGATGTGCGCTGCGCGTGCGCATAAGCTTTCGCGCTCTCTCTCTCTTTCTCTCTCTGTCTCCCTCTCTCTTATACGCTGTAACCTCAAATGAATAGATAAACAGAATTTTTAACAGATTCTGTTCTGGTTGCCGTCTCGTCACAGCTGCTAAATCTGGGCACGGTCTGGTACAGAATCTGCCCACTCCACAGAAATTTTAACAGATTCTGTACAGAAGTGCCTCAATTTTCCCACAGGGTCTCAAATGTTTTATGAGGCTCGGTTGTATAAAAAATATTACAAACAAAGATAAATCTGCGTAAACTTTATACATTTCAAGTTTCACGGGACTTTTTTTTATAGTTGCATTCATAAAACGTGTGTTAATGTGTTTAATAAAATACTGTTATGCGCGTATTTTTAAAGTTTTGTGATAAGTCAATTTTAATTGAGTTATAAACTTGATTGCAATGCATTCATATTTACTGTTTGCCAAATTCTTATATTACAATGTCGTCGCACTTACGCGAGTGATTTATGTATGAGGTTTTGGAAGTACGATTCTACACGTATATGACTGTATGGACTGTTTTGCAATCCCAAAGTACCAGTTTTCCCGTGAAGTGCGTACACGAGTCCGCAAAGTCGTTCACAATATATGACCATAAACAGTTCATACAGTCGTCTTCCTTAACTGTACCCTATCGAAACATTATGTTTACACTCACTTTGTATCTGCCAAACTTTTCCACTTCATCTGTAAATTGCACATTGCACAATTTAACAACTTACAATTTGGTGTACATAGTTAAATAATTCAGCAGGTTACGAGTCCAGGGATGCTCTACATTCCACATTCCACATTGTATAATTGTGGAATTATGACATTTAAAAATCCAACGTATATTCCTATAACGGCTCACGTCGTCTTACCACACTGCGATTCATTCTACTGCGTCGAAAGCTCCCGTCGTCTAATTCATGCGACCACAATCGCATGAGCTAAGATAATTAGGCGTATAATATTTGAGTTTGATATAATTGCTACCATACTTTTCCGAGTACGACCTATTTTTCCAGACCCACACTGGCACTAAAATAGATTTCCAACCTCGTGTAATAACACAGAGCAGACGTCGGTAATCCATCTGGGATGGACGACACCAGTTTATCCACACACATCTCCACGTTACAATCCAGCTCTAAATTCATCCGAAAGTCTCGTCGTCGGCTGCGCTATTCATCCTCACGCTGTCTAGCCAGTTCGAAAATGTTTATCTTCCTCACATCGCTCGCTGCGCGCATCGGCACTCAAACTCAAACAAGACTGACCGCGGACTAATTAGCCGCGGCTTTGCTTTCGATCTGGCCGTCGTCGAAGCTCGACTTTCATCTCCTCGTACTTATACTCGGCACCGCATCGCCGCTGAATTTCATTCTCGCCTCTCTCGCTACGTCATAATCCGCATGTGGGCGAAAGTCCACATATACGACGTGTACACACACGCAGCCAGGCTCTGCGCCTCGGTTATAACGCCGTGAATGGCGCGGACTATATATACAGTCCTGCCACCCTTACCGGCAGCGCCACCCACGATAGCTCTATACGTACGAATATATATGTATAGAGAGAGAGAGCGAGGGCCGTTTGGCAAAAGGGTCACGTGGGCTCGGCAAGCGGCGCGCATGGAAAATCGTTAAAGGAACGAGGTCGCCTAAGGGCGTTGATACCTACCCGTTTCTCGCGAGGAGATTGCTCGGGATATTGGGCTCTGTGGAGAAGGAGGAAGTGATTGCGCTCCAGAGGGATTAAGAAGTCCATGAAAACGAAGTTTACCTTATTTTGGGGGAAGATTGGGGGGGATATTAATTTAGAACCAGTTTTTTTTTCGAGACGTTGGTTAATTTTAGGTTAGGTGCGATGATGCAAGAGTTATGGAAGGAGAGCGATGGAGAAGGACCGATTGGCCGAGATCGATCGCGCGAATGCTCAAACTAGACTTCGTATATGAATATTTATAGAAGGATTGTGAGCAGGAAGTATTTCTATTTTTTGCTTGATTTGGAAAGATTCTTAAAATAACAGAATAGCTGGAAATATTTGTATTACTCATCTATATTCGTTAAGTATATTTAATATTTTTTTGGGTTTAAGGATTATTTTTTTACGATTGTATTTATAAGGATTGTATTTGTAAGGACAAATAGGTTATTAGTTATTAATCGGAAAGGTATCGGAAAAATTAATTTGCGAGTGCGTCATCAGAGTATAAATTTTTATCAATATAATTTACCAATTTAAGATTGAAATTGTATAATGTAAGTAGACATATTTGTATTGCTCATCTATATTCGTTAAGAATATTTAATATTTTTTTGGGCTTAAGGATTATTTTCTAATTAAGATTTTATTTATAAGGAACTCGTAAGGTCAAATAGGTTATACCAGTTATCAATCGGAAAGGTATTGGAAAAATTAATTTACAATTGCGTCAGCAGAGTATAAACTTTTATCAATAACTTACCAATTTAAGATTGAAATAAAAATATTTCTTCAATTGCGCTTTATTCCACGAAATTATAATGTAGGTAGATCCATGAAAAAAGGAAAAAAAATACAAAAAAAGATTTTATTTCTTTAATGATCCTCTATATGCCATTTTACGTTAAAGTTAATCATATATAGAAGTTCCATTGCAATCTTCGAATACTGAAGTTGTCTTAAATAAAAAGTACTATGGCAATACCCCTTATTCAATAACCAATGTTCAATAAATTGAACAAAAAATGTTTGTGAAAGTTCGAAACTTTAAGATTAATGGAACAATTTAGGTGAAAAGTATAGCCTTTGTTCAAAGACCTGTACAAAATCATGAATATCAATCAATTTCTGTCGAAAAATAAAGCTCGCTGGTCAAACTTTTGACTTATTTGATTATAGCTATATCATATATTTGTATCATTGCAACTTTTTATCATATATGATATTGATAAGCAAATTTACATTCTATATAAAGCGTGCAAAAAATAGATCAGGTTCGAAATATGAAAATCAAAATGAAGACCTTAGAAATTTTAAAAACACAAACATTTATAACTTTTGACCAGTTAATCAAATCCAGACAATTAAATCCTTTTTTAAATTAAAGCTCTTTTCCTATACTATATGGTTAAAAGGTGTAGTACAATTTCTTGAGGCCGCTTAACTACCCCTTTTAAAACGATTTCTACGTTAAAAAAAACTATTACTGAACTCCAAGCATGCCATCGATTCTCTTAACGAATGGTCCTTTATATTCCTCCTCCTCCTTCTCCTCCTCTTCCTCCTCCTCCTCCTGAATCACCAGCAGCAATGCACGCGTAATAACAGTAATTTTCGGAATCCAGTTTACTTCGCAGAAACAAAATCTCATTTAACAATATACACTCTCGAGCTGCGAATTCGCAATCGCACCAGTCAGTGAAGAAAAAACCCACACTACAGCAGCAACAGCGGTGGCGGCAGCTAACAGCTGTCTCGCACGCGATACATACCTTTTATCGACGACGCAGCCTCGATCTTATCGAAATACTTCGAAGCCAATAAAATACCGCAAACTTAGCCGTGCATACGAGGGAGGAGAGGAACGTATACGAGCCTCTCGAAAATTCGAGACAATACACACACGCAAACTTAAACTCGGCCGATTGATCTCTCACTTGACCCTTTCGGAGCAATGCTGTACTTGCCGCTGACTGTATATAACGTAATATGGGCCGACGATCGGAGCAGAGCATCAGGTTAACGGCCAAGAGTCTGCTGCATCATGACCCCCAGAGTGGCTCGATCCCTTCTTTGCCGGTTCGACGTTGCGCCTATTGCGATCGAGCTTCCTTGGTTCACGTGTATATGTGCGTGTCCACCAATTTTTGGAAACAACTCTCCCCAAAAGTTGCAAATTTGTTTTTTTAAGGGCACACCTATACTGGACCTACTTTTTCTCGTTCCATAGGTCATTCTGAACGAGAAAAAAATTTGCCTGCACGACCAATCCAAGGATATACTTTTTTCCGAAGCAAAAAGACTCAAAAAACAAGAAATAATTAAAATAAAGAATGCATAGATTTTTTCTCTCGAAAACTATGGACTTTTATAGAAATTTCATCACAACAAAAATGTCTTAGAATTCATCAAAGAATGCGCTGAAATTTTTTCAGATTGATCCAATACAAGTTTTGATTTTTCGAAAATCCAAAAAAATCGAAATTTCGAAAAGCGTCCTTAAAAAATCTGAAAACATTTCAGAGCATTTTTTGATGAATTCTAAGACATTTTTGTTGTAATGAAACTTTTAATTAAAGTCCATAGTTTTCGAGAAAAAATCTATGAATTCATTTTTTGTTAATTATTTCTCACTTTTTCTCTTTCAAAATGACCTAATAAGGAATGAGAAAAAAGTGGCCTAGTAGGTGTGCCTTCAAAAAAAAATTTTGCAATGTTTGGGGAGAGTGTATTTCCGAAAATTGGTGGATATGCACATATATAGCATGTATCTTATGCTTGCGTGCATATTGGGTGGATTGTCGTACGTGATGTACGGCCAGATCAAGGCGGTCGGTACTTAACTTTGTAGTCCCGGGGACTTTCGAGAATCGCGAATGGAATATTATACCGTGTTTTCGCGTGGAAAGGAAATCGTCGACTGATTGGATTACATTTTTGATGGAACCTTGCACATGTCCTGTAATCGTCAGGAGTAAAAAGTACACGTCGTCGTTGCACAAATAGCTTTTCACTTTGACAACAAATGCGTGTGCCTTTCGCGCGTACGTATATGTATATAGATTAGCGCGTATAAGCGCCACGTGTTTTACCTCACGCGATTTGGTCGTAAAAAAGCCAATCGGACAGGCGTCAATTCCGATGTGGAAAAAGGTCTCGTCGCCTCTCGCTGATTGCCTCGCGTTGTATGCATATATATCTATTTTTGCGTTTTATCTGCGCAGCGCCTGACACGCGCACGCGATGCACTTTCATTGTTAGCGATACGAATGTTAGACCCGCGAGTTATGGCCTTTATTTTATTGATGCGTATTATTTTCCGGTCGTTGAAAGAGTTATCATGCTCGGCTTGCGTGTACTGGTATTATTACATTTTTCTAGTTGATACTCAGGTTATTGTTAGAGACGACGTTTCTTTTTTTATTTAAATTTTTGAAATTGCGATCCAAAATTAATTTTGGAATATTTTTAATATTTCTGAATTACAATGTAATGAAGAGTAACAGTATAATTATTATTATAGTGCATTATAACAAAGTTAGTTATCTTTAAATCAATATAGGAAGCACTGCAGTCTCAGAGCATTTCAAGTTTGAAAGCATTATTTTAGCCTGTTAAAGGACACAGCGAGCATACACTTTGTGCATATCCGGCGTCTATTAATGTGTCGAGATCCATACAAGTGAAAATTTAATTGAATTCCTTAAATCTCCGCGAAAAGTAGGTCAGTGCAATGCAAGTCTTCTGAAGAAAAGTAGCTTTTCATATCCTCAGGAATAAATGATGAAAACAACGCAGCAGCTGAGATATTAACGATCTGTTCATCGCGTCCGTACCAAGTATTTTTTTTATAACTTTCGATATAAATCCAGTATGACTAAACGAAAATAACCCCAAGTTACGAGAAATTGGTATTCGCACGAATATAGCTGAACTAAATAACTTGGAGAACAGCAGAACATGATTGTCGTGGCCGCCGAGCCGTCACCCCCTTCTCCCCCGATCAATAGTCCCGAGAAACTTCCCTTGCAACACTGTTATACGTCAGACGCCGACGTTAAGGGTAGGAATTCCCTCTTTTCTCGTTCCGTTTCAGCGCTGTCGTCAATGGCGCGCGCGACTCGTCGCTTTTGACGTCGTCGTCGTCGTCGTCCCGCACCGTCGTTCCAGCTGATCGCATTATGTCTATCTCATGAGACTTTAGCCCCGGTTATTTGGTCGTCTCGTCGTCGTCGCCGCGATTCTCTTTTCTGCACAGTATATACAGCCTAATTGACGATGCTGACTGAACGGCCGGCTTTTCCCGTAATTTTCCACGTGGATCTTAAGGGATTTGTAGTTTGTTTTAAAAATTTATTTGTTCTCCACTAGTGTATAATAGATTTTTTTTTGAGTGGCTGCCAAGCGTTTTCGATCTGGTGGTGAAGGGTACGGACATAGAGATTCTGGGAAACTTTTTTTAATTATAGAATTTGATAATCTTATGAAAGTTTTCTGACGACGGTTCTTCAGATTACTCTATTTGCGAAGTTAAGTGGCGGGAAAGCCAGTTGTTCTCGTGGACTAGAAAAACTTTTGATATCACGGCTGTGATTATTATTGAAAGCGACTACGTTCTCAGTTTTTTATTTCGCATTTAATTTTATTTTCTATAATATTAGAGTTGGAAAGACGCATGTTTTCATGCTCTCTAATTTTTCCTCTCTCCTAATATCTTTAAGGAAAAAATTATTATATTATTTCTAAGTTAAAGCCTGTCAAACATTAAAATTTAGATTATGCACAATAAGTATAATTTTTTCTTATAAGAGGACAAATTAAACAGAGCTATAATTTGAAAAAGTTTATTATATTGAGTCACCTTTTTTGTATTATTATATCTTGCTTCAAAATGGGTAGTATAACCTGTTTTGTAATTTTTATTTCTGCTCGCATACACGGCTGATAAATACTGTTTTATTTTAACAAAAGCAGTAACGAACGATAAATTCATACATCTAATAGCGAGCGGCATAAAATTCATGTTGGTTTTAAATCACGTCATGACTTTTAGGCACGCTTTGCAATCACTCCATACATTTGTATATTAAACAGGACTAGACCTCGTCGAACAATAATTCGACTTTCCAAACTCTTAAATCGCGATTACAGATTTAGAATTCATTCGATTTAGACTACAAAAATTACGTTTTCTCTGCAGGCCTTATATAACACGCTGTATACATGTCTATATAATTTTTGCTAACCGCAACGAAAAAATTCTTCTTAAATTCCTCGCTGCGCAAAATGATCAGCGGTTAAATTACGCCTGATGATGGTCTTAAACATAGTCGCCGCTAAATAACAGTAAACTACTGAACTGCAGTAAATCGAATGCACATTGCGCGCGTAAGCGGCAAGTGTATAGAGTTCGCCGGCGACGCGATTTCATAGGCGTGCGCGCGGCGCTTGATGAAATCATTCGGGGCCAATCAGCGCGGAATTGATCTCTGCTCAACTTGCGATGCTGACGTCGTTTTTGATCATCGGCAAGTTTACGCGCGCGACCGTTGCGGGTTTTTTTTATTGCTGCAGCGCTTTTACGTTGTCTTTAAATAGGCTCTATGCGGTGTATGTATATACGAAGTATTGTTGCGACGCTTGCAATTCAATGTGTCTGATGTATTGCTCAGAGGAGTTTCTTTTCAATGAATCTATAAATAACTCTAAGATATGTACTTTAAAAATTCCCGTAGGGTAGGTGTTGTAGGGTATAGATATACCTGCTTTGGTATAGAAAATAAAGCAAATTTTATAGTTTCGTAGTCAATTATTGGCCTATATTTTTGCTCAATTTGCATGATGTTGAAATTGAGCAGTTATATTACGATATATCTTGATCAGTAAATTAATAAAAATAAGGATAATTAATTTGTAACAATCATTTTGGAACTTTTAAGGAAATAAACTATTTATTATAGCGAAGTATGAAAGAAATAACGTGACGATATTAGCTTTTTTTTTGACAAATTCTTTAATATAAAATTATAAAAGAAAAAAAATTGTAGAGTAAACCAAACATCTATGATGATAAATGAAAGCGTGAAAAAAGTATCATTGGATACTTTTAATAAAAAACTTTGAAAGTAGTCCAACACCCATATATAATTTAAAAATATATAGTCAAACAAATATTGTAGAAGTCTTCAGAAAAATTAGTATTTTATGTTTAACCGTACATGCAACGTTTTTACCCTTGTATTTGTTTTGTAAATAGACTATTGGATAAAAAAAGTTCTAATTATTGCGACTAGTTATATCTAAGGCTTAATAAAAGTTGCTATACATACAGTTACAAAGATACTTCAAAAAATAAATAATGTTATTTCTTTGCGATCATTCTGGTATATTCCATAGTATTTTTTTATATACACAAACGTTTTAACAAAAATTGCTGTAAATATATTCTGCAATCGCTCATTTTTACTCAAAAAATACACAATTCGTATCAGACAATTTTTTTTAATGCAGAGGGCAGAGTCCATTATTATGCCGTAACTTTTTGTAAAGCACACGCATCGGCGTAAAACTCGTCAAAGTTCATCAACTTACTTACCCATTTTGAAGTGAAGTATGGCCAAAGTATACGGCAGCACGACTACGTCACAGTAGATAAAGGGAGAACCAGGTCAGACGTACGTCCAATAAACGGGGATTGCGTCCACGTATATTTTCCGTGAGAAATACGGAAAAGCCATGTGTATACCTATGTAGGTAGAAACCTATTCCCCGACAAATATACTTATCTACTGCATGGCGTCGAGGAAACTTTTATTGCGAAGGAGGAATATATATTCTTTTAGCATCTGATATATGTCGAATTTCACTGAAAAAATGCACTTTTCTTTGGTCTAGAAATCGAAAAAATTGTTTTAAAGCTAGAGGTTTCGGACGGATCATACTTTCTTCTGTGAGACGAAAAATAACCACATTTTTGAGCCACTTTACGCTTTTTTTACAGAAAATTAATGCGTCAAAACACTAGAATAATAACGACTATACGAATGTTCCCGAGGCACCAATAAAATTTTGAATAACACTATAATAAAGTATTACAAAAGAGCTTTAATTTAAAAAAAAGTATGCCAAGTTTCGATGCTCTGATCAAAAGTTATGTCCATTAAAAAAAAAAATAATAAAAATCTGAATAGTTTTTTTTTTCCTCCATATGCCTCCCCATGTTAAGTTTTCATATTCTATATTTCGCATGTTCCTCGGCATTTTTAATCATCTTTTGGCTTGCAGAAGAAAGTCCCATTGGTCCCAAACCTCTGGCTTTAAAAAACTTTTTTCGATTTCTAGACCAAAGAAAAGTGCAATTTTTCAGTGAAATTCGACATATACGTATCTATATATAGGCGCGAAGTAGGAGGCTCCCATCGATCGCAATCTCTTTCACGCATCGCTTCCGAAAAACTCAGTCAATTACAAGTCCGTTATCTTTTCCCTCGTGCAGAGCGCGCAGCCGACTGTGCGGATTCACCGTTACGGCAGACACGTTGCCCCCGTGATTCGCTTAAAAACAAACTATAAGAGACGACGACCGCTGTGTGAATCGTTTCATCCGCTCCTGCAGCAGACTCTATATATATATAAGTTTCATCGCATCACTGAATCAGCTCTGCACATATATCTATACGGTGTACACGTTACACGTGTATCGCGTCGATTCCATCGAAGAAAGTGAGACCACTTTCTTCAAAGGCGTTGCGCTCGGAAAAAGTGTACTTGCGATTCTGCACCTCGTATATACACACAGGCGTGGCACTCGCACTCTCGATAAGGTGCATTGTATTATGTGTTACGTGCGCCTGTCGGCGTATTATTATATAGGTATACAATGTCGCGGCGAAAGTGATTTGTCCGCTTATTGTTATTCTCGCTGTGATGGCGTTACGATATGTGATGTTGGATGGGATCATTAGCGCTGACTTATTGGCTTCGCTGCGTTGGGAGAGAAAATTTATGACGAGGGGGGGGGGGAGACACGCTGTTACATAAGTACATAGGGGGGGTGTGAAAGTTGCCACGAATTGCGTAAAAATAAAGAATTATTACGGCTATATAACGCGCGAGTGTATATATTGCAACGCGCGGGTGTAAATCTCAATCTGATTGTTCTGAGGGGAGGCCCTATGGCCGTGAGTGACTAATTGCTATCCCACGTCGAGTCGTGTATTTCGAATTCTTTGCGTTCAATACACTCCGGGTAGACGTCGCATCGAAAATCAAAATTGATGAACTATAGCGACTGAAAATAGTGAATTAGTAGATATCATATCGTAAATCAAAATTGATGAACCATGTACTGAAGATAGTGATCAAAAGGTCGGCTTACGGATTCTCGCATCGTATATTTACTGTCCGTTCAAAAAAAATTATACGTAATAAAAATTAAGCTATTGTGCTCTTCACCAATTACCCGTAATTAAAAAACTTTTTGTTTTGAGCTTCAGAAGATAAATAAAGCGTTTGGGTATATCAATAACGCGAGCACCTCTCAACCGAAACAAGCTTCCTATAATTCCTCGTTCGCTCATCAGGTGTGTCTTCAGTAACGTCACTATCGCAAAGAATCAATTCTCGTCTACTCGTCGCGTCATTACCATTCGCTTCGCGAAAGTCGAATCTCAACACTCGTTCGACGCGTACACCGTCCCATTCACATTGTTTCCCGCAAACTTGTATTCCGCGCACATCGCCGCAAGGGTCAAGAATCTCTCAACGGACCTCTCCCCCCCCCCCTCCTCCCGTTTACGCGTGTATACATAGGTATATACGCGCTCTGTAGCACTCGTTACTTCTATGTGTACATCTACGTACTCGCGCCTCATTATCGACGCTGCGAGAAAATAGCGTTTCTCTCTCTCTCTCACACATGCTCACACAGATTTCGACGCAGAGGAATCAAGTATACTGCCGACGCGAGAACATACGCGTTTGTGAGTGCAGTAACGTGCAGAGCGCAAGTCTATGTTGAACTCGAGAACCGCGGGTGGGTGTCCAAGTACGTATGTGCGATAATTGGAAGGTCAAGGCTGTGGTTATCGTCGTCTTCGCTATTATTTCATCTAATAACGCTGACGAGTCGACGCCTGCGTCGACGCTTGGATTCTTGAGTCGCCGCCGCCGCCGCCGCGCGGATTAACGCGTCAACTTGACGTCCCGTGTGTCTCTCTATCTCCATCTTCTTCGTGCTGTGTATTACGGCTTCGTGTACGTGAGCCGCGCAGTGGATGTCGTGTACGACGCCGTGATTGTCGTGGTAATTCCTGGGATTTGTGCATAGAGACATGAGCTCTCTCTCTCTCTCTCTTGCGCGGATAGGTTGACGGACGAGCTTTTGCGCGGCGACGGGGCGTCTGGCTTTAAGGGGACGTATCGAGTGCGTTTAATGGGAATTGAGTGCTGAATTGCACGCGATAAATGTATATTGTGGAATTAAGAATTGTGCGAATTATTTTTGTTTAGCTTGGGGGCAGAGGATCGTTTCATGATGCGGACAATTGTGGCCCTTGACAACTTCATTATTAAGATGCAATGAATTTAATAAATATATCTTGAATGTCATTGTGCCTGAAAAGAATGTTGATTTCTGTGAACAATATGGTAATAGAAGAAATCAATTTTACTACTTTTTTGAGTACCTGCAGCAATTGAAAATTAAGGTTGATATGATACATTTCTTTTCATGAATATATTTTACAATTACGTGAAATTTTTACCTGACTTTCGCACACCCCCTTCAATATACATAAAATCCATTGTTCAATGAATAAAAATGTTATTCCCTAGTTTACGTAGTTTTTGATAAATAGAAAGAGTATTAAAATTCATTTAAAAGCCCAATAGACACGCCCATTCGACTCTACGAACTCGACTAAACTCGCACACTCGAAAGGGCAAACACGTCCCACGTGCAGTAAAAAAGGGCGTCTCTTCAGTGCGTTCTCTAGAAGGCAATGCGAGGTATATAAAGCACGGGGCAATCTTAGCGTCTGCCCATATAAGATACGAACCTCTTCGCAGTTACACACTACGAGCGAGCCTAAGTCGAGTCGCGTAACGGTGCGTATAATGACCTGGTCGTGTAGCTTTTTTTTTCGGGTTATACTGCCAGCTTTGTACGCGCGCGTACTCTGCAATTTGCGTTGTATTCTAGAGGTGAATTCCGCCGATTGTATTTGTTTTCCGAGGGTCGCGCGTGCGTTTTGTTACCCGCGATGGGATTTGGGATTTGACGGAGAGCTGCAAGGGAGAACTCGCCGAAGTGGGTCAAGGCGAGAGCGGAAATTCAACAAAGCTTGATTTTCTCCTTTGCCGTCGATGCGACTCTGGGGGGCGAATGTGGCGGCGATTTTGCACTCGATATAACTCAATTGAGCGATCATTAATTTTTTGCTTGTTCCTTTCAATCTGTTGCAGACCTCGTCCACTGTACGAACGAGCCAAACGTATCGATTCCACAGCTGGCGAACTTGCTCATCGAGCGATCGCAAAACACAAACTGGACGGTGGTGTTCAAAGCGCTAATCACAGTCCATCACATGATGTGTTACGGGAATGAGGTGAGTTGCACGATTGTAGATTTTTATTTGTTGGGAATATTGCTCGTCGTCGTTGCTGTTTATTTTTCCACTGATATTCCAAGCTGTAAACTTATCTTAAGAATTTATTGTCACTCATGTGTAATATTCTATAAGCTGATTTCTTTAAATTAATGCTGTACAATATCTCTACAATTTAGATTAAAACTTATTATTACCGTTTAATTACAAGTGTATAAAGCAGATACTTACGTGCTTTGATTCCAATTCTATTTGCCGATAGCATTAAAAGTATTGTGTCCAACGTAAATATTTCTTAATAATCACAAACGATTTACGATTTCATTCACACGCCTAGAAAAACCAATAATTTTCGAAGAAATCGAGTGTTTCAATCGTAGAGATCTCGTATCTCACTCCCGGAAAATTATTTAGAGCGAATCGCAACGAAATTACAAGCCGAAAACACTCGAGAGACATAACCGTGTCTTTCGCTCAGCTGATCATCGACGAACCATAATACGACCGCACACGGCGGCACGTTCAAAGAAAAAGCTTCCGACGCGCGCCAGTTTGCCCACGTGCGATAATTATTTTTACACTCTCGGGCTTATACAGAGCGGTCGAGAGAGACACCTGGTTTCTAAGCGCTGCAAAGCGCGCTTCAACTTGACATTGAACGTATAGTGAGAGAGACGTGGCCGGAGCTTAATTTAGCCTTGACAACGTTCCCGGTGTACCGATTTTTGTTGCGTTGCCTCTACTCTTTTTCTCTTATTCTGCTCTCTGTCTTTTGCCGAGCGATATTTACCTTCCATTCTCTTAATTTGAGATCGTAAAAATTTCGCTATTCATGGTAATGACCTTATTCCCCGCGTAAGAAACAGCATAATTATCACAGTGTAATTAGTGGAAAAAACAATTGCACTTCGAGCCTATGCGCCTTACCTGACGTAATTACTATTCACTATTCACAACAATGGATTTCGATGAACATTGTTCCCAGCTATTTTATCTTGTGAATTAATGCTCGCCATTTATGAAGCATATGTTTTTCAATAATCAGCGTAAACAATCTACTGTTTCCTCTTAGTTGGGCTTCATTTTGCAAAAAACGCCTTTTGAATAGCAGCCAGTTATTGTAAAGTCTATACTTTTAAGCCATTGAATATTCACTGCTCAGAGATAATTATTTTGACCTATCTTTTTTGATAATCAATAATGACATAATTGGACATTCATTGCTTCACCATTGCATCTCCACCGTGAAAAAAATACCAGAGTGAGACTTAGAATTAGAGGTTCATAAAAATTTGCAGAACTGACAAGAATTATTTCTAAATATAAATAAATATATTCACTAACAACCGTTGAATTAGTGATTAAAATAACTTGATTTCATAGTAGTTTTTGGGATATTTATTTTCATGATATTTCATTTAGTATACTCTTTTTATCAAATCAAGCATCAAAGAACTATTGTTTCAAAATCATTGTTACAGTTTACACTCTCCAAAATAGTGATTTTTTATTTAAATTAAAAGACTATACGGATTTCATCATACAATAACGATGAGTTATAAATTTCAATTTTCAAAGAAATATTCACGAATTAAAAACCAATTTCTCTTAAACGATACAAGCCGTTACAGATTTGCTAAGCGCACTTCTTTAAACACCATGTGTACGAATGATGTTTCTTTTTTCTACATACACCAATGATGACAGGAAGTTATACAGTTGACTATATTCGAAAAGGACATTGCAGTTGTGCAACCTTAGAGTTTCTAACAAATAAAAGAAAAAAAAGTGTAATTGCGCGTTTCTCGACCGAGTCTCGTACGAAGCTCATTGCACATACACAACGTGGCTAATTTTAGAATCGTTAAAAATAAACGCATTCACAACTCCGTATCTAACGATTAATGGCGTGTGCATCATCTGTCGAAAAATTAAAGCAGCAACGGCGACGAAAGGCAAATCTAAGTTTTTCTCAGCCTATATGAAGTTCAGATCTTTATAATTCTCATATTTTCTTGTCCGCCTTTTTCAGAGGTTTACGCAGTACCTCGCCTCCAGCAACAGTACGTTTCAGCTCAGTAATTTCCTCGACAAAAGCGGCGTGCAAGGTAACTATATATATAAGAACAGATAGACGTTAGTTCTGTATGTATGTATGAATAATACTTGAAGAATTAGCATTTGGTATGTGTACGTATAAAGGAAACGAGAATAATTAACGGGCGAGCTTGCGGCTCCCCGGGTTTTCTTTACATATACATATGTACATATACTTCTGTTTTTAAAGACGTGCCTGGTAAGGAGATTTCACAGGCTACTCTAACACTAACAAACTTTAATACTTGATCGTCAAACTTAATTAAAATTAATGGTTCATCAAAAATTTCATCAAAAGTTACTATAATTCAGGAAAACTGTTCACTTTACTTTTCGCTATAATTAAGTGTAAAGTATACTGCTCAGATCCTTTTTTTTTAATAAGAATCAAACTGAAATGTTATGACGTGTGGAGCACGTTACTTGCATGCGTCATTGCAAATTTTGATATTATTAGTTTATTATGAAATTCCTGTAGTCGGCGAAAGTTCTCGCAAGTGTTATGTACTGACTTGCTATATCCAATTTGCATTTAAGTGCACCATCCGTTGAACCGAGCGTATACGTACTATGCATATAAAATTAACTATCACGCACGATGAGGAATATTTTACGTACTAATATTATTCTCGTGAAAGCTATACTAATATATTTTACGCTCAAAACCAACACTTTAAAACGCCATCAATCTTACTCTCAACTTGAGATATTCCGTTATGGTGATCTCGTTAAGCGAGTATACTATGCATAGATATTAAATTTCTGTTGAATCAGTGGTCAGAAAATTTAAAAAAATGTATAATACACCGGCATATATATTTTGGTTTTAAAGGCCGAGTCATATAAATTTGCAGAAAATTGCACCAATAATAAAAGCTCGTAAAATAATTTATGTTTACGCTCAGCCTTATGGGCCATCGGGTCATATCGACGGTATTATTAATCACGAAATGTATATACATAAAATGTCCCATAAATACGATGCGCATCGCGTCAAAACCTTGGCTTATACCAATGTTTCTTTCTTTTTTTTACGGCCGTTAGTATACTCCCTTAAGCATACAGGCATTTTCTCGTCCTGTTGTATTTTTTCATCTCGGTCGGCAAAATTTATCGCGCGACTAATTTGGCCACTTTATAGCTGGTCTTATACTTTCACGCGTGCGGTCGTATAGCAGGAAAAATGAATCGTTGTGTATAAGTGTACATTAACGATTCGCGAAAATTATAACCGACTAACACTTTGACCGTGAATAACTAGAAAGAATCCTACGCTTTGTATATTATTGACATTTGGGGGTTATGACAAGGTTAACGGTCGAAAAAGAATTAAATTTTTTATTAAATAATTACAACGAATTTGAAAAAAAAATTACATAATCTTGTTTGAAAAAATGAAAAAAAAAATTATTAAAAAAGTGCTCCACTTAAGTTTTAGTACAGTAAAATGAGATATTAAATATTTAAAATTTCTTTAACCCGAACGCTTGGAATCGTGCACATCGCAAAGAACTTCAGTGAAAAACATGCCCTAATAGCAATAGATTTGTGGGATGAAAAATCAATATTTTTAATAGTTAAAAAAAAAAATTGAAATTGATATTGAAGGTCTGACCGAGCACTTTGAAATAAAAGAAGTTTCATTACGATTGCATAAATAATGACATTTTTACAACTTTCCAAACAAAATTTTTCTTTTAACCGTTAACCCTGCTGTCACGACCCCTCAAACGTTTATTTCCACTATACAATAATCACACTTTAACTATACTAATGCGATGACTAACCATAACCAATTTCTTTTTCATGTTATCCACGCAGGCGAATTTCGCATTAACCCACCCTCGCACCCACGTATACATCTTTTACGATCTCGCGCAGACACGGGGGTCTACGGTAATGACAGAATTCGCAAAAATTCTAAGCGTCGAATTCCAGGCGAGCCGACGCGCATCTCGCGCTGTAATCGCTCGAAACGTGCCTAACAGTCGTATTTTCGCGAATACTTGCCCATATAGTGTCCGCGTAAACCGCGCGACAATTTTACAAGCGCGTATATGTGCAGCACGTGAGGCTAATCGCGTATTTTGCCGCGCGGCTCGATAAATGAAAGAAGTCGCGAAAATTAAACGAGAAAATCGTGATCGCGACGCGCCCGTGTCTGCGCGACTTTTCCACTGCTCTGTTTTTTTTCTCTCTCTCTCTCCTCTCGGTATCTTGGCGACTTGACTAACCTGGAATAATTTTCTTTCTGTTCTGTGGGCGCAGCAGGAGCACGCGTGGGTGAGTCCTACATAACTTTGGAATTCCTTTCGTTTTTTTTTTGTGTCTTTGTTACTGCCTGTTTCTCGCCCAGTATTAAAAGAAAAAAGTACTAACTCATCTCTCTGATTCTCGCGTGATTTAATTTCATTATTGGTTTTTCCGTTTCTCTCCTAGTTTCTCTATTTACCTCAATGTGCGATCATCCGTGTGTGAGAGAAGCTCGAGCCTCTGGAAATTAATTTTTTTCTTCTTCATTCACGTTTATGCAAAACGAGCATTGCGTATACACGTGGCTAATAAGACGACTCCGCGTAGAGATTTATTTTTGTCCGATTATGGCTCGAGCTTCTTAATGAGCCCAATCGAACCCAGCACTGATTGCCCCGTCTGTTTACAGGGTACGACATGTCGCCATTCATCAGGAGGTACGCGAAATACTTAAACGAGAAGGCTCTTTCGTACAGGACTGTCGCTTTCGACTTCTGCAAGGTTAAACGAGGGTAAGTGCGTGCGGCACTGCGATTACGGGCCGTTCGTTATTTATTCATCGCAGCTGTATTGCGTTTCGGCGGAGCCGTTACACATTGTCGAGGGATCAATTTCTAATCTCGTTGATCGTTAAAAGTAACGCGTGAGACCCGCTTCTCGCTTTAATGAAACGTTTACTATGTGTACGGCCACTTGATTGTAAAGCTCGCGCTGCTTCGAGAGGATTCGGCTCTAAAGTTGGAAGTGATCGGTTTGAATTTTGTGTGTCCGATGAGGTCGAGTGGGAGTTTTTTTTTGCCGGAATCTTTCCATTTGCATAAACGAGAGAAGACAATTTGTATTGGAGAACATAAAAATTCAGGCTTTCTCTTTTTGTAAACGATAAAGGAAGAATCCAAAATAATAATAATCGTATATATTTAAACAGAAATTTCGAAATTAATCTAACCGAAACTACGTTCACAGTTCTTTTCTTTTTGCATTCTTCTTTCCGTTTATTACTTTGCGTTTCGATAAACGCTTGCCCAAAATAGTTATACTATACGCTTACTCCTTTTCTTCTTTCGATTCGCAATCAAAATTTTCACGCTGAGCGAGTGTCGAAAAACGATTTAACTGAGGATCTCGACGAGACCGTAGCTCCACCCTTAAAACCCCCCAGACTCAAATGGATCGTGCGACTGACGAATTTTTCCCTGCAGGAAGGAGGACGGAACACTGCGCACAATGAACGCGGAGAAGCTGCTGAAGACGCTGCCGGTGCTGCAGGCCCAGCTCGACTCGCTCCTCGAGTTCGACTGCTCGGCCAACGATCTCACGAACGGAGTCATCAACATGGCCTTCATGCTGCTCTTCCGAGATCTCATTCGGCTCTTCGCCTGCTACAACGACGGCATCATTAATCTCTTAGGTAAAATTGGACGTGTCTGTGTATGTCGAATTTGAAAAAATAAATGCACTTTGGTCTAGATTTCGGAAAAAATTTTTTTAAGCTAGAGCTCTCGGACCAATGGGACTTACTTCTGTAAGCCAAAAGATGAAAAAAGTATTTTCCTTTAGTTCTGCATACTCCTCCCCATGTTAAATTCTCACGTTCCATGTTTGCCATATGTTTGGGAAAAATTACTATTTAAATAGCAACGTTTGGATCGAGTATATCCAATCGTCACTATCTAAAGTAGTAATTTTTCTTACACCCGGTTTCTCAGAGCAGGAAAACATCCGATTAGTCCGAAAGCTGTATCTTAAAATTTTTTTTAAAGAACTCAACGTATGTGAAATTTCAAAAAATAAATGCACTTTTCTTTGGTATAGATTTCGGAAAAAAAATGTTTTAAGCTAGAGCTTTCGGACCAATGGGACTTACTTCTGTAAGCCAAAACATGATGAAAAATGCCGAGGAACGTGTGAAAATAGAATATGAAAATTTAACATGGGGAGGCATATGGAGGAAAAAGAAAAAATTGGCTATTCGGATTTTTTTTTAAATGGGCATAACTTTTGATCAGAGCATCGAAACTGGGCATATTTTTTTTAAAATTAAAGCTCTTTTGTAATACTTTATTATAGTGTTATTCGAAATTTTATTAGTGCCTCGGAAACACTCGTAGTTGTTATTATTCCAGTGTTTTGACGCATTAATTTTCTGTAAAAAAAGCGTAATACGGCTCAGAAATATGGTTACTAGTCATTTTTCCCATGTTCCTCTGCACCTTTGATTATCCTTCAACTCACAGAAGAAAGTCCGATCGGTCCGAAACCTCTAGCTTTAAAAAATTTTTTTAGATTTCTAGACCAAAGAAAAGTGCATTTTTTCATTGAAATTCGACACATACATTGTTACGGTGTTGTAATAACGACGCTGCGATTTGGCTTTCAGAAAAATACTTCGATATGAATAAGAAGCAGTGCCGGGACGCCCTGGACCTGTACAAAAAATTCCTCATTAGGATGGACAGAGTGGGGGAATTCCTCAAAGTCGCGGAGGTGAGTTTGACTGGATTTCCAGTGTGTTGACTTGAATTGTCTCGCCGCTGTGGCTCACGTTGGGACGTTTTCTTTGTTTGCAGAACGTAGGTATAGACAAAGGTGACATTCCAGATCTCACGAAGGTAAAGTCCAAGTTCGTTCTCGCGCCTCGCGACGTCGTCCCTTCGCGCCAGCCGACTGAGTTCTCAGGAAACTTTTCTTTTGCAGGCTCCGAGTAGTTTGCTCGACGCATTAGAGCAGCATCTCGCCTCGCTGGAGGGAAGGAAAGGCTCAGCGGCTAACACGCCAACCCAGTCGGCCAGGTAAGCTCGGCTCGGCGACACTTGTTTACGATTTTTGTATTCTATATAATGTTGAACGCGGGCACCAGTGGGAAGATGGTCGTAATATTTATCTAATGAACTTGTACTAACTGACTAATAGCTATTAATGTATAGTAATATGCTGACGTTATTAATACGGGATATATGGTTGATTAATAGTAAAAAGGAAGGCTGCTTTCTCTTCCCACTGCTCTTTATCTATACATAAATGTCGAGACGAATGGATCTTAATTATCTTTCTGTTCGAGAATTCAAATTTGTCTGCTCTTAAACCTTTTTTTTCCTTAAAAAAAACAACGAAAAAAAATTATTTTACTTTGGGAAATATAATTGGAATTTTTCTATCTTGGCATGTCCATGTATTTTCATTGCTTAGCCCGAGTTCGCGATGATTTTCGTTGCTTACTTTCTCATTCACGTCCACATTACTTGCTGCTTGTATCTATGAGAACAAAGAGAAAACTTGAGATTTGCGATAAAGGAGCAACGATATTTTCTGAAAATTGGCTACGTGGACATGCCGCCCTCATTCCTTCCTCTTTCGCTACCCTCTCCTCGAACCTTGCATCGATCATAAATCACGTGCACCAAATTCTCGAGACGTTCATTCACCAAACCAAGTTTTGTTTTCTTTTTGAATGCACAAAAATAACACACAAATTTCAATACAAATCCCTCTTTTGAGCCACACGAAATTCGATCTTTTATATTTATCAAATTGGATACTAACATGAATTGAATATAATTTGAATTCGTAACGATGTTGCTTGATTTCTGAGTGTATGCCGTTTTTTCGTTGATGAGTCTCTATTCTGTGATTGTTCTAACAAAGTGAGTCTTGGAATTTTGACAATAGATCTTTAGGGTTTTGATCAGTAGTTTTGTTCACCAACAATAGTAAATTAACAAGATAGAATGTACATCAATTAGTTAGTAAAAAATCAACAAAGTAATTTTTCTACATAGTACTAACAAAAGTATCTCACTAAACTGTCAAATGTATTTACGTACAATGAATTCAGGATGTGTAATGTACATACACCAAAGCTCATTGATGAATGTAGAACTTAGTACTTTTATGACATTGGCAGTTAGCAAGCGTGTGTGAAAGTATCACTGATAGCACTAAATGTCATGAAATAACGTTCGGTATAAGTGTGATATAAGTGGTTCTGTTGCGAGGGTGATTGTCCTCTGCACTGAGCTCGAACGACAAATTCACACTCTTCGCAAAATCATTTTTATCCCATTAGTGTCGAAATATATGTACTAATCGTTCACTCTTCAGTCATTTGCTGATTAATTATAAGCTTGATGTATCTGTGTTTAAGTTAACATAAATTACATTACTAGCTATAACACTTTGATACTAACATAACTCTAATTGAGCATGACAATCTTCATTGATGTATCACAAGATAAAAGCATTTATCTTTGTAATGCACAAATTATGCAAATATTATTAGATTAAGTTCGACACGTTGAAATAAGCAAAAGCTTGGGTAAAAGAAATGATTCATTTTCTAAATTGAGCTCGTCTCTGTATGCTAGCAGTAGTTGGTCGTTAAATTATTCTCTAGAAATGAGAAATAACTGTTCAATTTTTACCCAGGCGAAAGTAACCGAAATCATGTATTTCAGTAAGTCGATAGGCATGTTGTAATATGTATTGAGAGAATAGCACACTAACACACAGAGAAACAGTCTTTCTTAAATACAAACACTTAATAAAACTAACATTAACACTTATACATAATTTACGTAAATCTGCATTTATATGTATTACACGGTTTTTTTCTTTTTGTCTTCTCCTCTTTTTTTTATCTCTCTCTCTCTCTCTCTCTCGATTATCAAATCCCGCCATCACATGTCTTCACAACACTCTACTCTGTCTTCTCTCTCTCTCTCTTTCTCTGAAAAAAAACAACTTAACCGCGCTGATCCCGCTACTGTCCTCCTGCTCCCTTCGACCGTCATTATCTATCCCCGCCTGTCTCTCGACATCTCCCGTACGAAACTACCCAAAAGCAGCAATCGAACGAATGTAAAGTCGGGAGTGTCCGCCCTATCTTCCACCAGCACTGCTTTCGGGACGGCGGCGAGCAATCAGCGGCTTGAACAGACTGGCAACGGTCACATCGACGAGGCGCTCAGGCAGCAGGCGCTCGCCGAGGAGGAGGCCGTCATGAATCAGTACAAGGTTACCGGCTCTTCATACTCTTTCTCTCTAGTTTTTCTTTTTCTTTTGTGATGCATCGGCGTAGAACTATTCATCTTGTAAATTTCCTGTGCTGCTCTAAAACATTTTTTTTCCGTTAAACGTTAGTATCGAGTAAAATGTGAAGTAATTTTATTAAGAATAAGCAAAATATGTTTGTTAAAAAATTATGAAAGCATAGCTAACGATCCATGATTTAAAGCAGGCGAAGGTTCAATCTCCGACTGGCGGTCCAAGTACAAATCCATTCCTCAGTTCTCCGACCAACAATGCCAGCCAACCAATTGTCGATCTGTTTGGTGGCGCACCAGCAGCTGATGGCCAGGTACGAATTGTGCAGCAAATAAAATTGCCTAATCAAGTTTTATGTCGTACTTTAATAGTAATTTCACTCCTTCTTTTTTCCAAGCAGAAAGCGTCGGACGATCTCTTGCAATTGGCAGGAAATCCGTTCGCGGACATGTTCGGTGCACCCGCACAACCCGCTGCACCGGTACAGCCAGCTCCAGTGCAGAATAATATGTGGATGACTAACGGTAATGGTAAATACAGGAAATCGAAAGTTTTTATTTTGTTTATTCCATCTCATCATGTCTTTTGTAGTCGGCCAATTATCGGCGGTGTAAGTTTGACGACAAGTGCGATTTATTATGCCGATATTGATTTGGACTTTTATTGCACGCTTTTTGTACATATTACTTTGGTTGTTTTATTTCAGTTTTATCAAGCACACGTTCATTTTTGGTTTTGTAGGTTTCAGCGTGGCACCACCAGCAACTAATAACTTTGTTACAGATAATAACTTCTCGTCCGTCTTCGGCAATCAGGACCAACAGGCGGGTGAGTACGCCGGAGAGTTTCGTATTCACGTTTCGCAGTGTTTATTTGGTTCAATTTGTCGACCCATTATTTTTTAAATTTACATACAAAACCCTTAGCATTTAAGTTAGTTGTATCGGTTTACTGCTCAGCCTGTATACCTCTCTATACATATATTTATACTTTTGCAAGCGTGATTTATTATTAACATAAAGGGAAATCATTGAGGACTTGCGAATAATGTCTTGCTACTTTTTTAATTCGTATTTACGTATACTTACTTTTTGATCTGACTATTTATTTCCTCTTTCACTGTATTTAACACATAATCAGGTACATGCAAATGTGGAGTACACAAATGTGCCATTTTATTTTGTTCGTACATTAGAAGTTTCGTTTTATTTAGCATATATAACGGTGTTACGTATTAGCGACGCGTTAGTTTAGTCCATAGTTTGTTCGTATCTGTGATTCCGTATGAATACATAACTTGAATGCACCTTCTCTCACTTACAATACTTTCACTTTTGAGGAAGCTTTCGCTTATGCAGAGATGATTGCTTAGAATCGGTAGACTAATATCGGCGACGACGGGTGCGAGCTGCAAGCTAAAGGTTCCTCTCTCTAATTTCGGGACACATTGTCGACATGTGGCATCGTGTTAATACTGCCTTGATAAAAGAAAAGCATACACACAACCGCAACACATATATAAGCTAAACATGAAAAACTAATTTGTTTCTTTCCCTTTCTTTTTGTCTTACAACCTGCCTCTTTCTCTTCATGTCTGCCTGTGGGTGTGCCAATGAACCGCTCTTCATCATTCCGCCACCTCCATCGCCAACACTCGGATTAACACACCGTCTCGCTAACATGAACCAACAACAAAACAACAACCTTTATCTGTCTGTCTGTCTGTCTGTCTGTCTCTCTCTCTGTTTCTCACACTCTCTAATCGACTAATCGTACATGCACCTTGGTCACTTTTTGCGCAAGCTGCTGCCTCAGGAGCCGGCATACCGAATCCCTTCGCCTCTGATTTCCCATCCTCGGCTCCCCAAGCCGCGGCTGGTTTCGACCAGCAGCAACAGCAGCAGCAGCAGCAGCAAGCGGGCCAACAGCAGCAGCAGTCAGCGGATAGCCAAGGAGACCTGTTCAGTGCCAACAGCGGTCAGACGGCAGACTTATTTGGGGCCGACGCGGCAGTGGCACGTGCCCCGGGCGAGGCTGGCGCCGGCGAGTTTCCCGGTGACCAGCAGCAGGCCGCCGCGCTTGGCAAGTCCACTGCCACGCCGCCGCCCAGACCGCCGCCACCCGCTGCCGGGGGCACGCCGCGCTCGGCCTCGCCGGCCCAGCCCAGCAAGAGCGCCTTCGACGATCTCAATGACAGCATTAGAATGGCACTGGGCGGGTCTCCCTCGAGGCCGTCTCCATTGGCTGCTCAGCAGCAGCAGCAACAGCAGCAGCAGCCGCAGCAAGCTCAGCAGATGCAACAGCAGCAGCAGCAGCAGCAGCAGGGATTCGCGGTCTTTGACATGGGGCAGCAGCCGATGATGCCCCAGGGTGGACCGATGGTCGGCTACGGGGTCGCTCCCTCCCAAGCCCAACTCCCCCTGGGATACGGATCCCCGGCTAAGCAGCCGATGTCAGGTGATGGGACTAACCGACAAAGAGAACAGAGTCACGCTTCTTGTCATTATTTATTCAGTATTTTTTTTTCTTTATTATTTTATTTATTGCGAACGACCTGTAATTCTTCATTATTCGTTCATTTCGTTTTATTGATTCGACGTTCTTTTGATTACTTTACTGTTTATCTGAAACTGTTCACGTTATCTGGTGTACCGCTGCCATTTAGTTGTATTCTTTGTCACGCGAAAATTTCGAATTTTACTTCCGTAAGCTAAGTAAATAAAAGCAGTGGTATACCTTTATCGTCGCATGTGTCGTTACGATCAGATATTACAGTTGATATCGTGATTATTACGTGCCATTGTTATCGTCGGTAATTAATCTTTATTTATATATTTTTTCGTTAATAGAGCTATGCTTCGTATAATTGAATGAATTGAATGATTTGATGCGTTTAAGTCGCTTGAACATTTTTTTTCTCACTTATCCGAATGTACTTTCCATGTACTTTCAAGTGGCTTACTCGCGATCATCATAGTTTCTTCGCTGTTGTTTTATCTGGTTGTGAATTATTGATATCGTATACTTTTGCATTTATATACAAGTTTCAAGAAAGTCATCGAGAATATTATTGCGACAGGCTTTTATTATGATTGCAATTTATTTTTTATCATTATTCTTCTTTTAACGTTTTGTTTATCAGTTATTTATTTACGAGCCAGAGAATAAAGACTAGGCTGTCCTGAACGTGCGCCTAAAAGTATCTCGTTACACGTTGGTACGATAAAAGCGAGCGAGCAGCCTTGCACACTAGTGGTGACTATTCCAAAATGAAAAATTTCACCGACTTTCCAATATGCGGACGATCATTACTTTTAGGGGAAGCATTTTTATTTTATGTTCTCGATCATCATTCATTATGGTACTGGATCCAAATAAGTCAACAAACAACGATTAAAATTGGTTTTAAAGATAGATTCATGTTTATTTATCAATCGTTGCTGCGTACATTTTGTTTACATAATATATTGTTGACAGTGTAACACTAACACAGATATAGTGATAAATTTATTAAGAATGTCTATGCTAGTTCTAGCTATAGAATAGAAACATAACATGTATATTTTAATGAGATTTCTTAGTTCTAGCTAGATTACAGATTAGTTTCATAGTTGTGCGTCGTTGACTAAAATTTTTCGGCAACTGCCTCTAACTCAGACAGCACTTTAGAGCGTTTTAAGTACCTTGCGAACAAACACTCTTTGTAAACTGTAACATAAGTAAAAATCCGTTTCCTAAAAGTAATAGCATTTTAAATTTTCACTCAGAACACGATTTTTTCTTCTGAACGACGAGATCGAAATGTACATACACACAAGTACTTCGCTTCTCGCTCGGAGAAAAAATTCCAGTACGGAAAATTTAATCTGCGCCGCTCACGCCTTCGTATCCCTGTGACTCCTCGACATAAATTGATCCCTCAACACAAATTAGCGTGTATAAGAAGGACTGCTTCCTCACACACATAAATAACGCATAAATTACAGCATGATCCGACTGGTTCACTTGTGTGTTTCACCCCAGAGACTGCTTTATCGCTGCTTATCTCATGCTTAACGCAAATAATCTTTAAGGCCGTAAAAACTGTTTCTCGCTTCACTCATACTTGATTCCGACCAGGTCGATCGGCGACAAACAGTTCTTACGCCCGGCTGCGCGCATACATAACAATACGACTCTCTTGCCTGGCTTTGCGCTTTTATACACAATATCCCCTATATCTCTCTGCGCTTCTACTTACGTTTTCACGCCTTCTGTTTCTTTTTTTTTCTTTTTTCTTTCTCGCCTTTGGTTCTGCATCACCGCATAGGTTTTGACGGTTTGGCTGCTACCCTTGTACCCATCAGCAGTGTATCTGCAGCTAGTAACATTTCAGTGGCCGGACAGCCGGTTAACGCGGCGGCCACGGCTGCGGCCCCCGGCAAGGTGCTCACCGGCGACCTCGACAGCAGTCTCGCCAGTCTGGCTCAGAATCTCAGCATCAACAAGAGCGCCCAGCAGCAGGTCAAGTAAGTGATTCGTTTCGCGGCGAGTCGCTCGCGTCGCGAGCTTCGAAATTTGAGAATTTGGAATCTGACCGATTTGCGTTTCTTTTTTCGCAGGGGCATGCAGTGGAATTCTCCGAAGAACACCGCCAAGGCCGGCGGAACGGCGGGATGGACGCCACAGCCCATGGCTGCGACAACCGGTGCTGGTTATCGTCCAATGGTGAGTCGACTTGCCACTCACGCACAGACAGAGGCGCTTTCACGATTAAAGCCAAGATTTTCTTCTCAATCAAGCACGTTGTTATATATATTCGATGTAATTATTTCGATCACTTTCGGCTGAGGATTATACAGTTTGATCACATAGTTTAGCATTAGTATAATCTTTTTTTTATCAAGTATGAGTACTCCTTTTCACACACTTGTTAATCATGTTTATATATACGTATTCTCATAATTTTAAGCTACATTTCGAATAGCATTCGATTTTGGCAAGCGTTTATAGCAAGCTTCTTGGCTTTTATTATTATACATTAGCCGATAGATATACTTGTTTTGTTTAAGTTTTACGTAGTTGGAGATTGTCTGTAGATTTGCATTTGTCGCGTAAAGACGTTGAGAATAAAGTTTGGAAAGTGCTCTCCAACTGCGTAGAAGCAGCATTTATAGCAAAGTGATGCATGCACAGCATACGGCATGATACCGGCTGTTACAGGGCCAAGGAATGACGCAACTTCCCGCGACCACCACTATGGGCTTCCCTCCCCAGCCTACGCCGCTGGTGAGTTTTAATTTCTACGAGGCGCCGAGTTCTCTGTTTACACTTTTTTTTTTCATTTGTTTATGTAAATTATCCGGAACCCTTATACTATACAAGATCAAAATTATAATTCGTACGGTCTATATATACATATGTGTGTGCTAGCAAAAATACAAATCTCCCATGACTACACTGGAACTTGCAGCTGTTGTACGATAAAGCAATCTGTCACTAACAAAGTAACCATATATGCAAATATTTATGCACTGTTTTTAAACAATTCTTTTTTTTTGCGGTTCACGTGGCACTTTAAACCGAGCGAGTGTTAAAATGATTTTGGCACGAAAGTCGAGTAGAGAATTAAATTAAATTTTAACACTTGCTTTAAATTGTCAACTGGAATCATTGCTCAACAGATATTTCAAAATACAAGTAAGATTAACCAGTAGCTAGATTATTAAACATTTTGATATGTTTACTATTGCACCAATCAAGCTTGCGCAGTATTGATGCATGTCAAACTTTTATTATACAACAATCCTTCACGTAGGCACAACCGCATATGCAATTCGGAAATAGTCGATGCTTTTCTGTATAAAAATACAGCACTTTTTTTCTGCACACGACGTTTGTCGACGCTGCATTGAGAAAAAATATTTTCAAAACTCACTCACGAATGCGGGATTAGCAGTTTTCGAGAAAAAAAAATTCACGCCTTCCGCACCGGTCTGACCGATCCCGCAGTTCTCTACTTATTTTCTCGATCGCGCGCTAATCCGGCATAGTGTCTCGAAGACGCTAGTCGTCGCGTTCTCTCGAAGAGCAAAAACAAAAGAACCAGTAAAATAAACCGAACAATAGTAGCTCGTCCACGAGCAAGAACGAGCGAACTGAGGCTCACGTTGGTCATGTTGCTGGTGTCTGTGTGTATAGGGTATGCAAGGTATGCCAATGGGCATGCAGGGCATGCAGGGCATGCAGGGCGTGAGACCGATGATGGGGGCGCCCGGTGCGATGATGCCCGGGGCGCCGCAGGCCGGACAGCCGGTAATCCCGGGAGCGCCGATACAGCAGCAGCCGCAGCCCCAGCAGCCACCCCAGGGCAACCAGGTGCAGCTCGACCCCTTCGGTGCACTCTGAGCTGGCTAGGTATATACCACCGACCGGATCGTCATTTTTTTATAGCGGCTCGGACTCGCTTACCCACGGAGAGCCGTTTGTTTGTTTGTTTGTTTGTTCGCTTGTTTGTTTATTGCGAATCGGAGCGGAGAGATTCCCTTTCAGTGCAGTGCAGGGTTGCAAATAATCGATTCAATTTTGAATTTAATTCGATGGAATTCACAATTCATTTTTGATTCGTTTTTAATTCGATGAAATTCACAATTCATTATTTGTCGTATAATTAACAATTCAAGAATGAATCGTGAATTGTCTGTCCTATAATTCACAATTCAAGAATGAATCGTGAATTGTTTGTCGTATAATTCACAATTCAAAAATGAATTGTGAATTAGTTATAGAATAATTCACAATTCCTTTTTATACTACTTAATTAATTAAATAAGGAATAAAATAAGGAATAAAAGGATAAATAAATTAAATAAGGAATTGTGAATTATATAAAAAGCAATTCACGATTCAAAAAGAAATTGTGAATTATTCTATAACTAATTCACAATTCATTTTTGAATTTGGAATTATACGACAAACAATTCACAATTCAAAAATGAATCGTGAATTGTTTGTCCTATAATTCAAATTTTTGCAACCCTGGTGCAGTGTGATGATTGCAAAGAAAGGGGAAAAGTGCTAAATTCACATTAAAAGAAAATGAATTGTACGTTTGCGTTTGAATTCGGCTCCGTCGGTAAGCGACGAAAGGCTCGATTTTCGTTTTCAAGTATACGCTGGCGTAACTGTACGATTAGCGATCAGACGGCGAAAGTACACATTGTCGATGAAAATGTAAAATACTGTTGATCGATACTCTTGGAAGTTGTACAATAGTTGTGAATTACACGTTATACGTATATAGCTGCACGGAATCGTGAGGGGTTCGGTGAAGGGCAAGATTCACGTTTTACCCTCCGCAGTTCCCTCACGACAGCGAAATCACTTACTAACACTAATTCTTACAAAGCACGTATATACATCCATTAATTCAAAGTAAACATTGAAATAATAAAGTCCGTAACATGTGCTATCAACCTTGTGAATAACGCGCTACAATAGCAAGTAATATTGTACAATAATTCAAAGCACCATATGCGCTCAACCGACTAATCTTGGATAATGCATATACAACTTTTCGATCGTTTTTCGAAGCATATCATTAAAATAACAAAATCTTCGAGACAACACCACGGAATCGACTAAAGCACATCTTTCTTTTCCCACTTTTCAGGAATTCAATTGGAAGTAAGGACGGGACGAAGCACCGAGTTTTGTAAATACTGTGTAATAATGCCTATATATTACCGAGATGTGTAACTCCCCTGGCGCTTCTTTTACGTTCCTCCGTCAATTTTCGCTCCTCGGACGGCGTTCGTTCACCCGCAGGCGCGACGAATCAAGAGAGAGAGAGAGAGAGAGAGAGAGAGAGAGAGATCCTGCGAACGCAACTATTTTCTCCTTCGTTGGTGGAAGAAAAATGCCGAGCCGAGATTGCAGTACGACTTTTCGCGAGGATATCGCAGCAGCAGTGACCGCACCACCCGACGGTTCTGTTCGACGGCGTCTTGGAAAAAAAAAAAAAAAACACGGCGATGAGAAATAAAAATGACGAGGAAGTAAATATTGCATGGTCCTACATCTGTAAAGGTTACTATAATAGATCAGGACTGATAATTACTTTTTCTTTGCGAAGAAAAGTCAGGATGCTAGAAACGCAATTAATTGTGTTTGTATTGTACATTTGCTTTATTATTTCTTCTTCTATTTTTATTATTATTATTATTATTAACGATAGGTAATATGATCAATATTATTATTATATTATTACGTTTATTGATAATATTATTGTCATGATGATTATCACAACTATTATTATCGTGCGATCAACGGGTGGGAGAGACGCGTTTACCGAGATATTCTTTGTTGAAGTATTAAATATAACGTAATGTTTAAAGTGTTAGCGTAAAAATAATCATGGAGCCGCGTAATAAAGAATTGAAGGGCCGACCATATTCTATGGCGACAATGACGATAAAGAAAATATAAAAAAACAATTATTGTGTGGTTTCCGTCTCCTCGTTAACCGTTCTTTCATTGTACTGTTTAAATATATCTTAATTAGGTAGTTAATTACATCACGTAAACGAGTATAAGACAAAGACACTAATACTCTTGTGTATGTGTATAAAAATGATGAATTTCAATGATTCCGTACTATTGATCTAAAAAGTGCGTTCTCTCGATATCATCAATGACCGAAAAACATTACGTCATTCGCGATTTCAAAATTATTTTTTATGCTTCCTTTTTTTTCGTGTCATGCTCAAGTAATACGTTACTCTTCTATTTTGACTTTTTTTACAAATTTCTGTTTATATATTTTAAAGAAAAATTGATTACCGATTCTTAAAATAAAATATGAATATTAAAAAATGAAGTGTGAAGAAGCTTGTGATAATTTTGGGTAAATGATTGTATCTTTAGTTGTGGAGAGAAATAGTAATTCATTGACGGAATTTGTAATTCTAATTATTAAAAATAATACGTCATTGTTTTCTGTAATCTGTCTTTCCTAGATTGCGACGTTATTTATTCACGACATAAAATTTTTATTGAAGTTGTATTGGCTCTGGGAATTCGCAATATTTTGTTCGTTTCGTTTATTTTTTAATTAAATTTTCTAAAAATAATCATACCAACTGTTGCAACATTCTAAGAAAATGTATGTATGATAGTATCGTCGCCAGTTAGGTTTGAGTCACTTTCTGTTGTCTCGACTAAAGCGTTATAGGAATTTATGACTTTAAAGCGATTATTTAACTAAAAATAGAATTTGTGATTGTATGAATTATTATTTATTAGAAAAGAATAAAATTCGATATTACAGAAAATTAAAACCAACAATATGCTTTATAAATAGCTTCGTTAAAATTAATCAAATTTCTTTTTATGCAAATAATTCTAATCCATTTCAGAATACCGAAAAATATCGACGTTTAAGAATAAATTACATTGCTGATTGTCAAATAAAAAAAACTGCGTACGAAATTGATTTGACTGTGGAGTGCAATTCGAGTATATTATGCGTATATGTATACGGATGCAACTTGCGAGCATTTAAAAAGTTTGACTTTTACAAAGTGTATACATATTTATTGATTTTTGATTTTCATATTTACCATGTATATTTTTTTGATTTTCTTTTTTATTAACGATGTCGTTTCCACTGCGCGCAAACATCATTGTTTCATTAAATATCATGTAACGAGGAATAATTCTTCGCACGTGCACAGAGTTACTGTAATAAACAAAAAGTGGGTGGAAAAAATATATATAAGTGCGAGGAAAAGAGTAATAAGAGAAAGTGTGTACTGCGATTATAAAGTACGTTATGTAGTGTCGTTATAGAAGCGTAGAGTTCCTGAACAGACAAACAAGTAGTAAGTGGCTGTACGTGGGACTACTGTAAATTTTAAATATACATACATATATATAATATAGCTTAAAACCATGAAGTTATCAGTTAGGTATGGCATATTTTTGTGTACCTAAAAAAAGCAGACACATTTCAATGAGATGATATATACATATACATATATCGATTCTTTGCGGTTCCTTGATGGAAACCGATATATAGTCGTGGATTCGGAGATAGCGATTAATAAATATTTTGAAACTGACACTTTCATTAGTCATCATTATCATAACCATTAATTTGATTAATATTATGAATTATTGTTTTGTTGAGAGTTTATATTACAGCCCGCGTAAGGTAAATCGTTGTGTATATCTATGCAAATGTATGGCTTCGTTTGTAGAATTGTAAAATTATCCATAAAATTCTTGAATCAGTTGGTTTGTAAACGTGTCCATTATATTTTGTATACAGTCATGTTTATTTGTACAAATATGTTACTTTTTTTATTATTTTCGTAGCTGTTACTCTATCATGTACCCATTTATATTAGAAAAATTTCGATTTTCTATAAGCATGTACAGGTGAAGATGTAAACATATTTTTTGTAAACTGAGGAAAATTTTAAAAATCATTTCTAGATATAAAATGTTGTCCTATGATGTCAAAGTACACATAATTCTCCTCAGTAATCAGATTGTTTATGTAGAGTAATCACTATACAACATCGAAAATATGATTATGTAAATAAATAAAAAGCAAAAGTAAATTTAGCTTTCAAAATATTTAGCATTCTTCATTCCCGCGACGGAAAAGTCTTTTTCCTTGTATCGTGACATCAAATCCCCTCAAGCATACGAATATTTCTTAAAAAAATTGTATAAAAGAGTGTGTGTATTTCGAAACTCAAAAAATATACATAAATATCATAAAGAAAGCAGAACCCATCGTAGCCTATTTAATGTGGCATATCCGAAAGAACATTGCAGACGCGTGATGAAAATAGATAGAATGTATGACAAAAGGACAAATCTATCTTTGATCCTCGTAAGTCTTATTTAATTAATATTTTAAGACACTCAACATAAAAGAACAAGTATATGTCTGTAAACGCAAATTCTTAAAGTTGTGGCTTTATCTGCTATCGGGTATTTTCGAATCAACACTGCTTTTGCTATTTTAATGTAGAAAATTATTAAAATGCAATTTAAAATACTTTACTTATTTGTCATTTGATCGTTAATTAGCGCAAGTTCAAGTACAGAACGTTGACTTCGAAAATGTTCGACACTTAAAATAGAACGTATTTCAAAAGATTTATGAGGCGTATCAGGACAATATTATACTATGCTATCATAAACAAGCGTTAAACTGCAAGGCAGAACTGTAACAAGTTGTATTTCTCTGTGTATATTAAAAGAAAGAGACGGATGAGCTCGTAAAAAAATATATATATAATTTTGAGAAAATCAGCGTAATTAAAATCACGGACAGTCGAATTGGCTAGTCGTACTTTTGTTGAACAATAGTAGAATTGATTTTCATGAAAACTGTGCATAAGATGATATTCAGAATGTATTACTGTGAATTCTATAAATTAAAATAATGGTTTATTCTTGTGATAGCGCTGAACTTTACTTTGAATTGCAACTTTTGATTAAAGAGGAGTCTTCAAGTAAATAATGATATATTTTTTAATGACCATTGTTACTTTTTATAGAAATGGTACGCGTAAACCGTTTGTACACAATTAAAAAAAAACAAATTCGGTATATTTTATGCTAAATTATCTTTTTGCTAAATTTATACAATACATTTTTATGAACGCATAATCTTTTTTACTGTATTGACTAGACTTCTCTTAAATTATTACGTAAGTATTGCAAATTTTTAATGAAATAATCGAGCTATGTTAAGTGTCTTTTGAAAAAAAAAACTAAAAAATATGTCTAAATTTTTTACTTGATATGTATAACAACGAAGTATTTGGCAGATGTATTTTATATCTGAAGGTAAAAGAAATGTGCGACTAGTCGATTTGACAAATGTGCGTGTGTATACCTATATAGCAAAGCTTTATTGTTATTTAGTTCTTAAATAAATGAAAAGAAATACCATTATACACGCCGTCTATGCTTGTACATGTACAATACCGTTAAATTAACGACACATATACCCATAAATTAAGGAAAAAATTGAACTGTCGAGGTGATGCGAATGGAAGCAAAAATTTAAAAATATAAAAATATATTATATACACGCAAACAAAAGATTACATATATATATATAAATGTATATGAAAAATGAAGAAAAAATATATATACATACATATACAATATATTTATGCTCTTGGCATAAGCGCATGGGTGTACGCATCATTTACGAAGCGTATGTGTTTTATGAAAAAGAATGAGAGACGTAATGATTAGTGCTCAGAGAGTGAAGAAACGATGATGATGGTGATGATGACGATTATAATAAATAAAATAAACAAATTTTGCTCGAGTGATCAATTTCATCACTGCTATAATGTCCTTTTACCGCGAAAGAGATTAATTAATAAAAAAGTTGACGAGAAACGTGTCAGCCTGAAATAACATGTATGTGTTTTAATTCATTTACCTGCACACTGTTATAAAATTTTGTTTATACATTTTCATGTTGAAGATTACTGAATTCAGATTGTAATGCCGATATGCCAATTTCAATTCAGTACTAAAGTTCATGGCTAGCTGCTTTTTGAAATAATCGGATTATCGATCAAATTTTAATTGCTTGCATTTACAAAATAATATCGTGGGTAAAAAAGCATATCTGGCCTGCGAGACATTAATTACAATCGAAAGTAAATTTCATGCACTTCGCAATTTTGATTAAGGGGACCGGCCACTTATAAACCTAAAAAATAAACATGTTTATAAGCTATCATAATTTAACTTAAAGCGTTAGGCAATATTTTCCGGCAAAATTAAACATTATTGCCTTTAATTTGAGCTTTTAAAATCCATATTTGGACCTTCGAAGCCATACTTACGATGTGAATAATACATCGATTTTTTCACTGTTCGCAAGATTCCAGATCACCAAAAACAAATACACCAACATCAAACTAAGTAGAAAATGTTTGTAAAACGTGATATTTTCGTGTGAATTTAGGGATTTTGATTTCAATGCCCAGAAAATTTTTTAGCTTAAAATGCGTCTAAATTAGCCCGAAAAATCTGAAAAATTGAGCTCATATAAAAAATTTTCTTGGCAGTCAAATCAAACTCCCTACAGTTGTACCAGAATGGCACGTTTTACAAACATTTACCAATTGGTTTTATATCCCTAGACCCTTTTGTTGATTTGGAATCTTTCGAACAGTGAAAAAACCTGTGTATAATTATTTACATCGTGACTATGGCTTCAAAGGTCTAAATATGGATTTTAGCTTAAATTAAATTTAATAATGTATACTTTTATCAAAAAATATTGTCTACTGCTTTAAGTTAAATTATAATAATTTATAAACATTTTTATTTTTTAGGTTTATAAGTGGCGGGTCCCCTTAACAGAAATTCTCTACGTATGCTGTATAAATAATAATATAAATAATTTTATCTATATTTACTTGCATCAGAAATACATCAATATTATTAGTTTTAAGTAGAAATTTGTCTAAAATTCATGTACATTTATCCAATACATCTATATCATCGCTCGATTAAACAACGTCAAATTTTCATCGTTTCTCACACTTGTGTTGGGAATGAGAATCACGAAACGTCTTGGGAATAAAAAATAAGTTTTCTCATACATTGAATGTATGAGCAAAACCGCGACCTCGATCCGTAATTTCATTTATAAAGAAAAAATATTTTAATTTACGTACGATGTTATCGGAATTTTGACGAAGACTACATACGGCAACTAATTTATAATACTTACTGCGAGTATATATTTTCACTTACTGCAAAGAGATAGACGGTAAGCGGAGTCTGGTACTCGATTGCTTCAAGCATTTCGTTATTTTTACATAATTTTTACATTACCCTATAACTTTATAACCTATGCGTATACAAAAATTTAGATTGTTTTGAAAAGAATTAGTACGTGCTTAGGGAGGAAAAAACTTGGAGAATCCACATTTCGTGTCCATTGACACCCGAGCCGAAGGCGAGGAAATGTTGAAAACATATAATAAACAACTAATAACACAATCAAAGAATCTATATACAAGTACCGCTGAAAATGGCTTTTCTGTCAACGTATACAATGCTTAGAAAATTCTCATTGTTGAAAGAGCCTACTGTTTCGTTCGTGTTGGATGGACAATTATTTACGCAAAATCACAGTGATTTCAGGAGTACCATCATGTGTTGTTTTTTTACCCTTTGCTCTCAATAGTGCTCTGCGCTGGAGATTGATAGACAAAGTCGATTTGGACCCAATTCATTGGGCTCTTGTAAAAGATTTTGACAGAATTCCATTTTTATAATAATCAAAATTTGTTTTTGTACTGTAATAAATAAAACATTGAGTCGAAATTAAAACCACACATTGTATTATATAGGGTTGAAAAAATAATTATATACATGTACACGTTAATAAAACATTAGTATAGTTCTTTGCATTTAGACAAAAAAATAACAGAAAAATAAAATCTTTTTTATTTACGTAAATGAAAAAAAAATGAAGAATTATAAAGATGAGTATAAGGAAAGACAAAATAATGGGGGGGGGGGGGGAGAAAAAGCAAAAAGACTCTCCAATACCTAAAGTTGTTCTGCAAAAATGTAAAAACAAAAGTTGCTAAACAATTTTTTGTATTAATTTTTTTCAAATTTGCTATCAAGCGTTATGTATCAATGATAAATGTCAAGCATTGATGAAAATTTACTTAGAAATTTTTATAAATATCATATAAATCTATTTGTGCAAATTTGTTTTCATATGCGGACTCACATTTATTGAAATTTTTGTGTAGTGATTAACCGCAAAAATGAATACAAATTGGACGCACATTTGAAGAAAAATAGTATTTTATACCAAATATATTAATCATAAGCAAGTTTACAACAAAGTCACAACAACGTTTGCTAATCAGTTTTGTTGTTTACATTTATATCAATTTGTTATCATGGCAATAATTCACAAATTGATATAAGTGATACAAAATTGATAAAATTATAAAATCATAATGCCAAAATATTTATATGCAATTTTTTTTACTTGTTATAAGTAAAATTAAAAAAATTTATTGCATTCTTGCATCAGTTGTCGTTTAACATTGAACCGTCCAATGCCAGTTCGCCTAAACAATCGACCAATCAGGCGGTTTCGAAAGAATCATAAATCGGACAAGCATTCACAGATATCAACATTATAACGAACAACGTAAAAATTCGAGTCCGACTTCGATACCTCAAAAACGGCGTGTTTATTGCAAAATTATTTGCCCTAAAAATTCAAATGTCTCTAATTGAATCCAGGAACGCTCTGCAACATGTGTGCTAGTGTGCAGCGTAAATTTGGTTTCGTGCTTGCGCATCGATAACAAGATAACTACATTGTTTTATGCGCTTTCACCGACGTTTTACCGCGTGTTCCAACTGTTGCGTGCTTTCGATCATCGCAGGCTCTATATCTGTCGCTACAGTATATCAAGGGGCGCATGCTCTCGACCATCGAAGAAAGCTGCAGCTTGAACGTCTTGAATTCCGGCTTTTCCGGGTTCGAGAGACGAGTTTACAAGTTTGACATATTAGCTCTCTATCTCGCTGCAAATCTAACGTAATCTGTACTGCTATAAGTATAGGAAAAAATTCATTACACATAGGGAATTGATTAATTCTGAGATTCCGATTGAAAAACATTATTATTGCACTGAACGTATGGCTTTAAGTAAAAATACTCATAGTAAGATATTTTGAATGATTCTGATAATTGTAACTGTACGACTGCAAAAAAAGATGAAAATTATTTTCTATTTGTTTCTCCTGAACATCGATTTAAATAATTTTATGAGCATCAAAATTTTTACTATCAATTAAATTATAAATTCACATTTTCAAATTCTGATACAAATAATGTTAGAGATATTTATGATGGATCTATTCACATAGAACTTTCAAAAGAAAACAAAATTTTAGCATGCAAAAATAACATATTTTATAGAGTATACAGATGGAGTCCAAATTTTTAAATCTTCGAAGTACAGTGTATGAGGATTTTTTCATAATTAATGAACTTTCTTACAGTTTATGATTTAAAATTGAAAATATTTTATTAGAAGGCTTATGGTTTGGTGATTATAAAACGTATATCCAAATCTATTTTTAGATCTGCTCTATGAGCACTTAACCATTTTATAAGAAGTAATCTAATTTTACGTCAAAGATTTGGATTCGAAAATTATTGTACAAGGCGTATTGTGAATACTTCTACATAGTAAATAATTTCGAATGAAATGCCGCAGCAGATTCGGCATGCGATTGAACTGGAGCCTTTTTTAGACGCCAGCTCAGTTCCACAGCGGCTTGGAATTAAAAGAACTGCAAGCACTGTACGTCGGAATTTAAAAACGAGGCTCCAGTTGAAATGCCGAAACCTGGATATTTCGGAGAATAACATCGTTTTACGAATAGAATATGCTGATCAGTACTTACACCGTCCAGAGGAGCAGTGGTGAAGGACCGTCGCGATGGACGAAAAATTGTTCTCCACCTCCAAAGATGGTAAATTTTAATCAACTTTTTTTTGAAACCATAGATTTTGCTCCAGCGCTTTTTCGGTGCTGCTTCGATCCGTGAAATCCAGCAGCAGCTTTGCCCAGCGCAAAATCCTCCTCCTCGGGGTTGCGATCGAAATAGCAAACAGTACGGCTCCCGCGAATTTCGCAATTCCAATTCAAACTCGATATTAGAAAAACATTGTTAAGTTTTACGGAGAACCAAGTGTTGGAGGGTGAATGGCACCCGCTACGCCAGACCTTAATATTAATAAATTAAATATTAGCCGAAGAAAGGAAAAAAGATTATCTAGCAAATTTAAAGTATAATAGGTTACACTGCTCCTCGAAGGCACAGTGCATATTTAATGCCCATACTTGCCATGATTTCATGTGCATTTCGGATTTTTCTCGTATCTATAACGGTGACGTTTCGCTCGATATCTCGAGAAGAGCGATTCTCATTATTTATCGACTTTTAAAAATAAATTAAAGTTTTTCCTCACACGCTGCCCTGGTAGAAATTCAAATATCTAAGCTTGCGATGAAACGCTTTTTCTCCAATTATTTGAGCATTTCATGGAATACCCATAACCTCCAAATCATTACACTAATTTTACTGCATATATTGTATGCTAAATACAGGGAGGTGTACGTATTTCAGTCAGTTTCGACACATTGTATGGAATAAACAAACGTTTAAAGCTGTAAATACGTGGATTACTAAGATATTTATGACTTACTTAATTTTTCAATTTTTTGATCGGTTCCATGATTGAATACTGTTTTCATAGCCATTTACTGGCCATTTTTTATAGGTTACGTTATTCAGTACAATCTATGTTTGCGAGCTTGAAAATATCTCGTAATATGGTACAATAATTTCGTCCAATTTAATTCTAAAAAATGACTTGGAAGGGTTCGAAAAAGCCATTCATCACAAGGCGAAAAACGGTCCCATTTTTTGCCCATTTCCAACAAAAAATTTGGGCTTCACTCGGTTTTAAATGATGTGCAGAAATTTTCGTAATTTCAAGCGAGCTCCGCCTAATTCGAATGAAATTTAAAAGGGGCAAGGGGCCAACGCGCGACAGAATCTCCACAACTCAACTCGTCGTCTGCCACGTAAATCAAAGTAGCTTTTCACAATCATCAGCGACACACACGCACGCCTCCGTCTCCCATCAACGTCTCCCCGGCCGTACGGTATATAATACACACGATCTCTCTCGCTCTCTCGAACAAATGAATGGAAATTCCTCCGAGCGATTAACCGTCCCGCGTACAGTCGTCGTTATTTGCGCCATAGAGCTCGACCGTACATACATATATATGGTGTATAAACGCGCGCAAGTGCCTCCGAGAGCGCGACTCTCGTCTCTTAAGTACGTCTTAATTACTCGGCTCGCTCTCCGCGCATTCCAATCGCAGTTTTATACTTGCGTATAGCGCACGACGCGGCAGCGCGCACCGCGGAGAGGAAAATCCCTCGCGAAATAACGAGCGATAATTATGCATCGCGGCCTTCCCTTAATTGCATATCGATTGAGTGCGCGCGCGCGGGTCGGAGGTCGAAGCACCGATGCAGGAAAAACAAATATAGGTATATATATATATATATATGCGCGTGGGTAACGCAATTACTGCGGGGTAGAGTCTCTTACTATGATGGGTATAAGAGAGAGAGAGAGAGAGAGACGCAACGGCACGAGAGATGAGATAAACAAAGAAATCGCTGTGGAGGATTGGGACCGATTTTCTTGGCAGCCGGAAGACAGAAAAATATTGGGATAGGAGAGAGTTGTTGCCTTTATGTATGATTATATTTTAAGGACGTTCTACCCTTACTGCACTAGTCAAAATTTAATCTTTTTTTATTTGTGGAATGTTCGTAAAATATACTGCTCTCAGTGGCTCCCATAAATCAATTTAAACCAAATAATGATTATAAATGCCATTAATATAATTTTATTTATCTTGATTATTTATAAAAATGTTCGTGTCTTCACTGATTTGACTCATATTTTGAGGTTAAATGTATGATTTTGGTATTCAATGAGGTTTAATTATCTGTCTGTGCTAATGAACAATGTTTTTGAAAAATCAATAATGTTCGTTATGAATTCATTTTCATTCACAATAAATTTGGAGAAAATCTGAATTTTCAATACTTTATAGTATATAAATTAGTGCAATTCGCCATAAGAGTCCATGATAATTTGCGCGAAATAAAAATTACATTTACATCTCCGCTTCTATGCTCTGTAACCGTCTGAAAATTTACACGAGTGTTTCTGAGATTTATACCTAGCTGTATACAAAATTTCAATCATATATCAATTTTAGTTATGTTACGGGTAGAACCTCCTTAAACGACACGATGAAGATTCGAATTATCGAGGGCATTTTTTTGTGGTTGTAAAAGCGAAAATTTTGAAAAATTTCAAAAAATTTAACCTTGGCCAAGGTGGAGTTTTGCAAAATTGGTTAAAGATTTTACGAGAACAAACAGTTTTGTTTAGCCACAGAAACCGCACAAAAACTCAATGTATTAAAACTAACCAAATAAAATCGCAATAACCTGAATTATTTGGTAGATAATATTATAATTTATTATTTATTAAACTTTTGCATTAAATTGCAGTAAGGTAAACAACAGAACTCATACATTGTTTGCACTTTGAAATGTAAAAATTAATAATTTCAACTTTTTCTTCTTAAGGCTTCTTGCTATTTTGGCGTAGCTTTTGCGTTTCTTTTTGAGACTCGATTTCTTTTTCTCACAATAGTTTGAATCGTTTCGTCTTCATCTGACTGTAGAATTGATTGATTAACTTGACTTAATGTTCGAATTTGATGTGATTCTGCAAGATCAATTTTGTCTTGTTCATTCATCATGTTCAACGACTTCTCTTCTTCTATACTGCGAAACCAAAACCTATGTTTACTGAAAAAAAGCAACTCTCTGTATAAAATACAAACATAATCATGCGTAATTTATAGGCATTATCGATCAGTATAATATTACTGTTTTTATGTAAGTGCGAAACAAATTATCCAGATTGCAATGACAATTGCAAAACTTACGCTGTAATTACAAAACGTATTATTGAAGAGGCTTTTACATGTCCGGTTGCGGAAAACTGTAATCCAACAATTTACTTAAACGAAAAATTGGTAAATGATGTTATTATGATCGGTGTCTGGTAAATTATTGATGTGTATTATTATTTACAGGTAGATAATTGTCAATATATTGTAGAAACAATTACTAAACATAAAATAGAGTAAGTTTCTTTATGATTTAATTTTTAAATTGTTTAAATTTTAACCAAATTTTTCGCAACTTATGTACGAAAATGTCGGTTCTTGTAAAATCTTTAACAAATTTCGAAAAACTCTGTATAACTTAATTTAAACCCTTCACAACTTGTCTACGTGCTTTTGTCTGATATTTAAAGTTTCTTTGGTCTCGTTGTGATAAACTTTAGTAACACTTCAAGTTTTTCACACCTTAGCCAAAGTTACATTTTTTACGTGGGTTATATGCTAAGTGTGAGCTGTTGCAAAATGAATAAGAGAAAATTGATTTTCTTCCCGAGACAAGCACCTGTTACTACAACGCATGACTAATTATAAATATTTTTTCAAAGATTAATTAACGTACCTACCCTGGTAGATTCTTTCCCGATGAGCTATCGAGAAAATACCATAATTGATCGTCTGTCGGCAGATTATCGGGAAAAATCCAACTGGAAATCCCGGTTGAGTCGCGACAAGATTTGCCAAGCTTCTATTTTTCAAGTCAATATAACTTATCGTCAATTTTCTATCACAATATACGAGCTTTACAAATGATATCAGTTTACTTGAAGAAGGAACACTGCAAAAGTACAAAATATCTCGAAAGGGCTGAGCTTCCAGAAGAAAAAAAAATTGCTACCGCAGACCTCATTAGAGCTGACAAAAAGGTGCTCACGAAATTATCGACTAAGACAGTCGGCATTTTCTAACGCGAAATTCGAAAGCATCTAATTCAGCATTATACGCCGGACAATCGTCCCCCCCCCCCCCAATCAAAACAAGTCGAAGCCGCTGCAGCGCCAGATAAGAGAGGCGCACAAGCCGCAGATCCTCGGACAATTTCTCCGCGGGTTCTCGAGCTAAACGGAATAAACAGATCTCGCTCGCGAGAGACAAGGACAGAGTGGAAAAGGTCGTCGCCGCGCGGCGGCGGCGGCGGCGGTTGATGCTGCGCAAAGAGACTTTCTAGACGGCGACGGCGGCGGCGCTCTTATAAACACACGTTTCACCTTTCCCTAGTCTACATACATACGTATGTATACATATAAATAAAACACGATGCACACAACTGCGCCTCTTCCCACACATTATTCGTCTGCAGAACGTACCTTTTATATATACTTATATAGATAAATATGTAGGTCCTCTCCTCTCTCCTCGAATAATTAGCGGTCTGCCCGCTGTACACGTGTATATAGTCGAGCTTTCCTATGTGTATGTACTTATACGCATACGTCCGGAGGCTCTGAGCCGCAGGATTACCTTGTAGGCTTGTTTAACGTCGGCGAGTGCCGCGAGACGCCTAATTCTGATTGTCTTCTCCGGCCGAGTCGGGCGAGTCTCTTTTATGCTCTCCCGCTGATTTATACACCACATCGCTCTCTGACCGCCGCGCAATGATTTAAGCTCCGGCGATTATTCGTCGTTAAATCTCCGCGACGCGAATCAATTCGCTAGAAAGTTTCTTATAAGGGGAGAGACGTCGATCAAAATATTTCGAGCAAGAGATCGATTTCCTTTTGGTCTCGTTCTCGGTCACGTGGGACGTAGTGTCTCGCGCGATATGTGGGACGAGGCGATCATGTGCTGGGCTTAATGAGACTGAGAGGAAATTGTTTTGACTTTTGTACAAAAATTCGAAATGATATTCTAAGCGCAGAAAAGAAAAAAAATTGTAAAATTGTTATTTCTTTTGCGTAATACGAATTTGTACAGTATATAATTTGATCTTACCAGGATCGAGTGTATCTCCTGTAATTTGTTGAACATCTTATCGTAGAGGCCAGGCTCAGTGAAACCCTCAGCAGTACGAATTCTTGTCGCACAGCCATCATACAGTGAAGATACGATGCATCCTATCTTATCCGAAAGACCGCATGGCTTTGCAGAGCGCTAAAAATTGAGGAGTGTGGTACCGATGTAAAGGCACTGGACAGATTGTTAATGACCTTCTGGAGCACAAAATTATGTTCATAACATCCTTGTCGGTGTCAGACGGTACACCTACACTTTATATAGTATAATTATCTTTTTTATTTTAAAGCATCGCCGTAACAATATTGGGTCTTAAAATTATTTTTTAAGGTAGGGTAGCATAAGAGGTGGGTCTGATCATTCGGAAGAGGCGCTTCATACAATTATGATAGAACTTCACTTACAGGTAAGTTCGTTTAATCAATTAATTGTATTGCGCGGCTTTTTAGGGTGAGAGAACCCCCTGCACAATACTGTCTAATACTATCGACTTATACTTACCTTTTTATTATGCTTAGTCATAACTCAAAGAGTGACCATCATTTTTGAAGCTGTTACAAACGTGCACACCAAAGACATCGAGATAGTCCAGCTGTTCTTAGAGTCTCCACAAACGTTCCTGGCAACAATCTTATGGTGTCTGCTTATAGTTCATGAGTGTATGAAACTATGCACGCGCATTGCTTTGTATACAGGACGCAAATCTATGTCATGGCAATGATTGATCTGGCTCGGAATTGACCACAACGCGAAGAAATTTTTGGCATATATAGTAGGTTCCGTGAAAACTGGCTACCACACTTACCCATGCTCGCGTTCCTTTTTCGTGTGGAATACCAAGTGGATTTGTCATTTTTCGAATAAAACACTAATACATAATTCGTTTGACTTGTTATTTGCCAAATATCATTCACTAATCTATATACTATTATAAATTTTAATATCTATTTTATCAACTGCATAATGGAATTTAAGTATGCACAGTTTTGTATATTTACGGAAATGCCACAAATCCTGAAACACTAGTAAGAACATTACAAACTACGTAATAATAATAATAAATTTAATTATTTTTCCTTGTATACAATGAAATAAATACAATTTCTTTATCGACCTTAATCAACGATGCATTATTTGTAACTTACAAACACAACCTTGGCATGGTAAATTCAATGAAATCTGACTACTGCATTTTATGTAATATTCCTACCCCGCTTCCCCTCATTGCAGAGATGATTTTTAATTAATTTTATATAATAATATATTGTAATTATAAATTTTTCATTCATATGAGGGTTGTCTCTAGAATCAGGGGTACGGGGGGGATATGACATTAAGTGCGGTAGCCATGTTATGTATATAATTTTTGCATTATGTACACAAAATAATGGTCTTTATAATTAATAGTTTATTATTTAATTATATTTTTTTCATTAATTTACTGTATATAATGACTTTTATTTCAATATCGTACAGTTCAAAATTCATGTTTACCACTATTGCCGCGACATCTTCGTTCGATCATTTCATACTAATAATAATTTATATGTATGTATATTATTAAATTTAAGTTTTATGTGAAAAAAATTGATTAATTAATATTACAAAATTACCTTTTCTTATATCTTTCAAGACGGGTATTTTTTAAAAAGTTTCAGTCGGATTGGTCAAAAATTGAGGAAGATATGGCGCGTTACATATTTATAAACGATAAAACTATAAGGCTTTCTCGAGTCTTATTCGTACTTCAAAATAGGTATATTGTAATATGCATTAGAACCGAAAATTTTACAGTTTCTCATGTGATCCAATATGATTTATGACGAATTCAGAGCTAAGCATGAGGCATCAGCGTCGAATAAAAAAGGTTGTAGGTATTCGAATTCAAAATTTTCCATTACTTTCTAGAGAACATAACTTCTGATCAAGTGCCTAATTCGGATAAATGTAATTTTAAATAAAGCTTCATACTTTATTTTTGTATGAATTTAATTTTTTACATGAACACTATACTTCAAATATTCGAGTATTGCAATATTTTTGAAAAAAAAGTTTAGGAAATTAGTTTCAAAACACTCCTAGCAATCGTTCTTCTAAATTCAGACTGTTTCCACACGGATGTAGACTTGTACCCATGCAGTACTTAATATTTCTCTTCAGCCTACACTGTTCACCTCTCTGTCGCTGTCAATCTTACCTACGTTATGTACAGAAAAGTCATGTATAGCGCATATTAAACATACCTTTTCCAAAGTAAAATGTTGCCAATTAAAAGTCTGGATCTTCGACCAATTTGCTAATACAGTCTATTTTTTTAATAGATTCTTACGTGACCTAGTGCATATCATACAAAATATAAAATATTTTAAATCTGACCTTCGGAAGGTATCGTGAAATCATGAAATAAATGGTCAAGTATAATTTAAGCAATATTTATTATTCGCACAGTATAGATTTCTTAAATAAGCAGTTCAAAATATGAAGTGCAATTTCTTGCTCAATTCATCACAGCAGTGTTAGCCAGCGATCGTCATCCTAATGTTGTTAATCAGTGATCTTTATGACGCAGTCGCCCAACAGAGTCGCTGCACATCCCCGGCACAATCTCGAGAATTATTCGACGGAGAGGCAGACGGCGAGATCCATCCGAAGCGCCGTCAGGCTAGCACTTGACCGGGCAACTGTGTCGACGCGATGAATCTGCCACGTGATGCATGACATCGCATGAGACTTCTCGCGCACAATGGCTGGAAAGGCCGATAAGACTGCGTGAGGGCCGCCGAGCGCTTCCATCGATCATCAATTGGAAATTCCGGCCGGTCAAATTCGAGAGAGCCGATCTCGCGCTCTCCAATTCAATAGTGTATAATAGTCGCTCGCCTGCGCATCAGAAGCTGTATACCGAGGAATATACAGTATATAGGACGTTATTCCTCACACAGGACTTGCTCGTCCATTATTGTTAGTTTTTTTTTTCACTACTTCCGAGCCCGGTGTATATCCCTTTGTATACACTTGTGTATAGGCAGCAGCCGACGTGTATCCGTATACACTTGACTTTCTCTGCGAAAGTCCGTTGTTCGGGAGTTTGATTAATGCCGCCCGGCTATATGCAATGCAAGATCGATCGGAATATCGAGCGCGTTTAATGAGCTGCGAGCAGATACGGGCAGGGTATGGCTCGACGCGCTCAGCTCTACCCCCCCCCCCCTCCCCCTGCGGCCTATACAGTCGAGTAAGAGATTAATAGGTTTTTAAGTTTCTTTTTATGCTTCAACGCGCGATGCTCGCACGCACGTATATATAGGCGTAGGTGTGCGTGTACGACAGATGTACACCGCGCGTAGGACATAATTTATTATAATGCGATGTGAAATTAATTGAAACGGAATTGAAAGCCATTGATTTTCTTGGGCTTCGAATGAATATTAATTGCGATTCGATCGGCTCGCCGCGGCTGCGAGCGCGCGCCGAGGGAGAGCTTGAAAATTCGAATCTCGCGCCAGGATGTGGCGAACGAATGGAAAGACTGCGAGTTTTCTATCGATGTGGTCGTAAAAAGTCACGACCGGACGTTGTGAAGCCGTTGAAGACGATCTGTGAATGGCATGCGCAAGTCTGTCGAGAGCCACAGACATTCGCTATCAACGTCAATTTTTTTCCATCAAATCTACAGGTTTATTCTAAGGATTTTGAGTATGCGTTTGCGTTCAATGAATATTATTTTTCAATGCAAAATTATTTACGATTGATTATATTTTTTTTATAGAAAGTGAAGTATATCACATGAGCAGATAAGCTAGGATGATACTGGAACATGATGATACACTACTTCAGGATGATACTGCTTCATGCTCATTCTAGTTCACCTAGTTCATTCTGACGTTCTAGTTGACCCTGTTCCAGTTCGCTATGCTTCATTGAATTTTTTTTTCTCCCCTCCGGCCGGAAAGCGTCAACTTTCTGGCCGCTGCGCGAATTGAAGTTGCCGCTTTCCGGCAACGTCGAGAAATAGTATATTACTACCCAAGGCCAGTAAAATAAGAAATGTCTCAGATCACATGTAATTGTCGGCCGAGGCAAAGCCGAGGTAGACAAACATGTGATCTGAGGCTTTATTTTTTACTGGCCATGGTTTGTATACTATTTTTCTTCTCGACGTTGCCGGAAAGCGGCAACTTCAATTCGCGCAGCGGCCAGAAAGTTGACGCTTTCTGGCCGGAGGGGAGAAAAATAGTGTACAAACCATGGCCAGTAAAAAATAAAGCCTCAGATCACATGTTTGTCTACCTCGGCTTCGCCTCGGCCGACAATTACATGTGATCTGAGACATTTTTTATTTTACTGGCCTTGGGTAGTAATATACTATTTCTATTTCGATATTGTGTTTCGTAAATTTTCTAGTTCACCGTATTCTCTGCTTTACCGACATTTTCTAGTTATTTTTTTTCTTATACCTCGATATTGCGTGTTGTGTGAATTATATTTTGAATTTTACATGAAAAAATTTGTGAGAAAACAATTTGCCGCAGCCGGGATTCGGTCCTGATACCTTTTGGTTGCGAGTCGGGCGTCTTACCGACTTACCCGTTACGACCTCTTGCGAGCTAAGATTTAAATTACCCCTATATACACACACTCGATATGCAACTAATGTTTACGGATATTATTTATTAGTACTTGAATAAATTACAACAAATTTTGATTGATAATAACTTTTTTTTTATTGAAATTTTATACAAAAAAAGAACATTGTAGAATTAATAACATAAATGTTTGCATTTAATCGGATGGAATGTCTTCCCATTCCATGTACATAGTGCTGAAGTAAAACTCTCTCATAAGTTTGACGTTCTGCAGTGCGCAGGTAGCTTTGCATGCTCCGTTATGATTCGCGCATATGGTAAGTAATTTTGGATGATCAACGGATTGATAGCCTGAATCAGCTATATCGGTAACTTTAAAGTTGAAACGCTCAAGCCACTTTTTCTTCAGATCATCAACGACATAAATGTTGCTTGCATCTCGCTTGAAATCGTTTCCAGGCTTCTTGAATCCTTGCATATCAATTGCGTAATCCATCTTATATCAACTTTTTAATATCCCCGCTGACTAGGTTGTACTGAACTATTCGGTCATGTAGAATTAAGCAGTAAGCTGAAGTTCCAACAGGAAAATTATCTCGTGATTCGAATTCTAGACGGACGTCTACGGGAGCATTCTTTAAAGAATCGTTCTGCTTGGAACAGTCGAGTACAATAGCGGTACGTACGTAATGTAATCCTTTTTATTCAGAATAGGCTCCGAAGTTTTATCGTAGTAGGTATTTTGAAAGTGTGTAAACATATCGTGTAGCACAGCGTACTGAGACCGATTTATGTCTAAATTCAAGTTGCCGCAGGGATAGTATTGCGAGTTGAGAAAAAGCTTAATGTTGCTCAAGTTGCAATGATCGAAGTGACTCGCATTGATGCCTGGTTGATTTTTTCGATTCGTCTGAAATCCTAGTATAACGAATCGTGGCTTCTCCAATTGATTGGAAGTCTTGACAGTCCAAACGTGTTTGGTCGAGGTTGGAAGTACCGGGTATTCGTACAATTCCCAGGTTCGATAACTCATACTGATTGGTCTATTCTTTTCGATATAATTCAAGAGACGTATTTTATTGGCATTCGATGCAACAACATACGGCATCAACCACTCGATTTTCAATAATTCTATTTTATAATTTTCGTAGACATCCGCATTCTCGACACGAGCCGTGAGTATAAGCTCATGTTTCACATTGATTACAATTTTTCGATAGTCTTCGGTAAAACCGAGTATCATACTCAGTGGTATAGATACATCAAAGTAGCCGTCATTGTTAGTCAGTTGTTTAGTTTCTTCTACGTCTAGCCATCCAGCATTTTCGAGAACTGAGCTCTGACTCGCAAATTTTTTCTCACAAATTTTTTCATGTAAAATTCAAAATATAATTCACACAACACGCAATATCGAGGTAGAACAAAAAATAACTAGAAAATGTTGGTAAAGCAGAGAATATGGTGAACTAGAAAATTTACGAAACACAATATCGAAATAGAAAAAAAATTTCAATAAAGCAGAGCGAACTGGAACAGGGTGAACTAGAACGTCAGAACGAACTATACATCTAGGTTCTGGAATGAGCATGAAGCAGTATCATCATGAAGTAGTATCATCCTGAAGTAGTATCATCATGTTCCAGTATCATCCTAGCTTATCTACTCACATGTATACACTTTTACCATATATGAATAGGACTTTTCTCCGGCATATTGGATAATCTAAAATACGGCAGAAAAAAACTATAATCAGGAGAATATTCTCTCTAAATATTTCGGAGTGATTTTCCACTCGAATCGAGTGATTTTTCATTCTTCCTATCCAGGCAAAACTGAGCCTATCAGAAAAGAGTGGTAAGTTACTTTTGAAAAGATGATTTATTCACTCTAATTGAGAGTGAAAATTTCACTCTCGAATAGGGTATTCCGGATCCCCCTGTGAAATTACAAATGCAATAAAACAAATTGTATTCAAAAGTAAAACACTACAATTCAAAATACTTCATTTTGGGTATTCGACAGTAATAACATTTCCATCACACATCATGAACAAATGAATTTTAAAAACATTGTCATTGATAACCTAACCTCTAACCTCAAAACTTTTCTATCACATTTTATAGTACAAAATCACACAAAAACCTGAATACTTTACTTGCATCGGGCAGAACATTAATTAGAGACATTATATTCTTGATAATTTTCCGTGCGGCACAATAATTATTTAAACAAAGCCCAGATTCAGGCACGTGCAGTTGGCAACGAGGTTCCGCCCTTTATAGAAAACAACGCGTCGTAGTTTCACTCTTTTTAAGAGTAATTTGAACAAAGCCTATTACACTGAAGTTTCGAGTGGTTAAATCACTCGATCATTAGGTGCGACAGTGAATCACTCGAAAGAAGCGATAGATCACTCAAATTTGAGTCATTCGTGATGAAAATCACTCCAAAATATTTAGAGAGAGTTAATAAAATTTCACGGCACGGGACACAAGCAGTTCTTACATCTATGGTTGCCCATTGAGTCTCGAACGTTATCATCCGTAAAATGTATAGTGATATATTCGAACACTATCGAATCGACAAAAAAGCGGGATAAAAATTAGAGCGCGCTCATCTAGTTCCAGCGTACTAAGTATTATACATAAATGAGATCACGAAACCCCTCCTTCAAATCCCTCGCCGCTCTCCGTTCCACATTGCCCCCAACCCGGCGTGCGCGCGCATCGCGGCGGGAAATTCAAATCTTCGCCGCATTCCTGACTCGCACAGCCCGCCTATATATACGTATAAGTAAGAACGCGATAGCGCTATACGTATATATCCCGTCGATCATGGAGTTCTCATGCGCCGCGCCGAGAGATGCGATCCGATCCCTCAAGGTGAGAGTACTCGGCCGCTCGCGACGACGAATATTTGCGCGCGGGACGATTCGATCTCTCTCTCTTTCTCTCTCCGTGACATTCTAGCCGGCGGCAGGGGCAAGCCCGACTCGCGCCGCGCATATAGTGAAAGCATGACCCCGCGAGACCCCGATGCGCGCACGCCGAGAGCGAATGCGCTGAAGAAGAGTTACTTCTCTATGTACAGTTGGGAGACTCGAGATCGAGAGAGAGAGAGAGATGTAGAAGACGCTCGCGGCGGCCTTCGCGGAGGAAATCGGCCGCTATTGTTACCGGTTGGGTTTGCGGAGGCTGAGTAAACAACGCGAGCGATGCTCGGGGGGCTGCAGACTTTGTGTGTGGATTTTTTTTTGGGGCGAGGGGGGATTTTCGGCTCGAACGATTTCGAAGCGCGAAAATGTATAAGTGAGACTGAAAGTGAAAGCCCGGCGAATTCGAGGCATATATACAGTCGGTATTCGACGCGTGGATTGATGGGCTCTGAAAGAAAATTAATTGAATGAATGAATGTGCCGAAGATACGGGTGAATGGATTCGATTTCAGAGAAAAATTCGAGTCGGTAAAGAGTTATAGTGAAGTTGTAAATTCTAGGCTTACGGTACTCAGTATTGATTTGAATTTAAGTCTGTTGAAGCCGTATTTCGGATCTGTCGAAACGCAGTTGTAAAGCGTACCTCTCGTTTGATAGAAGAAGACTTTTTGAATAGCTGGTATTTTCTATTTGAATGGTCAGAATGTTTATCAGTTAAGAAATTATTAAATAATTATAGCTCTTCGTTTAAATGAACACTGACTTTATTATCTAGAAAACTTTTTCTAACTATTCAAATTAAATTCTTTGTTCAAGATCTTTAAAACATTTTCAAGGAAATCGGTTCATTTCATTCAAAACAATCCGTTGATGAATTGTACGGTTAACAGCTCTAGTTGAAAAGATTCAAATTATTATTAGCTATTATTATTATTATTGCAGTGTATTATATTTCAATTAAAATTGATACTATTTAGTTTAGTCGAAAATTTATCATATGCGTTAAAGCTGATAAGCAATTTTTTTCAAGATTTAATTTTTTAGAATTCAAAGTGGTTGAGTACCCTTAATTGAGGGGCTTGTTATTACATAGAAAAAAATTTTCTATAAAAAAATAATAAAATCATGATTACAAAAAACAATATCTTTCTTGTCCGCTGCGATGAAATTATGCATCATTTTAAAAAGTTTTAATTTTTTATTGTATAGTACCAAACTATGAGGAAACATGGAATAATGCATTATTTAATTATGTAATAATATACAATTTTAATTGTCGACCCGATAACGCATAAAGCTATACGCAATATAAACATAACACAGGCCAACTTACGCGTGGATTTTCTTAATTTTGTTTTTATTATACGTTACAAGATGTGATTGGGTTTTTCAGTTGCACAATGATTTACGGATGGAGATAATTGTAATGCAACTCTTACTCAATTGGAGCTGATACTCAATTAGTGCTTCTTCAGGCAGTGAAGAGATTCATTAGCAAAGCAGTGGATATCCAAAACGAGTTTTTTTTTCCAGCAATGAATATATTTAATGGCTTAATAGTAAACGTCAAAAGTTGACTGCTATTAAAAAGGCTCTTTTTGAATAGTGTAATTTCGCATTAGGAGGATGATAATTGTCAAAAGACGGTTTAAAAAAAAAAATTTTTTTTTTTAAACCGAATAATGATAATCATCAATGAGCCAAGAACTACCCGTTACATTTATCTTACACTCTTACTCATTACCTTTTAAATAAATAACGAATATTCGCAACGCCGACAAAATTAAAATAGCTATAACCTAAAGTGGCAGGATAGTATTACTTGTTTAAATAAAAAATGAATATGCACAGCATCAACGAAATTCAAACACCTTCTAAACACAGTCTGCCCGAAAAATTTCGCAGTCGCGAAATCCTCGCCATTTAACTAATTAAAGCGAGTCGAATATCCGCCCGAAAAGTAATACTCCCGCGAATCATAAATCCACACGACGTACACAAATTTTACGTAATTCATTGTGCGCCGCGCGCATTATACCATCTTTCTCCAAATGATTTAATGACGATCGGCTCGCCGGCTCTTAAGTATCGGCAATCGGTTAAACGGCAAAAAGCCGCGACGTGTATACCTGTACACACACACACACACACGTGTGTCACGCGCGTTAACGTTATTTACCGCTCGTATAGCTCCGGAACATTCTTCCTCCTCCTTCCTCGCACTTTTTCGCGCATATATAATTAAAAGAGAATCGTACTCGGCTGTCCCGGCGAGAAGAAAAAAATTTCACTTTCTATACGCCTCTCCGTAATAATAGCGAGCGCGATTTCGATGAGAGCGAGAGAGAGAAAGAGGAGAGCCCTATGGAAACTTTCGCTCTCCGCGAGAGATGCGCCGCAGCAGCGACAATCCTTTAGTCTCCGGGCCGTTGCTGCCGCCGCTGCACATAGAAAGCAAAGAAAAACAACGGCTGCGCGCGCAAGTGGCAATTTCACGCGGGAGATGGAAAAATCCGGAATTTCTCTCGCGACTGCGCGAAAATATAATGTATCGTATTTCACGGGCCTCCGCCGCCGAGAGACGCGCTCGAAAAGGAGGCGAAAATGGCCCCCGTGTACTCGAGTTTCCCCATTACGCGGATTTCTTCGCGAATATAATTTTGACTTTCCCGGGGCGCCCAATGTTCTCGGAAACTCCCCTCCACACCACCCTTTGGTGCGCAGAGTGTTCGCGAGAGGGCGACGCGGCGGGATAATTCGGATTTCGAGGCGCACAAGTGTGTTTGTATATGACCAATTCCTCTAGAAAAATGTACTTTTCTCCCCTCCGGCCGGCAAGCGTCAACTTTCTGGCCGCTGCGCGAATTGAAGTTGCCGCTTTCCGGTAACGTCGAGAAGAAAAATAGTATACAATAACCATGGCCAGTAAAAAATAAAGCCTCAGATCCCATGTTTGTCTACCTCGGCTTTGCGTCGGCGGACAATTACATGTGATCTGAGGTATTTCTTATTTTACTGGCCTTGGGTAGTAATATACTATTTCGGGGGTCCAGAAATCGAAATTTTTTTTTTATAGCTACAGGTTTTGGACCAATGAGACTTTCTTCTGTAAGCTGAGAGATAGTCAAAAGTGCAGAGGAACATGAGAAAAGTTACTGGTAACCATATTTCTGAGCCATTTTACGTTTTTTTTTTACAAAAAATTAATGTGTTGCAATACTGGAATAATAACAACTATACAAATGTTTCCGACGCACAAATAAAATTTCAAATTACATTGCAATAAAGTACAACAAAAGAGCTTTAATTTAAGAAAAATAGGCTCAGGTTGGATGCTCTGATCAAAAGTTATGTTCGTTAAGAAAAAAAAATCCGAATAGCCGATTTTCTTTTTTTCTCCACATATCTCTCCATGTTAAATTCTCATGTTCCATGTTTCCCATGTTCCTCTGCATTTTTCACTATCTTTCAGCTTACAGAAGAAAGTCTGATCGGTCCGAAACCTCTAACTTAAAGAAAAAATTTTCGGTTTCTGGACCCCAAAAAATGCATTTTTCCAGGAGAAGTGGTCATATGTGCTAATCCACGAAATAGCGGAAACAACTCACCTCAGAAAATTGCAAAATTTTTTATTCAAGGCACACCTACTACACCTATATTTTCTCGTTCCTTGGACCATACTGAAAGAGAAAAAGCTCGCGTGCACGGAAAATCTTAAGGTATATTTTTTTCCGGAGCAAAAACGACTCGGAAAAACGAGAAATAATTAACAAAAAGAGAATTCATAGATTTTTTTCTTGAAAACTATGGACTTTTATAAAAATTTCATTGGAACGAAAATGTCTTAAAATTCATGAAAGACTGCTCTGAAATTTTTTCAGATTGATCTGGTACAATTTTTTATTTTTCAAAAATCCAAAAAAATCGAAATTTCGAAAAACGTCGTAAAAAATCTGATAAAATTTCAGAGCATTCTTCGATGAATTCTAAGACATTTTTGTTCTAATGAAATATTTTTAAATAATTAAAAAAAAAGTATGCATTCTTGCTTTTTTATTATTACTCGCTTTTCGAGTCGTTTTTCCTCCAGAAAAAAATATACCCTACGATCGTCCATGTACGCGAGCTTTTTCTCATTCAGAACGACCTAACTACCTAAGGAACGAGAAAAAAGAGGTCATGGCAGGTGTGCCTTCAAGAAAATTTCTTGCAACTTTTCCGTCCGAGTTGTTTCCGAAATTTCCTGGACATACTCATATATATACGAGGCTGCGACGCCTCGAGGGCCATATCTTTGGCGCGCGCGCGCGGCCGTATAAGATGAATATTGGCGTCGCGGCGGAGAGGCTGCGCCGCGCGCTTCAAAGAGCGGCTCTCTACGCGGCGCGCAGTGCGGAGAAGGTGCGGAACGAAAGAGGAGACGGCAGTCACGAAGCTCCGCGGTCGCGCACTTCCGCCTTTGCTTTTCTATTATTATTTTTATCATTATTTTATGTATAAACTTAATGTCCCTCTGTCGTCTTGTCTCTCTGTGCTGTTATAAGAGCACGAGTTATTTTTCATTCTTTGGATTTGCCGGTTGAGTTTTTGTGGGCAAATCGTTTTCGAATGCAAGTATAGAGTGTGTGTGAGAGAGAGGGGGGGGGGGAAGTTTTGAGCTTTCGGGAATTTCAAACTTTTTGTATATTTTAGGAAACAGCTGTGTCGATGGCTTCGGTAAAACTAATAATTGATAGATATTTTACTAACAACACGAAAATTCTTTAAGCGAAGAATCTGGAAATATTTTAGTAGGAAATGGCCTTTTTAAATTACAATTATGGCAGAACATTTCATAAAGGCATAAAAAGCCTTATTTTAATAGAACTATGTATTTTAAGTGGAGAGTATTTTACGCCGCAAACGTACATTACAACGAATGCAAAAAAATAATTAATTCTGCTTGTACAGCTAGTATATAAATAATAAAAACAAAATCGTGATAAACTACCGCGTAATCGCCTTTCGTTATGTAATTATCCCTCGTTTCACCAAGTTTAAAGTTCACATTTTAATATATTGCCGAACGGCATTCAAATTACATGATTTTGAATCATTATGATATCCAAATGCTTTTCCGGGATCGGTATTTTCTCATAAGGTATATATAGCTTCAAAGTTCATAAAATGATGGATAATTACATGGCGGAGAGCAACTGTGTCTCGGATTTTCGCGTAATTTCATTTACGATTTTTGCGTTTTAAGCAAACGACTTGTTTCTTCCTTCGCGAGATTGTGGCGCGAAATTTGAATTTTCAATAACTCACGTGCATCGCATAGCATCGCAAGTTTGAAAATCAAAAGGAACTATATGCATTTGCAAAGCACGTGTACCTTGGAGAATTTTTTCCACATCAGTATATATATACAACTCGTTAAATAAACACCGGCACGTTTGAAGCAATAAGCGCATTAATTTCGAAGCCCGCACTCCCCGCTGTTTCATTCGTTTGGCAAAAAAAATGTATAAATATTTAACGTCTCTCAACGATACGATTTTCGCAAGCTGCGCAAATTGAAATTGGCAAACACAGTCGCCGGCGCAATAACGCAAAGTGGCAAAGTGTGTAGCCATCGCAGGCAAGCGTTTTATTTCGACAATATATTTGCATTGCATATACACACGTCGGAGAGCAAAGTTCGACGGGTCGTTAGGACCTCGTCGTCGCGTAACGGAAAATTGCCACCGCGCGCGTCTCCAATTATTTAATTAAGTGCTGTGTACACACGTATACGTATACACGTCGAAACAACTGCCTTATCATTTTAATTAAAGAAACTATATACGCGGGATTACGATCTTGCGCTTCGCGCGCAAAACTCGTCATTGTTTCCTCGCGCGCAAATAGAATTAGAGGGCATGAAACAGCTTCTTCCTGCATATTACGGAGATCCTTATCTCGTCGTCGCGCGTTACGTTTGACAAGCGAAAATTAGCTCGTGTGCCCGAAACTTCCTACTCCGGACTCGCACTGCGCAGAGGCTGTATGTACGGGTCGAATTCTCCTGAAAAAATGTACTCTTCGGGGGTCCAGAAGTCGAGAATTTTTTTTCAAAGCTGGAGGTTTTGAACCGATTGGACTTTCTTCTGTAAGCCGGAAGATGGTCAAAAATGCAGAGGAACGTGGAAAACACGGAACATGAAAATTTAGCACGGGGAGGTATATGGAGAAAAAAGAGAAAATCGCGGCTATTAGGATTTTTATGTATTTTTTTTACGGGTGTAAGTTTTGATCAGAGCATCGAATCTGGTCATTTTTTAAAAAATGAAAGCTCTTTTGTTCTACTTTATTAATGTTCGCAATTCGAAACTTTATGTGTGCCTCGGGATCATTCGTAAGTTGCTATTATTCTAGTATTTTGACGTATTAATTTTTTGTAAAAAAAAATAAAATGGCAAACAAAAATGGTTACGAGTAACTTTTTCCATGTTGCTCTGCATTTTTGACCATCTTTCAGCTTACAGAAGAAAGTCTCACCAGTCCGAAACGTCTAGAGGTTCAAAAATGCAGAGGAACATGCAAAAAGTTAAACGTTTTTTTAAACAAAACTTTTCGATTTCTGAACCCCGGAAGGAGCATTTTTAAGGAGAGTTGGACATATATGAGTATGTCCAGGAAATTTCGGAAACAACTCGGACGGAAAAGTTGTAAGAAATTTTCTTGAAGGCACAAACCTACCAGACCTCTTTTTTCTCGTTCCTTAGGTCATTCTCAAAGAGAAAAATCTCGCGAGCACGGGAAATCTTAGGGTATATTTTTTTCTGGAGCAAAAACAACTCGAAAAAGCGAGAAATAATTAACAAAAAGAGAATTCATAGATATTTTTCTAGAAAACCATGGAATTTTATAAAAATTTCTTTAGAACAAACTTGTCTTAAAATTCATGAAAGAATGCTCTGAAATTTTTTGAACAACGTCCTTAAAAAATCTGTAAAAATTTCAGAGTATTCTTTAATGAATTTTAAGACATTTTTGTTCTAATGAAGTATTTTAAAAAGGCCATAGTTTTCGAGAAAAAAAATCTGTGAATTCTTGTATTTTAATTATTTCTCGCGTTTTTCGAAAAAAATATACCCTAAGATTTCCCGTGCACGCGAGCTTTTTTTCTTTCAGAATGACCCAAGGAACGAGAAAAAACAGGTCAGGTGTGCCATCAAGAACATTTTTTGCAACTTCTCCGTCCGAGTTGTTTCCGAAATTTCCTGGACATACTCATATATATGCATATGTATGACCTGTCGATATCCCGTCGTGGTATTATTTGCCGCATTACCTCGTCTCTGTAACTAAACTTATACATGCACACACACACACACACACACACACACACACACATACACACACACAATCTGTGTATATAAGCAGTAAAATAGTTTCTCTCAATTAGAGGTACGCGCGTATACACACAAGGACGGAACAATCGCCGCGGCGACTCATCGTTTTCCCACAGGTTTCTAAAGTTACGGTCGTTCGGAAAAAACTTAGCCGAAATCTAATCTCTCCCTTTCATCCGCGAGCGCCCGAAGCGCGAGCGTGAAAGAGAGACGCGCGCGCGGCGGTCGCGCGACCGCCGTTAAAAAATCCAATATAATGAAAGCCAGCGCGCGCGCGAAATTTATTATGCATGCGCTTCGAGCCGAATCCGAGTCATTAAGGGTACGGTGATTAATGCGAATGAAAAACAGCAATTCTCTTTCTCTCGCTCGTCTAATGCACGTATGTCGAATTGCAATGAAAAAATGCACTTTTCTTTGGTCTGCGAATTAGCAAAGAAATTTTTGTAGTTAGAGCTTTCGAATCAATGGAATTTTCTTCTGTAAGCCGAAAGATGATGAAAAATGCCGAGGAACATGGGAAGTATAGAATATGAAAATTTAACATGGGGGAGCATATGGAGGAAAAAGAAAAAATTGGCTATTCGGATTTTTAATGGGCATAACTTTTGATCAGAGCATCGAAACTTGGCAAATTTTTTTTTAAATTAAAGCTCTTTTGTAATACTTTGTTATAGTGTTATTCGAAATTATATTGGTACCTCGGGAACATTCGCAGTTGTTATTATTCCAGTGTTTTGACGCATTTTTCTGCAAAAAAAAGCGTAAATTGGTTCAGAAATATGGTTACTAGTAATTTTTCCCATGTTCCTCTGCACTTTTGACTATATCTTTCGGCTCACAGAACAAAGTCTGATCGGTCCGAAACCTCTAGCTTTAAAAATATTTCTTGCGAATTCTAAACCAAATTAGAAAAGTGCATTTTTTCATTGAAATTCGACATATGCGTACCTATATATCTATATATATGTACGTGTGCCCCACGTGTATGCGGGCAGTTCTAGCTTCTGTTAAGCTCGCGCCACTTATATACGGGATGGTCTCCGTCGTGGCAATTAAAAACGCATTAAAAAGCCGTGAGGTCCCGTAAAATTTTTTTCACTCCCACCTCGACGCGCGGAGAGTCGCGCGAACGCGAAGTTCGCAGAGAAAGACGAACTCTCTTATATGCGCGCGAGCGATAAATTAAAGGACTCTCTCTCGCGCGAATATTCAGCGGGTCTATATAGCTTTGGAATATGAAATCGTAAATTCTAGACGCGCAAGCAAGCGTCCAAAGGATTTACACGGGGACTTTGTGCGATATATCAAGTCCGACTCCTCGCGCAGCTCTATATATACCCGCAGTTATACGGCCCGGGAAAAAGTCTGTGCGTGTTTTCATGTGGATGAGATTCCGTGAAAATTGTAATTTTTCCGACTGTGTAATTATATATATATAAAGGTAGGTAGACAATGGGCTTGAAACTTCTTGCGATAAGAATATATATCTGAACGTTGAGAAAATTGTGCTTTCTTCTCGGGGTCGTCACGGCTGCTTTTCACTTCTTCCAAATCGGGGTTGGATTAATATTAATGAGCTGCGCACTCGGTGTGTTAGCGAGGTTAATGGAAATTTTTATTTTTCTATATATGCGTAGGGAAGAGCTCATCAAGTGTGATTAACATGTAGCATGACTGTAATCACCTGTTTTCCAGATTGCAGTGCAAAGCAAGTCGGAAACACACATAATTAGCCGTAATACGGATGCTAACTATGCACTGGATAATCAAACTTCAGTCGATTGATTGCCGTATGTTTTGGCTTAATTAAACTTAGGTACCTCCGGAAGATCTGCGTATTAAAACATTTATTCTGGGTAAAATTAGCTGCAAAAGTCCGGAGAAAGAATGTTTTATGATTTTCAAGTAATATTTATAAAACTACAGGCATTTATTTGGTTGTTTACGTTTGCGCTATAGGAGTTAGATCTTATTTTTCATGTGACATGTATTTAATTTTAGAAAACATTAAAAACTTTTGTTTATAAATTTTCTACACTGAAAACGTTGACTAATTGCTCTTTCGAATTTTTTCAAAACTTTAATTGTAGTGCAACATTAACAGATGCACATACTAATAAAGATCGACGACTCAGGCACGTGTAGCAGACTACGTACTATGCGATGCTCCACGGCGTCATCGGAAATGATCTCATAATGACACCCCTTTATAAATGTAAACAAATACCCTTGTACATGAAATTCAATACACTTATTACGCTTAGAATTATATTTAAAAAACGTTATACAAAAAAATCAAAAACTAAAACTCAAAATATGAATTACATTACGCATGCGCACTGTATTAGCCAATCATATAGCCATTACAGCCGCGAATCTTGGCTGTAAAACATCCAGTCATGACTTTTTTATTAATACTAGATCAACAGCAGCACGCGCTTCGCGCGCTCTAACATCAAATTAGTTCGGTAACCGGAAAGACATGAGCCGTGTATGAGATATGAACATACAGCTCTTGACGCATGCGCACAATATGAGCCAATCACAAAGCGTCTTTAGCGGCTTCGCAACATCCGGTCATGACGTTTTACATTAGGGATAGATTAAACGCAGTATAAAAAATCACAAACTACATTAAAATTTTGCAAATGACATTTACGACGCATGCGCACTATGTTAGCCAATCGTTATAGCCGCGAATCTTGGCTTGACAACATCTGGTCATGACTTTTTTATTAATAGAAAAAACTATAAGCGTTAAATCGCGTTAAAATTGTAATATTTGCTACGTTCTTTTCGATTTTTCATACGTTTACGGTAAATCGTACGTATTTCATCGCATCGAAGTAAATTCTGATTCACTATGCAAAATCGAACAAAATTTGCGATTTCACTAGAAATTCGTTAACATTTAGCGTACGCTTACGGAGTTACAGTGCAAAAATCACACGAATCCTCGATTCGCCGCACTAAATTTCTAGGCGCGCGAAAATTCAAAAATTCAAAAATTACCGCGCAACATCACTCCTCAAAAATTCACACACACGCGATAGCCACATAACCCCCCAATGCCGATTGGCCAATACGCGCGCGCTATGCACACAAGCAGACGCACACGCGAGAGGCGCCTATATAATCTGGAAAGTTGCATCAACGCACCGGGATAGACAGAGGCGGCGCGAGCACTTAGTCTCGTTCGGGTAAAAAAGCCCGGCGCACGACTGCACTACACACACACGGACAAACACACGTCCTCATCGCGGGGCTCCCCTCGTTTAAACGAAGCCGCGCAACTCTCTCATCAGCTCATCGCAAATAATCGGTTACGAGATCGAAAGCCGCGCGCGCGCGCGCGCGCACGCGCATGATTTACGAGCCGCCAAATTGCGCAGTGTACACACGCACGCGCCGAAGCGTGTGTTTAACCCCCCCCTCCTCCCCCCACCCGGCTTTTCGGCGATTCGCTTTTTTTCCCCCTTCTGCATATCATGGGTATGAGGAGAGCCGATACAATGCGCGTTACGCGTACAGAGCGAGAGATGCATGTATTTATAGAGAAAGTATATATATATGTATATAAGTATCTATATATGAGGTCCACCAGAAAGGTATGTATAGGCTTAATCAATATCCGAGAGGTGAGTGGCGAAACCGCATCGGCGGCGCGTTAGGGAATACGCAAAATTATATACCGAGACACACACGTGTTATATACACGTGTGTGGACTAGTGTGCTATATATATATATAAGGTATTTTAGATCGTCCACTTCCGATTAAGCCGCACTTTTCAATGGATCTCGCTCACGGCTCGTCGAGCCTTTACATAATTTCGCCTCTCTCTCTCTCTCTCTGCTCCTCAAAAGCGAAGTAGGTATATAATACAGGAGGTATACCAGTCGGACAATTGAATTTCGCGCGAACGGGCTCGTTTCTTCTCTCTATACACAGCGTATATGTCGAATTTCAAAAAATAAATGCACTTTTCTTTAAAAAAAAATTTTTAAGCTAGAGCTTTCGGACCAATGGGACTTTCTTCTATAAGCCAAAAGACGATGAAAAATGCCGAAGAACATGCGAAATATAGAATATGAAAATTTAACATGGGGAGGCATGTGGAGGAAAAGGGAAAAATTGCCTATTCGGATTTTTATTATTTTTTTTTTTCAGATGGGCATAACTTTTGATCAGAGCATCGAAACTGGGTATGTTTTTTTAAAATTAAAGCTCATTAATTTGTAATACTTTATTATAGTGTTATTCAAATTTTCATTGGTGCCTCGGGAACATTCGTAGTTGTTGTTATTCCAGTGTTTCGACGCACTAATTTCCTGTAAAAAAAGCGTAAAACGGCTCAGAAATATGGTTACTAGTATCTTTTCCCATGTCCCTCTGCACATTTCACTGTCTTTCGGCTCACAGAAGAAAGTCTAATCGGTCCGAAACCTCTAGCTTTAAAAAAAATTTTTCGATTTCTAGACCAAAGAAAAGTACATTTTTTCATTGAAATTCGACATACATCGTAAAGTCCGCGACGACGGGGCCTCTCCCCCTCTCTCCCCTCTCGTCCGCGTAAAATTCAATTCGACGAGATTTAACGCTCGTCCCTCTCGCGGGCTTTCTGGCTAATTTAACGAAGCGGCCGCCGCCGCGCTGCAATGAGTATTCCATCATAGCTCCGTATAGCGTCTTTCTCTCTCTCTCTCTCTCTCTCTCTCTCTCTCGAAGAAAAATATAAAGCTCATCGCTCTTTCTCGCTCGCTCGGCCGTCGGCAGTGTATAAGAATAGCCGCCGCCGTCGGCGTCGCGGCACTTTTCGTCTCGGGCGAACTCTTTCACTTTCATCCTCTCCGCCGCGGGAGAGACGCGGCATCAAAGGGGGCGAGAGAGCGCCGAGCATTGGCCAATATAACCCGGAAAGTATATATAAGTATATGGATCCGCGGCGTCGAACGGCTGTAACGTTTAATTGAACGCAACTATACGGCGTATCCCTCGCTGTATAAGAGCTACGTTTATATACATGTATACACTACGCTACATCGCGGTGTGTATATATAGATATACAGACGGGAGAGAGAGAGAGAGACGCGCGCGGCGACAGAGAGCGTGTAATGAAAACGAGAGTCTTGCAGTCGGCTGCAGGATGGGGGGAGGGGGGGGGGGGCTAATGAAGTAGGAAGCGCGCAGTAAAAGCGAATTTACGCGCTCTTTGATTAAGCGCCTGATGCTCCTCTCGCGCTCGCTCGCTCGCTGTATGCGCTAAAGCGCGGATTTCAATTTTGCGCTGCGGTGCACCGCGAGCTCCGGCGCATAGCTCCCGATTTACCGCCGCTGCTCTGCTGCGCTGTGTGCACTGTATAGACGACAGATGCAACGCTGTCGATCAGGCATTCTCGAGTATCGGCGAAGATCTAGAGACTTTTTGCTCGGAGTGAAAATGAAGGTTTTGTCGCGTTGACGGGCCTGCCGAAATTGCGAGACGACCGTTAGGTGTGTGGAAGTCGGATTGCTTAATCTTTAGGTATCGAGCTGTCGAAGAAATTGGCTGTATCATTTTTATTGCCTCTCGTATGGTTTATTGCCTGTCAATGAAAATTGATTTAAGAGTCGCGTTATTATACCGTTCGTACAAGTAAGTTCAAGGTTTGTAACGATTTTTTTTACCTGTGCAGTTTAGCATTTTTTCAATTAATAACTCAATTAACACTCGGAATGGGAAAACGAAATGTTTAATTGAATATAGGGAAGAGCTTTCCTTTATGGTACAGTGACTTTGGTCGTATCTTCGAAATCTTACACTAGTTAGACGCATTTTATGCGTGAAGTGTGCAATTTATGATACTCAGATGATAGAGGTAATATTTTAAATGAATTTTATACCCATACCTCTTATCTTCTCTTCCCTAAGGTGGTTGTCACACTTACTTAAATTTTATCTATTTATAGAAGCCAAGCGTGTTTACAGAAAGTAAATCCGGGATGGACACGCAGGTTAAAAACGCACTTTTTGATATACTTACTTATTTAATTTGAAAAGACAACTAAGATTTCTGTATTTTTACAGGTAGAGTTAATAAAAGGTTCAAGAATCAGCGTAGACGCTTGGAAGGTAAGAAAACATAAAAAGAATGTGCTGCAAGAATGCGAGGGAATTAAATGTCTCGCAAATTGATGAAACCAATTATTGGAAAGAACGAATTAAAAAAGAGTTCTTCAACTGGCAAAAATGGCTGAAAGCCCATTCCAACAAATATATTTGAAGGAGTGGAACGTGAGTTAAATCTATAATTCGCATTTACATAAAAAAAGCTAATGTTATGTCAATTATAAATTTTTTTGCACATTTCAGAATTCGCGAATGACAACGTTATAAAAAAAAGTACCAGATCAGTCACAAAGAGTATCGTGAAACTATGACAGCTATGTGCGCAACATTCCGGAGTGCAAAACATAAAATAAAGGATAAAAAATTCAAATAAACCAACTGATGGAGCCAAGTAATACCAATCTGATGACAAAAAAGACGAGAAAACTATGAGCTAAATGAATGAAAGTGAAGAAGAAGAAGCTGAAAAGAAGAAAGATGTCAAAATAATATGGTTCAAAAAAACCACGATTAGATTAATATATTGTTTATAGTATTCTATTAATTACTTACGATACAATAATTGCGTATTGTCACTGTTGTATTAATTACGTGCCATTTATCCATGACTCATAGTCATTCAATTAGAATTAAGTTTAAATAAATTAGCCTTACTTAGAATAAAATTAAATTAAAATGAAATTTAAATAAAGTTTGGAAAAACACTTTATCTTAATGTGTCTGTGAGACTGAGCTAAACTTATAGGTACTGTATATCAAGTTGATAAAATTCTCTAAAAACTTGTCACAGACTTTCTGAAATTTGTAACCGAAAAATAGCAAGTTTCGCTCAGCCTTACTAGACACGCTGAGATAAAGTTTTTCCAAACTTATACTTTATATCAAGTTGATATTAACTTGAATTTTTTTACGCGGGATTTCAGTTTTTTGAACATATCTTTTAATTGACGTCATTGAAAGCAAAATTTTAGTTTCCATGGTAAGCTGCCTGTCATTGATGTGATTACTTAAGATTAAGACAGTAATAGTAATTATTTATGAAACTATCTAATAACCAAAAAAACATAAATTTTTTCAAAAAAGTAATTTGTTAATTATGTAATTGATTAAAAAGAAAATACGTTTGAAATTTAGTTTGTTAATGAGTGCTTAACTGATTTGTTTGAAAAACTAGTATTATAAGTTTCATGTTTATTAAAGTAACAATGCGCATAAAATCATCAACTGAGAAGGGCGTCATTTGTTAGTATAAAAATATACAATTTAATTAATCATACTGGACGTAAGCCGTGTTGATCAATTTATCCCCAAAATCTGCAAAGAAACAGTTCCTTTTTATCAAAATTAGAGAAGAAATTAATTTCTTTCTTCATACTGCAGTTTTTCCACACTCTTGTACCAAAGATTCAGAGGATTTCCCTGAAAAGCATAAAATCTCATTAGCGATGATAGTCAAGGAAACATTATTAAATCAGTTTTATTAATCCATGAAAAAAAAGAGTATTTAGATTATTAAGAAATGATTGTATACAATTAAAATAAAGCTATAAGCAGAATGCGCACAGATTAACATTGCTTAAAAAAGAACAATAAAGCTTTATTTCTATCTCAAAACTAAATCGAAATCGCTTTGAAAATTATTCAGTTCATAAATAGCAAGCAACCCGTTAAAAAATGTATTTTTCATTTAATATCTCCCTCCACGACCAGCGACTGATTCATCGAAACAATCAAAAGTTATGCCCGAAAAGTCATAATTAACCAGACCGGGCGACTCTCCCCTTGGCGCACGTAATGCCGTGGGAGAGTCAACTTTAATTGCGAGCATTGTCTCTCTCTCTCTCCCTCCCAGGCCAATATACATGTATATACACGAGACTTTGACGGAAGGATGCGCCGAGGAGAAGGGATTACGTGACAGTCGCATTGTTGCGAGCCGATTCTCACTCGCTCGATCTGTCCACTGTACTTATTCCCCCTCGATTGTCTCCTATATCTATCTGCCTCTCTCTGATGTGTATAAATCGAAGCTGCGGAATGAGCCTCGAGAGTAATGCCCGCCGATGAAGATGGCTCTATCGAGAGGCGAGATTCTCACGCCGCTTTCTCGAAGTTCCGCGGGTCGAATTTTTTTTTTCGAGCTATCCAAGAGCCTCCACGCGCGGATGTGGGCACATAAATTTATTGCAAATTCACTGCATGATTTGCATTGCGCCTGTATCCGGCAGATCCTGAGCGTCCACTGGCGCTCGTGGACTTGCGGGCTTTGGTTCGGAGGCTTATCAACGTCTTCACTGTTTTCCGCTTTCGACTGCACGTCGAATTTTTCAGTGGCTCAGTGCGTTTATGCTCTGTAATCCGATTCTGATTTCACATTTTACTTTGGCATTATATGTTTAAATGAAAAGTTGGGAAAAGGATGAATAATGTAGTTTTAGGTCTTTTTGTAAGAAATCGAAAAAGAGGATTTGCTTCATCCGTAAAGTTTGAAGTCTTGATATTTGATATTTCAGTTTGTTAATGTTAAATTTCTTATCGATTTTATTATATTTCTTAGAAACGTTGTGCACAGCAGATCCGATAATTAAATCATAAACTGTTCATGGATAGATATAGTTAGCAACACCTGTGCGCAGTTGGATAAGCTTTTTTTTAGACGTAAAGATAAACTTGACTTTCAACCAAAGTTTTGAATGATTCTAAAATAATTCATTTTGATTGTTGAATTAATTTTTTTCTAGAATAAAGTAACCTTGCAATTAAGCTCTTTAAATTTTGAAAAGAGTAATAATTATTCAAAATCGACCAACGAGTATCATTAAGGGGTTATGCCTGAGTTAAAACTCAGAAAAATCAAATTTTTTTATTTTATAGCGCTTTTGATTATTCAAAACAATTGCGTTTTTATAGAAAATTTATCACTAAACGTGTTTAGAAACTCCTTTTGATAAAAAACAATTTTATTAAAAAAAACACAAATTATTTACTGAATCATTATATACATCAAATAGATCGTTTTCATAAAATTATAGATTTTTTTATTTAAAATTTTAAAAATAAAATAAATACCTACTGTTCGCGAAGTTTAGTAGGTACTTTATGTTTGCATCGTTTTTCATTGATAGAAGAGTATTTTGTTTGTCTCATTATTTATTTATACGTCCAAATAAATTTTAGTTATGCATCGGGTGAGTGAGATTAAGTCGCAGTGGACGTTTTCTGGAACGTATCTTTCAAGATCGTAATTAAAAATTAGTACGTAGTTTTTCTTTTGTGGTTAGGATGTATATGCAAGGATTTTTGATTATAGCAGCGCGTCGGGTACTATTACATTTGTTAGATGAAGCCCATCAGTAATTCAAGTCATGACTTTTACTTACAAGTATCGATTAGTAAACTTTGAAAAAGTAAGATCGAATATTTCTAGTTTAATAAAAATCGATTAAGCACGTTTATGCTACGATTTTTTGAATTACTCTTATACGCACTGTGGAGAAATTTAAAGATTTTGCTTAGTCATTAACCTTTTCATTATAATTCTTACGGAAATTATTAATATTTTCATAAAGCTCGTTTGTGCTAAAACGACGTTTTGTCTATCGCGTCTCTATCGTTTTTAGTCACTGCTATAAACGTTAATTAATCATCATTTAAATCATCAAATTGTTCTCTTCTCCATGACAATTTACTTAACCCCCATTCAATCATTGTTTCCCCTAAAAAAGCCGAGGGCTTCGCTCCGAGCTTCGCGAGCAATAAATCTCGGCTCCAACAAACGCATATATAAAAAACAAAGCGAGAGAGGCCAAAAGCTCTCTCCTCGCAAAGCGATTTCTCTCCCGTGCGTCGCGGCCTTACCTATATGATACCCCTTTTACGCGAGTGCGCGCTCACTTCCTCCACGCCTTACTCGACTGGCCCATTGTCGCAGTGGGGCCTTCTGCAGTCACGAGCACATCCTCCCCGATACTTTTTCGCGCGCGTGTCATTGCCTTTTCCGAGATCCTTTTACTTTCCTCCGCAGCGTCGCCCATCTCTGTACTTTATACACACATATATGTGCAAATCCACCAAATTTCGGACAACAACTCGGACGGAAAAGTAGCAAAAAATTTTCTTGAAGGCACATCTGCCAGACTTCTTTCTTCTCGCGCCTTAGGTAATTCTGAAAGAGAAAAAACGAGAAATAATTAACAAAAAAAGAATTCATAGATTTTTTCTCTGTAACTACGGTCTTTTACAAAAATGATTATTAGAACAAAAATATTTGAAAATTTATCAGGGAATGCTTTGAAATTCTTTCAGATTGATCCGATACAATTTTTGATTTTTCGAAAATCCAAAAAAATCGAAACTTAGAAAAATGTCCTTAAACATCTGAAAACATTTCAGAGCATCCATAGTTTTCGAAAAAAAATCTATGAATTCTTTTTTTTAACTATTTCTCGTTTTTCGAGCAGTTTTTGCTCCGGAAAAAAGTATACCCTAAGATTGGCCATGTGCGCGAGTCTTTTCTCTTTCAGAATGACCTAAGGAACGAGAAAAAACAGGTCTGGTAGGTGTGCCTTCAAGAAAATTTTCCGTCCCAGTTGCTTCCGAAATTTGCTGGATTTACGCATGTAGGCGTGTGTTTCCACTGGGAGTACAGAGCGTCTCTATACACTCTGTGTATACTTACGCGGTATACGTATACGAGATGCAACGGCTCTATGTGCACACGCGACTCGTTGTCGAAGCCCAGCTGATTTATGGGTCTGCCCGGTGATTTTAACGACCCCCGCGTAGTCGCCGACACTGCATCGCCGGGGCTGAGGTGCATATAGAGCTTTTTTTCTTCTCGCCCGCGCGTCGAACGAGCTCTCGTCCATATAGATACGATCTCCCTTCCTCGGGCGGCCTGTGCTTGCGTTTCTCTGGGTCGGAGATTTTCGGCTGCGAGGCCTCTTTTGACAGGCGGCTGACCAATGCTGCGATCGGCGAGGAAATGAAAAGTTTGAGGCTTTTTTTTTGGTGGTGGATACGTAGCGCTGACGGCAGTCGATTGGCTGATTTTGCAGCGATGACTTCGTTGGTTTTGGTACTAGAATTAAAAATATTTGTTTACTTTGAAAATGTTCTGTAAAAATGGTAAAGACATATTTTTCCATTATTCAGACTCATCGCAATACCGGACAGTAACTAATTTGTGGATTGAACATTAATTTAGGGGAGTTCCTATAGGAATTTGTATAAAAAGATAACAGTGCAAAGTTGTAACATCTCAAAAAAACGGCTTAAATTTTTAATATTGCTCTTGATTTTCTTAAAATTTCTAGTTTCGAAAGACTACAACTTTGCACTATGGTGAGTATGAATCTTGCAGTACTTGTAAAAAAAGCATGTATTTTATGACTATTTTTGGCAATATATTAAATTTATCAAAAATTAAAACAAATATATTTTAATAGTTTCTAACGTATATATTTTAAAAATTAACAGTTATTTTTAATTTTGTACACACAGTTAATAAATTATTTATTCCCATCAATATTTATCGAGCGATAGACGCATTTTGAGTCAAACACAATTAAATTATTGATGAAAAATCTTATTAATTAATTTATAATTTTCAGCTCATGATTAGAATTTCGTGTCAATTTGAATCGAACTGGAATATTTTACTTTTGTTGTTGCGCATACATTAATTACACATATGGTTGTCAATATTTAATCAACACGTAAATAAATAATTTACAACATGTAAATTGGAATGATGAGAGCGACTAACGCGAACGTCCTCTTTATTTGATTCTCAGCAGAATATAGACTAAAGTCTTAAGTTTTTCAGGTTAAACCACTTCCACTTGTCTTATTTGTATTCTCGATCTCGGAGGTGAGAACTACTTACTCCCACCGAAACAACATCCAAGAAGATATTAAAAAAGCTACACAAGTCTAATATACCATCTGTAGTACAAAACTTTTCTGCCTGTTTCTGTTATAGCATTAGTTTTCATCCGGTATCAGGGATTTGGACTTAATTGAACAGATTATTCAAACAATAAATAATTGAAAAAAATTATTACTAATCAATTATTTAAATAAATTTTTCAATTTTTAAAATTATTTTTAATAACATTATAATCTAATTAAAAAGCTCGATTTCGAAAATGTACCCGAAAATCGTTGAATGTAAAATTTAAATTATTTGAAAGAAATGATAATACATTTAGATGGGACAATAAAAACAAAAATTAAAAGTATGTTACTAACAGCTGCTTTCAACTACAAAACGTTCTCAACAATTAGACTTTTGAGGACACTTTTGCTGGACTAGAACTACTTCGAATATAAAGATCGAGCGAAATAAAAAATATAGCATATACTGTGTCGCATCGTGAGCGCAAATTGTACTTTTATGCCGAGTACCGCAACCATACTAGGTCAAAACGTCCATGTTCATTTATATTCATAAGTTAAAACGAAAACTCAGACTACAATAAAAAAAAGTACTTACAGTATTTAAAGTAGATCTACCGTCACGAAAGTCATTAAAATAACGAGCACTGTGAATCCATCAAAACAGCTTTCGTTTTTTTTTTACCAACACGTATAGCGTACACAAAAAATTCTTCAAACTCACGTCACGTCAAACAGCCAGCGTTTAACTCTTCATTCAAGCCGTTCGCGAGGCGCTCTCGTCCCTTCGAACATCACCTTCTCTCTCAGCCGTAAACATATATGACCAATTCTCATAGAAAAATGCACTTTTCGGGGGTCCAGAAATCGAAATTTTATTTTTAAAGCTAGAGGTTTCGAACCGATGAGACTTTTCGTCTGTAAGCCAAAAGATAGTTAAAAGTGCAGAGGAACAAAAAATTAATGCGTCAAAATACTAGAATAATAACAACAATACGAATGTGTTCCTGGGGCACAAATAAAATTTCAGTTTGCACCACAATAAAGTAAAACAAAAGAGCTTTAATTAAAAATAAATATGCTCAGATTCGATGCTCTGATCAAAAGTTATGTCTGTTTGACAAAAAAAAGTAAATAAAAATCCGAAAAATTCTAATGTTCCATGTTTCCCATGTTCCTCTGCATTTTTGACTATCCATCAGCTAACAGAAGAAAGTTTATAATCGCTCCGAAACCTCTAGTGTGAAACCCAAATTTTCGATTTCCGTACCGCCGAAAAGTGCATTTTTCTATGAGAACTGCTCATATACACGCACCTCCCGGGCAATGACGTCGATCGACAGCAATCGAGCGCGACTCTATCCTTCTCTCCACCATATACACGGCTTTCCCCGAATTTTTCGCGCGCAGCTTCCAGCCCTCCTCCCCATAAATCTCGGCGGGACCGTAAAACAACGGCATCGGCCACGCGCGCCTGGCAAGAAAGCTTCCCGTCGGCTTCCAAAGCGCGCGTACTTATACAGCCCATACGACTCTCGTTTTCATTGAGTCCGCCGCCGCGAGGGGCTTTCGTTTTTCCCGCGCGAGACGAGCCGCACAGCTGACCCCGGCTCCGGACCTTTCCGCGTTCGAAAGTGGACGCATAGCGATGTGTGCGCACTGCAGCTGTGGGATCGCGCGCTAAGCGCGATTCGGTGGATCGCTGCGGGATTCGCCGAGCGTTAATCTCGCGGGCCGCGCGCGCGTGGGTGGAGAGCGCGGCGGCGGCAATGACGGGCTTGTTTTCCGACGTTCGAGCCCACCGCGGCAACGACTTCTTCCTCCTCTCGCGCTCGTACGCCGGTGACATAATGCACATATAGGCGATTGGCGTAAGTGGGAGGAGAGTGAAAATATCGCGAAGCGAACCGATTGACATCACGAGTTCGTCGGATCTCTCTAAATCTGAAACAGTGAAAATTCACGGGTTTTCAGTGTATATTAATAATTTGAAAAAGTTGTAATGGTGCAATTGTGAATTAGTGAGTAATCACAGTTTAAACAGGTTAAGCAAATGAACCAATTGAAAAAGTGTAGAAGGACTACCTAAAATTGTAAATATGAACATTGCAAATAGTGAATAAAAATAATATTTAGGTAGCAATGTACATTAGCTGAAATAGTGGAAGTACACTACTTGCAATGTTGCAAATACATTACTCAAAATAGTGTGTGGCCCTAGTAACAGGAGGCTAAAGGGGACATAAATTTTCGCTTATTCTACAAGTTCATTGTTAGCTAATTGAATGGTAAATTTTTCTCATACTGCAAAACGATTAAGTTCATAAAATTTCACTTTTTCTGGATGGTGGATTCCCCACTTGAATAGTGAATTTCTTGCGGATGTTAAAAATGTATAAGTACCGAACATTTCAATTCTCTTAAAAGTCATTATGACTCATTGAAAAAATAGTAAATTTTCATATACTGGATAATCAGTGTTCCAGTGATAATTTAAAGCAAATACTTTATTGTTTGAATCAGTAAATATTTACTAATTCGATAGTAAACGCAATGAAATGAGCAAAATAATAACTCATTTCATAAACAGTGTCTGTTCACTATGTACTATAGCGAATTATAATTTTTACAATAATGCACCATATTAATTAGTAAACATTCACTAATTTGTAAAACGACATTTTTTATACTACGTGCAGATAGTGACAATTTTCACTATTTGGGAATATTATTTAACTATGAGAAATAGTAAATTTTTCGCTGCTTTAGATTTAGAGAGTACGTTAAACGTACGCGATCGTTTAATACGGAATTTCAGGGAATATTGTACCGGCCTGCGCGGCTTATGTAAAATTGGAAATTCTTGGCGGTGCGAAATTTTTAAATCATTAAGTTCGACTGTAACCCGGCTGTGTGTACATACCCATTACGAATTTGGCTATAATGTGCATTAAATTTTAATGGGCAGTATACTAGACGTACGCGTACACGCTGTATCTAGATTATGTTTTAATGATATACATTTAAGCTTTGTAAACGTTAAAATCGTCGAAAAAAGTGAGGGCATCAATTTCACCGGCACATCAAAATTTATACGAAAGTGCGTGTCATTCTTTAATTTCCCAATTTTTTAACGTTCTCTGCCCACACGGCAATTTGCCATCGCTCGTATATTACAGACTCGTAAAATCACAGTAAATCTTCGTAGAAGCCTGGAAGTCAATTAAAAATTCAAATTTCGCGCCATAATATTGCAGTCGATATAAGCAACTAAATTGCTCGTAACTAGCAATAAAAATCAACTAATTTTACAAGTTTAATAACCGTAAGAAAAATTATAAACAGCAAGATTTTTGCACCATATTCGAAATTCGGTTCTTTAAAGTACAAATTGAAAACTGCATGAAATATTATAGGTCATTACGTAACGAAGATTAAGTAGCTCGCGGTCTGCTCTAATTTTATTTTTACTATTAGTTATAAAAGCAAATTAGTTGCTATTTTATTTACCGTATTATTAGGGCGCACAATTTTAATTTTTCATCGACTTTCAGACGTCATATAGCCTAATAATTTTCAGCGCATAAAATCCAGCTCTCGAAGCCCATCGCACACCTCGAAAGCGGCCTACGCTAAAAAAATCCAAAGCATCGATCGTCCATCTTTCGAAAAAGTTGTATAAGACCAGAACACACTACAACAGTTGAAAAATCGAACGCTTCGCAAACGCAGTATCGTGTAACACTCGACACAATGTCAGAACGGCAGGCTTCGGCTCCCACGCCTTTTCGAAAATCTCGTATAAGCCATTCTGCTCGTATATATCATACGCTGTACATAAACATCGCCCACCACGTAAATTCCTTACGTCCTTTCTCTCTCTCTCTCTCGCTCTGTCGCGGGTGAAAACGTCCGCGCGCGGCGCGAACACGATCCCGAGGCGATAGCGCGTGTATACCGTCGCGACGAGTAATACCCGCAGAAGCATTGCCGACGAGGTAGAAACGCGGTAGCGCTTCTTCGCGATACCGCCCACGCGGCCCCCGCTGCCGCAGAAATATGCCCAATAAAGCGGCAGCCGCCGCGCGAGTTGCGCAAAATGCTCCGCGGATTTCTCCTCGTCTATAATCGGCGGGACGCGCTGCCGATAGCCATCGCGCTTTGTTTCGGCTGACACGACGAGACTCTTTTTCGGGATTCGTTCGAGCCGACTTTTGCGGGGATTAACGCGCGCGCACTTGTACGTATGGGCGCACGTGTGCGCGTGTCTGTGCGTAGACGATTGCGTGACGAGATCTTATCGGGTACTGCCACTGCGTGTGCGCTTAATTGTTCCTCTACTCCGCGAGTACTGCGCGGGTCGTGAAAAATTATCGCTTTTCCATTAGCTGCCGGCGCAGCTTTGTGTTTTCCCTTTGGGCGACAGACGAATTGCTGATGAGGACGCTAATGAGGAGGAATATTGTGCGCTTTTTCACGAGTTTTTTTTTCGCGCGGAAAGCGAGCGAGAGGAAGAGCTGCTGTGGTCTTTCTAGAAAATGAGATGATGCTTGGGTATCTGATAAGTATTGGGAAAGGAAAGTATCATCGCTGCGATGGTGAGCTGTATACTGCGATCATCCATGTCTGGTTTTTTTTAGAATAGCTTGTGTATACATATGGGTGAAATATTAAATCACTTCAACTTGATGAAATACACGTCCCTGAATTTTTTTAGATTTTTTGCAACGATTGTCTCTGAGCTACAGGAGGTCAAGGTTGGTAAAATCATGATGATTTTCAAAAATGCATAGATTCTCAGGGAAGCATTTTTCACTATAGACATGAATAGGAGATTTTTAAGAAAATTTTGTCTAGTTGTAAAAAAAAAACTTTAAAAGTCATATGTATATGACCAATTCTCATAGAAAAATGCACTTTTCGGGGGTCCAGAAATCGAAAATTTTTTTTTTACACTAGAGGTTTCGGACCGATCAAACTCTCTTCATGGAACATTAGAATTTAACATGGGGAGGTGTATGGGAAAAAAAGAAAATCGGCTATTCGGATTTTTATTTACTTTGTTTTTTGTCAAACGGACATAGCATTTGAACAGAGCATCGAATCTGGGTATATTTTTTTAAATTAAAACTCTTTTGTTTTACTTTATTGTGGTGTAATTTGAAATGTTATTTGTGCCTCGGAAACATTCGTAATTGTCATTATTCCAATATTTCGACGCATTAAATTTTTTGTAAAACAAAAACGTAAAATGACTCAGAAATATGGTTACTAGTAATTTTTCACATGTTCCTCTGCACTTTTGACTACCTTTTGGCTTAGAGAAGAAAGTCTCATCGGTCCGAAAGCTCTAGCTTTAAAAATAAAATTTCGATTTCTGGACCCCCGAAAAGTGCATATTTCTAGGAGAATTGGTCATATATGTTGCAACTATGTTATAATACATTTATGCTTTAATAGTAGCAAAAGTTTAATAGTAGTGAAAGTTCGGTCCGGACTACGACTACCAAAAAATTCCTGAAGATACCTTTTTTCAGTGCAAAAGTGCTTGCGAACCTCCTAGAACAAGATGGAGCTACACTGATAAAATAAAAATAAAAAAATCACTTGTCGAAACCAAAAAATTGGATTTCCTATCTGAAAAAAATATATTTAAATAGTAAAAAAATATTCTAAGACAAAAAGTATTCTTGAGATTTTTCTAAATTTCGCTTCGTTTCCAAGCTAAAAATCGATGAAAATGCGAATTTTTATACTAATGTTTTGCTAATAAAATTCTACATGTTTATCGATTTTTTAATACTTTTTGTCTTAGAATCTTTTTTACTATTTAAATATATTTTTTTCAGATAGCAAAAATAAATACATAATGATAATAATAGAACATTTAAGAATACGTTCTACGATAATACTTGATCTGTGATACATTACAGATAAATAAATAAATTCTAATACTACGATATACTAGACGAATACAAATAATACAAGTAAAAGTATAATACTCTCTGGTTAAAGTCTTAATTGAAAATATCACAGCATAGCTAGGCACAAAAATACAAAAAAATTATTAGCAACTAGAACTTTATCACAGACTACCTTTTTCTAAATCCCAATAAACTAAAGAACGATGACGTTCAGTCAGACTAGAAAAATTTTACAAATATGCACTATTTTCACAATATATACGTAAAAATACTCATACTAGAGCAAGCTCTATAGTATTTGCGCTCGTCAATGCGCTATACTCTATAGTGATCGAGGTTTACTAGGTAGCGATAGGTAGGAAGATGGAAGGGAAGAGAGAAAGAGAAAGAGAAATAGAAAGAGATAGAGAGAGAGAGAGAGAAACCGTGGGTGCTGTGCAACGGAGATAAATCCATCCTAAACCGTAAATAATCGCCGCTCGGGAGATAGTTGCATCTAAATCACTCGGGCAATATATACAGCGTCGTTTAGCGCGCGGCGAAGAAAAAAAAACAGCGCAAAACGCGCGCGCGGAACGACGCATTATAATAATTGCAGGCCGAATATAAGCAATGTCAACGCCACGCCCGGAGAGAAAACTCGCTCGCCCCGTAAAAGCGGCCGTTAATCATCTCCCGAGTCCGACGAAATCTGCATTCGTCACGTCCTTGAGCGCGGCGGCGATCTGTCGCTCCGCTAGCCGCGAAAAAGTTAAATTTCGCCGGCGATCGTATAAGTGCCGTCTAATGGCCCTCGTAAACGCTCGGCGGATCCGAGCGCCTCCGTACCTCCCCGTACCGGGCTCCGCGCGTATGTGTACGCGATATGTTATATACCTACGAGTTTTACTTCCGTCGTCGCCGGATATTTTCTCCGAGGCTGTGTGTTTACGCGTACGCCAGATGGTATAAGTGCAACCTCTCACTGCCGCGTGATTTAGCGTCCGATGTGCGGGAAGCGTAGGTGAGAGTCGTCCGGTGTGCATATAGCTGTTTCGGATGTATCTTTTCATTTGATGGGCTGAAAAAATAACAATTTTGAAATGAGCGTAAATCGGCTTGAGTGTAAAATTGGTGATGTTGAAAAAATGAGCTTTGCATCAGTGCAAAATTTGCGCAGTTTGAGCTTCCGATCTGTATGTCAGTGAAATAGAGTTAAAAATAGATAAGTTTCATGCGAAATCGAAGACAAGAAAAATTAAAAATCATCGCAACTCTGGGAGTTTATTCAGACGGAGTATCCCATGAATTTTCAGGCATTAGCGTGACACGAGAGAGCCTTATTTCAAATTTTTTTTCCATCGGGTGCCTTCGAGTGTTGAAAAAAATCAATGTCTGTTTTTACATTTTTTTGGTCCATTTTCGTTCACTTTTATCTCCTCAGGCGAGAATTTTTCACCGAAGACATGTAGAGTTTTTTAAAACTTTGCAATCAATGAAACTGAGATTTTGATACAGAAACTAATTGTGAATATTTATCCATATCGATGCAGCATTAATGTGATTCTAGGTTAACTACAAGACATCTATATTCAATCAATTTTACAACACGTCATTAGCAATGATCGATAATCTCGGAAAATAAAAAATATTCGTTGCGAATTCATTTACAACTGCCATAAATTTCCACAAAATCGCAACTTTTGATGCTTTTTATAAACCGCATAAATCAGTAAAATTTCCCATATGAAAGTCAACGTTGAACGGCATAAAATCAGAAACATTTTTACGTCTTCTTCCCTATATCTAAAAGCAGCCTCAACGCGCACACGAAATTTCCATCACCGCCGAGTCTCCTCAATCAAACGAACTCACCGCTTTCCCCAAAACTATTCTAATCAGTACCTTCTCCAAAACTACCCGCGTTAAAATTTCGAAAAAAAAATATCTTTCACTGCGAGTCGTTCTCTCCAAGTGTCGTGCCGAGCCAGTAAGGCATTAAACTCTCCGGCCTCCACTTTGATCTTAATGCAAAGCAATAACGCTGTCGCCGCCACTAACCGAAATCACGTGTAATTAGCATCGCTGGGTGTCAGCCGCATACGGCTCTTTTTCACGAGGGCAACAATACGTCCGGCAATAAAAAAAGGACGAAAAACAACAAAAGAAAAAAAACAATGGGACTCATCGCTCGCTCTCGGCTATTTCGGAGCGCGCGTACGTATATATACAGCACATCGCGTAACCGAGAGGAATGCAGATTTCAGCGCGCGTGTAATTGCACGGCGGTTCGCGCGGAGATCGGCTGCTGCCCCCTAATCGTTAGTCTCCGAGCCGAAAGTCCTCTCCTCTCGGACTTTCACGAAAATTCGACGGCAACTTTCCCCGCTCTGTCTGTCTCTCTCTCTCTCTATCTCTATCTCTTTCTCTGTGTGTATCGGTATGCACACGTCGAAAGCTTTTCCTATGCAATACACATACCTGCTCACACAAGCGCACACCTCCTCCGAGAGACGTCCCGCCGTATCCTCCTCTTCGATCCCCGGCTTTTTTCAATCGCGGCGAGCTATGACGCGATAATGCCGGGCCTCTCGATGCATCTCGCGAGAAAGCAAACTGGAGTATAATGCATATATATACATAGCAGTATATAGCGGAGAGAAGGAAACGCCGATGCGATGATTGGGGAGTTCGTGACTATCGCCGCGGCGATGGGCTTCGCCTTCCGATGATATTTTCTTTTTCGATTCGCGCCTGCGAATCGCCGCCGTGTATATAGTCTGCACCGCGAGTACTATTGCTGTATCGCCAGATGCTCGACGCGAGAGAAGCTCGAAATGCAGAAAAAAATTTGCTAATCGCCTGCACGCGCGTTTGCGTATCTGTATAGTGAGCCTATCCTGGAAATTTCGGAGACAAGTCGGATGGAAGAGTTGCAAAAAATTTCCTGCCAGACCCGTTTTTTTGTCGTTCCTTAGGTCATTCTGGCCAGTCTTGGAGTATACTTTTCTACGGAGCAAAAACGACTCATAGAGAATTCACAGACTTTTTTTATAAAAATTTAATTAGAACAAAAATGCTTTGAGATTCATGAAATAATGCTCTGAAATTTTTTCAGATATTTCGTGGCAATCGAATTTTTTCGTGGCACTGAGAAATTGGTGCTTATCTTGCACACGGCTAGCCAGTGGTGTTCTACTTTTCCTGCAGTTGCAAGAGAATCGGGATCCCGATTTCCTTGAAATGCGATTGTAAAAGAATATTGATATTTTCTGATCGCTATTCATTTAGACAATTGCTTTTATAGTCGAGTAGCAAGGAATACGGGATTGATCCAGTTATGGAACGGTACTGCATTTCGTTATGTCGCAACGATTAGAATTCTGCTTTTTTTTGATCCGCAAATAAACCGGGTGATACAGAATGGTCGGGATCCTGAATTTCTTTTTGGCAGCACGTGAAAATCGGGATCCCGAATTCCTTGCTACTCCACTAAAAGCAAATGTCTAAATCTTTTTATGTTAATTTTATCGCATTTTATCTCGCTTTTTCTGCCAGACTAATCGCAGAGGCAAAGCTAGTCTGTTCAAAATTCCTCGTATTTAGTCATGGAATTTTCACAAGACCAATCGTACAGACAAAACTAGTTTGTTGAATAGTCTCGCATTTTATCTCGCAATTTTACCTACGGAGCGCATTACCTGGACTACGTAATCAGCGACCCTGTATACCTATATAGATACCTTCCCGGCACCTGGTGCACAACTTCCGTCGAAAAGCTATGTAGCGTACCACCTAGACTTCATCATCGGGCTCTCTTCGTACTTAGACACCCCATTGGTACCTAGTGCTCGAGTTTAGTCCACCTAGTCTCCAGTTACAACAAATTCTTGACGGTATGGGTATACTTATGTACAAAGCGCGCTCTATGTCTATAGCTATTTGTTTACGTTTTATAGCCGACTATCCTAACCTACTAAAAAACGGCTTATTAAATAATGATTTTCTCAAAATCTAGTCATTTTCCCGAGTTGTGCCCAGCAAGTCTTTTGTTCAGGAGACCATCAACTACAACTTGTCAAAGTCGCAGCTGATTCGACCGGAACCTCATTTCCTATCATTTTTCAAAATAAAAATCGACCAACGAGTATCATTGAACTACACGCAAGTCGTGACAATACTTATCAGAGCCACGCTGCCTCGTGTGCGTTAAAATTTCGCTTCCGTGAAACAAAACCGTCGCATAGCAGCGATCCGAAACATCAGATCCGTAACGCAACGGCGTCGCACGAGTACTGCACACTTCTGTACGTATTATGCCTTCTCCTTGATCCGCAGAGTCGAAGCTCAAGTGCGGTATACAACTGTGTAAGCGCAGGAATCGCATAGTCGGCTGCCAAACGAAAAATTCAACGACGACTTTGAACCCAAGATTCACGAGATTCCGCCGTTTCAGCCGCAGTATCCAATGGAAGCTCATACGCCGATGGTCCAAGAGGTCCAACCTATAAAGTCAGCACTGCCTCAGGGGCAGGTCGTCGTCATAAACAACGAGGGCCAACGAGGGGATACTGATATCGTCGAGACGCCACATCCCGGAGTTTGCCGACAATGTCTCTACTGCATCCTGTTGGTGATCGTCTTCGTAATCGCCGTGACTTTCAGACCCGCCATTCGGCTCTTTGTTGAGTATTGTTCGCATCGCATTAGGAACAGTTTTTAAGCAAGCGACAGTGTGCAAGATGATGAAAGCGATGGTTTTAAATTTTGTACTGCATAAAGTTTTTATTCTGTTTGCATCAAAGAAGGTTATTTTATTATTGTATATGTTTTGAAGGAGTGACGGAGCATTTCATATTTTTCCATAATTGACCAAGTTTGTTTTGGTTTAACTCGCTTTTTAATACATTTCTCAGGCGCAGATTAAGCGCGAGAAAATGTAGCATAGTACGTTACGTTAAAGTAGGATTTCCAAGTGTGTTGCTTTTTTTTCGAGACAAAGATATTATGCTCTGTGCACGTGTAACGCGATGCGTTCGACGATCAGTTTTGTGTTAGATCTTGTCTTTCTTTTTTATGGTTTATTACAAAATGATAACGCATTAAAATGCTTTAATAGTATACGTTTAGTTTTATTTATTGCCCAAACTTTATTTATTTAAAAAATTAACAACTTTCTCGGATTTTGAATTATTCCAAAAATTGAGTCATGACTTTATTACATTATCGCGTTTATTAGTTATCCATTTTCTTTTTAAAGCCACCACTAGTTGAATAAAGAAGCTCAAATTGATTAAGAAATGAGGCTGAGAGTGAAGTTACATCATTCAAATATTTTTTTAATAAAAATCTTTCAATAAGCACCTCCTCACATACGTCATCCCCTCTGAAAACGAGTGTGAGATATTTCTGTCATTTTGAGGAGCGAAAAACGAAAAAATATCTTTATAAGACTGCCCCACCTTTCCCTATACCTACATATACAGCAATATTCCTTATGCATAATATATGCGCTTTCTGATGAACTACTGGCGCCACATTCCATGCGTTACTCATCCGGGATTTGCATGCAGAGCAATCAGTAAGTAAACAGTTCTATGCTGTCGAAAATATGTCTACAATAAGTCGTACTCTCAAAATTAAGTTAAATCCAACACATGTAAGTATACGATTGTTCGCGAAGTTTATTAGGTACCTTATGTTTGCATCGTTTTTCATTGAGAGAAGAATATTTTGTTTGTCTCATTTATTCATGCGTCCAAATGAATTTTAATTATGCATCGGGTAAGTTTACGATTAAGTCGTAGTGGATGTTTTCTGGAACGTATATCTTTCGAGATCGCAATTAAAAATTCGCGTGCAATTTTTCTTTTGTGGTTAGGACGTATATTAAGCAAAGATTTTTTATTGCAGCAGCACGACGGATTATTTACGTTTGTTAGACGAAGCCTATCAGTAATTCAATTCATGACTTTTACTTGCAAATGTAAGACTGAAAATTTTCTAGCTTTTAATAAAAATCGATTAAGTATTTTTATACTACAATTTATCGAATTACTCTTGTATGGACTATCGAGGAATTAAAAGAATTTGTTAAGTCGTGAATCTTTTCTTTACAATTCTTACGGTGCATATTGACACAGTCATTTTAGTCCGATCAAATTATTGATATTTTTTTAAGACTCGCTTGTGAAACAAAATTTTATTTATCGCGTCTCTATCATTTTTGGTCACTGCTAAACGTTAATTAATCATCGTTTAATTCATCAAATTTCCCTCTTCTCCATGACAATTATTACTTACCCCCCATTCAATCATTTTTTCCCCTAAACCGCAAAAATCTATCGATCCATAAAAAAGCCGAGGATTTCGCTCCGAGCTTCGCGAGCAATAAATCTCCGCTCCAACAAAAGTATAAAAACAAAGCGAGAGAGGCCAAAAGCTCTCTCTTCGCAAAGCGATTTCTCTCGTTTTTGATCCGGAAAAAAGTATACCTTACGATCGGCCATGTACGCGAGTTTTTTCTCTTTCAGAATGACCTAAATAACGAGAAAAAACACTTTTCGGGGATCCAGAAATTGAAAAATTTTTTTTTATAGTTAGAGGTTTCGGACTGATTAGACTTTCTTCTGTAAGCTTTACTTTTACTTTTTTTTTTAAATTGTAATTGCGTTAAAATACTGGAATAATAACAACTACGAATATTTCCGAGGCAAATACAACAAAAGAACTTCAATTTAAAAGAAATATGCCCAGATTCAATGATAAAGAGTTATGTCTGTTTAAGAAAAAAAATAAATAAATAAAAATCCGAATTGCCGATTTTCTTTTTTTCGCCATATACCTGCCCACGTTAAATTCTCATGTTTCATGTTTCCCATGTTCCTCTACATTTCCGACTATATCTTTCAGCTTACAGAAGAAAGTCTGATCCGTCCGAAACCTCTAGCTCTAAAGAAAAATTTTCCATTTCCGGACCCCCGAAAAGTGCATTTTTCTACGAGAATCGGTCATATACATGCGCACACGCCTTTCTCAACTTATTAGCCGTTCGTCGCTCGTCTCCCTCTCTACGGCACACAAATAAATCAGGAGGATATTACAGCCTGGCGCAATTCGAGGCAGTCTTCGCTCCCGATGAAAAAGCATTACGGAGACTCTCGCGCGCGAGCGGCACTCGATGCGGTGTACGTATATATGTATATACACGCGACGCGTATAATACACGCGCGAGATAGTCGAGAGGTATGGCGCGATCCGGCAATGACTATACTTTCTTCGGCGGAGAATAAGAAGCGTGTCTCGTAATTAGCTGCCGGGAATATCGCGCAATGTTGCGAAATCGGCCGCTCGCTCTCGCATCGAGTGTACTACTTATACGCCGCTTGTGTGCGTATAATACGCATCGATCGCAGCCGGTGCGGAGAGGCTCCGGAAACACGAGGGATCTAGAAAGCACCAGATGCGTTTCGACGGCAGCTTTATGAAAGATACGCGAGATACGCGGGAATCGATGTAGGAATGAGCGCAGTTGTAGGGGGAGGGGGGGGGGGAGGGGAGAAACGGGCGATTTGAAGTAGGATTCATTAAAAATTGTTGACGCCGAAATGTAGCATAAAGAGGTTTTACGTGATGATTGAGAAAGGTAGTAAAAGTCTTTGATAATAAAAACTAGAGACTTGCAGGTAGTTAGCTGAATATTTTTTGAGTGTTTAACTTTTTGCTTAATTTGAATGCACTAGAACTTCGTGGTCACAGCTATACCAAAAAATGGTTTTTTCCATTGTTTGTTGATTTTTAAAGCAACTCATCAAAATAGCTGCTTTCCGCAATTTTTCACACTAAATGATTTCTTGCTCCACTATACAGTGGAATGCATATTTGAATATAAATGAATATAAAATGCTCTTGATACTAATACATTTAGAGCTTTAAGTAAAACAAAAAATTCCATAATTAGTCTCAATATACGATACTAGAGAAATTGAAATTTTTTCCTTAACATTAGAAACAAATAAAAAGAGTGAAATATTCGTTTATTTTAGAAGATTTCAATGGTATCACATAAATTCAATGTTTCATCACTTGCTAACACATCGAACTTGTTGTCTATTTATTTTATTACTATAGCAAGTAAACACACGCTTCGCTCGCGTGTTAAAAAACGATCTTTTTTGTTATATAACTTTAAAAGAAATTTTTAATATACTTTTAATGTAAAGTTTTCAATATATTTTAATATTATTTTATTGATAAATTTGTCGAAAAATTTGGTGTAAATAAATTTTCCGTTATGTTTATAACTTATATTTATCAACATTATATTAATAATTTATATTTGCTTTAAAATATCGTGGCCCATAAAAGAAACCTAACTCCATCATATGTACAAATAAAAGTTTTTTTGAGGTATTTTATTTTTGTCGAAAATATTTCGCATTATCTTGGTCATCCGGACCCCATTTCGCGATGACATCTCGCAAAAGACCCCTGGACCATCCCCTAACTTCATCAAATATGCAGAAACAAAACTTTTTTTCGAGATATTTTAGTTTTGTCGAAAATATATCGCAGCATCTCGATCATCAATTGAAACATTAATTAATTAATTTTTATATACTACAAAACATATGATTAAAACATAATCTATCAATGCGTACGTACGTCGGGATATATTATTATAATAAGTTATAACTAAATAATTTAGTTATAACTATATAAATAATATAGTAATAACTAAATTATTTCTGTTTATACTATATATGTATGAATTAATATGTCTTTAAAATTTTAACTATAAAAATATCGATAAAAAACATCTTCGGATCGCGTGTAAATTTTTTTCTCATTTGTCACAGATTATATTATATTATAGTGGCGCAATAGAATTTAGAAAAAAAATCAGGGCCTATATTTAGACCTTATAGTTTCAAAGTGTATTAAAGACGAATCTATTAAAATTGAAAAAAAAACGCAAACAAATTCTCTACTATAGAAAAAGAATTCCATATCCAGCCCGTAAGCCACCCGATAAGAATCAAAACGAGCCTCACCATCTCACACCTCACCTACACACACGTTTTCTATTGCAGTAGGCCCCAAGCTCCTCGCATTATACTACCTATTTATATACGAGCTGCTAAACGAGAATTTTTCGGGCTTACGAGCCCAAAAACGCTACACATCGAGAGCCAGCGCTTTACAGCCACATAAAACAATCGCGTCCCCGATTCGTACAAGTGCTCTCCCAAACGATTCCCGTAACTTTCGCTTTGTCTATACCATATACCCACACACACACACGCGCGCAACGAGCTCTCGTCAGGCGCTTTTGTGTACACGCGGCTCTGGGAGGTCCTCCGATGATTCTGCCTTTTTTTCTTTTTCAGGTCCGCGCGTATCGCGCTACCGCTGCTCAACTTCGGCAAGAAGCAGTCATTTCGGATGATCGATATCGCGGCCGGAAGCCAGAAATGAATTATCGTCGCTCTCGCCTCGGCGCGCGCGCGACTCTGTGTGCACAACGAGAGCATCAATTTCTACGTCGTTCCATACTGGATGTCCGCGATCGCCGCTGTAATTAATCGCTTTTTAAGTGGCGTTCGTTAAATTTTGAGTGCGAAGTATAAGCGCGCGGTTAAACGGTGAAACGCTCGCGCGGCTGGCGCGATAAAAAAAAACGACAGTTGCCAATTTCATCGGAGTATGGTGTGCTCTTCTCCTTCGAGCTAATTCGCGGTTGCTGTTGGTAATCGCCGTTGAAGAATAATTTTAACAGAAAAAGAGACTCGCATTGTGCTCGAATCGGTCGAGTCATATTTCAAATATTTAATGCGCGATTCGAGGTGATTAGTAAAGAAGGCTTTTTGATTTTTTGTGATTTTGAAAAATTACTTATCTTCATGGTCTATCTAATGTTTGTCGAAACGTTCTAACTATGCTTCTTAGTTTTTAAAATAAATCGGGTTGCTACGAAATATATTATTATTATTATATTTTCGGTATTTTAGTAAAAAAGTCTATTAAGCGGTCCAAACAGAGTTTTTTTTACCATAAAAATTAAATTTTTGACTTAGTTATTGTGTCCAATGTAGGAGAACACTTTTCTGTAAATAGATCTTATACAGTACTCTATAATGACATTTTTGAGAGTTTTGCCAATAATTGCTTGTAAAAAAATTCTAATGCTGTTCCCTACATTTTGGCAATACTTAAAAAAATTTGTATTTAAAGTACACTCGGTATTTTAGCAATATGTCTTTTATATATTGCCAATAGTTTGGCAAAATAATTGCAAATAAGTATGCCCAATACTTTGGAAATTCTTTGAAATTGTTTTAAAGTTAGACAATTTTTTTTATCATTTAAAGATTAAGAAATCAACTCAGATCAGTGTTTTTAAGGAACAGTTTTACTTTCATGGACATAGGTATATTATTCGAATTCAACTATGTTTGCAGGTTCAATCACTTATTCAACATTCGGTTTTTCTGCATGAACATACTTGAACAAGATTCTGCAAATCCTGGTTTTTCTTTACTAAGTGATGAGGTAATTATTTCAGAAGGGCTTAAGTTAAAAAGTTAGTACTTAAATTATTTTATTAATAAAATTTATAAAAATGTCCCTAACCAAGAAAATGACCCGCTTAAAAAAATGCCACCTTGCTGGAAATGGTCCTGTTCAGCTTTGTCAAAACTCTAATGTTTGGATTGATCAAGGTGAACTTATATTTCCACAGCGGTACAAACGAAATCCAAAAGAAATGACGAGGCCTTTAGCGAAATTCTTGATTGACGAGGAGAATCTCAAAGAAATGAGAAATCGGGGTCGATCAAATACTAAAAATTCAGGCCCTGAAGGTAGATTTACCTATACTGAATATATTTAAGTTGCAAATGTGTAAACATAATAAGAATTTTGTATTATTAACATAAATTATTTTACAGATTACGTTAACAAGAAGTGTCGGTGCGAATAAACGCTATTGACAATCGTACAAAAGATCCGTAAAGACGACAACTATTTTCCACCGTCAGATCGGCTGCCTTTTCACCCGCTACATTACGGCGCGAAATTTGAATTTTCAATCAAACTTCGGGCATTCCCTCAACGAGGAGGCGAAAATATTCCGATAATCCGAGCTCTCTAACATCCCAATAACAAGCGCTCGCGCACCAATAGAGTTGCAACGCAACGGCTACCCACATTCGCGGGAAAAACGTCGAAAGCCGAGCAGAAGCACGCGAGCATCGCCAAGCCGGAAAGTGTCGGGCTCTTTTTCCTCTCCGTCGGCTGCACAATATAACGCGATACAGGCATAATGTGTGCACACACAGTCGCGGCGTTGGCGGCGCGAGTTTACCGGCAAAGATGCCATCTCATACTGTCGGAACCGCCGGAGAGCCGCTGCTTTCTCCGAGAGCGATATTATTTATAGATGCACGAAGCCTGCGCTCTTTTTTCCTTCGGCTATGTGGCTTGCCCGCGTATACGTGTATACACGGCGTCTGCAGGCAGACAGGTCTATAATGCACACACACGAGAGGAAGAGCCGGCCTATCTCCACTTTTTCTTCCATCTTCTCCGCGCGCGATGATGTATGTGCATCGTACACGTGTACTCGGCGATAAATCCGAGCGAAGGGCGCCGCGAGTCGAGCCGGCACGTGACTGCCGGTACGCTAATTGGACTGGATGTATCTGCGGCGGATAACGGGCTTTGCGAGCCCGCGAGAGAGAGAATTTGTTTTCGCGGGCGCTGAGGTGACGAGCTGTCGCTGGAAAGTTTCGCTCGACGCCGATTTCGATTCCGGGGGGATAGAGACGATCGTTTTTGAAAGCGACGCCGGACGAAGCGATGCTCAGGTGCCATCCCGCGGGGCTACTCCTCGCCTCGTGGGAAAGACGATTGTGCGCGACTACGCGCTCGTCGAATTACAGTGGTCTTCGCGTTAATGTACCCGCATCCGGGGTGTTAATAGCGGCGGAGGACGATTTTCATTGTATCTGCTGCGCGAGGACGTTATGGCTGACGAGAGAGTCGAAGCTAATCGAAATTTCGAAAGGTGTGCGCGTGCCTTCTGTTTTCTGTACGGCCGATGATTGTCGTGAAATTGATGGTTTTGACGCCGGTATATGGCTGTGAGCGATGCTCGTTTAAAAGCCTTTTTTTAAATATGCGAGAAGAAAAAATTATTCAGAAAAGCGATGCGAAGAAGATAAAATAATTTTTGTATATTATATATTCAACGTGCAATCAGTCGTCGAAGACCAAAATTGACAATTTTGTTTTTTAGTACTACTACCGCAGACTTCTGTAAATGTGTGCATCTGAACCTAGGGAATGAATGCAGGAATATGGAAAAATATTTAATTTTTAAAAGTTGAAGCTATAATTTTACGGAACATTTGAAAATTTTTGGATTCTAAAATGTGTAAAATAAAAATTTTTGCTTTATATTCAGTACAGTCTACTATTCAGTTTTTCTCTTGTTTAATTAGCACCAACGTCGACCGTCAATTTATGTAGAATGCAAATAAAATATGTCTGGATATTTTTAACGTTATATCCTGAACATCGCTGAATTCTTGAATCAGCTTCGCACAATTTTTCAGTGGCGTAGCATATCACCGGTTGAGAGAAAGCTGGTTTGAGAAAAATACAGCTAAAGCTACACTGAAACTTTTCATAAATGTCCTCGTTTTACCAGCTTTTCCGTGAATTTCCGCATTTTGCAAACCGGTCTTTGATAGATTTTAATGAATATGGAAAATATTGAAAAATTTATCTTACGCTGTTATTGATGCTTTTCCATAATTTTGATATATTTGTCCAAGATTGAAAATTTAGTGAATTTGTCATATACCGATATATTATTTTTGACAATTATCTCCTCGTAACAATTTCATTTTTCTCAGAATTGAATTTTCTCAGGTTTGCAAATTCAAAAGAATTTGCAAACCCGATTGAAATTATTCCAATTTCGACGATTTTTGCAAATATTGAAAATCTCGGCAAATATTGAATTTTGGAAATACCCAGATAAACTACGATGACTCCAAATAGTGGGACTTACGTTATTATTTAAAGTCACTGAAACACTCAGCAATGCCGGGAACTGATTTCCAGATGTCACGATGACTCTCAATTCAACTGTATACATCGTCCACGAGGAAAAGGAAAAATGCAACAAGCGTCAGAATGATTCCCAGTTAAATGAAACATGTTCCACAAAGAAGATCATGAAATATTTGAAATCAATAATTAGACCCGACGATTAGAGTGTCAGTTGGGTTACGATAACTATGAGTTCACCAAGAATAAAACACATCAGTTACACAGTGTCATTAGCACGCCAATTAGTTTCTCTAACTCCAGCACTCATGTCATCCGTCTCATAAAAGCAGTTGATTATCGCATATCGCAGTTATCCGCCTTCTCAGCTGTACCTTCTGGTCCGCAATCGTACGACGTAATAATGGACTACTTCTGACGTAACCTGCAAGTTAGGGGTCACAATTGCTTTACGGCAGGTACTATATACAAAGTGTAGTTTACGATACTGGCTCGGATTCTGGTATCACAAGTCGGTTCTTCATGGCGCAGCATTTTGGGAACGGCACTACGTGCCGTAAGAAATTACTCGTATGCCGGAATCGCAATTTTTTATAACGGCATGTGCATTTGCTCTCTGTACTTTGTGGACAGTTTTTGTAAGATTATTTTGGAGTACTCCGTAAAAGTCTTATTTAAGCACACTAAAACAACGTCCGGCTGACTCATGAATCGGAAATACACATAAGCATAGTTTTCGACGACGGTACCTTCATTATTTATGCAATAAAAAGAATGAAATTCATAATAAAACTTCTTTTATTACAAAGTGTTCGTTCAGACCTTCAATTCGAGCTATTGAACTCTTCAAAATATTAATTTTTCATCTTGCAAATCTATTATTATTAGGAGACGCTTTTTACTGAAGCTTTTTGCGGCGTGCACGATTCTAAGCGTTTGGGTAGATGAAATTAAATGTTTAATATCTTATTTCACTCCTTAAAACCTGCACTAAAAACTAAGTGGAGCAATTTTTTTAATAACATTTTTTTTCATTTTTTCAAACAAGTTTGTCATTTTTTAAAATGATTAAAACAAATTATATATATTACATAATATACTTTCCAAACCTTTCATTGTTTCTATCTCAGCTTAACTAAAGCCTATGCCGTGCAGAAATATTTGTTACAATTTAATCTACTATTTAATCTGTATCTGCCTTTTGCTTCACTTTTTTCTTCCCGACAAAGCTTTTTATTATTGAAGTTTTTATATTAAATGAAGACTTTGATAATTGGAAATTTATAAATTGTATCATTGAATTTCAGTAGCTCTAGTAATTATTTATATATAAAATTTGTAATAATGCAGATACTTTTGGCTTCCGGAATGTATACATCTATCATTTTACAAAATTTGAAATTTATAAATAAGTATCTTGCAAAATAGCACTTGAATAATTACTTAAAACGTAAAAATGCATACCTTACTTACGTAAAACGTAAAATCATTCTTATTATTGTTTATAATTAAATTAATTATTTTTTCGTCTGCTATTTTGAAATTTGAAATTTTTAATGGGTATCAGACCACCTTAACCATATTATTGTACAAGAATATTCTATTTATGTGTTTATAAGCCAGACCATTAGCTCCACCGGACATGGCGCAAATATATACACATATAAATTATTAGTACTTTATTTTCTTTTAATTTGGTCCTTTTAAACCAAATTAAGGAAATTTGCATTCGCTTTTCAGATCCAATTTAAGCATTTGAAAAGGAGTTGGACACACTTATAAAATATTTAAAAATGACAAACTAATTTTATTAATCTTAAGGATTTTCATGTGTTATCGTGTTGACCTCTCGTGAAACCAAAGAGATGTATATAGAGATCTGGTGCTTTTTTCTATATGCGATTTCCGAATTGAGGATCAATTTACGTCTCTTCATTTCCGATTACGAAGCACCGATGTATTTAACAGTTCACGACGTAATTCCTCATGTTATTATTGTCGGCTGTTTTTTCCATTTTGGCCAGGTTCTGCACATTTTCAAATTTAAATATTACGAAGACATTGGAGAAGTGGTAAACAGAGAGCTACGTATAGTTGACGAAATCAACGCTAATGTTTGAAGAAACAATAATAATGGCTTTTGAAGCTGTTTAAGACAATCCTTGTTGTCAAGTCGAAAGTAACTATTAAAAATACAAAATTTTTACAATAGTTCTGATTTCGCTATCTGATGCCAGTGTTAATTACATGTACCGTTATATCTGTCTACCGTTCTTTCGATATGCTCTTAAGTGGAAGGGGAGTAGGGGAGGTCCAATATTTATCGTGATCATCGATAACAATGTTGTAAAAATTACAATGATTTATACAAAATCAAGAGTTTGAAAATAAAATATTTCGACATTGATGGACAAATTTTTTGTATCCCCCCCCCCCCGCTTAAAATTCGCACTTTTTTCACCAAGCCGGAAAAAACATGTTACGTTCATTTCCTACCCCTAATTTAACCTCCGGCATCATAAGCATCGTTCTTTTGCCTTCGACTCGCGAAAAACTGTGCTCATAACTCAGAATACTAGAGTGATTGATTGATTCGTTGATTATTATATTTATTGCTGTACAAGCTTAGGCAATTGTCAAGAAGTGGAAGATACAATGTAATATAGAAAGAGATGAAGTGTCTGACAGAATCTTAGAATATGCACTAGCTCTACCCTTCTTACCTGCAAACAAAATGATAGATGGTTTGAGGATAGTTGTGGCAATGATGAATGATAACCATCTTCCCAATGCAGCAAGATTCCAAAGATACAATTTTTGTATTTAAACAATTGACTCATGCACCGTAGATAGTTTTCGACACATGCGCACAATAGAACCAATCACATAACGTCTATCTTGGCTTTAGCTGTATAGCTAACTGCATGGATTAATTGACTACCCTCAGTACCATGGGTTAACCATAAAATTTAAGTTTGCCTTCTATAATCGACACTGTGAAAAGAGATTCACGCAGACTACAAACAAAATACACTTCGTTAATATACCCCTAAAATCTAAAAAATTTTGTTTGAATAAAAAAAAAGAATAAGACCATTTTACTCATTTAAAACTACTATACTTTATCAGAATTAGTTAATACAAAAAATAAAAAAATCCATACTAAAACGTTTCTGAATACAGGGTTGTTTTGTCTTTACAAACTCTTCGCTCAAAACACTGCGTCAATAGCATTTTTCCTCTAAACAGATTTGCGCTACAAAAACCAGTATTAGCACGACAATCATCCATAACCGTTACACACATGAAACGAGTTGGCTCGACATACACGTGAGCGTATAAACGCGATATTAATCGACAAGACGAGAGAAGCGTCGTAAATACATACCACAGTAGCACAGCGATCCGCGCGACTATAAAATTCCATTGGAAACCCGCGGTCTCATGAGAATCCCATACACACAGCGGAACTACAGCTCTATACACATACCCGCATTGCAAAGCTACACACAGCCGAGCATCACGACAATCCAAAGCTCTTGGCGACGATGCAAAAAAGGCGGAAAATAATAAGAAAGGAAGAAAGCGAGACAGAGAGAGAGAGACGCCGTCGAGGGAATCGATTGTTACGATCGCGGCACGAGAGCGGCGCGCTCGTTATGTGCCGCGATATTGTTATTGCGCTGCCCCTTCGTGATAACGAGGAGTTTATGTGCGCTTTCTTTCGAGCGCCTGTATTATATTGCAAGTCTCACTTTAAGAGCTCCTCTCCGTAGCCGCTGCTCTGCTGCTGTTGCACGACGACGAAAGCTCTAAAGCCGTGTACATACATACTTACACGCGCGTTTTACGAGCCATACACGCTGAGTGTTTATTAGTCGCGCTCTCTATACGACTGTGTAATTGAGTCGTTTCGAGGCTACGATATATTGCTGTCCCCCGCCCCCCGATGGACCGCGTGGACTTTTGCTCGAAAAGCGAGCCCGTCTATATCGTTTTTGAACGGCTCTTATTTGATAGCTATTGCTATGATGTAACAATTTGTATTCTGTGCGTGGCTGTCGCGAGTTGATGAATTTTTCGTATCTCTATACTGGGGCTTTATTCACTAATTTTATCAACTTATATGTGTAATTGAGTCAAATGTTTTTGGGATGGTTTGTGTTTCGGAGTGATATATAAAGTTTATCATCAGCTGAATACGAGCTTTAAGACATATTGCTGCTTCATATCTTGGGCCGCCCATTGGTGGCCTAAGATATGAAGATATAAAAGACAAACCCCCCCATTGTTTAAATAATAGATGAAAATTGTTTAAATAGCTCCAATATTGAAGCGTAACTAAATATTAATATTATTATATTATTATAAACTATGATAATGTGATATTTAGTTTTTTTTCCCTAAATCTAACTTTTGAGAAGCGGTGTCGTTAATTAAAAGCTCCTTTCTCATCGAGCATGAGAATCTGAGATTTTCCATCTATTTAAATGTATTTGAAATGAAAATGCCATCAGCCAGTGAAAAAAAAGAGATCAATAATAAGATTTTGTATAAAAAACGGAAACCTCGTTAGGGTTTGGTTATTCGACAAATATAGCTATTCGAGAGCCTTATATACTAGCCGGTTTGATGAAGCGTAGAGGCACAGTAAGGGGTTGATCGGACAAAATAGTGTTTCTTTTAATTTGTCAACGATAGACCCTCTGGTTGAAGGTTGTGATTTTTGTTCTTCGTGGCTGCGAGTTCTTGTCGATTGGTTCTTCTTCATATTTATCCAAGAGACGTATTAAGCAACAGTAGTTTTGTCCAACTTGCGCAGGACAGTTAGTATTTTTTGGGCTATGTCGGTCTTATTGCAGTTTTTCAGACTTCGATATAATTTTCTAACGACTGATAAAATTAGTGAATAAAGCCCCTGGTCCTCGTTCTTCTAAATTCAAATTGTTTCCTCACAGATGTAGATCTCGCAAGAATTAACCTTCAGCAGCACGGACAAGATATACGGCAGAGTTATTCGAGAAGGTCCCAGTCCATATTCCAGAACCACTGTATCTATTCTTAAAAGCAATCGGCCGTATCCAGACGAATGGCTCTGAAGTTTGCAACGTTCGTAACTAACGAAAATCATTTTTATTCGATACTAAGTTTCTGGTGATAAATAGGATTGATTTGTAGCTAAATACGTAAAATACACTAAAATATGACAATTCACATGTAAATTACCCCCTTAAACAACCCTTAACGGGGATAAATCAATCTTATTACTATAGTGCTCAATACCAGTTGAAAAAATTATAAAATTTACGAAATAAACTTAACAGTAATTTAGATATTCCTAAAAAAAGTTTTTCTACTGGAAAAGCGCAGGGAGGCTCTCTACGGGCGAAAAATAGGGGGTGAGATTGCGAGATTTCTAAGTCTTTTGCACCCCGTTACCAAACAACCCTAAATTTCTTCATAATATTTTGCAGTTATTTAGGCAACGGTAAAAGAGACTTGCATACGAAGTTTCCCTACTCGGAAAAGCTTTTGATTTTCCCTTTACTTATATAGAAACGCCGAAATTCGGCACTTCTATTCGGGTGACCTGAAAAATTCTAAGTTTCTTGCAGGTCATTACAAAATAACACAAACTTTCGTGATGAAATTTTGCACTTGGTTAGGCAATGCAAGAACGAAACCGTATGCACAGTTTCCCTGCTCGGAAACGATTTTGAGTTTTCGTTTATAAATATAGAAGCGCCGACACACGACACTTCTATTCGGCTTATTGCACGCCGCTAAAAAGCAACACAAAATTTCATTACGTAATTTTGTGTTGTTTTGTAATGACCTGCATGAAACTTAGAATTTTCGAGATGTCCGTATAGAAGTGTCGCGTTTTGACACTTCTATATTCGTGAACGGATACTCAGAAACTTTGCACACACCTTTGCTTTCGCATTACCAAACTATCTGCAAAATTTCATCACGAAATTTTGTGTTGTTTTTTAGCGGTGTGCCAAAATACTTAGAATTTTTTAGGTCACCCGAATAGAAGTGCCGCGTTTCGACGCTTCTATATTAGTATAAAGGGATACTCAAAGCTTTTCCGAGCAGGGAATAAAAGAGATTTAAGATTTAAGCCGGTCGATCGCACAGAGAATCACCCACAACGCATGCTGAATAAAACCGAATATGAATGTGGAAAATAAATCAAAAAATGAAAAAAATTTGTGCATATGCCGCGTTAATTAAAATAAAATTTATCCTAAACAACAACCTTAACGAAAAAGAAGTCGTAATCATTTCACCCCTTTCCTCACCTACTGCCCAAGGGAGATCGACACAGGCTCCCCACCAACTTTTTAAAATTCAATTTACAATAAGCCGCTCTCGCTGAAAGTCTTGGCAAGCCAGTTGTAATAAGCCAGTCCGGCGAGCACCCGCCGACGGGGAAAAAGAGCTCGCGCGTTTCTCACGCGTAATCGCGTCTCCCCAATGAAAACCTTATCTCGCGTCATTGTCTCTCAGCTCTACATAGGCCATATACACCGTACAGCCAGACACTCTCGCGAGCAGCGAACAGCTCAATCACGCACGCATGCTTTCACTCCGGCCTCAAAATCTCGCCCGCAAAGCAAACATCCCATCATCATCGAGCCGCATCCCATTTTCTTCTTATCCACCGCCGGGCATCGCAGCCGAGCTCGCGGTCGTGCCTCTTAACGAGGCATCGTTTTGCGGGCGCAGCCGGTCCACTCGCCTGCGTTTTTTCCTCGATTCTGCGTGTATCCTTTGTTCCAGCTCGGTTCCCCCTGCGGTTCACTCTTTTCTTTTACGCGAAAAACGCCTCCGTTTTTCTGCCGACGTCGTAGGCCCGGCCAATCTCGCGGCGAGGATATTATATACGACGCGAGGAGGAGGCGCGCAGGTGAGCCCGCGGAGCTCCATTGTCGATGCGCAAAATAATGCTCCGGCCTCGATCGTTGCCCCCGCGGAATAATGTTTTAATTGGGCTCGCGGTCGTCTGCGGAGGTCGCGACTCTCTGCTGCTTCGCGTTACACGCCGAGTTCCGCGACGAAAATCCGTCCGCGGCTGGACAGGCGCTGTGACGGTTCGTTGGGAATTTGATTTTCGCGGGGGGTTGGACAGAGCTATTATTGGATAAATGTGCATAAATCGTGTTGTATCAAGTGTATTGTTTGGTAGGAGTATTGAAATAGAAATTTGAGGCCTTGCAAAACGATGAATTGTTACAGTAATGATACGGCGCTAAATTTGAATTGAATTCAAGGCATTCAAATTCAGCGTTAAGATCACTTGAGAATTTTGTGATAACTTATTTTATGTACTCGAATTTGGCTTGATGTACAGTTTTCCTAACTTGTATAGAAATTTCAAAAATAACATTTACGATGAGATCGTTAAAAGTACGACTGAACCTTCTCGAATCAAGGTGTATTTTTCACGGAATTGGACATGCATAGCCGCGACCTATGTAGTGCACGATCGTTAAATTTCAGACAGGGAACAAAGATCGTTTGGTGAGGAAGAAGGCTGTGTTTAAGCGCTGCAGCTGAAACACAGTCGGATACCGTAATCTGAGTTTTAATGGACGATTTATGGCTACAGATACATACTTGGCGAACCTTGACTCGATCCATTCGAATTTCCCGTAGAGCAATCATTTTTTGGAGCTCATTAAAAAAAATCATGAGAATTAAAAGTGCAGTGTGGATTAAAGTAAATTGTTACAATATTTAAATTTTGATCTTTTAAAAATAATAGCAAGCAATCCTAGTAATTATAAGCTTTATTTTGGCTCTTGAATACGAGTTTGAATAATTTTACTTTAATGCTTTTAATGTTGATTACTAACGTAAGGCCTTTAACATTCTGAGCATTATGCAGGTTTTTTATTGCTAAATGCTCCGCGAATTTTTTAATTTCATCGATTTCAAGGTTTCTTTTGCAAATCAGATGCGGATATAGTAATGCACACATGACTTTGAAAGTATTTTTGCTGAAAACTGGAGAGAACTTCCCAAAGAATGTATTGCACATATTCTTCATGAAAAGCGCGTCCCCAAGAGGCAGCTAATTAATGAAAGCTACGCATATAAAAAAATGCAAGAAATACAAAAAATACCGTTTTCACCAACTTGAACCCCTTGGACCTCGAAGCTACCGAAAGACCTTCAAAAATATTTTGAAAATTCGACAACTCCATCTGTCACAGCACAGGCACACGTACGTCCAAACGCGCGCGTTACAAAAATGCTGTCGAAACAACGCGCGCGCGCGAGAGAGAAATTCCTCCGTAACAATCGGATTATACGATATAGTAAGTAGGATAGAGGCGGAGTCCCTCTTGTACATACACACGGACGTCGACACTCGAGCACACACACGTGCACACGAGACTCGAGAGTAGAGTGCGTGGATTCTCGCGCGGGCGCGTTTTGCGCAATTTTTTCTCTTCCTCGCGCGCGGACTACGAGGCCCCCGCGTATACACGTATACACGTGTATATATATACATACTCGGCATTTGAATGAGAGAACCGCGTGCGCGCGCGCGCGCCTGGAGTTGCGCAAAGCGTCGGACGATAAAAATCGAGAGCACTCGCTTCCTTCGAGCAGCTCTCCTCTCCGTGTATTATATACCTGTATATACAGCCGCGCGCACCTATCTTATGATCTGCGTGCACACACACACATATATATATATGTATACAGACGCGCGGCTCTGACGTGTGCTTGACGTCTGTACGTATAACGCCTCGCGTATACATACCGTTATGTAGCCACCTCTGCGATAATAGATGCGCCGCGTTTTTTCTCTCTACCTCTCTCCCATTTTTCTCGGAGTCCAATCTTCCGTGTCTATACGTACCCCGCGTGTATACGTACCGCGCGCACTTTTATCCGCTCGAGCGCAACGAAGCCGAAAATTTCTCCCGATGTGTATAACAGAGGCTGCCTCTCTCGCGAGGAGGCCTATAGTAATAAACGGGCGATAGGACGGCTACGTGTGTGTGTGTGTGTGTATAGACACGCGGAAAGAGCCGGGAGCGTGTCATTCGCGTGTATACGGACGAGAGGCCGGAGAGAGAAGCGCGCATGCAACTTTAGCGGTGGTTCGACGGCTCGATAACGATCTATTGGGGAATTCGCGGCTTACGTGCCGGCTCGGCGTATGTAGTTGAAGACTGCTCGGCGGGATAGACACGAGCTACACAGTCGTCTTGTGTGTCTTTTACCTTTTTTAAGGCTGGAAGATAGAGAAAGAGTGAGAGGTGTGAACGTCTGCTGATTACAGACGTTTCATAATTCGCGGAAAGGGATTTTGTTTCTTTGGGCTGTTTCGTAGCGAGAGGCTGAGGCGAACGTAGTTTTCGCACGAAAATTCAATTGTGATGCTTCGTGGCGCGCGATTAAAAAATATAATTGTATATATTATCATGATTGTTATTGTACGGGCTAACTTATTGTAGTATGAGGATCGTATGTAAGAGAGAAGCTTAAATGTACACATACACATAAATAGGGTTATAATTTTATGAAATTTATTTTTTTCAAATTGATAAACAATGAGTGCATTAAATATGGAATTCTATAGAATTGTTTCTAGTTAATAATACAATTTACGTATTCACTTATTTATTGATCAATTTCGTCAAGTTATTATATTACTGAATAATAACGAAAATCTAACATAAATAAACTAATTTTTACACGTGACTTTCTCCATTTGAATAATAAACAATAAAATAAGGAAGGCCCTTTTTTCGCTACACTTCCGGAAAAGTCTGCTTACCGCTGACGAAGCAGTTTTCGAGCTGAATAACGACTGCAGCAGTACTTCACAGAGCTTTTATCAGGATTTGCAGTAGAGGAAGCAAATGTCGAGATCCTTGAATTGACAGCTGCAAAAGTAATAATTCGCATAGTGAAAGATGGTTTTAACACCGTTACCGTGCAGTGTCTGATCCTCGGTGAAAAGGCTTTTAATACTTGAAATATATCGCCACCGTAGCCCGTTGGAGTTATTCTATAATTGTTTGTACTTAAATTTATTTACAATCCTGATAATTTAATAATTTATTTAAAAAAATTGTCTAACCCATTGTTGGACAAGATTTGGACTAGCTTTTATCGTACAAGTTGAATAGGAATTTTTTTTAATGATTGCAGTCTGATTTGCAATAATTTTAATTTTAAATGACGCATAAAATATGGACTCTATCGATCTAGACGAGTAAAAAAATTTATTTTATTATAAGACCCGAACGTACTCCTTCTCGCAATGCGAGACCTACAAAGTATGACTGTCTGAAAAATAAATTAAAAAATATAGGCATTTCGTCCTCGCCGTCGGAGTGGACTCCTCAGTAAGGCTCCGACGGCTTACCCTAGATGCCCACCGCTCGGATGGTCACCGGTTTCCTAAGTACTTTCGACGTGGTTGTCTCTCTTGGGGCAGAGAACAGAGAACACTTGTTTTTACTCGTGCAAGCATCCTGAAAAAGGACCATATATTAAAAATGCTCGTATTTCACTTTTATTTCATTTCTTTTTTCAGATACAAATCTTTTACCCATACCAACGACGAATAGTAACCCCGTAACCCTATGACCCAAACCTATACTTTTATTTTCAGATAAATTCATTTCGGGCGATATTTCTCGATCGATCTTGGAGGTCCTACAGGAAAGAGTCACACCTCATTTTTCCCGTTTAGATAAACTTAATGTACGGGGAAAAGATTATGATATTAACGAATACTGGGCGCTCTTTAGGCGATTGAAATTTTACCTAAACAAGGGACATCATCCCTACTGGGGTCACACAGCTCTAAGGAACAGAAATGTGCAAGGTGTCGCAAGGCTGTCAGGAACATGATCTCTAGGTTACCCCTATCCATGTTTCTAGTGCACGGATTCAAAATGGTGAATGTTAAGAAGAAGCGCAAAGCTTTTAATAAAAAGTGATTGTGAAGTAGATGTTGGGGGGTTCTTTTCCTTTTCAGCCACGTAGAGTGAATAATTTGCGTTTTCAGGAGAAGATTAGCCGCGTGTTGTCCCATTTTCTTTAGCATCCGCGTCCATTCCATTGGAGTTAGTGATTTGGCCGTTGGCCCATGAAAGTAATTAAATTAGCTTTCTCATTATTTGTTTTCCGGATTAATGTAAAGGAGGTTTCAGAATATACTTCTGATTTATATTACATGTAATTATTGTGTTTTTATTCATAAAACCCTATTGCTACCAGTTTCCCGCGCGTTTCTTCCGTTTACGAAATCTACAATCTGGGAGAAGGAAGTAGCCGACATTTTATAAATTAGTTTTGTACACTAGTGCGGGTTTTCTAAGCGGGAAGAAAATTGCACGTTACAATATTTATCAATACATGTATGACGCTACAGTCGATCCGCGACGTGGGGAGTTCATGTTCGAAAATATTGCTGATGTCAATGATAATTTTCTCAGTAATCTTCCACCATGGTATAATTTGCTGCACAATGATATGGAAGACATGCAACCAAATGAAGGAAATGAAGTCAATGTTATCAATGCTGTTGATGTGGCCAATCCAGCTGATGATACAAATTCACCGGTGATAGTTGAAGAAGAAATAGAGGAAAATAATGACGTTCCGCATTGAGGAAGAGGAGTTTAACAACCGCGACTTCATCGGCTTAGTTTTCTACAAAATAATAATTATAGACAGAAAAATTCCCGATTTGACCATAGAAATCTTCAAATTTGGAGATTCAATACGAATGAGAGACTAGACGCAATGGACCTTATTGGAGACAAGAATCATCACTAATCTCCTGTCCACACACTACCGGCGGCAGCGGCAGCTGCGATATATGTTTATAATATAGAGAGATATTATACATTTATGCATGATAAAACTATAAGGCTCTCCTGAGTCGCGGTCATGCCTAAAAATAGGTATATCGTAATATGCGTAAGAAAGAAAAATCACACAACTTTTCATGTGATCTAATACATGATGTATGATGGATTAAAAAATGTTAAGCATCGATGTGGAGCGTCAAATAAACAGAGATTGTAGGTATTCGAATACAAAATTCGACATTATTTTCTAAATAACTTAACTTTAGATTAAAGTTCTTGATTCGGATAAATTTAATTTTAAATAATAGCTTCATACTTTATGTTTGTTGAAATTCAATTTTTTACAAGGACTCTACAGCACTTAGAGAATAATGCGATATTTTTGAAGAAAAAAAGTTTGGTAAAAAAATGTCAGGGCACTCCAAGCCATCGTTCCTCTAAATTCAAGTTGTTTCCACACGGATGTAGATTTGTAAGTATGCAACATTTTTCTTCAGCCTACACTGCTCACCTCTCTGTCACTGTCAAACTTTCTTACGTTATGCACAGAAAATATATGTATAGCGCATATATGTACATCGTCTTAATACACATTTAAATTTAAAATTTATTGACGAATAGTAGATTTAATTTTCGTTTTCCTAACTTTTTTTATGTAGCAAAAATATTTTTTGAAATTTTACTCTTTTTAATGCTTAATTTTCCAATAATTATTGATACAATTTAGTTTGCAACTTATTTTTCACAATTTTCGGTTAGAATATAAATTATTTATTTAATTACAGACTATAATCGAAACCATTTTTTTTGTGGCTAGAAAATAAAGGAGAAAAAGGCTACTTATAAAGCTTGATTTAGAAAGTGCAGCAACTACGTTGAGTTCAGAGAAATCAAAGATTTTAACGTTTCCTATTTTTTCTGCGACTTTAAGAAGATTGGTCGTTCTTATTGGAAAAGGAAAAAATTGATTCTCTGAATAATCTTTTTGGAGAGTATTAATATCAAAACTTTGAATTCATTTAACTAATTAATCCATGAAAAAAATATTTAAAGGTGTTAAATATAATAAGAATTTAATAAAGCTGTATGAATAATAGTGGTATGAAAATTTTCTTATTTTTCACTCAATACCGCATAAACTGTAATGGATTATGATACTACAAGTGCAAAATTTCCAAAATTTGTAAATTGACTACTATCAATTTTTAGGCACGACCGCAACGCGGGAATGCCTTATTGATGCTTGCAGATGTTGATCTAGAGAACAAAATGATTTTTCTCGGCGTAATAAATCAAATATGTAAAATCGAATAGCGAAAATTTAATCTAAAAATTCCGTACTAATCGAGAATAAAATATTTGTAGAACGCTTTGGATTTTCGACGCGGACTATTATTTTTTTTATAGATGTATTTCTATCGTATTACTTAAAAAAATTGTCAAAAATAACTATAGTTAATCAGAATGGATTTCAGTTTAAAGAAGATTCTATTTGCTGAATTATCATTTTTGTCTGAATATCTAAAATGGCTTAGAATATATTATATATACTAAGCGACTTTTTCCGTATAAATATTTTATGATTTCAATAAAATTACAAATAACAGAATTCGACTATTTCGATCCGTTCGCAGTTACTCCAAAAATTCTTATTGAAAAATTTATCAATTCCCAACATTTTCTCGAGAACCCTAGTGTTTTCATAACTTTTCTCTGTTACTATATCTTTACAAGGTCAAACACGCAAGAATGAAGAAAATAAATTAAACCATCAAAATTAGCAAATTTCCTTTATTTGACCATCGACAACAATCCAGCGAAATTCCTCGCAAAACCACAGTGCTCCAAACTACCAGCCAAGCTTTCCGCGACACTCGCACTCACCGTTGACGCAGAGTCCGTATCTGTAAAACTTCATCATGCAGTCGTGCCAGCAATCGTTTCTACTGCACCCTGCGAGCGAAGGATTTTTTTTTTTAAATTTTTGCGATGCGTACTCTTTCGTTATCTTTTCTCTTTTTTTTATTTGTTTCCACAGAATTGATAAAGTGAAAAAACTTACAAGCTGACTCGGTGGATGCGACGTAGGCAAGAAGCAGAACGAGCAGGAGGGCAGAGTGCAAAGTTTTCATCGCGCGCAGCTCACTCGGTGATTTTCAAACTCGAATAAAACTTCACTCGCTCGGCTTCATGAATCGATTCCTGCGCGCGTGTATATATATATACGCGCGTCGAGCGATACATTTTTGAACTTCGCTATCGGAGAATATACGTTTTACGGTTTGCGGTAAGAATCTAATGCAGAGATAAGAGCAGGAGACTCGCGGTTCTTCCCCGTCGTTTATAGATACCAAGAATTTCCTTCGGTATATGCATTTGACTATCAGTGTACAGCAAATATTGAAAGGCTTTCCGACTCAAAGAAGCTTTTCTACATTTTCGTCGATAAACAACTTTGCCGACGAAAATTAATCTCGTAATATAGAGGAATACTCAAAATTCTTCGATAAAAATCATGGAGATATTTTCTTTTGCAACAGTTGAAAGTCCCTTAAAAGATGCATCCTCTTAGATTCTTCTCATGTGCAAATAAAAAATGCAGTAAAAAATTGAACAATTGAGAAAGTGCATTGTAAAAGAATAAATGATTGAAAAAGCTTATCGATTTTAAAGTTTTTTTTTCTAATATTTCATTATGTAAAACAATGCAATACGTATCATTATTATTTACAAAGCCCCGAAAGAAATTCTTATGATCAAAAGCAATCCTTTCTTCTGCGCGTTTTACGCAAAAGGAACAAATGTCATTTATTGAACTTTACAGTTTCTGAGAATCTATCATAGAAACTTTCCGTGAGCTCCGATAGCTTATCGGTATTATTTTTCAATAGAAAATTTGTATTAAGTTTCTAATTCAGAGCTGAGATGTTGGTAATTACCTATTTAGCTTACAATGAAGTACTTATCAGTGTTACAAATCCTTTATTGAGATGCGAAGAAAAAATATTAACACAGTGGAATCGTAAATTAAGACCACACGCACACTCGCCTAGTGGATTCCGTTTGAAAATTAAACGGAAAATTTTTCAAAAATCTTCCTTATTTCACCGCTATAAATAAAAATTTCAACAATGGCACGTGACTCTATCACTCGAACGTACAACGCATAGCGGGTCAAAAATAATTTTTAAATTCAACGATACTTCCATTACAAGCAATTTCTGTACGATTACACTCTTTTCAAATCGAGAGAAACGTACCCCCCCCCCCCCGTCTCGGTCAGGCGCGGCGCGAAATTTTATTAATAATCCCGGCGCGGCGGACTCTCTCGCACAAGAGCGCGTCAGCTCCCCCGCGAGAAAATTGCGGAATCTTAAAATATATGATTATCAGGGAATATAATAAAGCGGCTTGGGCCGCGTCGTCGGCGTCCGTCGATATAGCTCGACTTTTTCTTCATCGCACGAAAGAGCCGTGCGCTCGCGCGATCCGCAATTTTCCGCAGCGGCGAGAGAGCCGCATCTTCGAGTCACGATTTACGCGCGTTGCCGCAAGTGTCGGGACGATTTTCCCATTAAACTTTACGCTCTGCTCTCGCCGCTGATTTCGTTAATGAGCTGCGCCGAGAGAGAGAGATGACTCGCCCGAATTATTGGTCGCGGTGTCTTTTTTTCAACAGCAGCAGCAGCAGATTTCCTCCTCTGCGTGTATTAGGGAGAGTCGATTGGTGGGTATGGCTGATTATGTTTTTCGTTGGCGGTGACGTCACTTTGACTCGATTATTTCGCGCGAGCGTGATTCTGACTTCTTTTCAAAAAATTCCAGGCAGGTGTTTATCTGTCAATGCGAAGAGCAAAGTTTATTTCATAATGGATTTAATGGAGGCAAAATAGTATGGACAGTTGACTGCATTCAAATTTGGCGCCACAACGAGTAGCTGATGAAAAACTGAGTAATTTATGGTTTTGAAAAATAATAGAAATGTAATTTTAACATCGTTATATCATTCGCAGTATTATTTTATCGTGTTGCAAAGCTTGAAGTTAACATTACAATACCTCGACGGGAAAAGTTAGTTTAGTGAGATTTTTTAACTTCAAGATAACTTTCCTCGTCTCCTCGAAGTATTGTAACGCAAACTTGACGCTTTGCAAGACAAGATAGATAGTTATCAAGAAGGTCAGCTATCTTTCGATTTGTTGTAACTTTACATTTACGATTTTTTTTAAGGAAATAAGTCTCGAAAGTTATAAATTACAAATTTGCAATTTGTAAGTTTTGTTGTGGGATTCTATGTGCCCCTTGAATAAATAATCGAAATATAAATTTGATTGTATAATTCACTTTAATTTGATAATTGTATTGAAGAATTTTATAATGTCAAATAAATTGAAAGAATAGAAACAAAACTCTATTCCATATAGTCTCTTCGAAGACCAAAATTTAATATTTTCATTTTTGGATCCAGGCACCGAATCATACTTTCTTAAAATTCGATTTAATTCAAGTACACTCATTTAAGGAATAAACATACGAATTTAAAAATAAACGTAATTGATAAAAGTAGTTGTCGATAATTTTTATATACTATTAACACGTTTATTTTGAAATTCTTACATTAATTTTTCAAGTTGTTGTACGCGAAGTACATCTGCTTTTACAAAGTTGCGATGCCCAAACGAAATCGCTAAATTTCTTTAACATACTGTGTAATACGCTAATCAACCAAATCAACCTATACCTATAAAAAAAATTCAATTTTTGTTTATCTCTGCCAATCTAACGCGGTTATTCCCCCCCCGAAGCGACTATGCCAAAAGACGAAAAAGCTGGCAACACGAGGTTCGGCTATGGCCATGATATACGAGTTGCTCGCAAGCGGCGGCGGCGGCGGGCGGTAACGTCAATCCCGCATCTCTCGCGTGCAGCAGCAGGAGCAGCAGCAGCCCCGCGAAATATTCATCAATTAAAACTCGGCTTTGCAATAAGAAAACTTTGGTATAAAAACAGCGAAATTCGAGCGAGCCGTCCGAACTTTCTCGCAGATAAATCATCCCCCGGATTCTCAGCCGGGAAAACTCTCCAGGCGCTTTCGAATGTACACGTGTATATATATATATATATAGCGCGCGGCGCAAAAAAGTGACAGGAGAGGCTCTGCTCGAAAGACATTCGTCGCCCGCGCGCGCAGCTTTATTCAATTAAGTCGTAAAGCGAAAATCTTTAATTTTCCCGGCGGCGGCGGCGGCGGCGACGGCTCCGCGCACTGCACAATCGTAAATCTGGCCTGTAATAACCGACGATTACCGACGAATTACCGACTTACGCCACTGCGCTGTGGCGCGCGCGGGCGTCCCTGCGATTTTTTTCTTCTCCTCTTCTTTTTCGCTCTCGCGCCGCGCGTATAGCGTAGTATAGTGTCGAGCCGACGATGCATAGGTATATATATATTATATATATATACATAGGTACAACGGGACGAGAGGAGAGGAGGCCGCGGAATCGGGGAAATTATCGACGGGGGAGATTGAAAATTTTACTTGGCACTTGCGGTCGCTGCGATGTTCGTTAATACCTTCGCGATATCGGCCGCCGCTATGTTGACGATTGCCTTTTCGCTCCGTGAGTTCGCGCACCGCGAGAGAGATTTTCTGCGCGGAGTCTCGATTTTTTCTTTTCAATTCGGTCGGCCGCTACTCTGCTCGCGATAGATCCTTAAATTTTCATTGGATTGCGCGTGCGAGACTTTATTAGGAGCAATTTTTTTTCGGAAAAACATTAAAATTGTGAGAAATTTTTGACTGAGCCCATATACTTATTCGTAAAAACGTAGTCCGAGGAAAGTGATGTTGAGAGTATGATACAAGATGTCGTAATTTCTCGATTAATATGTAAAAAAATAAAATTTTTAATTAACTTTTTTACACATATGTATATCATTGTTAATTTAATAATTACTGTATTTTTATTATGTAATCATTTAAGTGTTATCATACATTAAACCATAAATAAATAGACATATTTTTTGAATTTGTAACTTAGAATTTATCTCCTTTGCCTAAACAGAACTATTAATTTTGGGTGAGGTACATTAATAATTTCACACCAAAATAAATATAATCTTTGAATTAATAAATAATCATTCAATTACACTAGATAACGCTTTAAAACACAAAATTAAAAGTTTGATTATCGTAAAAAAATCGCACACTTTTTACTACACGTTGTACATTAAACTTTATGCAGTACGACTCAAAAATCTTAAAAACGTTAGCTTCGCCCCTCCTCACCACGAATCACGATAATTCCCGCTCAACTTGCCCTAATTTTCATCGTATCATTTTTCTCGTCAATTCGTCGTCAATGCATCTCTCGGGCGACTGCGCGTCATCGTTTCTCGCCCCAACGCACAGAAACTCTCGAAATATTTTCGAGTGAAAAATCACTTGAATCGAGTGAAAATTAAAGCAAAAAGATGATGATTTTTCACTCGAGACACGCTTGAAGCATATTTAGCGAGAACACCTCGTCCTCGTCCCCCGGCTCGAAATCTTCCAGCCGCTTGCGAAAACGAAGCGTCTACCTCTCGAAGCTTCGCAGCCCACAATAATACCCGCAACGTGTAGACGTGTATACACGTACAATAACCCAGTAACCGAGAGACAGCCAGAAGGCGAATCTTCGAATCACGAGTCCACTCGGCGAAATTCGTCGGAGACGATCGCGCGTCGATAAGAGGGAACAAGCGCGTGCCCGCGGCTCCGCGCACTCCTCTCCTCTCTCATAACACACACACACACGTACACACAAGTACACACACGATCGTCCGAAAAAGAAAATCTCGTTCCCCCCCGCGGGAGAAAGAGAGAAAGAGAGACCGAATCCTCGGCGCTCATGAATTTCTAATGGGGAAAAGGATCCGACAGCCGATATTCGCCTCTGGTTCGGTTCTCCGCGTTAGGAATTACCGAGGCACACACACACACACACACACTCACACACACGATCGGCTGAAAAATGAGAGAAGAAACGACGACGACGACAAAGGCACACGCGATGTTCTCTTTTGACAAACGAGCTGTATAATATACGGAATAGACGTTGTATGCGCAGCGGGTATATATACACACACACATATATATATATAGGTGTATAAGTGTGCACACAGAATTCGCGGATTTTATTCTTCGGATCGCACGGGCACGACTGTACGTGTGTTATATCTGCGAAAAAGGCATGGCTGTGTATCCACACACCTATGTATGCACTGCACCCATTGGTTATTAATAACGGCGGATTAATCAAGCCGTATATATAGTTGCGCAACTGCGCGCGCGCGTTCCTGAAAAATCGAATCCTTGGATGGGAAGGAGAGATAAATATCGACCGCGAGTACCTTATAGTTCCTCTCCGTGCGAGGATTAATCTGCCGCGCGTCGAGAGAGAGCCGGCGATCGGCCTGCAAACCGATTTTTTCAAATTCGCGTTAAAGAAACTTGGCGTTTATCCGACGTCACTTCTAGTTCATCGGTACTCATTTTTACCAATGAAAAACTGGCCAAACTGTCTTTCGACTCGTCGACGAAACGATTTTCGACCGGTTGAAAAAAAGCATAAAGTTTCTTTAACGAAAACCTCGATCGCAGGCAATCGGCAACTTTTCGCTTCAATGGCCGAAGCGAGAATCGAATATCGTATCCGAAGACGCAACAGCTTTTGTGCGTGAGTCGCGCGTAATATACGGGAATCGGTTGCCGCGTAGGCTCCGCGAGATCGAGCGATCGGCGGATTATTTATCGGAGCCTCTCGCGCTCGTATACGCGTGCAAGGATCGATCAGATTTTTCCGAGGGAGATCGAAGTCGTATAGCGAATCGTTATCGATCGATCTCGCGGTAATTACGCTGCGGACTTTGGAAATCCGTGACTCGATGGCGCGAAAAATCGTTAACCAACGCGGAGGTCTGTACGTGTATATAAATCCATGAATTTTTTTTTCTTGCTACACACAGTGTCGCGAGCGAGCCAGAGACAATGGCGCGCTGTGATCGCTGGCAGAAAATCCTTTCTGCCGATGAGATCGATCGATCGATCGATCGATCTCGTCCCTCGATGTGTATGTGTACGTGCCTTGTCCAACGTCGAGACGGACATTTTTTCTCCCTCGGGGGGCCTCAGGAGAGACGTTTCGGCGGCCTGAGTGGCGCATCTGCTGTGGGAAATAATCGCTCCCGCGACTCGTACACCTATACATAAACTTGAATACGGCATTGGCCTGGATCGACCTCATCGCGAGATTCGATCGTCTGCGCTGTGTGTGTATACCGATTATTTTTCTCAGTCGCCGCGTAGACCGGGGCGAAGGTCGGATTGGGAAATTTTTCGTCCACGTCGCTCGGCGTAAAGTGGCAGCCCGTTAATGAGCGACGTTGTGCGCTCAAGTTTCGCTTTTTTAATTTTAATTTTTTTTAATTTTTTTTATTTTCGAGGAAACCGAGAGGAGACGAGGAAACGAAATTTTCACTCGATAAATAATTCGTTTTTACAAAACACGAGTTACTGAAAAATCGGAGCGAGAAGATTTCCATGCACTTGCAGCGATGCATCGTTACCCGTCATTACCAACGCAGTATGCGACGTCTTCGGACTCCGCGACGTCGCCCACTTCTCTCTCTGCCTTTTCTGTGCGGCTAGAATTGCTCTGACCCACTTCTTACCTGGGGGACAGTCAATTGCGCCTCGTCCGCTCGGCGATTGGGACTTGCATCGGGGAGAAAATTAAGGGTCAGTGTAATGATGGAAAACTGTTTATTTATCGATGATCCAAAAGACACGTGTGGGCTCAATTAATCGACGTCGTTACAGGAAACTTAAAAAAAAAATACACGCGAACGATAAAAAAACGGAGGTGATGGAGGAGGAGGAGGAGGAGGAGGAGGAAGGACTAGGCGAGGCGAGTGCGACGGAAGACTTTCTTGGGTTACGATTTTCTTGGGTGTCTCTCCTCTCTCTGTCTTTCTCGGACGTCGTCACAGCTGCAACGAAGTTTAAAAAAGGAAAAACAAGCAATTAAAGATAAACGGCACGCAGGAGCGTTGCACACACAGCCTAAGGGAAGTAGCTCACCTCGCGGAGGAGTGAGCGGATCAGCGGCGCCTCCTGGCCCTCATGATGTACCTGCAGCGCTCCTTCTTCGTCATTTTCCGCCAGCATTTGCCGGCCTGCTGGGCCACCCGGGTGACGCAGGCCCGCGGGTTCCTCTTCAGCATCTGCATGAAGAAGATGATGAAGCCGTTCACCTGCGGCGGCTTGCAGCGCCTCTTCTTCCTGCAGGCCATCGCCGACGAGGGACTCGGGGCTGGCGAGAGGTTAGAGAGGTTAAAGAAATCGCTCGGACCGGTTGTCCCTCTGTTTGTTCTACATATTTGTTTTTTTTTTCGAAAAAATTTACCTTCCGATCGGAGAAAGCCGAGCTCGGCCGAGAAGTCAGCTGGTTATCCTGGATGCCGGGAATTTCGACGGTGCGGAAGCTGGCACTCGCTGCCTCTCTCGCTCTCCCTCTCTCGCGCCCTCCCGTCTCACATGGTTCGGCTTCCGCGGCGATTCGGGAGCGAGTCCGCAGCGCGGCGACGAGCAGCTTTTCCGGGGAATTTTTTTTCCGCGGGGGGTTTCCCGGGCTTCGCGAAACGGGTGTGATGTGGGACGGGTAGGGGTGAGCGAATTTTGACGGCTCGAATCGCCTTTTCTCCTCGTCGACCGGGACTGCCGCGGTTTTTTCGGCGCGAAACAGCGGAGCGCTTGTTGACTGGCTCGCGTTTCTATAGGCTACCGCCGCCCCGGACTATGCGAGCGCGTGGCGGACTTCAATTTTTTTTTTATTTTTCGTGGCAGCAGCGGCGGCGGCGGCGGCCGACGTTCGAGCTCTGAAATGGACGATAATGGGGTAAGGTTTAATTTGGTAAACGTTGATGGGATGAGATGCGATCGTTGTGGATTTGAATTCTAGTTTGTATTTTGAAGAAAGATCGTTTTGCTGTTTTTTTGTGATAACGTAATTCATGATAAGGAACATATTTTTTGGCGATGTACGTAGTAGAGGCTACATGCATATATTATTTTTCTTTCTACTGCTTTATAGATCAATCAGGAGATCACTTTTTCCATTTTCTTTTCCTTTCTACCCTTCCGCAGTATCGAAAAATAAGAAGTAACATTAAATTAAAGAAAAAAAGTTTTTCTTTTCTTTTCGAATTTGGTTATCATCGACGTCCTCTTATATCACTACGTATTGATGGCCTAAGTCACAGTTAAACTAGCTAAGCTAACAAGATAAGGAATAAGGATATATACGAAGCTATAAATATATTTAGAAAAAGAAGAAGAAATGAACAATTTGATCTTTGGATGCTATGGAAGGGTAGAAAGGAAAAGAAAATGAAAGGAATGTGATAAGAAAATGAATGAAAAAACTAGCATATGGCTCTGATTGATCTAAAACAGAAAGAAAAATAATAGAAATAAATAGAATGGTTTTTTAATTATTTAAAATGAAGCACACCTTTATTTCGTTCGTTAGGTTTTAGAAAAAAGTGCTATATTCTCTACAATGTGACAATAATTCAATTTAAAAAATTGCTTATAATTTCCGACGCAGAATTTTTAAATATCGCTTAATTTCCAGTGCAAAAACTTAACGAAAGCTCAGCCACAGAATATTTCAATGTAATTCAGCTGTAATTGTACTGCAGCGTGTCAAGTGTTGCGGGGTACGGCCGATGAGACGGAATTAATATCGGCAATGGAGAAACTTTTGGAGAGTAATTACCGCCTATTGTTCTGGGACGCGAAGCCTCGGATATAATTTATCGCCAAGCGATTTTTCCCAGCCATATGTAGGAAAAGTCTCTGTAGGATTGGCTGTAAATGTCAAACGTAGGAAGATGCTTATTGAAGGTTATTAATTTTGATTCGCACCGTTGTATAATTTCGCGCCGGCGAACATCGATGGAATCGTGTTGTACACGGGATTCGACGGGGAAAAAAAGCGAATGCTTGAAATGACGTGAGCATACATTGAACGGTTCGATGCTTCGAATCGATTCTTCCGATGTAACACGTACTAAAGGAAATTGTAAATTTTCAATTTCTCGTGAGTCGATGAGGAAAATTTCGAGGTGCTTCTGAATAACTTGTTTTTCAATGCTTAAATATTTTGAAAGGAATTATGCTTTATCTTTAGGAATTTCTTTCAAATCTTATATAATAAACGGAGTAAAAAGGCATGAACAACTTGGAATTTTAGATTTTTTTTAGATTTTTATAAAAGTATAAGCCTTATGTTTTATCGCCATAGTACTACATTCATTGGATTTTGAAAGAGTTGAAAATAGTTTTGTGAAATTTAAAAACGCAAAAAATCATGATAATAGAGGGTTAGAAGTATATTTACGACATAATGTAATATAAATTTTTAAATCGTTGCATGAAGTAAATCTTATCACCGATAAAAATAAAATTACTGTTAATGCAGTAAGTAGTGTTATAGACGATACAGTATCAGTGTGAGGTATATTTATTAAATAACAATTTTTATAACGCAATAAATTACTTTTTAACGCAGTGAGTACTAAAAATGCGACTGCGCTATACATAATGTAACGGACAAATTATCGTTCTCGTAATAACTTGGCGGTGCACAACCGTGGATTATAATTCCACTGCGTTTATTATTGATAATTCTCGTTGTCAGACGTGCGCAGAATAGAAGGCACAGCTCGGGCGACTCTATAGTGACCAATGCATAATAGCATAGGTATATGCAGAGATGGTAGGGAACTGGGCTTCGCATAAAAAAATCCTTGGAATGTTACAATAAATAGTAAAGATAATTTTCATGTAAAGTTGACTCATAATACATATTATTTAAAATAAAAACATTTGTTATAGATGTATAAGAAGATTTTTATATGAACCATATATAGAACTACTTTTCACGTCCGCACCGAAATTGCGCATGTATTTAATATTACCGATTTACTTACACCTGCTGACTATTAATATTAGTTGTAAGTCACGAGAAAAGTGGCATTAGATCCGAAATTTATGACGTAAAATTATATAAAACAGTTTATTACAATCGACTAGCATCTCGTATCCAAATCGCAAAAATTTTACTTATATAAAATTCTAGTAAAATTAGCATCAACGAGAAATAATAGAAGCAACGACACGAGTGTCACGACTCCGAATACCCGCGATTTTTCAAACCCAATCGCAAAAATCCTTGCGCAATGCACAGGACACGATGCGCAGGGTCCAATAATTTTTCTCCTATCAAACTCCGCGCTCGAAATCAATATCTCTCGGCCCTCCGCCGAATAAACAAACCTCTCCGCTCTCTCACTCTCGGGATGTCGCGTGAGATCGTCAGCGAAAAAAAAAATATCCAATTCCATTCGTCAGCTCTCTCGACTTTCTTTCGCCAGTCCTATCTCCCCGAGTGCAAAACATCGTGTCTCGATTCATCAGCGCCTGGCAAATCGATTTTTCCCCGAAGAGCAGCGGCAGCAGCCGCGCCGTAAGGAAGCGAGCGAGCTGGGCCCCTCATTGGAAATTAATAAGCCGCTCGCGCGCAACACAATGAGAGACGCGCCATAAGCGGAAGATGCGCCGAGAAGTGCTTTCTCTCCTGTCTATCTCGCCAACGCGTTTCTCCGCGCGGCTCTCGCCCCCCCCCCCCGCCTTTTCTACGTACATGACCAATTCTCGTAGAAAAATGCACTTTTCGGGGGTCCAGAAAGCGAAATTTTATTTTTAAAGCTGTAGGTTTCGGACCGACGAGACTTTCTTCTGTGAGCCGAAAGATAGTGAAAAGTGCAGAGGAACATGGGAAAAGTTACATAGTAACCATATTTCTGAGCCACTTTACGTTTTTCTTTTGCAAAAATTTAATGCGTCGAAATACTGGAATAATGACAACTAAGAATGTTTCGGAGGCACATTTAAAATTTCAAATTACACCACAGTAAAGTACAACAAAAAAGCTTTAATTTAAAAAAAAATATGCTCAGATTCGATGCTCTGATCAAAAGTTACGTCCGCTTGACAAAAAAAAAAGTAAATAAAAATCCGTCTAGCTAGTCGATTTTCTCGTTTTCCCGTGTACCTCCCCGTATTAAATTCTAATGTTCCATGTTTCCCGTGTAGTTCTTCATTTTTGACCATCTATCAGCTAACAGAAGAAACCTCTACCGTAAAAAAAAATTTGGATTTCTGGACCCCCGAAAACTACGTTTTTCTCTGAGAATTGGTCGTATACCCGCGGAAATCGTCCGAAGACGACGACGCCGATAACGATCGCGACTCGCGCATTGTTTCGAAGAATCGCAGCTCCCCACGAGTCACACGTGTGCACAGGGTGTAAGGGAGAGTAGTTTTGCCGCACGGGAGAAAGACAGAGAGAAAAATAATAATGGAATAGAAGCCTGCGCTATTGGCAAACTTGTCGAAAAGCTCTAATGATAGCCTGTTGCTCCCCTCGCCAGCTCTGTGTACCTGTACACACACAATACATAGGTATAATACACCTAATACGCGTCCCGTCCGCGCAAAGCGTTGCGACAGGCCCCCTCGTCGTCAATATAACAGTGATCCCCCCCCCCCCTCTCGAAACCGTACAATAGCGACGAAAAACCGATTGTCTTCGCCTCTATCTCTCGCGGAATGCGATCTCTCTGAGGTCGCCGCGGTCGCTCGGCGAGAGCCGCATCAATTTTCCCGGCGACCCGCGACGACGTGCTACCGATTCTCTTATTCGCCGGATTTATTCTCTCTTTGTTTTCGGTTCTGCGCGCGCGCGCGCGCGGCGCGACAAATATTTCGGCATCGCGCTTTCTCTCGCAGGGGGAAGGAGGGGGGGGGGGGCGCACTCGAGCCGCGTGTGACGAAAATCCGAGGTGCGCTTTGCGGTGTACTTGCGCCCGCGGGTCCGTCGCCCTTTGTGACGCAGCCTGCGCGCGGAATGCCGATTTGGAAATCGCTCGCGGGGGGAGACTGAGACTTTTTTCTCTTTTTTCAGCGGGAGGTTCGGTGAGAGAGCAGACGCGCGTATTTCGCAATTGCGTTTCGTTTATGCGCTCCGCGCGAGACGTCCGAGGGTTCGGAGCGCAGGTGATTTACGGATGTGTTTTACGATTTTGTGTATAGATATAGATGGGGAATCGAGTGACGTTTCCTGGGTCAGGGTTGGGTATCGTGAACTTTTCTTTTTTATTGGGGAAATCTAATTAATTTCCAATTAGTCGGGGCCCGATCGAGCGCCGATCGGCGGGGAAGAAAAAACGGAATAAGCCGATCGGCCGTAAATCGGCATGAAAATGCGGCGAAGTCGCGTCAAGAGCAGATTGATTGAAGACGCGGAAAAGGCCGTGGGTCGTATAATGCTCATTACAGGGGACGAGACCTGCGGAGAAAAAAAAATGTTTCCTGGATTCAATTTTTTTTTCTATATAAGCTTTCTATATAAGCTGCTTTTTTTGTGTTTCGATGAGAAAATCAAGCCGAAGCTGAATGTTCTGGAGATACAGGGAAACTTTACACCGTTATGTAAATAAATTTCAAAATAAATAAATAAATAAATTTTAAAATGATATTTTTTTTTATTTTCTCAATTTAATTAATTTTTTTTAATAGATATAATGATTATAGTAATAGTTCATATCACTTTAGAAGCACATTGATGTAATTTCACTCTCCGCGTAAATAATAAAAATTACAGTGTATAAGTCGACCATTCTCCACGAAATACGAGCAATTGAAATTTTCAATTTCCCCATCGCACTTTGATCTGCAAACAAAAATGAATTTCGATGATTTCACAGGAAAGACAAGTATACACGTATAGAAAATTTTCGTACAGATTTCGCGATGTGTATAGTACACCGCACGGGGAAGCCGTGCGCGTATAACAATGCGAGGAGTGCAGTAGCAGCCGGTAAATGCCTTACACGTAGATTATCATCAATTATATAGCTACACAACGGCGAGGCTGCTGCGCGAGTTTCGGAAAAGCGCTCGATATACACTTTCTATCTTGATGTGTGTAGGTATACCTCGATTCCTACTGCGCATTATATACAAGGCGCATTGTCTCGTTAATCGCCGTAAACATGCGGGACGCGTTGGCTATATAGTGAAAAATGCCGGAAAATATATATACATAATTATTTTGCAATATTATGAAAAATCGACTTTCTCGGTCTGGACTCGCGTGAGCCGACGGATTTTCAAATTTTTTTTGATTTTATATCTGCGTGCGATGTATTACGCAAGGCTCTTTAGGCGGCGATTCGCTTCTTTTTTCGACGAGCGACGAGCTCCTTAATTGTTACGTGTGAGTTTACGTAAATGTTATTATTTTGCGATTAACCGCCGCGCGCGACAGACAAAGGCTTTCGTCGCATTGGATAATTGTTTATTAAGCGTTGTAGTTTTCTTGTGCGGTGCTTCGGTCGGTTTGCAGACGTTCGATAAAAGAGACACTACATACACAAAGGCGTGGAATTCCTGGTGAAAACTATGGAATCCGTTTTAACTAATTGCAGTTGCAGCTTGAGCAGTGCACACTTGGATGGAAACCATTAGTTATTGCGATAGGAATTAAAATTAAATTATTTTTAATTATTATTATACCAGGAGTTTAACTTAACAATGTATATCAACCTAATTAATAAGTTAGAATTGTAGCTCTCAAAGTTTATTCAATTAGATGCTATAGAGCATTTGTTTTTTGATTCAAATAATCATTTTGTCGCTTAATTGTTGTTATTTCAAAGTATACGCAAGTATTCTAATCGATTACAATATGATAAATTTTAAATCGCAGATATGATTCATCACAATAAAATTTTCAGTTTCGTGAAATCACTCTACAAACAGACTCGAAGACCTCCAAAATTCGAGTCAGTCTTATTACTTTCATCTATTACTTTTGAGCAGTCGCCGACGACAGAAGAATAAAAAATAGTGCATTATACAACAAACAAGTTCCGTTTGTCTACACGACAACTTACGCGCTAGAAACGCATATTTTACTCTCGAGTGCAATATGCAATTTGTTCACAAACCCGACTCCAACGTAAAGTTCGCAATTTTTCTCCGTCGAGCGGGTAAAAAGTACAGACGCATTCGTTCCTTAACTTCACTTTCCACTTCAAAACTACGGCTCCATAAATGTCCGTTGGAAAGAATCAAGTTGGAAAAAATACGATATATACCCACGTGTGCAATAGACACGAAAGTCGATCGATCCTCAATCGATTCTCCTTCGCAAGAAATCGATCTCATCATCGCTATATACACGTCATCGAATTTTCATCCGAGAGCGAGGACCGCCAACGCGTAGCCAAACGGTGCAACATCTCCGTCTTTTGCAAGACTTCTCGTAATTAAGTAATCTCCCGAACTCTCTCTCTCTCTCTCTCTCTACAGCCGCCGCGTCTCGCGCTATGAGATAACTCGTCGGTCGGAGGAGCGCAGCCAATAATTATCGTGAAAATCCGCTCTGCTCCTTCCTAGAGCGCGTTACGTGCCGGCCTGATTAACATACGTATATGGACGCGCCAATTATCCTCGTCGTCGCCCCCTTATCGCAGCCCCTTATCGACTCGATATTATTACGCGCTCGGGATTCCTTCTTTTCCGCCGCCGCAGTGTGCAATGTGCTCTATATATATCGAGTATTCAATTCGGCTGACGCGGGGAGAGTGCAGCAATTAGATTACGTCGTCACTTCGCGCAAGTGTGCAAATGCAAACATTTTTTATTTGAAATTGTCTGTTAATAATCATTATTCTTCCAGAACTTTCGGCTATACCGTTTCAGGTTACTTATGGGCTCAATTGATTTTTTTTTTTTTTGAAGGTACAACGTTTAGTACAGTGTACAGCGATAAGGAAATGGGATTTTCACGTTTTCATTAGCAATTAATAAACAGTACAAGGTTGAGCGAAAAAATCGAATGATTCGTAACGAATGACTTTTCTCACGGCTTGTTAACGCGCCGTATTTTTTTTCTCTTCAACCAGCCTCTTGGCTTATGCGCGCGAAACGAGACGCGGGCGACGATTTCGCATTTTCAGTCCGGCGCAAAATACTTCTATTTAGAAAATAAATGTACGCTTCTCACCTGCTCTTCGTTGCTCAACGCTTTAATGTCACGCCTGCGATATGTAATTTGCTCATCTAGTTTCAGGCTTTAAAAAACACCTGTTTTAAGGTATGTCGGGGGGGTAGGAAAAAGATACGCATTAAGGGGGCCGGACACTTGTAAAATCTGAAACTGAAAATAATTTTTAAAATTCCACAGTCAATTTGAGTTTAACTGGAACATTTTTTATCTAAAAATATATCTAAAATTCAGGGAAATTAAATTTTCTGGAGTTTTTTTTGAGCCTAATATACCCTCAAGATAGAGCATAGTGTTCGATGACTTTTCGCACTATCCTTAGGATATATTGCAAGGATACGTGTATGTGAAATGCTTTCAAATTTTTTCTACGCGTTTGTTTTTGCTTTCTCAAAGAGAAAGCTTTGTAACGGTGCAAATTTTAAAATTGAAAATTCCGATGAATTTCCACGATTTACGTGTTTTTCAGTAAGAAAAATATGTTTTCAAAGAATGTATGTACGTACATGTATGTATGTATGTACGACGTACGTACGTATACACATGCGCAAAATTTGTCCAGACCATATCGCTGGAACGAATCGACAGATTGAGTCCCAACTTAGATCCTAATAGAATTTGGAGACAATTGGCTACTATCTACCTCATTTATTTAGAATTTACTATAAATTTTGAAAGTTATCATATCTCTGAAACGAATCGATAGAATAAACTCAAACATTGTGTGCAGACTGATTTAGTTACAAATTAGATCCTGTTATAATTTGGAGACGATTGTCTGCTATTTACCGCATTTTTTAAAGAATTTATACGAAATTTTGAAATTTTTTTAAAAAATCTACATTTTTCGTCCATGCATACCATAGATGTACAAAATCTAATCCTATATTCTGAAATATCATTAAACTTCCTTCAAAAATATGTCTACTTGTTGCCATTTTATCATTACTGTTGGCTTTTAACGGCCACAAGACGTAAAATTAACTAAATATTATAAAGAGCAACATATTTTTGTATAAAAACACCTGCTCTTTCCGAACCTGAGGTCAGATCAATTAATTTGGTACCAAAAATTAAATATGGCCGCGTAAACAAACCTAAAATTCAAGCATTGGCTGTGCACTTTTTAATATAATTTTGCCGGCAAAATTGAATTTTTGCTTTTTCAAAAAAGTTTTATAACGGTGCAAATCATAAAATCGAAAATTTTTATTCATTTTAATGTTTTAACTGGTCCTGTTACTTTTTTATAACTCAAAATCAATAATAAACAGTTAAGGGGACGAATTTTCTTTGAGAAAGCACACTGCTACTCAGTTAACAGCTGTTTTTATTATAGTTATCGTATGAATGTACGGATTTTCATTTGGTTGAGTAGAAGATTTTTTAAAAAATTATCCTATGGTTTTTCGTTATTCATTCTTTCTTATACGCACGCATTAAAAAATATTTCCTCCGTGTGCTGAAAACAGCCGAAATACACAAAAAGTCATTCTAATTTATTTTATCTCTTATCTTTTTGAACAAAAAACAATTCCTCAAGAAAAACGGTTCGATCTACACACGGCAACCGCAAAAGACACTTCGATCTCGAAAGCCTTCCCCGATCCCACGCATAAATAAAACAATTACCCGCCTCGACTTCTACCCACCCCCCTGCTCCCCCCCCCCCTTAAATTTTCGTAATTCCACTTACGTAGCTCACACATCCGATTACCGTCCCATACTCAACGCGACGCGCTCCGAGTGCCGAACCGCGTAATTTACGATTTCGAATCCGCCGCGTTTCGTTCCGCCGCTCGAAACCGCAGGTCAAAAGCCACGCCGCAGCAGTCGTACTACTCGTAAACGCGCGCCGCGACAAAGGCGCGTAAATATAAAATTGACGCCTCATCCCGACGCGTATATTACACGTCGATCCCTTAAACTCTCCCGGTGTCCATTACCGCATCGGTAATAGCTCGTTAACTGCGCTATTCCCCGCGGCGATCACCCAATCGTCGCGTGTACGCATACATACGTGTACACCCGCAGTCGACGATCATATTCGCGTTAATGCGCGGCGTCGGCCGCTTTTACGAGCCTCGCCGCGTCGCTTCTTCGCGTTTAAGCATTTTTCGCGCGCTTTTTCGCTCTTGCGCAAGCTCCAGGCGGAACACAACGCTTTTGCGCGCGGGGCTTTCTAATTTTACTGCCTCTCCGCAGACGATCGAGTAATTGGATATATATGTATACGAGGAACGTGTGGCCCCCCCCCCTCTGCCCCTGTGTGTCGTGAAAATTTAAGTTTCCAATTTCAATGTGCGATCCTCGCTCCGCTCGGCGCTTTTCGTTGATAAATAAACGAGTCTCTTTGTCTCTCTCTCTCGTTCTCGTTCGCGCTTATTATTGGCGGGAATAATTTCGAGGCGACTATATTGTCTAAATAAATTACGTTTACGACGCAGTACGTCTTTAGCGATGTACGTGTATATGAGGACATCCGTATTTTTCATTCACTTTTTTGCCCCCCAAAAGTTGCAAAAAAAATCTTGGGCTACATCGACCGGATAAGGGGTTTTCTGTTCTATAGGACGTGCAGAACAAGAAAAAAATAGTGTACCCACGAAATCGACCTTGTTATAGTGTTTTTTTTGGTCGTATTTTTCAGCAAAATATTCTGGATTTAAGTTTAATTCAGGTTTAAAGTAGACTAAAAAAGCTATAAGTTGAACTCAAATTAGTCCAGATGTGATTCACTGATCAAAAGTCATGTGCTTTGGAAATAAACGAATTTTGCTTCAGACTCCCTTTAGGCTGTTACCGTAATTCTCGATTTTATATTTTTTTTCTTTTAATCCTCGCAACTTTTGATTCAGTGACTCTATTTTAACGTTTAATAGCTGAAATTAAAGCTCTTTTCTTCTACTTTTCTGCGAATAAGTCTAAATGCAATTTTTTTAATATGGTGAGCTATATATATGCTTTCAAAAAATGATTTACTTGAGAGGCATATATATAGCTCATTTAATTTTATCTATTCAACGTTAAAATCGAGTCACTGAATCAAAAGTTACGAGGATTCGAAGAAAAAAAAGTAAAATCAAGGATTTTTCATTTTTTGATCATTTGAATTTGGACTCAAATGATAGCTCTTTTAGTGTACTTTCAGCCTATTTATATGCCTATTTAGCCTTGCATTCGAAAAATCCAGAGTGTTTTACTAAAAAATGCGTAATAATCTTTGCATAAAATTACAAAGATGGCCAAAACAAACAGTGTCATAAAATCAATTTTGTGGGTACACTATTTTTTCCTTGTTCTGTAGGCCCTATATACAACAGTAATAATCGTACCCGGTCGGTGTAGCCCGAGATTGTTTTTCGCAACTTTTGGGGGTAAAAAAGTGAATGAAAAATACGGATTTCCTCGTATACATGAGGATCGAAAACAAAAAGAATCCGCGAACCGCGCTAAATTTAATCAAAATTTATTACGATTGTTAAAGCGCAAGGACGTAAAATTGCGCAAACGCGGCAATCCCAGCCGTTACAATATTATATACCCATCGCAGCAGCTCCAATTTTTATCCCTCCGTAATTCACGCCGAAATTCTCTCTCTCTCTTTCTCTTTCTCGGCATTATTAGCTTCGCCTAAATTAAGCAACGGCGCGCGGGACGACACATTTCGAAGGAGCGCGAAAAATCGCGGGGCGCGGAGCGTCAAACTAATAGGAATATTGCGAACTCGTCGCTCGCTCGCTTCACCGAAGCGAAGTGCAATCGAGACAGGTGGCGTTTTAAATGAAAGCCGCCGCCGCGAGAAATGAAAACTATTAGCGCCAATTGTTGCGTACAGCTAATAATAGAACGCTGGCAAGCCGTCGTCGCTTCGCGTTTGCTACATTCGTACGTACACAGTGTTATACACACAGCGGCGTCGGCGCAATCGCCTTCGAAAGATATCCGTCTCTCGTCGTCGGAAAATTGCTCGCAATTTCGCGCGCGATGTATTATATACACCCGTTGTGCAGCTTCCTCCTCCCGCGGCGATGGATACGCGCCTCTTTGCGATGTGTCGTCGCGCGACGGATCGTCAAGATTGAATTCCCGAGAGCGAGAGAGGGAAAATATATGCTAATTGCGCGCGTCCGCACACATTTAATTGGGGCGCGGAGGCTTATTAAATTTTGCGGTTTTCGCAACGACGTACTCCCGACGGCAGATGCGGCGAGAGCGGCTCTCGGCGCCTCAGCGATTTATATTTGTATTAAATTTAACGCTCGCTTTTAACGATGATTTTATTAAGATCCGAGCGCGCGATTCGCGCGCACGCACGCGGTTTAGCGCCTCGAGGACGGCGGGAGAGAAAGATGATGTCTGTGCGAACTGGATTAACGGCGGGACCGTTTTATATGCGCCGAGACGGTGTGTATATATAGCGAGCGTGTGAACAATGCGGGCTGGATTTTTTTTTATTTTGATGTTCAGTGGCGCGTGGAGTAATGGAAATTTTTGTCGCGTTTTTTTTCTCTCTTGATAGGTCGTTGCGACAGTTAAAAGTCAGAGTAAGGTAGAAAGGTTGGGCGGATTTGATTAATTTCGAATAAATTATTAGTGTAAAATTCGTAATGGTACATTGAACTCGTTTATGTAAAATTAAAAAATAATTTTAGTGGTTAGGCTATGGAGGAGTACGAGAAGACGCGGGAAACTAGGTCGGCGCACGCGTTGTTATGCTGTAGAGGGTGTAGGGCGAGGAGGAGGTGATGCAAGTGAGCATGTGAGAACGGCGGTGGAGGAAAAATATTTTAATAAATTAAATATGAGAAGTAGATGGATGCGGGAGGGAATATTAAAGAATATTAAAAAATTTCAATTTGTGTATTAAAAATTTTTTTTACAAATGCACACGAATTGAGGTGCGCGATCTCATTAAAGCCAATTCAAAATTTAATGTAGACTTTCGAGACAGTGCGATTGTGTGCAAATCTTATAGGTCATAATTTACGTGTCTTCTGGCGATGGAAAAGCAGTGGTTGATACATTTTTGAAAGTGTGATTTCGGCCGAGCTAAGCCAGGGTGAAATTTTGAGAAAAGAGACCATTTTAACTGATCGATAAGGATTTTTCAAAGATGCTGAGCAAAAAGACCAAGTCGATAATTTAATATCATTATAAGGACGAGCAAAGGAAATTCAAAATTTTGTTATGTGAAAAAAAAATTTAACTAGCTGGAACTAAAATAGTATACATTAAAAGTATATGATCTGTAGATAATAATTAATTATTAATAATTTATAATAATGAAGCTAAAATCCTTGCGAATGAAAATGAAAAATGCATGTAGATTTTCTTATTTTAAATATAGTTCGAAATAATATGAACACGTCATACATGAATTGATTTAACCTGAATGCAGAATACTCTTTTAGATTGTTGATTCTTTAACAGATTCTTTTAAAAATTTATCGATAAAAAATTAAAATCGAACGTTTATAATTACAGATACGCTTCCCTGGTAATTCACGAATGCTCATATATACTATGCGCTCAAATACGTATAAAGGTCGAATTTCAAAAAATAAATGCACTTTTCTTTGGTCTAGAATTCGCAAAACAAATGTTTAAGCTACAGCTTTCGGACCAATGGGACTTTCTTCTGTAAGCCAACAGATAACGAAAAATGCCAAGGAACATGGGAAATATAGAATATGAAATTTTAACATGGAGAGGCATATGGAGGTAAAAGAGAAAATTCGCTATTCGGATTTTTATTATTATTTTTAAAAATGGGCATAACTTTTGATCAGAGCATTGAAACTTGGCATATTTTGTTTTAAATTAAAGCTCTTTTGTAATACTTTATTATAGTGTTATTCGAAATTATATTGGTGCCTCGGGAACATTCGTAGTTGTTATTATTCCAATATTTTGACGCATTAATTTTTTGTAAAAAAAGCGTAAAATGGCTCAGAAATATCATTACTAGTAACTTTTCCCATGTTCCTCTGCACTAGTCACTTATATCTTTCGGCTCACAGAAGAAAGTCCAATCGGCTCCAAACCTCTGGCTTTAAAAAAATTTTTTCGTTCTCTACCCCAAGGAAAAGTGCATTTCTTCTTCGAAATTCGACGTGTACAGAAGAATTTTAATCAAACAGCGAGTCGCCATCGACAATTAGCCCGACTACCTCATTCCACTTTTCACTATACATTGCACACGTGTCCCCACGCGGAGTTTCCCAATTTCCCGAGCGATCCGCGTAAACAATGAAATCGAGAGCTACCGCGCACAATCTTGTGCAAAACAAGAAAACCGACCGTGCGCCAAGGGAGAAAAGAAGCACAGCATCCAAGACTAATTGCAGGTTTAATTACGAGTAAATCGCGCAATTCCAGCCGCATCTCTCCCTCTCCCCTCTCTGCCCCCCTCGAAATTTTAATCGCCGGCTAATTACAAAGTTCACGGGCTGGTCGGTCAAAGCGAGTAAACAAAGTTTGCGCGAGCGCGGATGTACGACACGTACACCTGTTTGAGAACTTCCTCGACGCCGCGCGCCGCCTGACGTGCAAGCGCGTTAAGCAAATCTCGCGCGCACGCGATCATTACACACGCGGCGAGCTACCAGCGACGAGTCTCGCTCTCTGCGTGACGTCGCTCTCTCGCTCTCGCTTCACTTACATACACATATATGTGCACATCTCCACGCGGAGCTGCAGCATGCCTCTCTGGATTGCGATTGAGCAAGCCTGATCCTTTTCGGGAGTAATCCTATTGTTCCGAACTGTTTGCGTTGCTTTGTCATGATGTCCTGCACTTGCTCAACTTTTCACGCTGACATTACTCCGGCTTTGTGTACGTCTCTTTCGACCATTCGTTTTTTATTTAATTTTTTTTATTTCAAATGCAGCGCTTCCCGTTGATTACTATACACTTGTTTTGAATAATCGGAATGCCAACAATCGTTCGAGTCAAACACTATCGGAACGGAATTCAAACGTATATATCGTACGTATACGTATAATTAGATGTACGTATATGTAAAATAATTTACTTAGATGATTTTTTTAAGCAAGGAGAAAAGAATTATTTAACATTAATTTATGAGTAGACAATGCTTTTAGAAGCGTACAATATTTCATAAGAATTTGCGAAGAGATTTAAAATTTATCAATAGAGAATAGACCGGTTTGCGCCTTTGCGGACGCGTAATTTTTATGTTTCGATATATGTGTTGTTCTGCCTATGTATTGATTATTATACATTGCTCTGCTGATTGATGGCTCAATTAGTCGATGTTATTCTTCCTCCGGTGTCGCAATTAACATCTCGCGGCACCGGGATCCGTATCGAAGTTTGCCAATCAATGCTGTAAGGCTGAATTTGTGTTGGTTTTGCGTATAATTTTTAATTATTTTAACAGTGTTTATAATTTCTATTTTTAGGCCGGTTGGTTTTTTCCACTGATTTGTGTATTGCAAAATGTTAGTGTAATTTAAAACCATTTAGAGGGACATTTTAATTGAGTTTGCTTTTTTGTACTTTTTATAATTTTTGTAAATTTTAAATTTGTCATCAGTCCTGAAGAGGAGTCCCAGTCAACTCGGAATATAAAAAATAGATCTGGTTTATGACGATAATATGCTATATTTTGTGTTGAATGATCATAATATAGCCTGTAATTTCATCAAAAGTCCTGCAGCCATTAGTACAAAATATGATCAGTTATGATTACATTATGTTACAATAATACTCATCATAAATTATGGTGATATTACGACAGGCCCACCATATTTTATAGCAAAGTTTCTACCAGTGTAAGAGAATCGTTAATTCACGAATTTACATTCAATTTTCAATGCATAAAAACAATCAATCCAAGCTATACGCCAGTCTCCGTAAATGGCGACATTTTTCAAGGCTCCACACTGACCGAGGCACTGACACAAATCGACTATCGGCCATCGGGCATATTACTGCAGGCTGTCGATAGGCGATTCGACCGCGCGGCGAAAGGATCGTACGCGCGAGGCAAAAAGCATCGGCGAATAAGTGCTGCGTGGCGCAGATGAGCACATGTGACGTAGACGCGCAATAGAAGACAGGCAGCGTGACCACGTGGAATAGATGGCTATCTAGGCGGTAGTGAATCATTTTTATTGCAAATAATTCATGCTTGGTCGAAGCAGATGGCACTGACACGCGCAGGAGAAAAAAAAATTTAGTTGCAAAATCAAAGAAAACCAGGAACTGAGCCGAGATGAATTTTTTTTTTTGCGCGCACGAAGAAAGTGGTATAGAAAGAGGCAGGATTTACAATTCAAGCGGTCAAGCCTGGGTTGACAGCAGAGGAAAAACATTTTTTTTGTAGAGCTGCAGCGATTAGAATTGATTTTCTTTTTGTACTTCGACGTACTTGGTAATTACGCCGTACTTCTGCATTCTGATAAAATTTTTATTCTTAAATTTCTGCATTTTTAGTCCAAGTATACTATTATCTCACAGATGTAATGAAGGAAACGTTTCATATTATCCGAAAATTTTCCGTGTCTTTTATAGAATCGTTAAACTCTTGAAACTGCATTCAAAAACTACTTAAAAAACCAGAACCCATGGGTGTATAACACAATAACGTCTGTAATCCAAGTTCATTTTTTCATCTTACGAAGTAAGTATACTCTATAGAAAGTGAATTTAGGCAAACAATGCTACATAAAATTATACACGAAAAGCGTAAAAGATACCGTCACTATACTTGGTAACTAATAATATATGCCGAGCAATGATGGGTCAATGAACTCAGAACTACATATATTAAATATGATGGTATAGTGAAGAAAATCAAAATAAAATAAAAAAGTTTTATGTCAACTTACATACAAAATATATCAATATATCTCAGAATATATTTCTAGAAAAAGGTAAAGCTTAACGTTTAATAGAAATCGAAATGACTCTATCACTCGGAGCTGCATAACATAGAATACGGACTCTATCGGTCTACACGAGTAAAAATTTTTATTTTAAGTCTGAAAAAGTTTATTTTAAGTCTAAGCTCGGATGGTCAGCGATTTCCTAAGTACTTTTAACGCTTAAATAACTGCGATGTCCTGAATCGAGCTAGTCGATTCTCACGAGACAAACAATTATTGGTCGATTATTTATGGAACACGGGTGACTAGTGATGCGCATAACAACAGTCGAACAATCTTGTTGGCGATCTATAAATTTTTGTATTTTCTGCCTACTTCTGTCTGCTTGAGGCTATCGTATGGTCCGTTTGAAGTTTGCCTGGAGATTTTCCCGAACCTCGGAGATGTGTTCTGGTGCTAATCAGCTTTCTCGGTTATCGCCGGGCTCAATTAAGGTACACTTAGCCTTAATTTTTTCAAGACCGACTCTCTGCTGATTGAACGCGTTGCTCCTAGTCTGGTTTGCTCCTGTGCTGTTCCCCGCCTCATACTGTACATTTCTTCTTTTTCTCGGGGTTTTTTTTTCTGTACGAGTATTTAGATCCAGAAGTTTGCCCTCCACATCTTGTGCTCTCGCTGTTGCCCCTGCAAGCTCCCGAATTTTTTCGTCGACCTTCTCTTCATGAACCAGCATGGACGCCAGTTTGGTCTTCCGTCGTTGCGTAAATAATTCCTTTTTGGGCGAGCTGCAGCTTCACGGGCCCGACGTTTTCGCTTCCATAGTAGTTCTAATGTGTGTACTCGCCGCGATGTTTTCTTCATAGCATTTCAAATGCGCGCTCGGTACAGCGTTTTCACCGAGCTGTTCTTTTCGTCCTCGAGTTTCGCTTGCCTTGTACTTCTCTCTACTCTACATTTATGCCTTATAATTATTTTATTCTATATGCACTTACTGGAAAGGGCATTTATCCTCTACTTTCTCATTTGTCGAATTCTCCTTAAAAAAAAGCGCACTTTTCGGGAGTCCAGTGCACTTGTGGGATTAATTGGACTTTCTTCGGTAAGCTAAAAGATGATGAAAACTGCCGAGAAACATGGGAAACATGGAATATGAAAATTTAAGATGGAGCGAGGTATATGGAGAAAAAAGAGAAAATTGTCTATTCGGATTTTTATTATGTTTTTTTAAGTGGACGTAATTTTTTATCAGAGTGCAATTCGAAATTTTATTTAATTTTATTTTATCTAATCGGGAACATTCGTAGTTGTTAGTCTTTCAATATTTCGACGCATTAATTTTTTGTAAAAAACAACGTAAAATGGCTCAGAAATTTGATCATCTTTCAGCTTACAGAAGAAAGTCTGACCGGTTAGAAACCTCTAACTTTAAAAAAAAATTTTCGATTTCTGGACTCCCGAAAAGTGAATTTTTTAAAAATATGCATGTATACAAGCGCTTTAATAATTAATAAAAAAATTTTATTAGCCCTATAATTACATAACTATCCCAAATTTGAGGAAGTAAGACATTAGATTAAAAATGTAGTATAGTGATCAACTTCCATTTTTATTGCGTATTCACAAAGCGTCAATCTTCAGTAAATAAAATTAGAGAGAACGAGAGAGAGAGGGAGACTCAAGGCTCCGGAAAAATGCTCCGAAGACGCGCGCGAACTTTGCATCTACATCGCGGCGAAAAGAGGAAAGTTTAAAAACTCCCTCTATACAATGTCAGTCCTTCTATTTAGACTTTATAAGCTATCGATATCGAGGCCAGAGCAGCAGCAGTCTATTTTCCATGGCTGTGTGTACTCGCCTCTCACCCTCCCACCGAACGCTTCCCAATTTGCAACGCCTCTCGGAAAGAGCGAGAGAGAGAAGCGCTCCTCCAACTTTTCAGCACCTTCAACTTTCCGATCCCGGAAGCAACTTTCCGGATTATCCGTCGCGCGTTTTATTTCGCAAACGTGACGGCGCCGGGGGCAGATCGATCCCCGTCCGATCTCCCGCTGCTGCCGGGAGAGGTGACGACGACGACGACGAGCAGCTTGCACTTAACCCCCCCTTATATTTTCAATCGGACCAAACGCTCTCACGATTTTTCCCGTCAATATACAAAATTAAAAGATGCGCGGGCGCATCGTGAGATTCTCGCCGGCGATTCGGGAAAAAACGTGATTTTCATGCGCAACCCCGTGAACTTGTCCGTTATAATATGCGCGAAAAACGGCCCGATCGTTACGGCGCGCGTCACGCCGGTATACGTATCATCAATTTTTTGAGCGTCATCGACGCGCGCGCGCGCGCGGCTCGTTTGTAAAGCATATACACCGTATAGTTTTTACATAATCCCGCGCGCGGCGAATCGAGGAACGATATGAAATATCATCCGATTAAACGGCGAAATTTCCGTGCGCCGTTACGCAACCGAATACACAATAACGCGCGCGACGTTTAAGCCGCGCGTATTACTTATACGGCACTTTAATCGCTCGGTATAATCGGCAGAACAAGCGGCACAAGAAACGAGGAGAAACGAATGTCTTTTCCCCGCATACATAGCTGTGACGTTACACACGGCGAGGCAGAAAATTAAACGTCATAATCGAGTCGTGTGTGTAAACAACTGCTGATTCTTCTTCGCGCGTGTGCACGTGTTTATAGAGAGACTTGCCGGGTATATATTCTCGAGAGGTAGGGAACGAACGAAAGTAAAAGCCAGGGATGCGCCGTGTAATCGCTCGGGCCGAGACTCGCGATCGGCTTTTAATTAGAGCCGACAAACGTGCGCCGAGAGCGTAGTGTGTCCTGTCTTAGAACAAATACTTACTTATCGGCGACGACCCGCCGCGCAACAACTTTCCACTGCAGCGCGGCGTGCGCTCGATCGCTTCTCTCTTTTTTTCCGGGGGAAGATGCCGGCTCTGCAATTGTTTGTAAACAGTTGGTTCTAAAAGTAAGATTGAAATTTGATTATGATTTGTTGGTTATATTTGTCGTTATACTGTCGAGTTTTCGTTGAATATTCAGTCTATTTTTGAAGCTTGTTGGTAACGGTATAGCTGTGACATTCTGCGCAAGTTTAACTTTCAGGCCTGGAGACAATTTTGGATTTTATTTAAAAGGACTTAGGCATACAGTTACTAGTACATTCAAGTTTTAACGACTGCTTTTATATGATTAGTACTATGCTGGGTAAGGTGCCCCCTTTAGACGATTCTTGAAAAATAGAAGAAAATTTTGAATATGTATGTCCTTGTTGTAAAATAAGCTGTTACAGCAGAAAAGGACCAAAGTGTGATTGGATGCAATGTGGAAAGTGCACAAAATGGATGCACGAAGAGAGTTGCAAAAGTGACGTTTGTTCTATATGCGAAAAATTGCAAGTTTTTTTTTAATAATTACAATATAATATAAAGTATTTATTGTTATGTATAAAATATTGCGAACTCATAGTTTTTTTTCATTTTTTTGTATAAATTAGTATACATAATGAGTATGTGGCATCTTACCCGCAGGTATGGGGTATTCTTGCTTCATTATGTTAAAATATCATTTATACATAATTAAATGAAGTTTGTTGAAAAATGTTGTATGCATTATATAGATATTTGTGTGCTACTTAAAATTAAATACTCAAAGTTATGATATGCATATACATTCAAATTTTATTTTAATTTTTCTTTCCCTTAGGTATGGCAACTTCCCCCTGCGGTATATACTCTCTAAATCAAAAACAGCGAAAAATTTACTATTTCATACATATTATACATAGTGAAATAATATTAACCTCCCAAATAGTGAAATTTTTCACTATTTACACGTAGTACAAAAAATACCATTTTACAAATTAGTGAACAATTCTAAAAATGTACTTTTATGCAAGCGCAAATACAATTCTGCACAAATATTCATTGGTGAATTCAAACAAAATAGTTATTATGATATAATATATATCATTATGTATATGTAGACTGGTAGATGATGGCGTGGTTGAGCATTATAGAACAAAAATGCAGGTACATGTAGTATCCTTAAAAAATTCTAAATCACTACCAACCAAGGCTTTTTATTTGGCTGCAAAAAAAATTTTTTTTTTGTTAATTAATAAGGTACTAGGTATGTTAAATATTTTATGAAACGAAAGATAAAATTGAAGGACATACCCATATTAAATATCCTGATACAACTCTACGTACATACTCTGCACAAACTAGCTTGCAGATCTGTTCACTTTTCCAGGTTTTCGATGTGACTATCATTCACACCACAAGAAGCATTAATTTCTTTAAATTTGTACATCCAATACTGTAAGTCAAACATGTACAAACATTATAAATGTGAAACATTATATATTTTTTTTTATAAATATTTTTACTTACATCATCAGCGGTGATGAAGAAATTCCAAGGAATTAAAGTATTCATCCCCAATAAATAAAAAACTTGTACGCTAAATCATGTTTGTAAAAACAAATATTCATTGAAAACCATAATCGATGTAAAATATTAAATATTTTAGATTACTCATACCTGTCCTAAGAAATGTACTGTTTAATAAAGGGTTCTTCATGAGAATAAGCGATACTCAGATCATCTGTTTCTGCTTGGATCTCATCTTCAGAATCGATATTTCCTTCTTCCCTTAATAAAAGTTCAGTATTGATGGAGTAAGCCATGTTGCTAAAAATAAATTGTAATGTTACCAAAGTATATGAATATAATAGAATATTTTTATGAAGGAGTTCTAAATCTATTGGTAAATTAGCAATTTACTAAATAGTAAGAAATGAATTTGCTTGACGATACATATCCTAACTATACCTACAAGCTATTTACAGAAGCGATAACAATTAAACTTTATAGGAAAATTTCAGTTGACCACAATTATCTCTACAAAATTAACTCCAATTAATATAAAATTTATTATGAATTAAAATTCAATTATTGGCTCGAAGAGTTACATATTGTTATTTTCCTTCATCCATTACAAGCATCGAGCGATAGATTCATTTATTAATAATATAAAAATTTTTTATAAACGGAATTTTTAAAAGCCACTAAACAGAACACTTATAAAAATTACAACAAAAACAATAACAGATACACGTCCTACAATGAAACAGACACTCAAAACAATTACGTACCATAGGAACTAATTCCAATAGAGCGTAGTTAAAAATCCAATAATTGTAATCCGACTCCTTTTAGAAATACCGTAGATTTCAAAAACTTTCGAACTAGAAATACCAATAATATTTTACCAGTACCCAATTATATTCATCAAACACATGTGCAATCACATGAAAGTCTTATCGATTCCAATAAGTCATCAGCCATTTTCAATCGAAACACCCATCTCCAAAATGAACAACAAAATGTTATGGAAACACAAATTTAAATGACTTCGTAATCATTTGAACACAAACTAATTATTGTTTATTTTTTGTTTTTTATAACATAGATCTAATTTTTTATTTTCTTTACCTTGCATTACAATTTTAATAACATACGTATAAATTACAAGTTACTATTTTCATAACTATTCTATAATAATCAAAAAGTACTAAATAATATGAATAACTTCTTTATATAATCTTAGTATGTACACAAAAATTGTCCGGCAGTTGCTTTTTGTATGAAGCAGAAACAATGTGTCAATTAGATATTACTCATATTCATAATAAAGTGCATTTTCTCCGATAGCAAATCAACTCTCCAAAGAAAAATTCTAATTCCTTTTTGATTCTATAGTCGAATAACTTTATTAAAATACATAATATTACTTTAATCTAAAATAGAATTAAGAATATTGCTATTACTTTTTTGTACACTGAGACCTGCAGGCCCGAAGGGCCGAAGGTCGAATGTGGCGCGCTAGTTTTAACCCGTTTAAACTGTGATTATTCATTAGTTCACAATTGCACCATTATAACTTTTTCAAATTGTTAATATGGACTAAAAAATAGTGGATTTTCACTGCTTCAGATTTAAAGAGTACGCAGACTGTGTGTATACCCACCGTTAGAAAAATGGGGCAAAATACCGCTGCCAAAATCGGGATGGAAAACTTCCTGGATTATATTCGATTCGATTAGAGGACGCACCGAGCAGCAGCTACTTACTCCCGCGCGGAGAGAAATGCTTTCCTCGCGCCGAGACACACTGCGCTGTCGAGAGCTGGCGGATCGATCGGGATTTCGTGTTCGCATCTTTTATCCTGCAACTCGTGTATACGCGCGCTCGAGAGGCACTTTAACGCCGGGAGAGCGAGAGAGATGCATTGTTTCGCGCGCGCGCGCGTATATGCGGCTGTTCCTGCGAGAGAGTGCGAAGATGCGCTGTCACGCCGCACTGAGACGCTCCAGTAATGTCTCGGTAATGGAATCGGATTCCGCGAAACTTTCTTGTGTGTATACAGCTATACCCTTTACACGATCCGTCTGTCTCTCCCTCTCTGTCTCTCGACTTTCTGCACCTCTTTCGGGGATATGCGCGCGATCCGTCGAACTCCGGCACCGGCCGAATTTATCGGGGATACCAACTGCTCGATCGCTTATTATGCAGCTATTCCAATCGTTTGTGTACTTATCGCAAGCCGCTCTCTTCGCGTGCGCTTTATTCGTCTTCGAGAAAATTGCGAAAATTACTCGCGTGCAGAGAGAGTATGGATAAAAGTCCGACGGCGGCGCACTCGCACAAGTACGTACGGATAACGACGCCGATTTTTAAGTGTGCGCGCATGGGCAGGTGCGAATTTCAAATTTATTACGATTTCGCAGTAATTGCAGAGTGCGAGCGATGGTAACGAATGCCTCCCGTGTATGTAACTTTAAATCCACACACACACACACACTCACGCATTGCACAACCCGAGACGCCGATGTACGCCCAGCGCACGAATTCTCGATTGGGATAAATCCTGTAATGGAAATGGGTTATGAAGCCGGTTAAGGGGTTATGACAGTGTTAAAACCTGAGAAAAATGATGAGTGCTGTAAAAAATTAATGTATATATAGGTGCTCTGAAAACTGCATTTTTCCTTTGAAATATAAGTATTATGCATCACTTTTATGCATTAAAAACATGCGTTGAGTGAGTGTAATATTTAAAAACAATTAAAGGTATTTATACTTACCAAAAATCATGATTTTCATCATTTCTGTTTACTTGTCGCAGCTTTCTTACGGAATCATACCATCAATCCTGATGAACTAAAGTGCTGAATCTTCCTTATGAGTCTAGTCACAAACTAAGCGGAACGGATTCCTAAAAAACACAAAATTAGTACAATTAATTACACATATATTGACAATATTAGTAACTTATAGTAAATGTTGCATATGTAAACATATGTAACATTCACTTTTAACTTGTCTTTGGCAATTCTGCTCTGCTTAGTTTGTGAGGAAACGTATTCCGAAGGTTTTTCTAAAATTTGAGCCCAATTGGTCCATCCGTTGGTGAGAAAACCAGCGGTAAGTGAAAAGATTCACGAGAAAACTAAATCCGAGGCATTTGATGTTTATTATGTAAATCATATGAATTAATTCAGTGATACTTACAGAAACTATCTGGTATACCTTGATTTGGTTTTGGTATTCAAATATACATGCAATGAAGTATATTTAATGGTACGCGAACATCATGATTTTTGATAATAGTATTTAGAAGCTGGAAATAAAATAAAAATTGTCGTTACCCATTCATAGCAAAGCTATATTAATGATTGCATTTATTAGTACTACTTACCATTATTACATATTCGCATATCCAAGTCCCGGTAGACGTCGCTATCATCGCTTCTCTAAGTTATACCAATACCACGTGATGATGCGAGGCAAGTTTGAACTTGTTATCTTCATGTTTGTAAAACGCAATATAAGATTTTTTAATCGGCATCGAAAATGGCTTGTGCAATTGTCGAAATATTTGAAATGATAGATTATGTTAATGGAGGTAGTAGGCCCTTTGAGGAAGGCACTAGAATACTTAATTCAAATCATATTTTATTGTGTGGATCATTAAACGAATCCAAATCTAGTCATGAAAAATATTTTGCACTTTGCTTAAGATCAAGCTCTTTAAGAACTGCTTTATTAAAAAACTGACAAACTTTTTCATTTTCACTAAAATTTATCTCTGAAGTAACTATATTTTCATGGATTTCATCTTCAACTTTTTTTAATTTTTCCCTGTCGCTTTTACCTGTATCTTCTTCATTATTCATATGAATTTCAAATTCATGATCAGTATCTGTTTCTTCATCGGAAATATCAACTTCTTGCTGAAAGTGATCATGCTGTAAAATCTGTTCAGAAGAAAGACACATAGATGGTACAGCGTCACGTTTTAACTGTCGTTTTTTTGCATCTAAAATTAATTGGAAAGATTTTTTCGTTGCAAAATAAAAATCAAAATTATTTTAAAAAACAAGATCTATTAAAAATGTGTTTGGATGGCATCATTCCGGAAAAACACCAGGTTTTTTTTCCTTACAATAAAAGTAAGATGCCGAGTAGTGATATTTTAGGTGCAACATGGTGTACCGGAATGGTTATACTTATAGAAACGAGATCGATATTCCACTAATGGAACACAAAAATTGTGATTTATCTAGCGGCCAAAAGGTGAAACAGTATTTGAGTCGAAGTCCACAAATCGACGACTCGATAAAAATATCCACTAGTTCTCGTTCGGAATAAGGAAATGTCATAATCTAATATTCGAAATCTTCGACAAAAAGGTTACACTCTCAAATTTGAAAAGTTAACACACCTAGATTGCAATACGTCCTACCATCTCGTCATACCGTTTCTATCATATAATATCGAAGGCTAACCTCGTGCCCCGCAACACTTATGTTCGAACATTATCGTTTCTAATTTCCTATCGTATGATCATGATAATAGTTCACGATCATATGGGCGCAGATTAAGTGATTATATCCATCCGATTAATACAAGTAATCACGACCGGTGAATTTATTAAGCCGATAACCATAGCTCCATTTACGCGTAAAAGCAAAAGAAAGAAAAGAGGCTCCTGGAGATTTGACCAGTAAACATGATGCATTCATGAAGAACAGAAACTATGTGTCAAAATGAGAAAAGATTTTTCATTTTTTAAATTGCTTTGGTTTATTTAATTATTTGTACTCCTCGACTGAAAGAGTAAACGTCTTCTCATACATATTACCTGAACACAAATGTTCGTTATTCGTTCGTTATTTATAAAACTTGATATTGTGTTTTATTGTAGAGTTTTGGAATGCGCATAGGTATGAAAAGTTCTCTGCACACTATGGCTCGCATGAAAATGAGGTCGGGATCTTGATTGACTATTTCGGTGGGGGAGGGCATTTGCATAGCATAGACTCAATTTCGTGGTCTTCGAGAGAGAATCACGTGCATCGTGTCTGTTTGCCTATATAAAGGAAAAGGAGGAGAGAAGAGTTGAATACAAAAAAGGTAGAGCCTGCGCAGGAGAAATGCGCGTCTTTTGTTCTGAGAAATCATGCAGATGAGCATTGAGGCTCCTGTGTCACAAAGGCTTATTTATACATATTGATGATCGGATAGATGTATTGTGCTAGAAAGTTTTCGCAATGGAAAATTAAAAAAAAATTTGGAATTAATCAGTGGAGTGATCTGTGAATTTTCCTTTTACAGCTTGTTCGTATACTAACAGCGAGACTGCGATAACTGCGATAGATAAGTCCTCTACGCAGACGTATCTCGTCGTAAATGGCTTTGGCAAAGGGTCAGTCGTCGCGGAGTATTATACTCTTGCAAGCGAGAGTCACTTACACATACACATACATCGATATAGCTGACCTCCACAGGCTGAGTTTGATGCCTCGAGAGTAAGGGAGATGTGCCTAGAGCTATAACACTCGCATCTATATCCGTATTTTATCGCGAACTGTACATTGCGCGTTCGATGCAGTTTCGTAATGAAATTCCGAGTTGGAAAAAAAATCGTCTTTTTACGAATAGAGTAGCGCGCGAAACGATTTTTCCGAACGTCTACGCGACGTTTGATTTTGCATTTGTGCAGCAGGAAAAATCTCTCCATTGACACCGTCGCTTTTCATTATACCGATGCCATTCATAAGTTTTCCTCGACGAAATTTTCTCACGCACTCCCAACATCCGCGTCCAGGCCTCTAATTTTATTTATCGCTTAGCGAACAATGGACACTAAAAGTTTATTCGCGCCAGGATCCCCAACAAAATGCTTTCGAGTCCGTCGTTTCGATCATCTTCTATTCGAAATACATCTCTCTCTCTCTCTTCCTCTCTTGGCATCGTCCGATCGTTTTCTCCCCGCGGAGAAAATCCGGCGCGCGATATTTCAATCTCGTATCAGATCGGAAGGTCAGCACCAGCAGCGGGAGCGCGACCAAGTGCATTATAAATCCATCGAGGATCGATCGCGAAATTTTGCGCCAGCTTATAGGCCTCGGCTTGCGATTCTCATCGACTATGTACTGCATTATATAGGGACTATAATATATATAGTAAAGAGGTTTTCTCCTCGGCATAGTTCATTTTTCTTATGGAAGATGCTCGCGGAAAAGCCGTCAGATATACAAAATCGTATGAGACGGACGATTGGAGATTGTGATTGCATTTTGTGGTGTTCGTTTGTAGACTCTCTTCCTAACGCAATCAGGGTGAAGTGGCTGCATTATATTTTTTGCCTTTTTGTGAATGCGAAATACTCGAATCTTACTTTTTGACCAAAGCATGTGCTAAATTTTTGATATCGCGCATGCTATGCATTTCATAGTAAACCTCGCACGCTAATATCGAAAAATAGAATACAATGCACATGCAATGTCTGCGTAAAATAAGTGATTTGCACGAATACTTTTTGAATCCTCTATACTACACTCGGATGATAAACTATGCTTATATATAAATCATCTACTTAGCACACCGGCGTTTTAATGTGCTATTTTATGTTATTGAATAATATTAAAATACATTATTTTATCTTTTACTACTACTTTGTCGACTTCGATTTTAATATTATTTCACCTTTTGGTCGCTAGGTGAATCACAATTTTTATGTTCCATTCGCAAAATATCGAATTTATTTCTATAAGTAATACCGGTATTTTTACATTCTACATGTGGTTACTTTAAACAGCTGAAATGCGTGCAGATATTACAAATTTTTATTTGTGCACTGAAAAAATAATTTAGTAAAAAGTGTTATAATTATAGCATATAATAGTAATAAAACAATCTATTTCATTATTTTTTAGAAGCGGATACATTTGTATATAATGATGCTTGCTATTGTGAATCTACGTTACACTGCTGCTGCTGTTACTGCATCATTCGTATTTTCTCATGCCGGTGCCGAAGGATGTACGAAAAATATGTTGCACCAGTATATTTTTTAATCCATTGTATTGTATTAACATTATTGTCTGCGTTATCGAAAACAAATTATAGAAAGCCATCGTTATAACTTAATTTTCAGGGATGGCTTAAGATCGATACTACTAATAATAATCGTGAGCTTCCCTTATAGCATTAATGGTTAATTGCGGGCAAAACTACAGGGGAAAAGGTTCCCTTAATCCTTGGAAGGTGAAATCAATTCATCGCTTCGGGCCAGAATCTTGTCTACAGTTACGCCTACGTTTCGAGTCTCGTAGGTCTTCTCTTCAGGGCTGTACAGAATTTCCCTTAATCCTACCCCACCCCATCATAAATGTAAGGCGTGGAAAAGTGTTCATCAAGAATCCTTTGCGCATTGGGAAATTCCGTGTAATACTAATGGCTTATACCTGTCTAAATACGCATTTTACGGTAGTGTAATAACCATTCGAAGAATTTGTCTGTTCTGCGTAAAATTATTGAATTCCTAGAACGTATGTATAATAAATTTAAGATTAAATAAATAGTAATATTACGTAGGGTACGTTCTAGTAGCATCATCAGAACAGTTGAAACTAATTAATTTTCCAGAGAATCTCTTCTACACAAGATGGAAAGCTTTTACTCGTTATATTTATTTTTGGAATATCTATCTGATTAAGGCTTTTTACCGAATGAAAATTTTGTTAGCATTGACTTAAGTGGAGCTCAAGTAAAATTTCGGTAGTGGTGGTTAATGGATGTCCTTCGACGTTCTGCGACTGGATGGAAAATGAGATGAGCGTAAAAAATTCACACTGTTTATTGTAAACTCTAACCATCATTTTTAACAATTTTATGCATTGATTAAGTTACAGGTAAAAAATAATAAAGTAAAATTATATTTTAAAAAATACGGAAAAAAAATTTTAAATAAAAATGATGAGTCTTTCATCACTATAATGTTTTATACATCCAAATACGGGAGAACATTCGTTATCCGTTTCTACGCGAATTGGCGAAAGTACACGTCGCCAGCTGAGAAGTAAGGCTGCAACATGAAAAAATGATGGAATCGCTAATGCTCTACGCTAAAATCACATTTATTTGTATGACAGATAATTCGTGTATTGTGGGATTTAATTCGTCTGGCAAATTATCATATAATAATCGAAAAGAGCACTCCACATCATTGACTGGTGCAAAAGCTAATGCACAAAGCATGTGCACACCTTTTTTGATACGACGATCATCCTTGTTATTGTATAGTTGCTGTAACCCTTCGACCTGAACATGGCGGTACACAGCTTGGCATAAATGAAAGAAACATAGCTTTATGACGTCTGAACTGAAAAATTTTTCTGCACTCTGGATAATAGCTACTTCCAAATCATTCATTATTCGTAGACGATGAGATACTGTCAATTTCAGAGCTTCTCCTTCTCTTAAAACTACTTCAAAAACTTTCGAATAAGTACTTGCGCTTTTATCTTCTAATAACGCATGCGTAAAGCTTTTTCAAATTTTCCGCTGTAGTAAAAACGAGTATTCTTCCTAAATTACCATCATAGCATGAATCGGACAATGAATCATAGAAGAGGAACTTGCTACCGTTCAAAGTTTGAGTATACTTCAGTGGAAGTTCTTCTAAGTCAGATATTCGAATCGGGTTATTCGGAAAATTTTCTAAGTGCGCTCGTGTCAGTCGCTTACTTAAACTGCATCGATTTGGCATTTCCGCAATAATGGCTGTATAAAACGCGAGTAAAATTAGAAGCTTATTTACTAAGGATTTTATAATGATACGCGCCTGAGGGAACGGGTTGCAATTCTCGTCTTATGATTCGAGAAGGGGGCAATTCAGGATTTTCGACTGCTACTTTTTTCATACGATAGATTACTCTCTCTTTTTCTACCTCCTCTAAGTCTGGGGGATGTAAATGAGATGCTTGCTCAGGTCCTTTGCGAAGTTCCAAATTTTCATTGCTACCATCAGTTATTGCATGAACTCCACATTCTTTACCTCTTCGACACTTCCAATACCGCCGACCTGTACTACTACTAGTATTTTCACAAATATCCATTCACATGCAAAAAGGTACCAATTATTTCCACAGTAGCCATATTTATATTTTTTTGTTTTATATTATATTTCACGAGAATTTTGAAATGCAACCGAAACAGATTGAAATTTTCTCGGTTATGACTGTTACGAATGAGCTTGGTGGCAATAAAGTTGTTTTGTTTGTGCATTCTGTTTTTTTAAACTATATATAATTTTAGAAAATTCGGTACTTTTAGAAAATTTAATTTTTAGAATATTTTGGTTTTAGAGAAAACGGATTTTAGACATTTCGGCATTAGAAAAAGTGACCGCCAATCAGTGAAAACTGTTGAAGAGCAGCACTTCTAATTTTTGAAGTATTAAAGAGTTGTGAGAAATCTCAGAGAAATATAATGTTACAAGTTGTTTTTTTACTTACAAGTATATATCAAGTAATTATGAATAATACATTTTTCACGATCAATCAGTTTGGTAAAAAGAATTCAGAAAAAATACCTGCCGTTCTCAAAGTAAAATTCCCTCGGAGAAATCTTCATGTGATAAAACATGATTCCTCCCGCACGACAAGATCATCGCTCCAGAACAGGAAGAGATAAATCAGTGAAAAGCAGGTAATCCAGTTTCCATAAGGAGGTATTCTCTCTTATTTATTTTCGACTGAAAAATCTTCTTCCGGCTCACAGATTCTCATAAGTACAAGAAAATAATTGTTCTGAGTAAGCCCTTTGTAAATTTTCGTTAAACAAAGTAATAAACATAAATAAGTAGAAGTAATTAAAAACAATTGAAAAGAGATCGTCCAACTGCTTTGGTCAGTGTAGAGAGTGACAAGTTCTCCCACGATTATCGTGGCCTAAAGCTGACTTCCGCGTGTAAAAGCTGTAAAGGAAGATCCACGCTCTTCGATCCTGCTCTCGCGCCGTTACAAAGAACACGCTGTACTTTTTTTACTCTCTGCCCCCCTCTCACTCTCGCGGAAAAATGCGGAATATCGTTTCAACGGGAAAGCGTTACAGCTGATCGCGCGACAAATTCACACTAAATCCCAAACATTTTAATTACCGAATTCTTCTCCGATTTTCGATCAAACTTTTAACAAAAAAAAAAGACGCAGCGCAATTTATCGACAGTACATAACAACGATAACACAGCTAAACGGGCATTCCATCGCTATCTCAGAAGGCATAAAATCTAACGAGCAGACCCATCGCACACTTCCTTCGCTATTAATATCAAGAAACGGCAACATTATTCACGTGCACAATCCTTTTATTCTTATCCCCATCGATCCGAGAGAGGCTCGCGAGAGAGCTGCGCAACTAATAATCTCAAGTCCGATCCGCGCGAGTCCCATAGCGTATCGGAGAGTCGGGACTGCGCGATGCGGCTTGACATCGTAACCATTTTTCTCTCCTCCTTTTTTTCCGCTCCTCTATATTCCTCGAGCCGCGCGCGAACTCGCGATGCCGATCGGCCCGCCGCCGGGGATGATCGACGCCGCACGAACGCCTGAGATTGCACTTCATTAAAGCCATTAGTGAAATTTGCATCTTCCCAGCGCGAGCGCGAATCACTCTATCTTCGAGCGCTTGCGCGATGCGCACCACCGGGTTCTATATGTAGACACGGCACCGGGAGGTAATAGGAGAGCTGGAAATGGCAATTGTTTCTTTATTTTCCACTCCTGCTCTCGTCGTCTCCGATGGAATTCGCTGCGGTCGGCAGACTCTTTCCAAGTTTTTCGAGTCCTTTATCACCCATAAAAACTCGTGCCCCGTTAAAGTTTTGCAAGGATCTTCGAGCACATCCATAAATTGCCGGTACTTGTGGCGTTCGCTGATGTGTATTGAATGTACCGATGAGTTTGACGGATAAAACTATCGCTATTTCTTTTATTTCGATATAATTTTTATGATTTTGGGAGAGAGAGAGGGAGAAAGAGCATGTAATCGGCAATTTTTATTTATTGAAAGTGCAAGACACTCGTCCGACTACTTATGTAGACGCAAACGATACGTCCATTCGAATAATTGCTAAATCTTTATCTACCATCTCACGATCAGACGCTCAGTTTAGATTTTTGTGAATTTATGTAATACGCTAATAAATTGGTGTTTTTTCTGCAAACAAGCAGCTACGATACGACTGAAACATCCAATTTACGGAGTAATTATAGATGCCGTACATTTATGTACACATACTCAAACTTTCATTTTTTGCATTATTGAAATTTACTGAGAGAATTCGCAACTTAAAAAAAAAATATTACATTCAAGTCTTCCTATAAACATTGTAAACGATAAAAGTTGTGTAATACGAGGCATTATTAGCAAATTATTCGATAACATCGTAAAGAGAAGTTCAATCTTTTTAATTGATGCTATTATACGCACTCAAGGATGAAAGCAACTCTGAATTATAATGCTTATTTGCATTTTCCTCGAGCTTATCATTCTTATAATAGCTGTGCTAATACTTTCTTTTAATACGCGGAGAATATAATATTTTATGGAGCCATTCAGGGGCCAGATTAGAGTTTCGCAATAGTAAAAAGTTTTCGGGATATATTTTGTACATTTAATTACAACAATTTTTTTTTAAGTTTAAATCAAAGACAACACAATTGTCGCTCCATTAATTGCCGAAAATACTTATAAGCCTCAGAATTCTCTATGTGACTTTGAATTTTCTCTAGATCTAATCTTTCGCTAAATCCCTTATTTAATAGTAATCTATAGGACAAATTAAGTTGATTTTTTAATGCTAATGAATGCATTGGATTAACTCGACACATTATAATATTGCTTGAATAATTAATGGCACCCTTCAAATCGAATACAACTAAAATATTTAATTTAATTTATTATTCGTATAATGAGAGTTAATTTTTTCCCGCTTAACTTCATGTATAGAATATCATGTTCTTTAGTATTTTTTGCTAATAAATTATATATTCCGTCGTTGAAAATTTCACCGTGTTCTACATACATTATATTTTTTAGCAGTATATAAAGTTCCTTCGCTTCACTATATTTCGCTATGCGGTTCCCAATCAGCAAACCCAAATTTAATTGATTCAACCAAATCTAGTTATGTTTCAGTTAAATTTTATTCTGTTTTAATGCTATTCTTAAATTAACATAAAAATTATTTTATTAATCGCTTTTAATGTTTTCCAAAAATTAATAAAACATTACCGCTCGAAAAGTAGCGAGACTCCTCGCTGATATAAAAGCGTTTGGCTACACCTATTGTTTCCTTATTATTGAAACAGTAGTCGAGGAAGCCGGAACAATAATAGTCCGTCTCCTTGCTTCTCGCTTCTCCTTCCCCCGCCTGAGATTGGCCGGGGAAGAAACACATTTCGATCTATAGGCTGTTGTGCTCCTCTATATGTAAGTCATAATTTGTCACACATTATAATTGTATTGTGCTTATTTATTTATTGAAATAAATTGACAGTTTCCTGAAGAGGGTGACAGTGTTCACCGAAACGTCGAAACAAAAGGAAAAATGGTATAAATTAATTTTTACCTTTTTCCCAACACTTGCCTCGGAGAGATCGATAGACTCTTTTATATAATATTAATAAAACATTTATTTATATTAATAACATATTTAGTTAAATTATTAAAATTATAATATTACAATAAGATTTTGTTAGTACGTTGAAAAATTTTTCAAGTAAATACATTCTTGAATTAATTAACTATTTAATTGAAACGTATTCAATTGTAACATTCAATTAAACCAACAAAAACACGTATGAACATTTTCCACATCTTTCATTTTTTCCAACTTTGATTAACCATCAGCCTCCTCTCCGCACTCTACACAAAACTATCATCCACCGACGTGTTTACGTCTCCTTGAATTTACGCGCACTCGTAGACACATCCGAGAGGTGAAAAGCACATTACACATTATAAATTTATTAACGGTCCTTGCGCAGTCACGCCGCGAATTTTTCAATAAAAACACGCGCGCTCCTGAGGCAAGAGCGCCGCCGCAGCCGCCGCGGCTTGACTTTAATACGTTTGGGCCCCATTGTTTACCGCAGGATCGCAAGTGCGCGCGGGACGAAGGCCTCGCATTATTACTTGTAACATATTCGTGGCTCGTGAGAAATTTGATAAATCGCCCGCTGAATGTAAGCCACACACACGTGTGTGTACAGTACAAACGTGATCTTTCCCCTTTTGCGGGAAGATCGACTCCGAGGCCGCGTGATTAATTCGGTAATTAAAAAATCGTCGGTTCTTCTCTCTCTCTCTCTCTCTCTCTCTCTTGCAGACAATGGAATTCACATGACGTCGTCGATCGGGGATGAAAAATCGATCGATCGATCGGTCGATCGATCTATGGTATACACACACACAGAGAGTTAATCGCGAGGAAGACTTGCGAAAGGTATGTCTGTAAAGGGAAGAAATTCTTATTGATTCAATCACAATCAATCATGTGCGCGCGGCGAAACAATCCGGCGAGTCGTGACGGACGAAAACAAATGCAGCGCGATCGGAATGCGCGCATCAAAGCTATGGCAATTTTGTGTCGCATATGGACCGAGAGAGACGAGAGTTGACACTCGACACGGGGAGTCTCTCAGTCGCGTCTCCCTCTGTATAATACACCCATTGTTATGATCTTCCTCGGCTTTGAAATATTTCACGTCTATCGATCGCAGCTCTACACGAGCATATATCCAAGCGTTATAACCAAGAACGCGAGTAATCCGCGCTGCGTACGTGTGTCTGCCCGTGTGTATGTCTGGTCTTTTGAAACGGAAATGCGATATGCGACGCGAGATTTGACAGAGAGCGAGAGAGAGAGAAGCAAACGCGGGAGAGGCGCTCACGAGCGTCTCGGTTCTCTGAAATCTATGTATACAGTCGTCGGCGCAACGCTTGCGCTGTGAGAAAATGTTTCGAGCTTGGATTTTCGCGAAATCCAATTTTGCGTATGTGGAGAGGATTCGCTGTTGGATAATCGTTATTACGTATCGCTGCGCAGAAATCATATTAGAAAATTTAATGCTTTCGAACCGGAAAAATTACCGCGTCAGGTAATTTTTTTAAACTTACATTTTTTTTCTTTGATTGCGCGGAGTTTTGGATTTTTTTGCTATTCGTTTGTAATAATTAGCCGTGTTATTTCGTGCAAGAAATTTTACGTTTAATGTACTGCAGACTAACTTAATGTATCAGCCATCGTTACCAATGAGTAAACGTTATTTAATAATAATAATAAATCTAAATTCTATTTAGTAAATAATAATAAATAAACAGAGAATGAAAGAGGAGCTAACAAGACCACCACCTTTAATAAATCAAATTTTTCAGTAACAATTACTGATTTACCGATATCCAAAATGAAAAGTAAGCGTTACGAACTTGAAAAAATAATTTTTTTGTTTACGATATAACTATAAAAAACAATAAAGTAAAATAAATAAATAGTTCTTATTTTCTTACTAGTATAAACTTTATTTTTGTAGTAGATATATTTAAGTAAACAATGGAATTTACAGATACTATGCACAACAATTTCGCCAGAGAAATGATCTTTTATCCTCCCTCACTTATACATTGACACGTTACCTAACGCTGCGAAGCCACCTCATAAATTCTAAAAAATCTTGTTCAAAGCTTAAAAACTTTTTATTACATTATAAAACTAATTATATGCATTAGAGTTAATTCTTGCGATACGCCCATAACGATTTTTTGTTACGGCGCATTTCTCTCAGTGTTTATTGATTTTTGCTCCGGCAAAAAAATTTTACCTCATCCGCTCGGCCAGGTTGATGTAACAATTCAAATTGTTTATCGTACACGAGCCGTAAATCATTGGCTTGTTCATTGAATTCTTGTCGGAAGTACCTCAAATATTGACGATCGTTAAGCGTTTAAAAATATATTTCCAAAACGAAAAAAATCCATTAAGGCATAAAATGAATTTCCAACGAAATTTTACACCTCCGCCGCGCGCTCGCGCCGACTACACTGTACGCAATTATAAATTTATCATGATGTAAATTAAACCGCGACAGCGCGGCTTCTCGCGTCGTACACGTACACCTCGCACAATGAAAGAGCCGAATATAACCCCGCGAAATTTACAAGCTCCTCTCTCTCTCTCTCGCTCAAGCGGCTGCGTGTAAGCCCTAACAGTCGTATTATAGAAGACGAAAAGGAAAACGATAGCGCGAACGGCAACAGGCGTGCGAGCCCCGTACAACTCGTCGTTAAATTCTTTAGTTTCACGGCCGCTTTCTTCCAGGATTTTCTTTGAACTTCGCGCGAATATCGACACGTGAAGCCGTCGTAAAATCGCAATGAGAGAGGAGTCTACGAGCCGTCGTGTTGCCACAGGAGAGAAAAGTCCGCGCGTCTCGACTCTCGGCTGTCTGTGCATATAAGCGCGCGCGCGATATGTATATATATTATATACGCGTGTGGGACGGACGGGTAACGATTATGAGAATCACGAGCGCGTCCGCCGCTAGGGATCAATAACGCGGAAATGTTGCTTTTACGCATTTAATTGATCGGGCATTAGTCTGATACTTTACGATCGCGTATGTGTCGAGGGTATAGCGGAGCCGTGTACGTCGAGTTCCGTGAAAAATATTATGCCTCAATCCCAGGCGGTTTCGCGTGTCGAGCTTTTTTGTTTTGCGGCGCTATCGTTTTGGCGCGAAATTCAAAAAATACGCGGTCGAATTTCACGCCAGAAGCATAGTATCTGACGCGGATAAGAATCTGTACGTTATTTATTTATTTATTTATTTACAAGAATTGACGGGCGGAGTCGACTTTTTACAACTTTATATGATTTACGGTGGCAGAATACGCAACGCTTTGAAATACGCAGTAATGACATTGATAAATTTAAATTTTGAAGCAGCAAGTGTACTAACGAAGTCGGATTACAAAAATCATTCCGAAATACGTATCTCTCACTATATTAAAATTAATTTTATTTTTTTGACATTTCGGTTAATATACATGATAATTTTATTTTTCTAATTCTTACACGAAAAAATGTACGTAAAAGGATAGATTTGGGCTCGATCTGGCTTTTTTTGTATTAATATAATACAAAAGTAGCCAGATCGATGTTTTATATGCTTCTGTCGTTGCTTCCAACGAAAACTAGCACAGAGCAGCGTTTAATTGGCAAGACTAGTACATTTAGTTATTCTTGCTGCAAAGACTAGTAGATAATAGTTCGCGTTAATAACTAGCACATAGTTGAGATTCTCGCCGTAAAGACTACCGCAGTTGGGATTCTCGCGGCGAAGATTAGTAACAGTTGGAATTCTCGATGAGCGAATAACTTTAAGTGAAAAGAGGATAATTTTAGGACTATGGTAATTCGGTTTCACGATTTATTATTCTAGAATTATTGAAATGTAAAAATAAGCAATTATCATTATCAATTTATTGCTAATAAATAAACTATCTATATTAGTAAAAACTGTTTATATCTAAACATTATTATCAAACTTGTGAATTGTGCTATAATAGTTTTCACGGTATCAAATGTGTTAGTCTTGCGTTATAAATTGAACTGTGCTAGTCTTCGTTGGAAGCAACGATATATAGTCCGCTTCCGTATATATTCCGTTTAGAATTTCGCAACAAAAAAATAATATTTATTACATATTATATATGTGCATATCCACCAATTTTCGGGAACAACTCTGCCCAAAAGTTGCAAATTTTTTTTTGGAGGCATACCTACTAGACCAACTTTTTCTCGTGCCCTAGGTCATTCTGAACGAGAAAAAACTCGCGTATATGGCCAATTGAAGGGTATACTTTTTTCCGAAGCAAAAGCCACTCAAAAAACGAGAAATAATTAAAAAACAAGAATTCATAGATTTTCTTCTCGAAAACTATGGACTTTTATAAAAAGTTCATTACAACAAAAATGTCTTAAAATTCACCAAAGAATGCTCTGGAATTTGTTCAGAATTTTCAAGAACATTTTTCGAAATTTCGATTTTTTTGGATTTTCGAAGAATCAATAATTGTATTGGATCAATCTGGAAACATTTCAGAGCATTCTTTGATGGATTTAAAGATATTTTTGCTGTAATGAAATTTTTATAAAAGTCCATAGTTTTCGAGAAAAAAATCTGTGAATTCATTTTTTGTTAATTATTTCTCGTTTTTTTCGAGTCTTTTTTGCTCCGGTAAAAAAGTATACCCTACGATTGGCCATTCACTATGATGAATGATCTAAGGAATGGTAAAAAAAACAGGCCTGGTAGGTGTGCCTTCAAAGAAAAATTTAGCAATTTTTGGGGAGAGCTGTTTCCGAAAATCGGTGGACACGCACATATAATTATGCTTCAAAATTAATAAATTCATCCATCCTCATTACACGATAACTATATATTACACCAGACGTAAAAAACGATGCATAATTTGGAGTAATCCGCGCGTGCCGATAAATCAGCAGTCGTTTTCCCTCCCCGACTATCCCCCGAAACAACGAACGAAATTCACATTCTTCATCGAACTCGTCGCGCGTCCCCAAGTTCATCGCGTCCAACGCAGACCTCCTCGCGTGTCTCCCCGCAATAATCCCCGGCGACTATATGTATTCGGAAAAATACGGTGTCTGGCTGCCTGCCAGACAAACGCATCGCAGTGCAGCGCCGTTAAAGCCGACGACGCGAAAGTTCCCCTCGAAGCTTCGCGTCTGGCGCTCGCGGAGACGGAAACAATTATCAAAAAAGCCGCGCGCAACGAGATAACGATCTACTGCAACAGTCGAGCAGTCCTCCTCGGCTTTGCATATCACGCGCGGTTCGTAAACCTCGTCGCCGTCGTCGTCGCGCGACCAAGTGGACCGAAGAGAAAAAAAAAATACACGCCGAGCGTTTGATGTCCTCTTGCGCATGCATAATAGACCCGCCGGACGGCGGTGCATTACGTGTGTATATACGTACAATGTGTGTGTAGGTGGGCGACGTTACGCGAAGCGATTCGACTTTTACGGCTCCTTTACAGCTTCGGCGGTGTGCTTTTTTCTCCGCGTCTCTCTCCATCTGGGTTGATGCTACTCCGAGGAATCTGGGCAAGTACGCGATAACTTTCTCGTCGTCCGCGGGTTTGTGTATGTATACATATAGGTGCATACACATATATATACGACATGTAACGGAGGTATGCTGAATTTTCGGGGAGCTTTGTATATAGTGCCTGGAGTTTCTATCCGTGGGTTGGAAACGCGACTATTAAAGTTTGGAAAACAATGCGCTCGTACAATAAAGTCATTGGATTCATTGTCGATGCGGCTCGTAAGATTTCAAACGTCAGACACGTGGCATTGCCATAGTGTGTTTCTGCGATACTATACGGCCAGTGTGGATTATGTACGAGTGACGAGTGAGGAGGATACATGGACGCACAAGCCGTAGTCTTGGTTACATGAATTCACGAAATTATTGTTTTGCAAGCATGGGAAAATTGTATAGTTTACGTACATTTTGCTGAATGTGTTGGAAATTTTTGAAAATAATAATTATGCTGGATTTTTTTTTAAATTTTATACTTTGTTTTATTACTTTGACGGGTATCATACAAAATTTAATCGTGTAAGAACCTTTTTATTGATTTTGACGATGCGAAAGAAAAACAATGTTGCGTTTTCGTCTTCGAAAAAATTGTGAAAAAACATATCGATATTAATATACCTTCATATAGCTAACCTTGAAATAATTATCGATTCGACAATAGAAATATCGGCTAGTTAATTGACTGGACTTTCGTGAGTACAGGCTTTTCATTGAAAAACCGTAATACTATAAAATTAGAAGTGACGTGATGCGAAAATTTTCACAGTATATCCTTCATTTAAGTGGCATCTTCATTCCTACAATCAAAGCACTCGTATAACTTTATGTCTCTTTTTCTTCGCCATTTTTCCTTTTATCTCCAGGTCGTAATACAATCGTTCTATCTAAAAATTAGCAGAATAATACACACTCTAATCGTATTAGAGAATCGCTCATAAAGCATCAGCTGATTGTTATTTCGTGGGAATTTTCCTAAAAGTTTGCGAAACGCGAGGGGAAGTCGAGTGCGTAGACTCAAGCAAGCTAAAATCGGCGGGAATATACGCGGCTTGGAAAAAAATAATTACGATATAAAAGCAGCATTAAATTTGTCAGTATACTTCATATACTGTCAATAAATGAAAAATTAAAATTTACTTTCCAGATCTATTACGATTTGTTTAAATAATGCACGAAACGAATGTTCAAATATGGATCTCGATAAAAGCACACACGCGCGAGAATAGAACGAGTATATATAGTACACGAGATTCGGTATTAATGCGAGAACGTGACGTTAGCTTTGTGCGAAATCATATTCTCCACATATTGAGTTTAGCGCAAGGAGTATCAAAAGATACCTTCTGCGCCGTACGGAGTATACGCGGCATCGTATCAAGAGTCTCACATTCTCTAAATAATAGTAACGAGACTTTGATACGTAGAGAGTCGAAAAACAGTTTGTACGCCACGTTTCTTCGGTAATTGCGTATTTTACTTTAAATTTGGAAGCTGAAGAGTATGTTTTTAAAAAGTATTTTAAATATTAAAAAAAAATTAATCAACGTCGATCTTTTATGAATTAATTATAATGGATTTTGGGGTGCTTTTTGAGAGGGTATTATTATTATTATAATTATTATTAATTTTAATGAATTTAATTTATTTTCAAACTTTTAAACACCATAAAGTTATTATATCCATTTTAAGTATAGCGGTACACTTCACTAGAAATTAAAAAAAAAAATTAAATTCATAAAAATTATCCATAGTTTTATGAAAAAAATTAATTAACGTAAATTATATCTATTACATAAAGTAAATCTACTTTTACAAAAGCGCTCGTCGATGCTCACATCCAGATAAGAGTCTGCGGTTGATGAAAAAACGAAAATTATGGATTTCGGTTTTCGAAGACCTCTCTTACCTGGTACATATACGGTACGCATAAAATCTATTTTATGTACTTTAAATTGTTCCCGGGTTTATGACATTATTTAATAAATTATTTAAACAAGTCGAGGTGGATGTAAAAGGAAGTTCAATATTTTTCATTTTTTTTTTCAAATTTAAAGCGCGTCTGTAAATCTTGCGCAATTTCTATGCGGTTCACGTCTCGGTGTGCACAGGACAGAGTTTTCGAACGTGGATGCAGCAAAATTAAAAAAAAAAAATACATATATACAAAAAATTGCACCGTCGTTCACTCGGCGATTTTTTTTTCTTTGTTTACAAGTCGCAGGCGATGTGCGCTTCGACGGATCGCATGTATGACACGCTGAATATTAGGTGAAAGTTTTATAAATCTAAAAAAGGAAATGGGTAATCTGTGTAACGATCTCACTCGCGGGACGTATTTTTTATGAATGATTCATGTCCCAATGAAACTCGTGAGCCAAACCGTACACCTCAAATTCAACCCATATACATATCCGCGTACATGAATTTCACTCGAGCGTTCTTCTCTCTCGCGCGGCGAGAAGGGCGTTGTAAAACTCTTCAATTTCCGTCCGAGCCGTGAAAATAAAATTTCCACGGGGACGAATAATAGAATCGCACATCCTCTCGAAATATCTCGTGAAATTTAACCCACGTCACTTGCTATATGTACCGCTCGCCAAGACCGAAAATTCTCTTCTCATCGCGCTTCCCAAAAAAAATTTGCTCCTCCTCGTCCATTAATTGCCCCCCCCCCCCCTCCCCGGGGAAGTAGTCCACGTGGCAGCGTATATAAGTATCAAAGAAGTGCTGCAGCTAAAAGCTCGACGAGATAGCGCGAGAGACAAAAAGGGGCCGTCTAAATACACAGAGACACCGAGAGCGCCGGAGATGACAAAGGCGAGTATAACGGAGAGAACTGGAGGCGCGCGCGTTTCGCCAGCGCGACTGTCGAATTTAAAATTCATGAGCGCAATTACGATCTTCCCTCCGAGCGTATCCTGCGTGCGTACTTTCGTTTTTAAGCGCCGTACCCGGCGCGTTTTGAGAATCATCGGCGATTCCGGTGTGGGGGTGAGACCGCCGGGGTCTCGGTTGGACTGTACGGCTCGACTTGATGGGCTATAAGGCTGGACTGATGCCGGAAGGAGGAGCCGTCGAAATAACGGGACGCGGAGTTGTGGAGAGAAGTTTTGAATGCTTTCTCGATTTTTAGAAGCGGACTCGAGTTTTTCGAGGAAAATTGGAATTTTTTTTCTTGTACTTGTATACTTGTCTTGGTTGTAATTAAAAAAAGATAGTTTTCTGTACATTTTCAGTACGTTTCATTTGTGTGTGTGTGCTGAGGTTGTGACAGAAAAATTGGTAATAGCTAACAAAATATAAGGTACAGTTGAAAAAGTTAATTACGCACGGTAGGAGTTCGACTAAGTCAAACGTAAAAACAGAAATTCATATTTTGTATTATAGTAGTTATAAATACAACGTTAATTTATTAAAAGTAATGAAAAACACTCATTTCAATGCCATTTTTAAATAAACTATTTTTTCTTTGATCCATAACTACATAATCAAAAATATTAACTAAATGCCTTGTAAATCACAAACCTCTAATACAGCATTTTTATAAAAAGCATTTATATATAACTACAAAATACAGCACATCTCATATAGCAAACCACCATTTTTAGTGAAAACTGACTGTTGTACATTTCATTTAGAACAAAGGTAAATCAAGCTTTTAGACAAAAAAAAATTTTTTTTTGTCGAATCTCGAGTGAAACTAAAGAGAACATCATTAGCACTATCAGACTTGGAAATCAAGTGGAAAACAATGCATTGACATCCATTAATTTTCACTTCAATTCCAAACTCAGCCGAATCACGAATACGACTAGAAAAAAAAGGGAAATCTCGAAAAGTCGGCCAACCAGCCCCGGTCTTCCCCGCGCGATCCTCATGCATAGCTATTCCGACACTCTCGATTATATTGGAGGCTCGTAGGCAGCCAAGGCTCAGCCGTCGCGGCCGCGAGGAAGAGAAAGGGTCGGATGACGGAGGAGAAAAAAAAAAGGACGACGCGAGAGAAAAAGAGCGAGCGTACGGTCTACGAGATGGAGAGTAGAAAGGCGGCTCGGCGCTCGCGCGAAGAGCCATATGCATTACTAAACGGAACGATTCAGATAAGGGAATAATGCTTGAATAATTCATTTACGCTCGCGTTGATTTCGTACAATACGTTTGTGTATACACGTGTGTACACGTGTTGTGTACACAGACGCGTAAATACGTGTGCATAATCGAGGTGTACCGGCGTGTGGACTGTATACGCGCTATCGACGCTTTTGATCAGCGGCTCTGCCGTTTTGACGGTATATACGTATATATATATATATATATGAGTGATTCCATGTGAAATTGAAAAATATTAGTTTTTACTTATCCAAAAATATATGGATGTTGTTCAATAGAGTGCCAAAATATCTCATGAATTTTTTTAGATTTTTTATACCTTCGAGTTGCAGAGGGTCAAAGTTCATGAAAAGTCGACGAAAATCCAAATGTAAGCAGTAAAAAATGCGGTATTTTCGTTGATTTTTAGCTCAGATAGGAAGCAATATTACGAAAAATGAGAAGAACACTTTTTTTATTAGAATTTGTTTTTTCTATTTAAACGTAATTTTTTTCGATAAGAAATCCAAAATTTTTTTTTTCAAAATTCATATTTCGATTGTTTAAGTGGTCTTAATCTTTGAGACTCACTCTGAAAGTTTAAAGGTAATTTTGAACTATAAAATTGTTCGTTCATCAATTTTTTTGGTTGTCAAACTCTGGATCAAAATCTCAGTTTCACTGATTTTAGAGTTTAAATTGGATGTAAGAAAATGATAACATATATATGACTTTAAAAGTATTTTTTTTTGTAAAATAGACAAAATTCATTTACAAAAGTATGCTATGCACTTTTGTTGAAAAATGCATCCCTAAAGAGCTGTGAATTAATGAAATTTATTCAAAAAAATGGAAAAAACATGAATTTCATGAACTTTGACCCTCTGTAACTCGAAGGTACTTGATGGAAAAAATCTGAAAAAATTCACGAGATATTTTGGCACTCTATCGAACAACATCCACATATTTTTGGATAGGTAACAAATAATTTTTTTCGATTCCACATGGAATCATTCATATATATTTATATATATATAGTTCTCGATCCAGCGGCTAATCGACACACGCACCGCACGGTAGCTTGTGCATTACCGGGCGCAGTTTATTTTCACGTAATACGTAACGGCGATCGTATATACAGCAGAGCCGCGCGCGCGCGCGCATCGCAAAAGCTCGTAAATATCGTGCTGGGCGCTCGTATAATCGAAAGCGTATGGAATTTGCCGATTTTTTTTTCACTGTCCCTCTCTCTCGCTCTGGCGGGATGCTCATAGAGGAGAAAATTAAAGGCGCAACGCGCGGATTCGCAGTGATTGATCACTTACGCTACGGCTTCTCCTCCTTCTCCTCCACAATAAAGAAAGCTTTGTTATGCGCGCTTCAATTTGTGTTTTCATAATTAACTCGTTATTAAGTAGTAGCCTATAGTATATATAAAACGTGTGTAACGGTATCGAAACCTATATTACATACTTGGACGTTTAATACGTTTCAAATTGCCGATACTTTCATTTTCCTTTGTGTAACAGCTTCTGCATATATATATATGCATCGTGTATGTGTATAGCTGGATGAATCCTCTCTCTCTATAATTATATCAAGTCATTAATGGCTGCGAGTTAATGTACAAAGCGAGAGGCGTGCCTCGGTTTACGATATGCGCGTATAACGAGCGAGTCTCATCGCGCGATTAAATAAAATTAACTATTCCGTCTCTCGATCCGATGGAATTGCTCGTGGATAAAGTTTTACTACTGTATAGTGTGTGCCCTATATACATTTGTGGCTTGGAAAAGTTGAAGAGTGAATTTTAAAAAATTGTAAAGATAAAATTTTAGATTGAACTACATAGATATCACCTTTAATTTAGGCCTGCCAAAGCTAGGTTTGAACCTCTAGACGTAGCTGCTAAACGTTCCACTCATCGGATGGACTTTTCACTGACCGAAAGCTTTTAGATAAACGCTTGGTTTGAAACGAAGTGATTGTTTTTGGAGTACGTTTTAAATAACTTAAAAAAAAAATTATAAAGCTTTTTATAGTGGTGAAACAAATCAATTTTCAGTTTAGTGGAGAACTCAATTTTTAATATTTTTTAACTAACAAATTTTCTAAGCGTTCAAATTGAAATTCTTGCTTTTGTACGAAAACCAAATTTATCGTTATTTTAGCCGTGTATTCGACTGGAATCTTACGCTAAGTGAAAAATCCGTAGATAAGTTTAAATAAATAATTTGAATTAAATAAATAGATAAGCTAAAAAGTTTGATTTTAATCTGTTCATACTAATTAATTAGCAATTTTTTTTTCAGAATCCAAAGTCGGCGTGTGGCCCCTTGGGTAACGCATTTAGAAAAAAAATTTTCTCATCGCTTATTTTCGCGTTACCCACATATCTCTTTTCTCACTGTAAAATCATAGATAATTGCGAAACGAAAATGAAAGACGTGAACAGCAGCAGCGCCAAATGCATGACAACCTAACTGCACTTCCTGATAAATTGTTTCTCACATAGTCGACCTTTGACCCAAAAGCGAATTGCTTTGGGAAGATTAGCTTCTCGTTGAGCGTAGATGTCTGCGCCGATAAACGTATGAACACGTTACCTTCTGCACATCAAAGACGGATCCGAGACAGCACGAGAAAAAGCGTGTCTGACGCGAATAATTCCAAAATTTATCGCTCCGTCTGCCACAACTGTAGTCGATAATTCTCGATCTATTACGATATAATTTTCAATGTCCTGCAATAAAGAATGTTAAGGTCTAAAAAAACAAGTATTTCGCTGGTTTCCTTATCAATGTATGCATATAGCGATTTACATTGTGATAATAACATTATCCATGCTGCACACCATCACTTTGCGCGTGATCTATCACTATATATACTATGTACTACGTATGATATAAAAATCATTCTGAACTAAATGTCATATATAAGGTATCTCTATATGTATTATGCACAATGTATAACGTATATCTTTATATCGTCGCTCCTTACGAAGACTAGCACCGTTCAGATTTCCATTGAAAACTAGCATGGTTCATTTTATTAACGAAGACTAGTACGGTTCAGATAATTTCCGCGAAGAGTAGCACGTTTCAAAAGTTCCGACGAGAACAAATTCGAGAAATATTTAAAAGAAAAGGAATTCACAGATTTTTTTCTGGAAAACGATGAACTTTATAAAAATGTCGTAACATTAAAAATGGCTTAGAATTCATCAAGAAATGCTCTCTATTTTGTTCGATGTCATTCAGAATATTTTGCGAATTTTTCATTTCGTGACTTTTCGAAATATCAAAAATTGTACCGGTTTATTCTAAAAAAATTTGAGTGTTTTTTGAATAATTCTAAGGTTTTTTGTACTCTTTGTACGCAATTTCAGTTTTCGAGAAAAAAATCTGAACTGTGCTATAACTCTTCGCGGGAATAATCTGAACCGTGCTGGTCTTCGTTAACAAGATGTGAACCGTGTTAATTTTCGATGGAAATCTGAACGGTGCTAGTCTTCGTCAGGAGCGACGATATTTACGCACATTGTACAATGCACAATATAAATGCATATATAGTACATGCAAACCTACCACCCTACAAGTGACTGTACGAGTCCTCAGTGCACTCAACCAAATGAGTGAATATGCTCACATTTTACATTGACAGCTAGGCCCTTTTTCCGCAAATCCATACATACACAGCATCCAGATAGCAGCAGCTCATCGCGCGGCACGTCAGAGGCGAAAATCCGCATCCCATACCTATATATACACGCAGAATCCCAATCTAATCCGAGCGTCAACCTATAATACACGTATAGCACACACACTCTATGTACCTACACACACACAGACACGCCGACGCAGTGCATCACATCAGATCACTGTATAGGGCAGAGGGCACCAAAGGCACATATCACATATCTATATATACGTCGCGGTGCGCGGCTGCAGCAGCGCGTCCCCGTCTATATACAGGTATACACACCTATACGTATACGCATTACCGAAGATTCGCTCTCGCGCGGCGCGGCTACGTGGAAGGAGGCGGAAGGCGCGCACAGGGAGAGGTATACGCGCAGAGGGAGGGAGAGAAGCGCGCGCGCGCGCGCTCGGCATGAGGTTTGCCGACCGGCAGCGTGGCCCGTCAGTATCGTGCCGCGACTCCTTCGCGTCGCTCGCTCGCTCGCTCGCTCGCTCGCGCGACTCATCTCCGGCCTGCGTTACACGCTCGCATATATATAATACACACACACACATATATATATATATACATATATAGAGAAACGCAATTGCAAGAAGAATCTGTATACAAGTGTATCGAGTAGAATTGCAATCGAGATACGTATCTCACACATGCACAGCGACCGATGATAGGACACGAGGCAGTGTGCGAGGAGTTGGTGCGATAGTATATACAGCCTCCTTAGCCGCTTCGTCCGCAGGAGGGACACGAATTGTGAGCGCATAAGTAGTTCTCCCGCGGCGGAGCTACAAGTATACACAGCTAAAGTGCGAGAAGATACGCAAGCAGATCCTGCGGAGGGACGAGGCTGCGGCGCGGGATTGAATGCGAGCGGCGAACCTGTGACGGCGGCGGTTACCATCATCCACCGGCCAGCAGCTCACGTGGTGCGTATATATATACACTCGCACGAATCGCCTCTCCGTTTACTCATAAGTCCGCCGCGCTTTGTGATACACGTTAAGTCTATGTTATTGTACGCACGAAATTTTTTGATGCGTACGACAGTGGCGTTTATAGGTTAGGTTACACGGCTAGCTTCGCCCCATCCTCGGGACTGCAAACTGCCGGCTTTTCGCGCCACTCCCCAACCTCGCGGTTTCTAAGCCACTAGAAAACGCGGACGAAACGCCTGAGTCGAACTGACGCGCGATTTCGCGGGTACGGTGCTCTCTCCCGTCGGAAAAAAAGAGTATGTGTATGTAAGTGCTCTTTTCTGGGTACATCCACGCGGAGAGATAAAACACGCGTTTTCCCGTTTTTAGGCTTGCGCACACAGAGAAAGCTTTCGGCTTTGATTTACAGGCCCCACGGCGCGCGTTGATAAAAAGTAAAAGCCGCTGGGGGTTTATAATCAAAAAAGGCAAATACGGGCTTTTAGACGCGGCTAATAAAGAATATTTTATCGGCTTTCCCTTGGCAAAAGGGGGGGAATTAAAAGGTCATTTATTCGCCGCGCGCGTTTACACTGTATGGACTCGCCGAATAAATGACCTTTTAAATTTAAAGCTAACCGCGCGCGCAGCCTCTCAAAATTACATGCATTATCGATTTATGCGCGCATTTATACTAAGCAGGCCCCGCGGCCCCATTAAACTCCATTAAACGTTCTATTATTTGCGTAAAGCACCCGCGGAAAGTAAACTCGACAACGCGGGCGCTTTAATTGTCGGCAGTAGGGTACTGTACATAGAGAAGCAAACAAGCCGTTAAATAATCCCCGCGGCGAGTGCGAGAGCGCGAAAAAAATTTTTAAGAATATCCCCCCCCCCCCGCTGGCTAATGAGGGGTGTTAAACTTTCGAGTTCAGCGGCGTTTCTTGCGTGCCCGGCACGCTTCCCCTTTTTTTTTGTCCGCTTTATTGATTTTTTTTTGCCGCCGGGGGTCCGAGCGCGCGCTGATTGCGCGGGAAACTTTCGAGTTTATAGGAAAAACTTTCCTCTTTCAATTTTCTTTATCGTCATCGATGCGCCGCCGGAGTTATACCCGCGCAGTTTTGCCAAAAGTCTTTTCGGATCGTCCTGCATTAAAAAAAAATATATATAGCCAGTTCGATCTACGATTTTTATGCAACCTCTCATTGATACATCCGTTACAAAAAAGAAAAAAACAGAAATATTAATTAACGTAATTCCCCCCCGATTTAACGGGCTTTCAACCCGTCCGCAGCCACTTTTCTGCTCGTTCGCTTTCGCTCCCGCCTCGTAAAGGCCGCAGCGCTTATATAGAAACCGGCCAATTATACCCCAGGAGATCAATGCCGCTCGAAGCTTGACTTTCGCCCAAAACAAAACGCCGCACACTCGTTGTCCCGACTCGTCGTCCCTCAATTTTTTCTTTCTCCCTCCTTTTTTATGCGCCGGGACGCAAAGTGCGCGGATATATACACATAGACAGCGAGACGCGCAGCCGTGCACGAAGCGGCGCACGCGGTTGCGTGAGTGGCGCAAGAAGTCGGGCTCGGAAGCGCGTCCATAGAAATATACCTTAATGACGCCATATAATTAGATGCTATAATTAGCGGGGAGGGGGGGGGTGCGTGAGAAAGAACAATATCGCGCGGAGTTGTCTTGAGAATGGAGCGCGAATAACTGGAACGTGCGCGTGTACACACGGGAGCCTCGCGTATACACACACGTATATATAACGCGCCGATGCTCCGAGAGGCGAATCTTTCGGACGAAGGTCGCGGGTGGGGTGGTCGAGGATTTTTCTTCGATCTCGCCGATTGTTTCATTCGGTGGCTCTGTTACGATCGCTCGAGTCGAGCGTTCGTTTTGTACAATGTATACAGAACGAGTGTATCAGCTGTTCGCATCGGGATGACGGATTAGGAAAACGAGTTGCTCGGACGTGGAAATATCGGGAGCATTCGTTGCCTCGACGAAGCGGGGTGGGAAGTTGGTGGGAATTCAATTTTGTCGCTTTTTTTTTTATTTCTTTTTGTTTCTGTTTGGTCGTCGTTGCCGTGACACGTGTGCGTATTATATACAGCGTGTCATTCGTCGGCCTCGTGAAAACGTCCAGTCGACGTCGACGCTCGCTCATAGCCCACGGCGAATCCCGAAAATCCTGGAGCTCGCAAATGTTTTTTTATTAACCCCGGGACTCGACGCGCACACGAGTAAATCCTCCGCTAAGGAGGCTGCGCGCTGTTTACGGCGCGAGCGCCAGTCAAGATCGGGTTATTTTTTTTTTATTTTTTGTTCGTTCTCGGAGCGTATGCAAAGTGTTAAAAATAGTTTATACGAGCGTGGTTGTATATGGAGGATAATAATGCAGAAAGCCGGAGTTGACAGTAGAGCACTGCTTTTTTTTATATTTCAGAGATTCACGCTGTCGATCGTTTTTAAGCGCTTCTGACAGCAGTTAAGTGTATACTCCTCATTTGGAGACTGCGTAGAATGTAGTGTAAACTATTTGGAGGTTGGGCTTTAAAAAAATTATTAGTGTTCTCGACCTCTTGACTCGTACAGACTTTTAAATTTATCTCCATCTGAAAGTATGCGACTCGCTGTCGTATTATTTTCGAATCTTCTGATTCCTCCTCCGATTACGCTTCCCTTTTACAATAAAAGCTCGTCAGAGCAAAGGTCCGCGTTAAAAGTAACCTCATCACGACGAAATTACTCTCTTCCGTAGCCCGGTATGCATATAATACGCGCACGCGAGTTCGTCAACGAAAGTCCTGAAAATTTCTCGGCCATTAAAATCAGATTATAACGTGAATACGCGCGCAACAATAATCCGGAATCTCGGGAGCGTCAACCGTCCAGCCCACGCGGCGCAGCTATGCACAATTGCGTTTCGTCGGGCGGCTAATGAATTCGCGCCCGCGTTCGCCGGCCGGCGATCTTATCGGTCGGCGCGCGCCACGTCATGCATCATCGGAGCTGCCGCCGCCACTGCGGCTCGAGACACACGCGCCGCAGTAGTATAATTCCGCGATCCGTCAGACGGTGACGTTCCATCATTTCCGACGCGCTTGAATTATGGGCTGCAGCGCTGAGTTTCGGGGGGTGGGGGGCTACAATGCACCGGTGCACGAATGCGTCTATATACGTACGGGCAGAGACCTGCTTGTAGCGCGAGGAATGGAAAATTGAAATTCTGGCGAGTTAGCGGAAGGAGGAGGATGATAATGAGTCTGGGCCGAGAGCGAGGAACGCAGTGTGGACTCTCTCGAGGCGCTGATTTTAGATGAGCTGCGAATTAGAGCCGAGAATCGTTGTTGCCGCCGCGGGGAGGATCAGGGACATTGCGCAATTGGCTCTCTCCCGTCGGGATGAAAAACCCGACGGAGACTGCGAGAAACTTTGTTTGGTCGGTTGGGCGGCTGTTGCCGCGGGAGAGAAGGATTCGTTAATATTTCTGAAAGTCACTTGATTCGCGCCGCGTTTTACAATTGAAGGATCATTTGCTTTAATGCACGCGCGCGTTTCGCACAAAGGGAAATGATTTGTAATACACACTTATTTACATAATGCGCATGAATTTCAGTTAAAAATATCCGCGTTATTCGCTGTAATGCCCGCGCGATGCGTATACGTAACGAGTCCGCGAACGAAATTATCATGTTTCGCTTTAAACAGCATTCGCTTTATTCCGGGTAATACAATACTTATCCGTTCGCGAATTACACGCCTTTTCTCGCGCGTACGCGCGGAAACGAGCTCAATTTGCGTGGGTTGAGCCGCGAAATAAAGCGCAGAGAAAATTTCGAATGCCGCGTGCTCGACGACAAAGCCAACCCCTTGGATTCGTATTATCAAATCTAAAACTGGCGGACGTTTGAAAAAAGCTCTCTCTCTCTCTCTCGACTATATCAAAGTTTCAGTGGACGCGCGCTCGAGGCGCAGTATGAGATTCGATGATTGCGCAGCCGCACCGGGGCAGAAAGCCATTCGCCTAATTAACGAAATTGCTTTTGTCGTGTTGCCAATTTGTCATCCGTGTGCTTTCTGCCGGTAAGCAGAGCATCTCCGCTATGTTCTCGCGATATTTCAATCTTACCCTGCCTGCGTTCTATCTCAAAGCGTAATTGGTATTATGATATTGATGCGCGAGATTTGTGGGTTTGCATTCGTTTGCAACGTAGTTTGTGGATTTTTTTTAAGTTAATAGTAAAAATTTTTAAAAGCATTCTTAATGTGAAAAGATTGGAGTCAAGAGGGAAAATGTTTGTTTTTAAAGGTCTCACAAAGGGAGAGGCCACGTTGTAAGGGAAATAGGAGAAGAAAGGGATGCGACTGAGACTTTGTAGAGAGATACTTTTACGCAAACAACAATTATAAAATATTTTGCAGTCGTTATGCATTTGTGTATTATGTTTCGTACTAAATATAGCAGATACACAAAACGTCTTCAAAGGTAATCAGAGATTTATTTTTAATACTTATGAATTTTTACTGGAAATATGGCTAAAAATTAATGAAAATTGAAAATATAATAATAAAAATATATAAGTATTATTCTAAAGCGTAGATTAAAAACAAAAGTTACAATTTGATCGAACAAAACTAGTCATTGACAACTGACCCCGGTGTCTTAAGCAACTGGTAAGTATTTCTTGTCAACACATGTTTAATCCGTAATAAATAATAACAAATCCGAAACTTTACCTCGAAAAGTGGAAAACTTACGATTCTAAGAAAAATCACTAAATCGATGTGCCCAGCTTAAATATTCTCCGAAATAAAACAAACCGAAAGCTCCCGCGTACGATTTCGAGTAACGCCCAAGGTCCTTCTCCCCCCTCCGAGAAAAGCCGTCGCGCCATCAACCGGAATGATCTGTTGCAAAACTGACCAAATTATGCAAAAAGCACTCGACACATCCGCGGATCCAAGCAGGCGGCGGCGGTGTGCGTGCAACGCGTGCCGAATTTCTTAACGCGATTCTTCACACGCGGGAGGAAGTAGCGCCGCGATTCGAGGACGATGATTTCTGCGGCTGTCGCTCTCTCGCGGATTATTCCATTATACGACGGGGTGTGCAGCGGCTCGGCAGGTGCTTTACAAGCGCGAGCAGCGCGAGCTCTTGCGCAAATGGGAGAGGATGAGAAAAAGCCCCGAGGAAAAATAATATGGATAGATGCGGACTGATACGCGCGAAGCGATAGCGAGAAAATTGGGTGCGTCCTAATTCTGTGTTTCGTTGCAGGAAGCGGGGCGATACGTGTAATTAGACGCGGGGAGATTGGAATTTCGCGGTTGTCTTACGGTCGATTGTCGGGGGTAGATTTGTGTGCGAAGTATTCTCGAATGCGTTTAACCGCATTACTTTTATACCATCAAACGAAGCAGGGAATTTGTATGTCGTTTTGGAATTTTTCCGAGTCTCTGCGAAGAGCTGCGGATTGAAATTTTTGCTTTCGGAATATTTCGCGAGCAATTAGGACGTCAGTGCGCGGTGTCAGTTACTTTAACGGCTGGATTTTCACCGGCCGCCTCACCGTTTGATCAATATTTTTAACGAACCGCAATTCGTCGGTATTGTACGTCGTAAAAATAATAATTCGGAAAAAGCACGAGTTGCCCGAAAAAAGGAGCAGAACACGTAATGTACGTGTGTACTTGGTTAAAAATCTCAAACATCGCCGGCAAAGCTCGAGAGTAATCGCGCCCGATATAGGCGACCCGAATGCAACATGGCTCGTAAAACGCGACACTTCCACGCACACCTATGTGCATACCCGTCCAACTTTTCTCGATGTATATATGACCAGTTCTCATAGAAAAATGCACTTTTCGGGGGTTCAGAAATCGAAAATTTTTTTTTACGCTAATGGTTTCGGATCCATCAGACTTTCATCTGTTAGCTGATAGATAGTGAAAAATGCAGAGGAACATAGAACATTAGAATTTAACATGGCGAGGTATATGCGGGCAAAAAAGAAAATCGGCTATTTGGACATAACTTTTGATCAGAGTATCGAATCTGGGCATATTTTTTTTAAATTAAAGCTCTTTTGTTGTACTTTATTGTGGTGTAATTTGAAATTTTATTTGGAAACATTCGTAGTTGTCATTATTCCAGTATTTCGACGCATTAATTTTTAGTAAAAAAACCGTAAAATGGCTCAGAAATATGGTTACTAGTAACTTTTCCCATGTTCCTCTATGCACTTTTGACTATCTCTCGGCTCACAGAAGAAACTCTCATTGGTCCGAAACCTCTAGCTTTAAAAATAAAATTTCGATTTCTGGACCCCCGAAAAGTTCATCTTTCCACGAGAACTGGTCATATATACATATCTATATACATACACATAAACTTGAGAGCAGCTCGTCTCCAGGAGCAGAGGCAATTTCATCGTGCAGTGCCACGAAAAAGCCAGGGCAGAGTATTTTTCTCCTCGTATAGCTTATATACACACAGCTTCTCTCTCTTATACTCTCTCGCGCGCGCGCGCGCTCGCGGGGCACAATGACGCGCATTTCGCACGCTCGATGCTCTCCGCGTCAATGTAATAATTACACAAAGCCAGCGTGCCGCGCGAGCGAGCGAGACAGAGAGACGGCTGCTTTTCAGTTTTCGCTTTTGTTCCGAGAGTGAGAGAGAGAGAGAGAGAGAGCACTACTGTTTTCACTCTCGAGAGAGCCCAAGCGCGCGCGCGCGCGAGCCAGTCGAATGATACTTATATGTATACGAGCTCTGTGTATGTATGTATGTACGTATATACACCGATATTTTCACTCTTTCTCCAAAGGGGAAAGGCGATTATAATTTTCGGTGAGGAGACGACGACGACGAGGATGACGACGAGGATGATGATGATGATGATGGGATCGTTTGCCGCGCGCGTGCTCGTTTTGAAATTCGGAGAAATTTGGGATGCGCGATACGCGCTTCGCGTGGGAGAATCTTACACCGGTAGGTATATATATGTATACACGCGCGTATGTACTATATACGCTTTGCTCCTCTCGCGCGGTAGTTTATACGAGTTCATGGGGCTGTTGGGTAATCCGAGTTGTATATATCTATATACACGCGTGTGTGCAGGGAGAGAGAGAGAGAGAGAGAGAGACACGCGTGCAGGAAAGCAATGAAAATTGCTGTAGTCCTGCGGAATGTAGATGATGATGCTCGTTGTTGCGCCGCCGCCGTTGTTGCTGTTATCTCTGGGAGTTCCATGGTTGCGAATGACTTTTATCTCGGCGATAAATTTCTTCGTCCGCGCTTGAGTTAGCGTCGCTATTATCGAATGTTTGGAAAGTCGTTTCGCTTGTATGTATATACGCGTATATGTATGTGTATATATATATATATATATGTATAGAAAATACATGGGATGCTCGCGCGCGAATTCGCGCGTATATAGGAAAGGAGATTTTTCGAATGCCTCGAGTTTCTGAGTCATATACTACTCGTGTAATAGTGTAACGTCTGCTTTTAGGCAGTAAAACTGACGTTTCTCTTTGAGGCGTTAAGTGCACTCGGTTCTGAGGATGTCGAAGTATTTTGCCGTTCGGTTGAAATCTTCTCCGAGACTTCAACGATTTTTTACATCGTAAATATAATGAAAGTGCGCACTTGCCTTATCACACGTAAATGCGATGTTTCAAAGAATTTATCTTGGCTCTGAGTTTTACATTTGCGCATTTACGAGTATAACTTTTGCGAACTGGGATGATGAATATATAAGAATAACGTGACGTGACTTACTTTTTCATACGTCAAATTTTACGGAATAGAAAACTAAAAAAAGCACTAGATCTTACTTTGCGCGTCTTGGAGTATAATATGTAAAAAACGTCCACGAATGTCAAGAAAGTTATACCGCGCAAATTTATTTTTTCTACCATTATACTTTTCTGCTATAGAAAAAAAGCTTTTATTAAAAAAAAATTATAATAATCCATAGTGATTTTCCAAACAAAAGATGAAAAGTCCCGAAAATTCATCTTTTTTCAAATTTTCACATCTTTCAAACCTGGCAGTCGATTCGAACGAGCCTCTTCCGCATACTTTATTAAAAGACGCTGAAACTACCTTCAAACCGATAAAAACTCTAAAATATTCATAATCATATATCACCAGATCCATACCCGATGTTCATAATAATGTATTTCTGGAACAAGAGCAAGTAGCATTCAACTTTCAGTCTGTACACGCTCGTGAACACTTCCTCGAACTCAAACGTAAAATCTGCAGCGATGACGCGTTGAGTAGAAAAATTTTAATTTGAATCTCTCGCATATATAATTTCTCGATCGAGCAAAGCACAGCTTGCGACAATTTCGCGCACACTCGCAAATGCTTCTTTTCTGGAACAATCAAAGCGTAGAGTTTCGAATAAATTTTTAATCTTCGCCGTGATACCGTTTCGTCGATGTGCCGAGATCGGAGTAGCTGTTTCGTCTAGCTCGGCATAAAAATACAAAAAAAAAAAAAACAGCGCTTCAAGAGTTTTTCGTATACGCAGCAGAAACGAACTGAATCTTTCAGTGTAGCCGCTTGTAAGCTCTATGAATTATTCCGGGCGTGATCGGCCCCACTGTAACAGCTGTTGGCTGTCTGGCACTGTATCTACTTTTTTACAAAATTTAAAGCCCTCTGCAAGCTTGCCTCCTCAGCTATTTTTTTACGAGCATGCTCGCGAGGGTTTCCACGGAGAATAGATATTTTGTATATCACTCTAATGGATTTTTTGAATAAGACTTGAACTCGTTTACGGTGAGTGATTTATAATTGAATTGGAAAGGAAGTTTGCGGATTGTGTATTTTTTTTAGTTGTCTGTAAGAAATAATAATAAAAATAATGATATGTCGTTAGATAGATTAGTAAATTGCATACGCATGGCTGTCTGGTGTTATAAGTATCATTATTTTTAATTCGCTATTGTATACAGCGTATACGTGCGTATACGTTACGTACGGTATTGTATTTTAAAAAATTCCAGTAAATTCATGCACATTAGTATAAATTCCATTCTGAGCAATTGTTCAAGTACTATAATGAAAAAATGCGCCGTTTAATTATTTTAGATTTAAATTTTTCTCTTTGATACATTCAGTTTTTTCCTTTGTCTTATAGCTTCTAACAAAGCTACTAACGACAGCATAAAAACGTGCAATAGCCTAATAATGTTCCAAAATATTTTGAAGTAAACAAAGTATTTTTCAAATTTCTCAAAAAGTCTTTGCTTTGGAAGTGACTCTTTTCCTCGACCCAAGAGCTCTTTGACCTCGTCCGCTACGTGAGAGACACCCTCTCTTGCTCTCTCGTGAAGTTTCGATGCCTCTTTAGCGGAATAATGTTCCGCGAACGTGAGTTTAGTTCGCACGACTGACGCGTGCATTGCACCGCCTTTGATATATAGAATTTTTCGAAGAAGGTAAAACAAAATTCGAGCTCCAAACTGCATGCACTCTTGAATTTCCCTTTGCCGCAGAGAAAACTAATCAAACTTTCTTTTTCACTACGGTTGTATTGAAATTGGCTTGTCAATAAAATAAAAAAAATTGCAGCCGTACCTATACATAGAGCACCTCAACGTTTCATCCACGTCTATGTACAGCAAGGCAAAAATTCGGCATTGAGGCGTATCCCGAATCGAGCGAGAGGGAAAGACATAACGAAGTAATGAGCGACGAGAGGGAGAGAGAGAGAGGCGGAAAATCTTTTATTTTTCACCCCGTCGCATGCGCGCTTCCTCTATTCCGAGCTTCCGTTCGCGAAATTTTATTTACCGTAATTAAATTAGCTGGCGGTGCGCAAACGCGCGCTTCAGCCTTGGTAACAAGATTTCTGCCGTCGGGGATTCCTCTATATACTGTACGCTTTACACCGCCTGGCATTTTCGTCGCTTAATTTATAAAGTGCTTCGTTCTCTCGTTACTCCTGCCTCTTCCATCGAGGGGCGCGGTAGCGCCACGATGGCAAGTATATGAGTCCACAACGCTGCGGTGCGTATCCGTAAGTTTACACAGGAAAATGTCGAATCTTCGCGGTCTTAACAAAATCTCGCGGAGCCCGAGGTGCCGAAACCGCGTCCACCGCGCCAACCATCAGGATATCACTGATGTTTGCGTTTCACTACCTTTTCCCCGGGCGCCCCTTTCTACGCGTATATGTCGAATTTCAGTGAAAAAATGCACTTTTCTTTGGTCTAGAAATCGAAAAAATTTTTTTAAAGCTAGAGGTTTCGGACCGATCAGACTTTCTTCTGTGAGCCGAAAGATAGTCAAAATTAATGCGTCAAAACACTGGAATAATAACAATTACGAATGTTTCCGAGGCACCGATATAATTTCGAATAACACTATATAATAAAGTATTACAAAAGAGCTTTAATTTAAAAAAAATATGCCAAGTTTCGATGCTCTGATCAAAAGTTATGCCAATTTAAAAAAAAATAATAATAAAAATCCGAATAGCCAATTTTTTCTTTTTCCTCCATATGCCTCCCAATGTTAAATTTTCATATTCTATAATTCCCATGTTCCTCTGCACTTTTGTCTACCTTTTGACTTACAGAAAAAAGTCTGATCGGTCCGAAACCTCTGGCTTTAAAAAAATTTCTTCGATTTCTCGACCAAAGAAAAGTGCATTTTTTCATTGAAATTCGACATATACGTGCATACATACCTATATACAGCGCAGACACACGTACAGACTGCAGGCTTCGCGCGGGCTTTATCGCGTGCGACTATCTGCAGCAGCGCACCACGCCGCACAGTTACTTCCAGTTCCCGTCTACAGTTTCTGTCTCTCGGTAGTCTCTCTCTCTCTCTCCAGTCTCGCGCATGCAGTCGGAGTCGTCCGTAGCTATACGTATATATATATATATACGTGTATGTGTATGTGTATGTATATATATATATATATATATAAACGTAGGAAGAAGAGGCGGGTGAGCAAGAAAATTGCCGCTTGTCCGAGAGGGAGAGAGAGAGCCCAGCCACCAAACTGCAACTGCCACTGTCGCTGCGCGTTTCGATAGATCGGAGCTTGGGTTTCCGGTTCGCTGCTTGCGCGCTGTACACTTGGCCTCCGACGCGGCGCTCCGGTTGTTCAGCAGGGAGTTCTCGCCGATTGATACACGCCGGGGCGGCTGCCGCTTGATTCGGCGGCTCTTTTCTCCATCGATTTCGGTCGGCGTGTAGCTGCTGTGCTCCTCCTTCTCTTCTCAGGGAGAGGGGGGGGGGATTTCTCTCTCTCGAAGTGATTAATTAAAATACTGCTGGTCGAGTGCACCGAGAGAGAGAGAGAGAGAGAGAGAGAGAGAGATATTCGGTAAGAGCTAAAGTGCTGCATAACACAGCGTCGAGAATTATTCTCATTGAGCCAAGGCGTTGGCGCCAGTGAATTATGTAAGGGAGGTTGGAGAAAAGAATTTTTAGTCGGAGGTGGGAGAGCTGCTGGTTTTTGCGCTGCGATCGAGTATTTTCAAAACTTAAGAATTCGACTGTTTGTATTGGGCTGGCATTAATAATTGGGAATAATCGGCTGTGGTATGTGCTGGGAGAGGGTTGTGAAAAAGAATGTGTGTTGCTCTTGGAGGTTGGAAGAATATAGAATGGAATTTCCGTTAAGACCGATTGCCGAATTAATTTTCGAGAAAAAATTACTTAAATATCGCCGTGTTTTGTTCTTTCTGCATAGTTCAAGATTTGCACTTTTTTAATAAAATAGAAAGCCGAACTATAAGTTGAAAAGAAATTAAAATACGACAATACCAAAACCCAAAGTCTTCGAACTTCAAAACGCAACTCGTGGGACATATATTCGTGTGAAAATACAATGTATGAGACGAACAAATTAAATTTATTTTATTACAGCTATTACGAAATGTCGTAAAAAGTATCAATTAATCATATTTGTAAAATAATCTTTTCAATGGAAAAATTTTTCTGTTTTTTTTTTAACTATTGGCAATATGTTGTCAATAACATGCACACATATAGAGCATATATATATATATATATATTGCAATGCTATTGTTATTTTAGATCCAATATATCTCAAATATGTTGACAATAATTGTTTCCAATATATTGCCGATTCTTACATTTTTTACGCGTAACATTTAATAACTTTGTTAAAACACATTCATTTGACATCGATGTCTGCGAAGAACTAATCCAAAATACTTGCACTAAAAAATGTATAAAATGCTCTTAAAAACTAAGAATTCGTTTACCCATTACTCGATTACCCAATCGACGGGACACCCGAGTACGCCTCGGTACAGAAATAATTGTGTCATATAACAAAAGCTACGAATCCAATTACCCATTACTCGATTACCCCCGAATCGCCGAGACGCAAATGTACGTCTCGGTACCAAAATAACTTTTCGACTCGCGAGTTTTCGCAAAATCAAATCATATCCCGCGCGTCTATAAAAGGAGCATACCCGATACTCCACGGCAGCAGCGCGTCGCGAAGAAGCCGCGGAAAAAGCAGGCAAAACCCGCGAAAAAGATGTTTATCCGGTAGCGGTCGCGCGTTTCCGTTTCCTCATATACATATATAGATTTTCCTTCTCGAAGCCCTTCCGGGATATATACGCGCGCAGAGCCGAGAGAAGAGGACGACACGACGGCGTCGTCGTCTTTTATCGGGCGGGAGAATCTTATTTCATTCGCCATCGAGTTCGATTCTTCGGATTCGCCGCTTTCGCTGTGCCAGGTATAAATATATATTTTTCCCCCGCGCACTTTTTCGCGGTCTTGCCGGAGCTTCTTCTCCTCCGCTTCCTTTTTTACGAGACTTTTCTTCCTCTTAAACCCGCTGCTGCGCTGCAGCTCTCGACCTCATTTTTCTATTTTCTTCGCGGCGCGCGCGCGCGGGGCCGAGTATAAGTGGATATATACGTACAGCGTCTATACTCGCGGTGGCAGAAGTAATGAACGATCGAACTTCGTTTGCAGCGGAGAGGCAAAATTTGCAAGCTGACGAAGTTAAAGCAGCTTTTCGAGATATTCCGAGCGAGCGGAGAGCGAATTCCCCGGGCGGGTTTTTCGCCGGCAGCTGCTGCGCTCGCGCGCCGTTATTTTCTTATTCAAAAATTTATATAGAATCGCACAAAAGCGAGATCTTAATTGGGCCTTTCTGGCAGTTTGCTGCGCGCGCAAAAAGCGAATGAATGCGCGCTTTTGATCTTCCGTAATCCGGGCCGGCGCCTACCGCGTCGATTCGAGATTCGGAAGATGAGGCTCCGAGTCGCCGCGGTGACTTTCTAAGACGCGCGACTTCCTCGCCGTGTAGGTGTATGTGTAATATTGTGTATATGGGTGATTCCATGTGAAATCGGAAGAAATTAGTTTTTACCTATCCAAAAATATATGGATGTTGTTCTATAGAGTGTCAAAATATCTCATTTTTTTTTATTTTTTTCCATCAAGTACCTTCGAGTTACAGAGAGTCAAAGATCATGAAATTCGTGTTTTTTCCCATTTTTTGACAATTTTCATTGATTCATAGCTCTTCAGGGATGCATTTTTCAACAAAAGTGCATAGAATACTTCTTTTAATAAATTTTCTCTATTTTACAAAAAAAAAAGACTTTTAAAGTCATATATATGTGTTATTGTTTTCTTACATCCAATTTAAACTCTAAAATCAGTGAAACTGAGATTTTGATTCAGAGTTTGACAACCAAAAAAATTGATGAACGAACCTTTTCATAGTTCAAAATTACCTGCAAACTTTCAGAGTGGGACTCAAAGATTAAGACCATTTAAAAAATTAAAACATGAATTTTGAAAAAAAATTTTGGATTTCTCATCGAACAAAATTACCTTTAAATAAAAAAAGAAAGTCTAAGAAAAAAAAATGTTCTTGTCATTTTTCATGATATTGCTTCCTTTCTGAACTAAAAATCAACGATAATCCAAATTTAAACAGTAAAAAAGAATGCGGCATTTTCAGTTTAACGTTAGAGAACAACATTTAAAGTTATAAATTTCGGACCGGTCAGCTTTATTCTGTAGCCGAAAGATGGTCAAAAATTCAGAGGAACATGGTTTATCCGTAACCATATTTCTGAGGCATTTTACGTTTTTTTTTACAAAAAATTAATCAAATATTCCCGAGGCCCAAATAAAATTTCCAATTGCACTACAATAAAGTACAAAAGAAGAACTTTAACTTTCAAAGAAATACGCCCAGATTCGATGCTCTGATCAAAAGTTATGTCTGTTAAAAAAAAATAAAAACAAATAAATGAAAATCCGAATATAACCGATTTTCTTTTTTTCTCTATATACCTCCCCATGTTAATTTTTCATGTCCCCCTACATTCCTGACTATCTGTCGGCTTACAGAAGAAAGTCCGGTCGGTCCGAAACCTCCGGCTTCAAAAGAAAATTTTCGATTTCTGAACTCCCGAAAAGTGCAAATTTTTCAGAGAATTCGACGTATACGCGCGCGCACACTTTTAAAGCGATGCTATATATCTTTAATGATTGTTCCCCGCTAAACCACGCTTATATACATATCCTCGAATTCAATGTTCTCATCGCTCCGCTAAATATACAATGGAGAGCTTATTTTAATAGATAATGCACCGCGGCGACCTCTCGCCTCCTCCCCCCTCCCTGCTCCCCCCGCGCTGAAAAATACATCGCGAACATAGCGTTCCGAGTTCCGCGCGAGAGCGCCGCGGCCAATTTCCCGAAACTCCCCCGGAAAACACAGAGCGAGAGACTCGAAAAATTCGCGCGGAGCACGTTTCGTTCTAGCCTACTTTCATTCTTTTCGCGGAGCGACACGGCGTCGGCGGGGCGACCGTACGGCTATACACGACACATGCCCGTATTCCCTCGGCGAGCGCGCAACGCTCGGGCTCCCCCCCTCCCCCTTCGGCGGCGTGTGCGATGCCGTGTACCTATACGTAAGAAAGGATCGCGCGCGTAACACACTTTGGGCGGGAAATTTAAAAATTCATGTGTACATTTCCGGCATATAGGTGGCGCCACAGCTGCTGTACCAGCAGGTCCAAGCCGTAAATCGTGATTACCGGGTAAAAGCCGAAAGGGGGGGGGGGGCAACGAGCTGAGAGAGAGAGAAGCTCTTATTCGAACTGCGATTTTAGGCTACTCTAGCTCGCTGTACCCGGGCGCAGTTTATGTATGCATTAGCTTTCCGGATGGGATGTAGATAGCCGCTAATTTGATATTCCGCGAATATCGCGCTCTGCTGGATTTGAATGCGGCGTGGGAGTGTATGTGCACATATGAGCGAGAAAGATCGAGATATAGAGAGAGCCTGTGACACTCGCAGCGACCTAATGAAAATATAGCGGGGCAAACGATCGCGCGGGGATTGACGAAACGCTAAAGCGTAATTGGGGGGGGGGGGGGGGAGTTGCCGTTGCTCCGAGCGCTCGTCGCTGTATGGCTAATGATGCGTTTCCAACTTGTATTTTCAACTTTACGATAGTGCAGCGCGTCGGGAGCAATTATGATTGAATAAACGAATTTGGCTGTGCGCTGTTTGCAAAATTAATTTTTGTGGATCGTAAATTGTAAATTATAAAAACTATTTCAAAATAGTATTTAGTCTTTTCATAGAACTTTCAATTAGGTGTCAGCTGAAATAGTTCTTGCCAATGACATTCGTCTATCGATATTCAATGTGTTTTCGTTAATTTATTGCATGTATTCGTTTTCAGCTTCGTCTGTCGAAATGAAATTTCGTTGAAGACCATTCAACTTTGTCTAGTGAAATTCAGCTTCCTTTATTATTTTTCATTCTCCCTTTGATATTAGCACAATTCAATTAAATTTTGAGCCAATTTATTCGCTAATTTTCAATTTGGGCTAGAACGCTCAGCTTTTTTTATTTAAATTCGGCTTTGGTATCTTTCGTTTTACTTTATCTACAAAAACTCATCAGTTCCATCAGCGATTTTTCAGTTTTATACAAGGCTTGATTTCATTTCGAGAATTCACTTTTTTCAATCATTATATTCTTTGATAATATTTCATTTTCGTTCGTAAATATATCTGGAAAAACAGTACATTGACGTAAATAATGCAAAGATTGTACAATCAAAACTGGGATTTTTTCAACAATCAAATTTATTTTAAAATTTCGATGAACATATATTTGAAAATATAAAAATGAAAATCGAGCATACTAGGACATAATCGCTCTCTGTATACAAAGTGCATTGCGCAACTTCTTCGAATGTCGACTTTAAACTAGCGCCAATTTTTTCGCTCTTATAGGTGTTACACACTGGCCAGGAACAAAGTCCATTTTGCAAGTTCGATTTTCATCGTATCAATTACAAGATAAGCCCCCTCTCCCCTCCCCCGAAACAGCCGCGCGTAACCGAGTTCTTTCTCGTGGAAAAAGGGAGCTTTGCGCCGAGAAAAAAAGTGGCTAATTACCATTTTCAAACGTATCATCATCGTCGTCGTCGTCCGACAAAAAGCCGCCGCATAAAAGAGCCGTTCAGCCCGCTCGGGCTCCAATTACCATGATTATACCAGTTTCGCTGTGTATATATACCCCGCACCACCGACGTATACACAACGCGCGTGTATATGTATATATACGACGTGCGCGGAACGACGTCGTGGCAGTCCAATTATCCATTCACCGAAAAAGCAGGGGGCGAGAAGCGCGTATACGCGGAATCAATTATACATAAACACTCTACGCTCGCGCATACTCGTGTACGTGTACGTTATAATCCTCGCCGCATCAACGCCTTTAACGATAATGCCCCCGTATCGCTTTTTCCGCCGAGTTAAGCCCCTAACGAGAGCTTTTCTCGCGCGCGAGCTCACCGAAAATTTTACTGATTATACAATTTCTCGGATAAATAATGCACGCTTGATTGTGCGGAGCTCGCCCCCCCCCTCTCCATCCCTCCCCTCCTCCTCCTCCGCGTAAATGCAGAGTTTATACTGTACATAATGCCGCACAGCGGAGTCTCATTAATATTCTCGGCTAATGGCGATTTCTCATTATTCTCGCCAGTTGAATCGGATTAAGTGGCGCGCGGCGGACGGCGCATCCCGCGCGTAATATATATATATATATAGTATATGCTACTGATGAATTTTTGCGGACTCTACCCGGCGTGCTTTTGTTCGTATTCTGCCGCGCGAGCTTGCAGCGAGCCGGGCGTGATTTATGGCCGCCGCTAAGTTGGGAGAAAAATTATTAGACTCTTTTTGCCCCGCGCGAGGATTGATCGAATTATATCGCGGGGACGAGGGCAATTTCTCTTGATTTCAGTCGCTTGAGATATTGTCGCGCTTTTATTACTATCAATTCGCGGATGCGACCTTGTTAAAATGTAATTTTAAATCTTGCTTGGGCAAGCCTTTTATAAAGCGATTTCGTTGATAGGGGAGGGGCAGGGTAAGGGGGACGGGCAGACTCGGATTGTGGGACGTCGAAATTGAGAATTCATACAGTGATTCGGTTGTTGTGATAAAAAGTTGAGTGAAAACGATCGTTTAGTTTTGTAGTTTTTAAATTGTTTTGAGGGTTGTTTTTGATAATTTTTAATTTTCTCGAAATAGTACAGCAAATTATTTATTAGTTTTTCAGAACTTTAAAAGAGTCAGAAAGTAACGAAATTAGTTGAGAATTAAAAAAAGAAGGCAAATATTATGCTTAATAAATATTTAAAATCTCAACTTATTGATGAATTTTCGTCTTCGACGACACTCGTCGACAGTTGTCGGACGTAAAAATTGTTGTTTGTTTTTCACAGCATTTCGAATTTTACAACCCAATTCAACGTACTCTGAATATAAATAATTTTAAACATACTACAATTTTTTATTTTTTTTTTTCATCTAAAAAAATGCAGCCATCCCCCGAAGCTTCGACTGTAAACAAGGAGCACCAACAGCTCAAGCAACGCACTACAGCTTTCGTTACAAAATTCAAAAACCCAAACAGCCCTCGCGGCAACTCCTCCAGTAGAGCGTCGTCATAAAATTGCATTTGCATTTGCATGCGAATGCAACATTTCTGCTCTACCCCCCCCCCCCTCCCCAAGTCGGAATCTCCGCACCATCCTCTTCGTTAAACTCATCAAGCCATAGCTATGTCGCGCTGCTCCCGTAGCCCACATTCCTACTTGGCGGCGGCGAAGCTGCGCAGCTAATCCGCGACTGCGCTGCTGTTTGATTTACTACGGCCGGGACAATGGAGTTCCACGTTATACTCGGCGACTCGCTGCTGATATCAGCCGGCGCTATATACACACGCAGTCGGCGGCTAGATGCGCGACTGCAGCGGCGTCGGCGCTTGTTTATCAACGGGGATAGGATGCTTGCGCTCGCATATTCCGTAGAATGCGGTCTCTCGGCAAATATTGGCTTCGTACCCACCCCCCTCCCCACCACACCCTGTGAGCGCGTGTACACCCCCCCCCCCGTGTGTTTCTATATGCACGCAGAGTAATGGCTTTTCATTCCCGTTTTTTTGGGTCGTCGCGACGCGGAGAGCTATACTCGCGGTTTTCGCTGCGCGAGGCGAGAGCTGCGAATGGGAGTTTATTGAAGGGGGGGAATTGCGGTGGACTGCTTGACGCAGGTTGTGTATAGGGCTTGTGCTCTGTTTAGGGAATGAGCAGTGATGGACCGTTATGGGTATTTTCATTGTAATTTGCAGTGTTTCTGTAAATGAGAAGTTATCGCGTCAGCTCGGGCCAAGAAGGGAAAAATAAAAAATAGTTAAAAATGTAATGATCTCATCGGTAAGATGACGAGTAGTCCTATCTTAGACGCAACATGATATGCCGGGATGGGTAGCACTAATGGAAATGAATTGGGAATTTTGCTAGTGGAACACGAAAAATTGTGAGTTTTTGTCTGAAAATTTTCAATGATTTTGAAATTTTTTTGCGTTTTCGAAAGATATAATTTTTTATTGGCATTAGGATGCTGATGTATTTCGATAATTTTTCTTTTTTCTGTATGTCATAACGAGTGTAAAAAACCTAGTCCAATCAGTATGTCCTCAAAATTACTCAGTTTCCACTTTTTGGCAAAAAGAGTCCGATTCTTGGTACAGGTTTCCCCATACATAATCTAATAAAGTACGCTAATAATTCGACCGAAAAAAATTCTTACTTAATTTCGGATCTCATATCAATGCGTCAATTTTTTATAATTATGTGTCTTAAATTAAATAATGAACAAATATATGCAATTAAAAGAAATGTTAGTCGCAATAACCACCATATAAAAAATAAATTTTAAAACGTAACACATAAATTTTCAGTACTCACAGAAGCATTACCAATAAATTACGTATTGTTAAAAATAAAAACAGTCATTTAGCGAGTTAACTACGCCGTTGCAAATAGAAATTCTAACTGTAATAACTTCTCCAACACTGCGAGACTTTAAAAGCTTTATTATTTATTTCCGAGTACGTACGTGCGCAGCTTTGTAATTACAACAACGCAAAAGGGACACGTGTTTCAATTGCGCTTAATCTATGTTTATACCCACGCGGGCATATGCAAAGCTACTTATGCAAATACTGCCCTCGCCGGCCCAGGGAATTAGACCGCGAAATACGTTACAATACGCGAATTTCCACTCGGCTTCCCAGTGCGTCGTATTATCGCGCGCGACAAAACATATTTTCCCAATGAAAAGCAAGCTTTAGTTCGTATACCGACTCTTGAGAGCGCAGGCGGCTCTTTGACGTTAAATCCCAAGCGCACGGAATTCATCCATAATGAGGCAGAGCACATCGTCGAGTAACCACCGGGTACAGACCAACCCGAAGTTCGCCGACCTTTGACGACTCGTCTCCGCTCCTTTGAAGCATATACGCACACTCTTCGTCGAAATTTCGCGCTTTTCATCGAGATCCCGCGCAAAGCTGACTCGGGGATTTTTCTCCGAGAAAGCTGCGCGTCGGATCGGAGACGAGGAGAAATTGAAAAGAAAAATAGAGAAAAATACGCCTCCTCGATTATTCACGTGCGCGCATGAACACTTTCTAAGCCTCTCCGCGCGCATTTAACGAACAATCGCGCCGCGCGCCAATTTTTCGAAAACTCGAACGACCTGCTCTCGGCGAATGGCGGGCAATATAAATTTCATTGCGAGAGAGCTATACGCGCGCGAAAGCGCGTAAAGCTCTCGGCGAATTATCAGACGTATAAATTAGCGCGTGTCCTCCATCTCAATTATCCCATATATATTCCCCTCTCCCTCCCTCTCACTCTTTCGATGAAACAATAAAAGGCTATCGGATTACGTAAAAGCGAGCCGCGCGCAAATTAAATCCACAATGACGTTATAACTCTCGCTCGGGAAAATTCCTGGGGAGATGAAAAATGGAAAAACGTGTAGAGGGAAGGAGAGAGGGAGAGAAAGAGAGACGGATAGTATTCTCCTTATATTGCATTGTGTGTGTACTCGTTCGGCGAGCCAAAATCGGGGGCGATTCTGTCGCTTTGATTCAATGCAAATGTAATTCGGGCTCTGCGGACACAGAAGCCTGCCTCCTTCCACGGCTCTCGGGGCTTTCTCTCGGTTTCCGGCAAATGGGAAGCTTTGAAATCCGCTGTTCTGCGCATAGCGCGCGGGGCAATCTCGCGATGTTTCGTTGCAGCGCGAGCGGAGCTATACGCGAAAATGCCTCGAGAGGAATACAGCGAGGAATCGTCCTCTTTTCCGTCTCTCGACGGGACTTGCGGACAGGTCGTTGTATTGAGTGTATTGAGACGGATTTTTTTTTGCTTTCTTTTTTGAGGCACAAGGGCGCTCCGCTTTCAAAGGAGTCGCGGATTTGATGGTTTCTATAAACAGACCTCTTTGCACAGCCTTAATTATTTGGGCGGCATTGCGTAATCCGTGAAACACTTTACACACAGCGAGTTTGGCGCAGGGGAAAAAAATTACATGCAATCCTTTTGGGCAAATAATGACTGGCATTTGCTCGAAAATTGCGTACACGGTAGCCAGTAATAGAATCGTTATAATTTAGCACCGCAATAAAAAGCTGATTTTTTTGCCGACCGATCGTACTTAAGTTGTTAGCTGTTTTTTGAATGCTAATTATTGTCGAGCGGCAATTTGACGAAATTTTGTGACAAGATTAGGGAGGCGGCGTTTTTATGAGAAATTTTTTGTTCGGACTTGCGCTTTGTAATAATATACATTATTTTCGGGAATAAAATTATGCAGGACGTATTAGCCGTTGGTGGCCTGTCAGAGTAATTATATTTGAAATTTTAATACTTTATTTTTTAATATCTTTAATGGCTATTTTTACCGCGGAGTGAAAGATTTGTTAAATATACGGTGGGATATTTAAGGATCATTTAAAAAAAAAAGTAACTATTTTTTTGCGTACTCTACAACATACTACGAATTACGTGCATAAATGTAAATTCGTATTTCAAAAACTATACATAGTGATAGTCTATATGACCAGTTCTCATAGAAAAATGCACTTTTCGGGGGTCCAGAAATCGAAATTTTATTTTTTAAGCTAGAGGTTTCGGACCAATGAGACTTTTTTCTGTAAGCCAAAAGATAGTCAAAAGTGCAGAGGAACATGGAAAAATTTACTAGTAACTATATTTCTGAGTTATTTAACGTTTTTTAAATAAAAAACTAATGCGTTGAAATACTGAAATAATGACAACCAAGAATGTTTCGGAGGCACAAATAAAATTTCAAACTATACCACAATAAAGTACAATAAAAGAGCTTCAATTTAAAAAAAATATGCCCAGATTCGATGCTCTGATCAAAAGTTATGTCCGTTTGACAAAAAAAAGTAAATAAAAATCCGAATAGCCGATTTTCTTTTTCGCCCTCATATACCTCGCCATGTTAAATTCTAATGTTCTATGTTCCTCTGTATTTTTAACTATCTATCAGCTAACAGAAGAAAGTCTGATCGGTCCGAATTCTCTAGCGCGAAAAAAATATTTCCGATTTTAGGACTCCCGAAAAGTGCATTTTTCTATGAGAACTGGTCATATTTGTGTGCAACTTGCGCCATACGTTTCTTCTGCAAAATGTTATCAAAAAATCTTGACTAAATGGGTCAATGTTATTTTTCGCCACGAAATAACCTCTACAACAAGCTGAAAATCCAAATGTCGTCGTGAATTGACAACAGTGCGGATTTGACGGGAACTAGTACAAGAGCGAATTACGACAACCGCGACAGTCGAGCTTAGAACGAGGCGCGAAAGGAAGTGGAATTACCTTAGAGTTTTGATGCCACGAAAGTGTGTGTATAGAGGGTTGTGACATATTCTGCATCTCAAATATTTTCGATGTTGATTATTAAAATCAAACATGAAAAATAACATCAATTAAATAATATTAATTTAAAAAATAAAAATTAAGTGTAAATGATCAAGTACACTTGGGTATACAATTTTGAGAATATATCCAGTCTTTATACGATTACATAGTAGATTTCATAATACGTGCAGAAGACCTAACACATTCTAGATTGATGCTGCTGAAGATTGTAGCACATTTCACATTTTCGTAAACGATAATATAGTCCGTATAATATAATAGCTGATATTTCGTTATTTTTACGTTTATTCGCCGAGATTCAATGTCTTTTTTATTTTTAATTTTTAACTATATCAAAAGTTGAACGTCACACTCAAATCGAAATACTTTACTGCGTATCTTTCGTCGTATGTTTTCTCTGTAAACGTCGAAACTCAGTTAATAAACATCAAAACAAAATAAAAGCAAAATACTCTGTAAACGTCGAAACTCGGTTAATAAACATCAAAACAAAATAAAAGCACAATACGCCAGCCTTACTTACTTCCCGCGAGCCCCGCGATGCAACGTACGGCCATCGATAACGAACAATGTCCAAAAAACAATCGCAAAAAATTTTCCCTTACGCGCGCGACAAAATACGCGCTAAGGATGAAAACGGTAGCGCGTACATCAGGCGCGCGCGGTAGCGATCCCGTAATGTAAGGCGAGTAATTGCCGGATTAGCATTACAAAAGACGACGCGAGGCCCGATCGACTATCTTCCGCGGCGCACTTCGCATTGTGCCGTTGCGACACACGAACGCCGTCAGAGATCTCGGGCAGCGCAGGTGAGCGCGCGCGCGCGCGCAACAGTTTCGCGTTTCTTCTCCGTCTCTCTTTCTCTCCGGTGCGCGGCTCCTTTATAGGCAAATTCAAAGTTATGAAATTAAATGATAAAACTGGGAGGGGATGCGGTGTGCAAAGCCCGAGGAAGGCGCGCGTTAAGATTTATTGTGTATATTTTGGAAAATTGCTGTGTATACCTGGCGGAGAGAGAGAATATGGTTATGGCAGTGTAGCGAGGGGTTTTACTGCGATATGTGTGTACGTAATGAAGTAATTGGGTATAGTCGAGATTATGCAGCGTGGGTTGTGCAATTAATAAATTAAATGTAACGAACTGAGTTTTGATTAGAGGGGCCAGTTCGAGGTGATTATAGCTATTGTTACGTTTAATATTTATCATGCGCGTGTAAGATTGTATGCAATTATGCGTAGGGAGCAGTTGTGTAGCTGCCAATTTCAACTTTCAAAATTTCGATGGATAACAATTCTTTTTACGCGCGTTACATTTTCCTGCGGCAATTGTAGCTACTCGATAATTAAGTAAAAATGCAAGCTTTTAATTCTATACTTTCTCGCGTACATTGTACGTGGTGCACGTATAACAAGTGTTACCGAGACCAAACGTCTTTATACGTAATTTTCACCCCGTGGCCTCCTTCACTAATTAATTGACTTGTGTTTTGCATGACTTGTCATGCAATCGTTGAAGGGGAAAATCCTCTACGCAATACGTCAACTACGTTAATGTTTAAATTAATTAACAATATTTTAAAAGTATACACGACAATGTAACGCTACTTATAATTTTCTGTTAATTAATTAAATTTATACAATCGAATAAATAGCAGTCACAATTACGCACACTTTCTCCGGCATTCAATGTAGTAGGTGAAGATTTTTCAATTTTTCCGAATAACTTACAGTCTTTTTACGAATTTTCATACGAAATATTTTTCTTTCGAAGAAGCACCCAACCTGCCTGTGAGAAAATCGCAAAATTACGTAAACAAACGCACCGAGCGTCTATAAATTGAAAAACCGCGAATACACGATGTTCTCTACACCGCGAATAACGAGGCACACGCGGTTACATTTGACAAATCACGCTCGTTCGGCCTATTCGCAAATACGCGTAAACCACGGAATAACAAGGGATGTGCCCCTTAATTTTCTACAGTCTACAAATAGCATAAATTTTACAACGATAATTTCCTCAGCGCGTACGCTACGCTCTCTACTAGACCTATATGTCGAATTTCACTGAAAAATTGTACTTTTCTTTGGTCTAGAAATCGAAAAAATTTTTTTAAAGCTAGAGGTTTCGGACCGATCAGACTTTCTTCTGTGAATCGAAAGATAGTCAAAAGTGCAGAGGAACATGGGAAGAATTACTAGTAACCATATTTTTGAGTCATTTTACGTTTTTTTTTTACGAATGTTCCAAAGTTATGCCCATTAAAAAAAAAACAATAAAAATCCGAATAGTCAAATTTTTTCTTTTTCCTCCATATGCCTCCCCATGTTAAATTTTCATATTCTATATTTCGCACGTTCCTCAGCATTTCTCATCATCTTTTGGCTTACAGAAGAAAGTCCCATTGGTCCCAAACCTCCAGCTTTAAAAAAACTTTTTCCATTTCCAGACCAAAGAAAAGTGCAATTTTTCAGTGAAATTCGACATATACACAGTACATCCAGTAGTAAAGCCCCAATCGAATTTCGCAAATTCCATTTCCCCCCCCTACCGTATATCCACTCCGTGCGTACACGCGTGCACTACGTCCCAACGACATTATCATTCGAATCTCCTGGTTGGCGCTCGGAAACTGCGTGATCCCCGTAATAACCCAGGAGCTTCCCACGCGGAAGTCGCGCGCACGCACCGCGCGATCTAATTCTTTCCCCTTCCCCGTCGCGATAATCCGCGCCGCGCGAGCAAAGAGAGAGAGAGACCGAGAGAAAAAAGGGAAGAGCCTCGCGCGCGGCAACAATCGAGCGGAAATCGACGGAGTGGAAGGAAACGAGACACCTCGAGCGCGAAAAAAATACGCGCGCGGCTCGCCGATAAAAGGAGAAAGCCGCAGCGTCAAAAGTGCACGCGACGCGTTCGCACGGATCTTATGTAAAGTCTCTCGCGCTCGAGGAGCCGCGCGGAGAAGAAGACACGCTCGGAAGAGGAGCTCTCGCGAGCGCGCGCGTATGGCTGGGCCCTAAGGCGAGGAGATGGATTTTTGTAGAAGGTGGAGAGCCGCGCAGAAGTATGCGATGTGTGTAAAGGCTCGGAGTTATGCTGAGATTAGTTGGATATACGCGATGTATAATGCGTGCGCGTAGGTCGAGTTTGATTCTAAGGCGATGATTTCTCGTGTACCGGCTTTTCACCTGTATATCGTACACGAGTGTGTGTGTGTGTGTGGTTTATGGATTTCTTTGTTGTGCACGCACTGTGTGAAAAATAATTATTGCCTGCAATCAAGCTTTGAGTTTAATCCAGTAAATATATGAGTGTTAAATCCTTGGGATTTAACGTGTATAATCGATGCTGAAAGAAAGTGGTTGATCTTATTATTTGTATTTAAATGTTTGCATTAATTTAACTGAATTGCTCGTGATTGCAGATAAAATTATTTGAATAGCTTGAATTACTCGTTAGGTACTGTTGCTTTCTAATATCGAGTACACTATATACTGTATTAAACTATTAATGAAATACTTCGCTGAATAATAAATTAAGTGCAAATTGGATTTTTCATACTCTGGATGTTGCAACATATCGAAATTTCGAACAAATATTTGCTTCAATAAACACTAAATTCACTTCAACCAATAGACGACTTATTGAACTCATTCAATTTTTCTTCAAACTTCAATTAAACAAGTGCGTATATATTACAATGAAAATTCCCTGGTAGAAATCCAAATATCTAAAATGGCTTGTAAACTAGAAAATAACTATGAGAAACACTTGGTTCCTAACTTGCGATGAAACGCTTTTTCTCTCATTATTTGAGCATTTCATGAAGTACTCGTAACCTCCAAATCGTTACACTAATATTACTGCGCCAAATACAGGGAGTACATACGTACTTCAGTCAGCTTCGATACAATGTATGGAATAAACAAACGTTTAAAGCTGTAAATACGTGGATTACTAAGATATTTATGACTTACTTAATTTTTCAATTTTTCGATCGGTTCCATGTTGAATACTGTTTTCATAGCCATTTACTAGCCATTTTTTATAGGCTACGTTATTCAGTATAATCTATGTTCGCAAGCTTGAAAATACCTCGCAATATCGTATAATAATATTTTCGTCCATTTTCATTCTAAAAAATGGCTTGGAAAGTTTCGAAAAAGCGTTTCGTCACAAAGCGAAAAATGGTCCCATTTTTTGCCCATCTCCAACAAAACAAGGATTTTACTAGCTTTTAAATGATATGGATTTCTACCAGGGAAATGTCTATCGATACGGCCATCGCGTAATCGATACAGTACACAATATCATTTCAAATCGAACTCCAAAACTAGAAATTAAAGCCGTACGACAATCAGTCGGCTACGGACACAGTAATTAGACTACACCAGTCGCATCAGCCCACGGAGATCATCGGATCATCATTAGAGCAGTCGCACCGAGCTCTCGATCACGTTTAGTATCGAATCACTGCGTACGGCATTCCTCGTCTGCGCCTATTAGCGTCACTCTTCGCTCCCAACAATCCGTCTGTGTCGACTGTGCGGCCGGAGACACGAGCCCGAGAGAAAAGAATCGTCGGTCAAGCCATCGCGTATACCCACACACACACACTTAGATCCGCCGAAATGAAAGGTATAGAGACAGAGAGAGGCATCACGATCCCACAAATCTTGTGTCCCAGGTCCATCTGCCCCGGCCGCAGATCGACTGGGAGGCCTATATCGATGCAATTAATCGATAAGGACTACGATGTTTGGTAATAACGTCCATCTCCTCGGTACACGTTCAGAGAGAGTCGGTGTATATAAGCGCCTGTACCCCCCCCCCCCTCTCCCTTCTCTCTCCCTCGCGAGAAAGACAGAGAGAGAGAGAGAGAGAAAAAGAAGTAGGCGCGCACCGGCGTTTTTCCAGCTCGGCTGCTTACGTCACGCTACGAAGAAGAGGATTTGCGATCTCGCGCGCATTGTCATTAGGCGCTTGTGCAACTCTGCTCCTCTACCTTTCTGCTGTCCTGCTCGTGGGCACGGACCCTATACCGTACGTACTAAGTGCATCTCTTTTGCCGATGCTGCTGCTGCTGCTGCAGAATCGCGAGTGGCTTTTCTTTTCTTTCGTTCTTTCTTTTCGCTCTCTCTCTCTCTCTTTTTTTATGTAACGAGTCGGCTTTGATGCCGTGGTGTACACGATTGATGGCTGCGGACTGGTCTCTTGTTTTAGAGGAATCAATCGAGCTATTGTCGAGTCTCTCGGGCTCTCGGCGAGCGTAGCCCCGATGAAGGAGCTTAATTGTTCGCTCGTTAAACAATGCGCGGGCCATTTGTCAATTGGGATCTTACGTCGGGCTGTAATTACGATTCGGCGGTATACGCGTTGCGGGCCGGTAGAAAGGCTTTTATTAGGTGATAAGAGGAGCGGAGTTTCTCCTGCGGTTGTCGAGGTTCACATATTACTGCTCCGATAGTGACGAATCATTCGTTTTTTTTCTTTCTTTTTTTTTTTGATAATATAGAAAGCATATCGATTACATTCTCATTCTCTTCTTAAAACAATGACGACCAAATGTTTTGAAGTGTTTAATAGGCGAATGAATTCAATCGTCGATCTCTTCAAGTTAATTAATTTTTATTTTCGGTTATAGGTCAACAGTGGAGTGTTTAATAGTGTTTCGGGGTTAATCGGTATATAATGGAGCAATTTAGATTTGATTTAGATAATATTCAGCCTTTAATCGAACCAGTCATATTATTATTTAGCGTTTTAAAATTTGGTTTAAACTGTCAATTAAGCCACAGATGAAGCATTGTATTCTTTGATGTGCAGGTTGTTTAGAAGGAATAATAATTCTATAAAATATTTTACAGTGACGACAGCGGAAAAGTTTTGTACTTCAAGAACTTTTGTAAATTTTACCGCTGAATAACTTTGTTGTCAAAAAAAAAATCGCTCGCACGCGATGTCATTCGTCGAAACAAAGTATCGTTCCAAAAGCCCCCGATAGAAACACGCCCTCGTCAAAGCAATCCAGCTGGAAATCGTTTTGATGAATTCGATAACAATGATAGCGCGTCGAGTCAAAGAGTAACAGAGGAACGCAACGCGCCAAGTTGCCGCGAGATATTTCCACAGCCGCGCGAAATTTAAATTTGAATCGAGCCGCCAGAAGCGGAAAGCGGCCAAAGGGAGCCATATCGCCGCGAGCCGCGGCTCCATTATGCGATTTATGCAGCCTGTCATCGTCGCGGATAATGGCCATTATGGACAGAGAGGAAGAGAGAGAGAGGATTCCGCAAGAGGCGTGCAAAAAGCCGCGCGCGCCTTTGTGTCCGACAGAAGAATCGAAGGACGCGCCGGGATGCAGCGATGGGAAAATTAATAATCGGGACGAAAATACGAGATTCACGGCCATAGGCGAGAGGGAGAGTGTTGTTGCCGCAACGGATACATGGACGGACAAGCCGCGGGTACTACTGTTCTGTCTTACGCTCTTAACGTTTCCATTGTGCGGCGGAGCCGAGCGCAGTGCGTTCGCCTTTTTTTCGCGGGACAAAAGGGTGTTGAATCGATTGTTTCCTTTCTACCTGCCAGATTGGGCTGTGTATAGTCTCTGCGAAATTTTTAGTATACTGCAATTAAGCCGCAACACCTGCGCGTTGATTGTAATTTAGATACTCTTCGCTTTACGGAGCTGCGCAAGCCTTTTTATGGAAAATATTTTTTGAAAATTTGAATGTACAAATTGAAACCCTGAATTTTTGCAGAGAACGAATACGTGTTCGACTTCTAATCTTTATAAGTAAATGATTTAATGTTACTCTGATTGCAACCTGCGTAGAAAGGATTACGTGTTTCCTACAAGTAAAATATATGTATGCTACATGTTGGTTAGTACGTTATTTACACCTATTTTTCATGAAGCTTTCATGCAATTGTTTGACAGAAGTTTTTCAGATGTTTTGTTTACAAGACAAAAACTATCTACATGAAAAATAGCAAATTACATTGTGGTTCATGAAAATATACATGTATGACACATGCACCATACATGTATTTTGCATATAGGGAACACATAATCCTTTTCACTGAATTTCATTGTTTTTCATTTAAAGCATTAAAAGCAATTTCAGTCACTGTACTGCGCTAAAATAACGTGCACAACCAGACGAGCGGACGATTTCGTTAAACAACGCCTGCGTAAACAATGCGAGCGAAACAAAGTCAAAAGAAAACAGAGCAAAAGAAAAATGTTTTCCAGAAGATTCCCAATCTCGGAGAGCCAAAGGGAACGGCCAAACAATGAAAGCCCCCCTGTCCCTACTTAGCGAGCGAGGCAACTCCCCTCATTTACGTGGCGCTCCTCTTCGTCGGCGCTATCTAGAAAGTACCTTTCAGGGCTCCGGACGAGCGAGAGCTCGATGGGAAAAGCGTTTCTCCCCGCGCGCGCATCTTGCGGAAGGGAGATAATTGCCGCGCGATCGGACTCCGCGGCGCGCCGGCGAGAGCAGCTCTTCTTTATTCCCTTTCTCTCTCTCTCTCTCGCTCGCTCGAGATCTCTGCCGAGAGCGCGCGTTTGTAGACTCTTTTCGCAGGGCTGCGGCGATTCTACGGGAGAGGAAATCGAGCGGCGAGATTGGTTCGCATTGTTGTTGCAGCCGAGAGGAAGAGGATCCGGTTATTGGAGGAAAGTATTGCGTTGCCTTGCCGCTGCTACTTCGCGGTTTTCGTAGTTGCGCAGAGCGTGTGTATATATATATAAGGTATATATACGAAAGTGGCGAATCGAACGGTCGAAGGAACTTCGCCTGCGATAATGAAGTGTTTTGCTGGTTGTGTATACTCTGAATTTCAATTTTTTTTTCATTATTCCCTGACGTGTAATAATAAGTGTATTTCAATGTGTATTTAAAACTTTTGGGGGAAAGAATTTATTAAAATAATTTGTTTAATTCACATGTTTGCTTATTTGAATTTAACGCCATGCATAATTTGAATGATTAAACGGCACACTGTGCCTTCAGCGCTTTCCGCTCCGATTCGTAATAAAATCATCTCACCCAAGCTCGAAACAGTTTTTTTTTTGACAACTTACCCAAAAAACAATAACCGGAAACATAGAACACGAATAGATAACCGGGGAACATATTTTCAAACTTTATCCGATTATTTCGCAGCGTGGAAAATTTTTCGAAAAGTTTCTCGACAGCAATGTCGTCGCAAACGTTGCGTGCAGTACACGAGGAAAGTATATTCAGATTTCAAAAGTTCTTTTTTTCAATTTCGAAATGGAACGGCTATTTACTGCCAGTCGATACGTTTGTGCTGTATCAGCCGATCGCAGGGCACACTCCACTTCGGCGAAACTAAGGGGTGGCCATAGATAGCGCGCTGACAAGAACCAATCGCTTGACTCTCGCGACCGAAAACTTATGTTCGCCGTATATCCGGCGGCGCCTCGAGTAATTCGGCCCCGCGCTCATTTTGCCCCGGTCTCTCGGCGCGCCGGCTCTCCCCTACACTTCTCTCTGTTTTACGGCTTTATTTTCGCGGCGCTAAATAAAGGAGAGCCGAGAAACCTCTTATTTGCGCGCTTAGAGCCTCGCTCGCGCTCGCCGCTTTTTGCGGCTAGACTTTATTGATGATTCTCTCGAGAGGTCTCTTGCTTTAATTGGCAGCCGAGAATTTCACCGCGGGGGCTTCTCCGAGCTAAGAATTCTTTTTTCAATCGAACTCTCGCTACTTTTCCTTCTTGCTGCTGAAACTCTATTTTTAACTTTGCAATTTTACTCTTCTTGTTTCAGGTAAGTCAAAGTTGGCGCGCAATCGCCCGGCACTGCTGTCTCGGCTCGGCTGTACGTAAGTTTGATTCGAGGCGATTCGAAAGTCAGGCGAAAATTCGAATTTCGCGCCTAAATCTCGAACTTTGAAAAACCGAGTAATCAAAAAAAAAAAATTGTTCCTTTCAAGTATGTTTTCTACGATTTTCGTTACAGTCGTTTCTGCGTCGGCTTCGCTATACGTAAACGGCGCGAAATTCGAATTCACCGTCGACTCGCGGAGCGAGCCGCGCATAGCCTCGGATTTCTTCCCGCGATAATTTTTCGAGATAATTTTCGAGAAACGCGACACGGAGACGAGACAGGCCGCGCGCGCGCAGCTCTCGGATAACTCCCCGGTAACTCAATCCCGGAGACGCGAAAATTTCACCGCCATGTTTTTCAGCGAGGCGACAGCCGGCAATTATAAGCCTCCAGCGCGCGCCTCTCGAATCTTTCGCGGCTAATTAAAACGTCACAAAGCGAACGGCCTAAGCGACGACCTTAACCCAGGCATGCGGCAACGCGCACGTGCTTTTGCGCCTTGGCGCGCAATTATAAAATTTCTAGTTGACGGCAGGGGGGGGGGGATAAGCTCGAAATGCCGCGCGCGCGCGCGCAAGTGACGAAATTGAAGGTATGTCCGATGTGCGTCGCGGGTATAATGAGGATTGATTGACAATTCGAAGAAAGCGCGCCTGGAGACCTGCTTGGTAATATATATATATATATATACTTCGCGCGCTCTTTTCCTGTTTGTTGGAAAAATTGCAGTTGAGAGATGGCAGCGGAATTTCTCGGGTTTTGTCAATCAAGTTGCTTTTGATGCGAGATAAGGATCTGTTTATGAGGACGACTTCGGAAGCTATCTTGGGGGAAATCTTTCGGGATTCGTGCGTGTAATGGAATATGAAGAACTATGTACTTTCTAATTCAAAAGAAACATATTTTGTCTGTATAATTAATACATCAGAACTAGAGATAATACAAGATTTTTATTATTAAAATAATAATTACTACTGGTTAAATTAATTTGAAAGTACCTTAATACTAAAAAATCTTTAGTATAAAAATTTAATTATGCTTAGATTCGAACAATAGTTAAAATTTACAAGGTTACATTTTCCGCCTTAAATTAAAAGTAATCGATTAAGAAATTGTGGATATTTTAAGTCGTAGGTACAGCAGTTTTTATACGCACAGATGTTCATGGAGAAGCGTATAATAATATCACAAAACATTTTAACCAGACGTATCACCTTGAATTTTCGTTTATTTCATTTTAAGAAATAATGCGACCTCATTCAAAAAAAATTCTCATTACACCTATACCGCGTCTCAACCCACAAAACATATCCTAATCCAATATTTTACCCCCAAAACCGCGCACATAACTCTCACCAACTGCCAAGTGTACAGCAGCATCGGCGGGCGGCATCAGCGCTTAGCAGATCTCGCTTAGCGATCGTCCGAGCGAGCATCGCCGCCTCCCGCGCGCACTGGAGACTCGGCGCGACGACCCAATTTCCGCAGCGCGCTCCCCTCCCCCTGCTCCTCTCGCCTCGCGCGCTTTCTCTCTTCCCTCCCGGCAGGTGAGCAGCCCTCGGCCGTTCGAAATTTCAGGCGCGCGCGCGAAATTATCGCGGAAATTGTCATCGCTTCTGCCTGCGATTCTTCGCGGATATGGAAGTTGGCGAGGTCCGCCGAGCGAATCTCTGCCTTCGATGTGTACAGCTATATATACGTGTATAGGCGGCGAGCCTGCTGCCGCTGGCGGATATGGAGTTTCGCGGCGTTTTCGAGCGTGAGAGAGAGAGGGAGAGGGACGGCGGATAGGGAAGAGCGAGAGTCGATGGCTCGAAATCTGATAAGTGACGTCGGGAAATTAGTGCTCGCAGCCCGGCAGAGTAATTAAATTGGAGCTGCGCTCTGGCGATCGCGACTAATTTATTTATTGATCGACAGTGTAATGGCTGTAATTTCGCGCGAGCGGAAGCTATCGCTCGTCGCTGCGGATCGATTAATTCAAAAGAAACCACTCGCAGGTTCGTCCCGTACTACTCCCGCTAATTTTTACGATAAATATTCAATGGAACGAAAAAGTTCTCGAAAAAAATTTCGTTTCGACGTTGCGCGCGTATACGTACGCGAAAATCTCGCGCCGCACACAGCTCCCGATCGAACTTTAATTTTCCGAAGATTCGTCCGGCCGAAATAATCCCCCGACGGCTACCGGGCGGCCGGCGGGTGGGCTCCGCTCGTAACGGCCGCCGCGGCATCGAGGCGTGGCCGAATCGTTAATCGAAGCACGAACTTTGTTTTACAGCGGCTGCAAAGTCGTTTAAAACTCCCGCGCGCTCGGGTTCATAACGGGTTTACGACTTTTGCGCGTGACTTTCACCCGCGCGCGACTCGCGTCGTCCACTGTTTACCCCCGCGCGATTCTGTGCAGCGGAGGCTACCTGTGCGCTTACGTGCACCGGCGTGTATGTGAGCACAGTCGAAAGCCAGCCTCGGATTGTTCGGGATGGGCGCGAGGCGAAAGACGTGTAATCCGCTCTAGCGCGCGCTCCTCGTTTTCTGCAAAGGTTATGTAAAATTTAATCGCAAAGCTCGTCGGTTCTTCTGCCGCAGCGGCTGCGCTATAAATCAGCGGGATATGCGGAGGATATAATGCGCTCGCGCGTGTATACGGCCCGTACGTGTGCAACGCTCGCTCGAAGGTACTTGCACGAGAAGGGAGGATTTATGTCGAGGTGGTAATTGTTTAATAATATTGTCGCGATCGGGCCGCTCGATACACCAGATTTTCGCGTTGATAATTGGATGTCGAGCTCGCTCGCCTACACGGCGCTGCGCGCGCAGATGTGTTTCTTAGGCGAGAGATGGAATTTGATGCCGCAATGAAGCTGTAGCGCGCGGTTATACGTTGCGCAACTGCGCTACACGAGAGCGGGGCATTTTTTACTTTTGCGAAAAACGCTAGGAATCGCTGCGTGCTGGATTTTCTAGCTCGGAGAAACTTTAATGAGCTAATTTAATTATATTAGCGCGGCGAAAAGGGACGTTGTCGATTTTTTTCTTCATTGGAAGCCGATAATTTTTAGCTTCGACGCTATTTGCATTTTATCGGGGCAATCGCTAATTTTGAGATAACGTACTTACGGAAAATTTGTAATAACCGCGTGTATCCAATTGTTTGAATTTGCCGCGCTTTTACAAAACTGTACAGTTTAATTCGATTCGCGGAAACGAAGGAGATATGATTTTATCGAATGCGATTATACGATTCAGCGTAATTTCAATTATTTCGCGTTCAGCTGTAGGAATAAATTTGAACTCTTATCCGCAATTATTGCAATCAATATTACTTTAATGCCGGTACTGTTCAGTATTATTTCAAGAGCGCGGGATTTTACTCTTATTCACACGTATCACATGCCGCGCAAATTTTCATTTAATTTTATGTTTCGATTGATTCTATTATTAAAATTATAATTATCGGTTCGGACGATCGCATGCATAAAATAAAAAGAACAATTTGAATCAATTTTTAAAACAAGTATATTTATCAATTAAATTATATAGTAGTACGTAAAAGTACGCAGACGCGCATCAAATTTACCCTCGTCGATAAACATAACTACAAACGACTCGATCTGGTTTTCAATATAAAAGCTCTCTTTCTCACGAAAATCTGAAAAAAAAAACAAAAATTGATCGGTCAATCGAATGGTTTCTTGAAAATAATAATAATAATTGAAATAACTTCGAAAATTCTGTGCAAAAATACATACCTTACTCTACGATATACTTGTGCTGATGAGCAACAATTTCAAGCTATTCCTCGGCGTTTCGAACAAACTTTATGAACTTCGGCAGAGATTTGGCAATCACGAAGTATCCCGCCAATTTAGCCTCCAAACTTTTGCGGATTTCCATTTCTTTGACCAGCCACTGCATCCGTTTGAATACTCTCAGCATCAACAGCCGTTTTTCGTTTACGAAGAGCGCGTTCAAAGTTTTCAGCTTCCTCTCGTTCATCAACAAATTCAACAGCAGACCATTCACGTTTTTGTACTTTCTCGTTCTCGTTATTTTCATCAACTTCTTCACTATCGCGAACTGCCTCTTGGTTAACTCCGCCGATCTTGCCCCAAGTTTTTTCAGACTCTCGAGCTTCTCGACGGTGTTGGTCAAGTCGTGCGAAGCGGGCTTCTGCAGCATGTGCGCTACATTTTTTTCCAAGCGGCTCAGCAGAATCGCTCTGTCTTCCTTCGTCAATACTTCCAACGCCTTGATCCAGTGTTTAGTCTCGAAGCTGATCTTGCCGAGATTATGGTCGCTCCGAACTAATTCATCGAAGCTCTGCTGCCTTTGATCGCTTTGATTGGCCAGTAGCGCCCGATGCTGCTTTCCGTGAAACGTGCGATTCTCTTTCCGGAGAATAGAATTGTCGCGTAAGCTCGGAGATGAAAAAAAGGCTCGTCTTTTCAGCTGGTTCGTGAGCGTCTTAGCCTTGAAGAGCGTAGGAAAGTACCGGTCGGCGCTGTCGATAATCGCGTTGACATTCTTCGGCAAGCCCTCGTACTTACGACGTAATTTTTCGACGAAATCCACGTAATTGGTCATAACGGCGTTCCATCCGTCGCACTGCAACTCGTACTCCTTCAATGCTTGCCGATTTTGGCTGTGGTAGTGGCGCGACAACTGGCATATTTCTTCCGCCAAAAGTGTGGCTTGTTGTAACTTCTCTTCGTCCCTTACGATAGGATCCCTCAAAAGCCGCGCAAGTGATACTTCCAGTAGATAGTCCGGATCCGTTGGTTGGCGAAGGTCTTGCAGAAGCTGATCGGCACTCATCTCGGCATCGACTTTGTTGTAGAAGAAGATAATGTCCGTATTAGCACTGTTGCTTAAGCTTCTTTCGTTGCCGATTGACTGTCCATCCTTGTTGAGAAGCACTCGCTCGGGGTACGGAAACTTTTGCAGCTCGTCGATCATTTCGTGAATTTGATTCACTCGTCCCTCGCGAACGTCGTAGCGTACTGAGATATTACGTCCTTTAACTATATCGAAAAGATCTAGCACTTTGTCGGTTGGCATATTGCTGTGCGTACGAAAATCACAGTGACTATCGATGCTCTGCAGTGTACAGCTCAAGCTTTACTATTTCAAAGCGAGAGCGTTGTCGCTATTTGTACGCGTTGCAGGTCAAACGCCCTCGTGATCTTTGAGCGCTTCCCCCCTCCAATATTGAAAATTCCAATTAACGCACAGTCGACGAACTCTACGGATTATCGGTGCGCATGCCCACTTTGCTTTGACTACGTACGTAAATGTGCGTATTCAGTGGGCGCGTTTAATGGGGCACATGGGCTTACACGCAGGCACGGTCGTTACCTGTGCAAGTACGCAAATGACGTGGGCAATGAAATTTTCCCAATCGCTCTCATTTCAAGCTGCTTTCTTGATCTCGGACAACTTTCAACGACTCTTACGAGAAAGTTAATCTATTTGTATTAGTAAATATTACGGCTGCTGCTGCTGTATCAGAAATTAGCTTCCCCTCAATTCGGAATATTCGATTAAAATTACGTAAAAAGTAGTAAAAACAATTCAATATTCCGAATTGTGCAAATAATAAATAATTTCCTCTCCTCCACCTCGATTCCTCTCAATTCCTTCTTATTACTCTATTTCCTCTCCTCACTTCCCCTCAACCTCTTCTCAAATGATTTTACGCCGAAAAGTACTACACCGAAAACTTAGAATTTCGAGATGAGTATACCAAATCTTTAATGGGGCGTGAAACGTAAATACTCCGATTTACGCTTCAAAGAGAATTACTACGCCGACAAGTCGGAATTTCGCTTGAACGGAGTCCTTAACCAAATTTTTAACGTGATGCATGACATGCTATGTAATAAAGAATATAGCTATTGGGAGATTAAAATACGATTAGAATATTTTAAAACAGAAACATCTTCAAAATTTTAAATTGGGGATTGGCGAGCGGAACGAGCAGAGGAGAGGCTAGTATTTACTAAATCAAAAACCTGAAGAAAAGCAATTCTGCCTTCAAAACAGCAATATTGAAATTGCGTTATTATGATAAGCGCCTGGCCTATCTAAGAGTAGCTCAAAAATGATTCCAAAAGAATGCATGCGCAACACTTTGCGCCGCTAAGCAGCGTACATTACTATGATATTTGATACCGTCGGCCTGTATGAAGATTGACACCTCTCAGATCGCTCAGATCCGAAACGAAAAACGGCACAGCTCTTATGCTCCGCGAAAACTGTCACGGATTACAATCACCCCACGAAAAATGACAGAACTCACGCTCTTCCTGCGAAAACTGACACAGTTTGGATTGTCCCCGCGATAATTGGCAAAGCTCGGATGCTCCTCGTGAAAACTGGCATTGCTCAGTTCTTCGCAGGAAAGAACTGCGAAGAACTGAGCAATACCAGTTTTCGCGGGGAGCTTCCAAGCTTTGCCAGTTTTCGAAGGAACAGTTCGAGCTGTGTCACTTTTCGTGGGAAGCATCTAAGATATGCCAGTTTTCGTGGGGGAAATATGAAATTTGTCATTTTTCGCGGGGGCTGTGTCAATTTTCGTTCCGGATCTGAGCCTGTCTTCGTACAAGGCGACGATACGCAGTACTAAAGCGTCGGGTACTCAATTCCTCAGTACCTTGAGCCATCCAAGTTTCGCAACATTCGAGCATGTATTTATTCTAATCGTATTCGAAGATGCTCGAATAAGATTAATATGTTTTACAAAAGAAACATCTACAAAATTGAAAATTGGGGATCCGCGAGCGAAATGAGCAGAGGGGAGGCTAGTACTTACTAAATCAAAAACTTGAACAAAGGTAATTATGTGTTCATAACAGCAATATTGAAACTGCGTTTTATGATAAGCGCCTGACCTGTCTAAGAGTAGCTCAAAAATGATTCCAAAAGAATGCATTACTAAATGCACTGAGAGAGAAAAAAGTGCGGAACACTTTGCGCCGCTAAGCAGCGTACAAGATACGCAGTATACTGGAAAGTCGAATACTCAATTCCTCAGTATCCTGAGCTATCCAAGTTTCGTAGCATTCGAGCATGTGTTTACACTAATGCTCAAATATCATAGTTAAGGAGTTGAAACTTGGTGAGCCGAGTACGACTAACTGGGACCCTCCAATAACTATAAAATTGATTCTCTTATTTTTAAGTGCTGTAATTCTTTTTCAAATATTCAAAATTACTCTCATTTTTCTGCGACTTTTCATTACCAACATGAATATTTTTTATACTTTGTTATGGGGAAGGAAGCATATAACATGCCGATTACGGTCTGTTCAAATTCTTATCGGAAGAGAGATGTATATGTGCCCGCTCAGGCATGTATGTCTAAGTGCCTAATGACGCCACAATGTCTATAATGTATCGCGTCTGCTTCCGTCAAATAGCTAAGCTTCTAACTACGACTGCGAATATCGAACAGCGAGTCTTAGATGTGCGATCGATTCTGATAAGAAGTGTATCGAATGACATCCGCTTGACGCAGTCGAGCTCGCGATGCACCTCCGTTGCAAGGATGTGTATTCGTATGAGTTAGTTCATAAGATCACGTACGTAGTAATTTGTTAATGTTTGAGCGACGTTATTCATAATTTTCGAAAATTTTCAGCGCGATTCCTTTATACACTTTGAAACTGAGGTGCATTCTTTTTAAAACAATAGTAGGTTACTACATCAGAAATACCTCTTACGATTCATGAAAATAACTGGGAATCAATACATCACATCAGCATCGTAACCGCGACTATTTTTCTTTTGCGCAGAGCAATGGGGACCTACAGTTTTATATACAGATATAATATACGCGTATATACTTATGTAAACAAAGAGATGTCTGTGACTATATTGCCAAATTTTTAATTTTACTATTAACCTATTATGCCAATTGGTTTTATTAAAAATAAAAGAAAGTTTTGGCGCGCTTAGACGAAAATCAGAGCAGTCAGCCTACTGACTCGGAAAAGCCGATGTGTACAGAGCAGCTATACCTCGCAATCTAGCTATAAAACTCCGGTGACGGCTCACGCGGTTTTCGGCACGCACTCTCGCTTTCGCGTGCGCTCGAGGTGTGTATAATACGTGCGAACTCGCGACGCCGGGTCATTTGCATAATATGGGAATCAGTTGCTAAGCATTGTTCGCCACTCCCGTTGTAGACGTCTGAATTTGCGGCTGTAGACTGCGTAGTGCGCTTGTACTCTGTGGAGATAGGACGGAAGAACATCCGAGTACGTAATACGCCGAGCGTTACTATAACCATTGCAAGCAGCTCTTTTATTTTGTTTTGACGATACTCATGCCCTTTACTTTCAGTGCAATTACTTTCGGTCAAAAAATATCGAAAGATATGCATACTCGCGAAAGCTTTAACAGTGAAAGTAATCAATGTATCGCAAGGATGGTACGAAAGAGTTTGTATGTATTAGATCGACTGCGAGTAAAATCGCATCGCAAAATGACGGCCTGCTCGCGAACCTATGCGATTCGTTCTAAACGAAAGTAAGCGTTGGAAAGGCTGGATGTGCGCGCAGTAGAAGAAACTGTCTTGCCTTCTCCTGGTTGTTTTTGCCTTGCGCGTGCGAGATAAGAAGCAGCCACGATGGAGAGTACATTCGCGCACGTGCGGTTAATGGCGCAGTATTGTACTGAGTATTTAGTTGGCCTTGTCTCATGCCGCAGTGGCTCCTGTTATTTAGTGGCTCTATTTCTACATGTCGGGAAATTAAGCGCGGTGAATTCCCCCATAACGCAATTTCATTGAAATCAATTATATTTTCCTTAAAAGATTTTCTAAGACTAAAAGCTTGACACAGAAAAAAGATTCTTACAGGAAAAAGATGTTTTAAAACTGGACAAAAAAAAAATACTTAAATAAAAAGATGATAATACGTTTCACCTCAAAGAACCTACTAAGCTCATCATTAAGAGGTAGCATCACTGTAGGATTTTCAGAAATCAAATTTTATTTTTTGTTATATGGTATTTAGGACGTGAAAAATAATATATAATTGACTCCATAGCTAAAATAAATGTTTAAATTATTTAAACATTGATTTTTCCGAAACGTTTACAACCGTCCGCTAAGTATGCTCAGTGAGTTACGAAATAATATCTGCGAGGAACCATTGAAAGTCGCACAACAACAAAACTTACTAATGCAATAGTTTTTAGGCTGTTATGGAAATTTTTCAGAGAAAAGTATCTTATAACAAGCCTTTCTTGCTTGCATATTAATTTGATGTGGATGAGATTGAATTAAAGAGAGATTTATCCGTGAAAGCGGATTACCAAGGTTCAAGCTAACAGGAGAGGCCATCGACAGAAATCTTATGACTTTATAGCGTCGAGGGAGACCATTGTCGGGAAGGCTCAAAGGTTATGGAGAAGGTGCGAAAAGGATCGAAAAAGGCATCGGAAAAGAGAATATACGGGTTTGGGATGGAAAAAAGGACACGTCTAATTTAGTCGGGATTTGAGTACAGTAGCCAATTCTATTATTTTTTATGTTAAATATTATTAAAATTTAAAGTAATCTGATCATAAACCCGCAGTGTATATCATTTTTACTATACAATTTAGTAATTTTTTAAAAATTTTTACAGCCTTTTCAAGTCCTCATATGAGTTATATATAGTTTTGCATTGCCTGCACTTGTAAGTGTTTAGTTTTCGTTTATTGAATCCACTATTTAAAAACTTGCGCACAGCAAAGTGAAATTTGAAAAACCTTCAATAAAAAAAATTAGTTGTACTCAGTATTTTGTATACTGGGTCTGTAACGTAGCGCGAAATATTCTGGGCACTGGAATTAAAATACAGGCATACACAAGTGCGCATATTGATTCCCATAACAAGTCGTTTCCTTTCGTTTTCATATAAAGCACGTTATAAGCTGGTAGCTTGTTGGCACGGAAAATAGATGAGTGCCAACAGTGGAGAGATTATAATTCACAAGGAGAATTTATAATTCGTAATTAAAGGAGTATTCAACTCTATATATCGTATTTTATAGAAGATTGAAGCATCTTAAAGATTTTTTATTTCTTCCAATTATGTTGTCAAGATCAATCTCATGCTCTTTGTGTGCGTATCGTTAAGATGAAATAGGCATCAAATTGCCAATTTAAAATGAAACGTAAGAAATTGAAGGTCAGATATCGTGATCTTGCAAATGGGAAACTTAAGAATTCTATATTGTATGTTGCTTTTCTGATGTCAAATTTAAAATAAAAAAGCTGCGGAAATAGTTGAGGAAATTGGGAATAGAAATAGTCATAGAGTTAAGGAAGTACGCATTGGCAGTATGAAAGTGAGTGTAATTGAAATATGTATTGAAGATGCGGATATATAAATGTCAGACCTGTATGTATAATATAAAAACTCTCTACACCGAGAAAAAAGTATACATTCCTTAAGAGTTGGATAGCAATCATGAACATTTCGAATATTTTATGGCGATTCAAGTTGGTCGCCTTACCGAGTTTGAATAGCTCGAACTCGGCTCACCTCTATTATGATATTTGAGTATTAATATAAATACATGCTCAAAGGTTGCGAAACTTGGATGGCTTAGCTTACTGAGGAATTGAGTACTCAACTTTTCAGTACTGCATATCAAATATCATAATAATGTACGCTGTTGAGCGGCGCAAAGTATTCTGCCTTTTTTCTCTCAGTGTATTTAGTAATACATTTTTTTGGAATCACTTTTGAGCTACTCTTAGACAGGCTAGGCGCTTATCATAATAAAGCAATTTTAACATTGCTGTTACGAAGACATAATTGCTTTTGATCAGGCTTTTCATTTAGTAAGTTCTAGCCCCTCCCCCTTCCCTGCTCGTTTCGCTCGCTGAGCCCCAATTTTTAATTTTGAAGATGATTTTCATTATAAAATATTCGAATCGTATTCGAAAATTATTAATTCTTAAACTCACAATAGTCACAACCTTGTACATAGCAACTGAATGAACAACAAATAGCAATAGATTTTTATATTTACATTGCATGTGGCCCGTCGCGTTAAAAGTTTGGTTAAGTACTCCGCTTAAGCGAAGTTCGGAGTTTTTGGTGTAGTGCTTCTACGCCTAAATTGAATCATTGACGTTTCACGTCCTATAAAAAAATTAGTGTACTCACATCGAAATTCTGAGTTTTCCGTGTAGTACTTCTTGCCGTAAAATGATTTGAAAAGGGAATGAGGGGAAGTGAAGAGGAGATGAGAGAAAAAATTATTTTGAATCAATTCGGGATATTGGATTATTTTTACTAATTTTTACGTAATTTTAATTCAATATCTCGAATCAAAGGGAAGCTAATTTCTGAAAAAAAAATTATCTGCAAGAACAATCATACATTATTACTCCTTCTTCACTCGATATATACGTAGATATTGCGAAGCGTAGTGATATGTCACATAGATTTTTAACAGTGTAGAAAATGAACAAGGTACTTTATACCTTTCATCAATACGCTTGTGTCGCTTTTCCTCATTATCTAACCCGAATAATCCCTTTTATAAATAAATAAGTTCATAAACGGATGTATCCCAGCATCAAATTTTCAATACTTATAATTTCATAATCTCGGAAAATTAGTCTCGTGTAAATCTCGGTGAGGCCATTCTGCGAGACTAAATATTTGTTATATTGTAAGCCTCGCAAAAAGTGCGAGATGAATTGCAAGACATTTATTGCAAGACTTTCCAATAAGAAAAAAAAATTAAAAAATTTTTTTCCTCGGGCGGGATTTGAACCGATCACCTTTTACTGGTGGGGGGACACTTTTCCCAAAAGAGTTTTCTCAACCAAATTTTTTTCCCAAACGAAACTTTTCCCAAAGAATATATGTATTGAATAAAAATATGACATTGAAACATATAAAGAGTTATTAATATGTCTTAACATCAAAATTTCACATGATAGCCAATTACTTCCAAATAAGTTAGTATATCATCGTTGTATACATAGTCATCATACTTTTCAACGATACTGCGAATTTGATCTTCAATTCTCTTCTTCTTTTTGTCACACCTTTGCGAATACGCTGACCAAGCTGTAACTGACGCTGCATTATTTCTGTGTCAGCTTGCTCTTTTCTAAGTTCATCAAAAAACACGTACAGACTAGGGTGACACTTCCCAACTACGACCGCAAATCGATTATGCTACCCCTCTGATAGATTATTAGTTCGCGCAGATCCGTCCAAAACCGATTGATAATGATTCCATAGTTGTGCCTTATATCGCGGAGGCAAACTTTGGACTGCAATTCTCATTCTGCTTTGTCTTCGCGCTACTCGCCGACGGATGTATGTAGCTTCAAAGTAATCAGCTACGGACTGCAGTTGTTCAGGCAATGCACCGCGCAAATTTGCAAAGTGCCTTTCCAAACTAAGCGTAACCAAAAGTATTCAAACTAACCAAACTAATAAACAAAGAAATAAATGATAATCTGACCTGAAGTAACGCATGAAAAATATTCCATTAGCCAATATATATTCTTTGGGAAAAAGTTCGTTTGGAAAAAAAATCTGTTGGGAAAAAATTTCGTTGGGAAAACTGTTTTGGGAAAAGTATACCCCAATCCCTTTTACTTAGTGCACTTGTTCTCTATCCACTAAACCAATGTCTTGTTTTTGTCATTTAATTTTAGATTTATATTATAAATTACATGTTTTCAGTTATTTTACTTTTTAACCTAAACGTTAATTACAATGAGGAAAATAAAACATTGCCTCAGTCGATAGAGAGCAAGTCCACTGATATAGAAGAGACTTCCATAGAAAAAAATATTTAGTCTCGAAAAGTGACCTTAGCGATACATCTGTGAGACTTACGCGAGATTAATTATCCGAGATTATCGCGAGACTACCGCGAGATTTATTTATTTTACACGGAGTTAGTCTAACCAACTGTACTTATGGCGGTGTATATATTTGTATTAGGTTGTAAGATCTGGTATTCCAAGAATTATTTATTCGGGAAATTTGTCGTTTAGTAAATTCAAGTTTATGGGATTTGTCGCAGAATAGATAATTTATGGGAAAAATTTGGTTGACAATAACAGGTAACCATAGCGGAAATGTATGGGAATTCGGAAACTTGAAATATTAGAAACTGCAAGGAAAGATTTCAGGTGATTGGTGGACAGTTTTCCTAAAAAAGTTTTCCTAATGGTCAGTTTTCCTAATATTTTTTTCCTAAAGCATATTTAGTAAGTAGTTTAAAGTTAGTATAGAAAGTTACTATGCACATACTTTATGTACATCAAAATTTTGCGTGATATCCAACAATTTTTAAGTAATTGTAAATATCGCTGTTATCTATGTATTCTTCGTATTGTTAAACAACAGTGAGAATCTTGGCTTCGATTCTCTTCTGTTTTTCTCCAGCCCTCTTCGTATTCTCTGACCAAGTTGTAGTTGCTGAATCATAATCTCCGTATCGGCTTCTTATTTTTTTAACTCATCGAAAAATACATATAAACTAGGATGTTGCTTGCCGATGACAATCTGGAAGCGATTGTGCCAGCCCTCAGATAAATTGTTCGTACGAGCTGTACCCTCTAATAGTGCATTGTATTGATTCCATAATGTAGGTGGATATCTTGCAGGGTAGAATCGAATATTTAATGCAGAGCTATTTCGTTTTCTGGCTCGGAGTCGGCGAATTTATGTATTTTCGGAATAGTCGATGATAGGGTCAATTTCCACGGGTAATACATCGCATATACTTTGAAAATGTGTTTGAACTTGGTCGACGAGGACAAAAGCCAGAGCGCATAGCATATGAATCGCTTTTTTTATTCGTTGATCGGAGCCGTTATATTCCGTCTGCAGGCCTTCAACAACGACGTGACGATAGACGTTTTGGCATAAGTGAAAGAAACAGCATTTGACTATTTTGCCAAATACTGCTTCTGCGATAATTTAATAATTGCCAACTCGAAATCGCTCATTATTGCTGTAGGAAGTTTGCATATTCCAAGTTCGCGGCCCGCGTTCAAGACAAGTTCTAAGACTCGTTTGTAGGAAGCTTCATATTTGTTCTCCAAAAGTGCGTGAACAAACGGTAGGCCTACGGTTTGTGGCTTATTGTTCACACCGACTTCCGTTAAAGCTCCGAGAATAGAAAAAAGTTGGTAGAAAAGAGCAGGGACTGATTTGGGAGTGCCGTCAACGAACCAAACGTCGCATCGAAATAGCTAAACTAAATTTTCCGCTGTAGAGAAAATAAGAATTCTTCCAGATTCACCGTCGTAGTCATCGTCGTCGAAAGAATCGTATAACAGAAATTTATTCCCGCCTAATGTGCGGGTGTATTGGTCGGGAATATCTTCCAAGTCAGCTAGACGGATAGGATTCGCAGGCAAGTCCTTTAACCGTGTACGTAAAATGGCTTTTGTCAGGTTAGGGCGGTCGGGGACTTCCGCTGAAACTTCTAATATATAAAAAGATTGCAATAAGCATTTAAGAATTCTGTACTTGTAGTAATGAAAAAATGCCGACCTGATGGGACCGCACGCAACTCCCTACAAAGTATTTGTGCAGGCGGCATTTCCAGGTGGTCCTCAGCCGTCCTCTTTATTGCGCTAATCACGCGCAGACCGTCCACTTCCTCCTGATTTGGTGCATGAGTGTGCATGGACTTTCTCGGTCCTTTGTGTATCCCATTTTCATAATTTCACCGCCACCCATCGTTATAGCTCGACTAATATTCCCCTTTATAGCGGCAGTTCCAATATCGACGAGAAGTATTTGTAATGCAACGACGCTGGTAATACAAAAAACCGTCTATGTGCAAGAAAAATAATTTTCTAGCGCGAATAAATTCGATAGTATTATATTCAGTAGCCATAATTTACGGAAATTTTTAATACGAATACTGAAATTTTGAATGCGAGTACGTCAACTGAGCATATAACCCAACATTTATAAATAAAAACAAATACGAGAATGAAGGTAGGCATGTAAAGAATATTCGAACTATTACATTTTCTTATGAATTTATGAAATTTATGGATAAACGTGCTCTATATTCAGCGCCGAGTACTTTACAATCAATCACGCACTGCAGCGGATTGCACTTCCATTATCGTACAAATGATATTTTAATTTTCTCTGATGCACTTACGTACGTATTATCATCTCCAAATATTGCAACAGCTAATGTACAATCGAAAAATTTTGGAATTGAAAAAATCTGATGTATTCCAAAAAAATAACATCAGAACCAGAAATTCATTTTTATGGACTTCCATCACATAGAGAAATTGAAGATAACGGAATTGTTAACAAACTGAATAAAAATGAAATTAATAGAAAACATGTAAACAACGAAACTACTCTGACCGAAGCCTTTAAATTTCTTTACGAAATCCTTAAAATACCTTTGTACAATAAAATTTTTGTATTTTCTTATAACTGATCTTTCGCGTATTTATTGTTTTTTTCTCTTCTGTATAACTAATTTAGGTTAAATATATTAATTAAAGCTATTAAAAAAAATATACATACGAAATATATGCACTTTAAGACTTAATTCTTAATTTAAAAAAAAGTCAAATATTGACTCTACAGATGAAGCCCTTAAGTTGTCTGATTTACAAAGGATTAAAACTAGCGATTCTAAGAATTTCAGAAATGGTTATTCTAATACAATTACGTTAACTTTTACAATGTCTGTGATTTATAACTGCTGCCTAATGCAGTCTAAATTACTCTTGTCTTAGAAGGAAACAATATGTTCAACTGCTTCCCGTAGAATGAGGATAGGTGACTCCAAATAAAGAGCTAAATATGTTCGATTGTCCTTTTTATTTCACAAAAAATGCGATAAGGCTCATCGAGATGCTCGTGCATCGAGGAGCAATGGAAAAGTATTTCTGCATACGCCCTTTGCAAAAGGGTAAAAGGGTAGAGATGAGAAATTTATGACGAGGAACAGCGAGGGCAAGCATCTCGAGGTGATGTTGAAGGCTGCTAGCCATTTACGACTTAATCCGTCGAGCCGTCCGACGATCGGCCGCTAATCGGTCAGTCGGGCCCTATCGTAAATTTGCGTCGAGACATTTACCGAATGTGTTCCCGCTCTGTGCTGATCGTACGTGTTATTCATTGAAGGCAATTGTATTACATTATTTTTATTTGTGAAATTGTAATTTGGCTTCATTTCTATTCTCTTTATTTAGGGTATCAGTACAGAATTGATTATTAAAAGTTATGATACGCGAAGTTTGATACGCCATACCCCGGAGGAGCGTGGGCCACTGCTACTTGCGCAGTACGTATATTTAAGGGGATATTAGAAGAGTAATAGACATACTACGGCTGCGTCTATTTGGCGCTGGTATAAGGTGATGAAATAAATATTCCCTGTGTAAAACGTGTACGTACACAAAAATAATGGTGTTCGGCACTATACCGCCCTGTGTGTGTGTAATGATGATATATAGGAGTGGATATTGAGATAGGAGTGAATATTGAGAGCTGTGTAAGAGAAATTTAGATAATTTTGAAGTTTCTGTATTTAAACGATGCTCAGATACATGTATCCGCTCAGTTTGAGGGCTAAACTGCCGCCGCTGCGGCCACTCTGTACTCATTCAAACGGGAAAAATGGGAAATTTTCCCTCTCCACGCTCGCACTCGTACATACTTGCCAAAAAAAAAATCAAGAAAAACAGAGGCCTCGCTGTCTGCTGCCAACTGGCCCCTCGCACGCACGCACTTAGACCGCTCGCTTCGACCGCACCGTAGTAAAACGGACCCGCTCGCTCGAACCCGAGCCGCGCGCGCGACCATATGTGTCATAAACGGCCCCGCGCGCCTGAACTCGAGCTGTACACGACCAGATGCGTGCTTTAAACAGAAGAAGAAAAGTATTTACTTCCTTCTCTACGCGACACTTTCTTGCTCAATCCTTACAAATCTTACTATTTATTATACATAGGCAAAAAACGCGTCCACTATCCCCGCATTCGCCCAGCTAGAAGCTGTGACGCAGGAAAAACTCAGTATACTGTCGCATACTAAGAAAACTTGCGCCGGGAACGTGGTTATAAATTTTCTAGGAATATGTATATAATACTACCCGAGCGTCAACGACTATAAATTTCGCATCGAATAACAAAAAATGTCTACAATATGCGCCGCCATTTCCGAGCTCGCAAACGAACACGCTCTCACGAAGCGGCTACTCTCTTGGATGACACGCCTCCCTGGGGCAACTGGACAACACCTAAGATCCAAGTCTTAGCTGTCCCGAACTCGTCCGTCTAAGCAGTGGAGTATCAATCTGATTCTGCACTGGGAGCCCCGGCGAGCAATCAATGCCACGAACGGTACTGCGTATCGTCGTGCAAAGGCCTTCACAGCGATTCCAAAATCGCTGTGTCGAGTTGCACATCCAAGAGCATACGAGCTCAGGCGACTACATAGCTATCCGTAACAAATGGATTTTTAGATTGTTTGAGATCAAAGCGTCATTGTTATATTTGCTAGGCAGCAGTTCATGATTAATCATCATCAAAAGTGCTTATCTTTTTAGAACATCATTTCAAAGTTGCGATTACAAATAAAATTTGAACAGAATTTCGATTTTTTTGAGTTGGATTCTTCATGATGAGCTCTTATTTTGTAAAATTTTTAATTTACATAAGTTTCGAAAAATTCTTTATCATCTAGCAAAGTACAATAAAATCGTAAAGTCTTGTTGACTTTAACTTCTTCTGCTATCGCAACAAGCCCCACCACTAATCATCATTTTGTAAAAGACCTCCGTACCGGATTAATTAGTCGTTTTTTAAGGATCACCTTCGTCCGGATGTTTGTAATATCCGGAGAAGCAGTAATGTAGCTGTGACGTCTTACACTCTGGAGATTTCATTATAACGCGCGTTATGAGAGTTTTGTATCTTTCTTTCACATCTCGCATTGTTAATTCGATGCCCTAACGCGCGAATTTTCACTAACATAACGGCGGTAACCCTTTCTCTCTTCTCTTTTTTTCGCTGTATTCTGTGGCTGCGTCTGCCGCTGCTACGCTCCCTTAGCTCTTTCCACAGAAGTGACTTTTAATTAAGGCCTCAACTCGAGTCTCTGTGGTGTGGCAGAGTAAGGTACAAAAGCGATGCAGAATCCTAGGCTGGATCTCTTGTTTAATTTTGTTTCCAGAAGGGGATTCTTGTTTCACGCAAATTTGCGTGCTTTAGAACGTTGTTAGCTAGAACCACTTCTACTGTTGCTTTTATTTGTTAGGGAAGGAAAGCGTAATTGCGAGGACTTGCATGGAAATATCATTTGTTTTTCTGAAGAAATGGATACTACATCATCTTTTCCATTTCACTATATCATGAATTTGATGGTATTTAAATTGATGTAATAAATCTGATGTTAATATGAGTTCGAGTTTTTGTGCCTCTGCTGCAAAAAATCGTAAGAATGTAACTACTCTAAATTTTTGTACCATGACTCAATAAATATATAAATAAATAGTATAAATTATATATGTTGCATGAGGAATTATTTCATGCATATGCGCGCGAATTATGTGTACAATACAATTTTTTTTTCAGTTTGTCCTATATTATCAATACAATCCTAAACTTATTCATAAATATTTCCCAAGTTCTATTGGGAACAACTCCATAATTTAGTTGTTATAGAAAAAAGTCCTTTGATTTGATTGTGAAGTACAATATTTTTACTAAAACCTCACATTTTATTTTATTTTTTGTGCTAGTAATGATGATATTTCTATAGTCAACTATTTAATTTTTGATATTTTGGAAAACAAATTTGGAATACCGAAATAACCATCGCTAACAATCGCTAAGAAAAGTTCACGTTAAAATATTATATGGATTTAAAATCCCGATCCCCAGCATCATATACATTTCGGTGACATTAAATTAAATAAAACTACAGTCTTTATTTATCTCGGATAGATGTGCAAGTTTTTTTAAATCCCAAATGACTATAAGCTATGATATTTTCGCCAATAAAAGATTCGTGCTATTCGTTTATTACTACACCGACTAGCACGCGCACTTTCAGTAATTAAATGCTCCGTTATATTAAGACTGCAGCTTTTCTCGCGAGCGCGACTACGTAGTTATGAGAAACGAATAATTTCTGCGCTTTCAATTATGTAGCGAACGCGGGAATCATTGCCTGTTGCGGTGCTCTGGAAATGAGAATTTTAATTTATTAAGGGATAATTCCGTTCTGTATGAAAATTTATGCTTGGGAGTTCAATCTGATGCAAAGAACGAAGTTGGTTATAGATCATATTAACTAATCAATAAGTTAATGTAGGTGTAGCATAAAAGCTCTGATAAACTATTATTTATTCACTTTATGCAGTGTTACGGGGAAGAATTGAGGAAAGCGCAGTACGGTGGGGGATCAGGTAAGGAACATACCGATTACGGTTCAAGCCCATAATCATGAAGAAAGGCGTTGAAGTAAGTCAGAGATTACAAGCTACTCGATTTATTTAAATACTTATCGGAAAAGAGATGTATATGTACCGATATAAGACTCTAACGATACTTCGATGTCGTATCGTGACTAAAGAGTGCGAATCAAATCAAGTCAGTCTGTTAGTTCCGACTAAGAGTATGAGTCCAAAATTCGAAACATATTTTACAAAATTTCTTATAAATTTGTTATAAATAATCCTCACCATGTTATTAATAAATCTTGATGTTCAAATGTGGAAGGTAGCCCTTGGTAAATAATTAATTAATAATGCGTAGCCCAAGCAAGTGAACAAATCTTAGTCCAATAAATATCTAAGATCAACGATAAGTATACATAACAACAATGTAATCGTATGGGTAACTGCGTGATGCGTAAAAACGGCGAACGGGGTGTTATGATAATGGTTAGGTGAACTAAAATATAAGAAAAAATAATTAACATGAAATTTTATATTTTATTTTAAATCAACGATTAGTAATGGCGAAATTAGAAAAAATATCGATATTTGCATATCTATAATATCGAAATGATAAATAGCGATTCGACGATTTATCGAAATAAAAATATCGAATTCACAAAAAAGCATTAAAAATATAAATAAAAATACAAAAGTAAGAATATAAATTGAAGTACAAACATTTTATTTTAAAATTATTTATAGCACTGGGTGGGATAAATCCGCATTTATGCCACGGGTATCGATGGAATAAGTAGTCCATTGTAACACCGTGCTTATCGCACTCGGTTACGCACGTGCACTAACTTTACTTAGATTTATTCTAATCAGTGCTGTAAAATATCGTACGATATACGTGTAATAACTCGCTACGCTGGTCAGCTTATACACGTCGTGCCGTAAAGTACGACTTATTCCACTAGTATCGTAATGTACTATTATAAAACTCAGCGTACATTTTAATGGTTGTTTTTAAATTTATTTTGACTTTTTGTTATCAATAAGTTTAAAAATAAAAGTTCCTGAAAGTGGTCGGGAGTATTTAAACACCGGTAATTTGACAGGAGAACAACTATATCGTATCTATATTATTATCGTAACATTGTAAAATATACTCCTATCGTTCGAACTCAGTATGTTTGAATGAATGAATAAAGACTATGCATCTCTTCGAGCCAAAACTTGTTTATTATCGTCGCCAACGTTTCGAACCGTTGTGGTTCCTCCTCAGGGCTAAACTCAGCACAAAAAGATTTTACAATTTTGTTCAAATAAATTTTAAATTAATAATAACTTACACACGATTTTACCTTAAAATAATTCGAAACAGTTTACATCGCCAATATTGATTACTACAACAGGCCTACAACTAATATTGATTTTGGATCTCGCTATTCTTGTCAAGTCGTCACCCGCCAGATAAATATCGCGCATCCCTGTCAACGATGAATAACAACAAAGCAAATTTTTTTCCATTCACTTCAATACTTCAATTTTTGCAAAGGACAAACATTACTATACTTTGTTCAGAAAACTTTTTATACAGTTCTCAAAAAACTACTTAAAAATTACTATATGTTTAGTAATTGTTTCTTTATTTCGTTACGAAACGAATGTAGAAAATTTTCATACAGTTTCAAAATCTTCGATACAAAGTTAATAGTTAAACGATTCTAAAACATATGTAAGTCATTACCCTACAAAACTTCCGTGTTCCGGGTGAGAGGTTTCAACTGATCTAATAATCATTGGGCTAAAGATTTCTTTTTTTTCTATTTCTATTTCTTCTATAATTGAAGGCAAGTTTTCTAAGCCCTTATTATTATCAAATTTTTTATAGGATATTGACCTGGTCTAAATCTTATTTTGTTTGTCATTGGGTTTGCATACGTTGCACTTAATTTTTTCTGTTATACTTAGCGTCGAAATTATGTTTTCAAAGAAATTGATTACATTATCTTTTAATTGTATTCTTTTGCAAGATATGTTTATATTTCTTAATCAAAATATTGACCCTTAGATTGAGTAAATATGTGATGTATCAAATTTAAAAAAAAACTTGGTGAGCGATCTTATAAAAGATGGAAGCGAATAGAATAAAACATTTAAAAATTTTTAAAAATCTATTAATTTTTCCACTGAATATATTTCCTTATCAATAATATTAGAAAAAGCTTCGATTGTGTTAAAAGTGGTTGCTTGTCGAACAGATAATTTTTCGCTCAGTAATAAACTGCACCGGCGGCGTTCGCGTGCTCAAAACGATAAAATGGAGAAAAGGTGAAAGAGATGGAAGGGACAGAAACGTTGGAGCGTTAGAAGTCGTTCTTGATCCACTCTGCAATCTATATATCTTGCTGAATCTCTTTCTCTCTTCTCCCGGTTGCTCAATGCGCGACTGGATGTAAGTATACAGAAAGAGAGCGCCGGTGCATTTAACCGAGAGCCGCTTACAATTTGATGTACCCAAACGTCACGCAACGATGATCTCGAGATCAGCGCTTAGCTTAACTGTATTACTGTATTTGTTGATGTTGATAAACGTTATATCTTATTTGCTTTTTGATCATATTACAGCTCTATATTTGCATGAGCAATTTTCGTACAGATGAAACAAGTTTATGTTTAATTTGTCCAATTACTATGTACGCGTAGTTGATGCTAAAAAAGTAATATTTTAGGTAATTTTTTTCAACACATATGAAATAAGTATGATTGTATAAAAATAATAAATTTCAACATCTTATTTTTTAATGAAATTTTTCAGTTTAAATAAAGGAAATATGAATAAGCGCGTCATCAAACTATATCTTTGAGCTCGGCAATTGCTACAGCTCTCGCACAAATAATAAGTAAAGGGACAACTCGTACTTACGCCACTCGCCTTTTCAGATCTCCCAAAAATACACAAGAACACACACGCACACTTTTTTGCCCACTATTTTCTTGAAGACGACTAATGTCAAGTTGCCTTCCTTCCATAGTTGAAACAGGACCTGGACTTGTTGCAGCAGAACACGTACTTGGGTGGGTTTTTACTCTGTCAGTTTTATAATCCACCGCAAAGATTCTCCCATAAGCATCGACGCGTGACTAAAAGCAATTTGGTGCGCACAATAATATTTACGCGCGCGAGGCTTGTCGAGTAAGACCCGCAAATTTTTCGGAATTCGTACGACAACAACCGGGTCTGTCTTAACTCGACAAGATGACTTAATGTGAAGCGACGCGTAAATATGTGTATACTCTCATATCGTTCTACAAACTTTCGTAGGTTCCAATTTTGTAAAAGATTATTTACAAAGTCGTCACACATTTTCATTGTTATAAACTTACAAAATTACATCAAATAGTTTATAATTATAAACAAAAATATATCACTTGTTTGAAGTAGCAAATATATGTCTTTCCGAAAAGGGCGCGGCGATTAAAAAAACTACAGCAGTACATATACCGAAATGTCATTAGAGAGGGGGAAGCGGAAACAGAAAAAATATTTATGTAGAAACGGCAAAAGTTTTCTATTAAAACTGCAATAAAGCTATAATGCTAAATCCATGACATAAGAGTTTTCAGCTCGTTTGACATTAGTATTTTTTCGTTTATGTCCATGAATACTTTTCATAATTATTCCCTCAATCTTCGCACTGAAAAATTATGACGCTAAAGAACTCTTGGAATTTTTCTTAGAATTTATACTCACGCTCATAGAGGCGCAAAATCACACACACACACACACATTTTAGCGAAGGAAATTTCTACTCAATACTGTCTAGTAAAAGTTTCTTGTAAAAAAATACGACTTTAAAATTGCAAAAATTTTAATAATACTTTTCACTGCGCCGCATAGCAATATTTTTTTAGAAAGTTTCGTCAAAGCACGAGTAAAAACAATTAAACATTGATCCTCCCATTACTATCGGGTACAGTAATTTTCCCGCTAATTTTTCCGCGCGGTATAATGTCAAGTAAATGATTTGCGCGGCATCGACATGGTTATATAACGCACGCGCGAAAAGCAAATATTTTCGCAATTTTATAATCCACTAAAATCTACGATTGAGAGCATAATTCATTGTGATAATGCCAACGGCCATACGGCTCGCATCCTTAACGGTACTCTCTGTACGACTCGCGTCTGTTTTTTTCGCAAGTCCTTTACTGTGCACTTAAGTGTAACTCTCGGCGCTCGTTGACTTCTCCTTTAGAAAGGCAGCTGAATCTCCTCTCCTACGGCAAAGAAGCAGCACACTTCTTCGCATCGCACGTACAGAAAGCCAACACTAATACCTCCGGCGTGTTAGTTCAGCATACGTGTATACGTATACGCGTACGAGGCTGCGGCGAACGCCTCAGGTAGTCGCGCGCATTAGTACGTGTTTGCACCATTGCTTTTCCGCGTTATTACGAGCGCGCACGTGCGTGAGCGTTTGCCAAAGTTCATTACAAGGTATGGAAACAATCGCTCGTCGGAATGTTCTGCGGCGCGCGAGGGGGCGATGAATTTGGAGTATGCGGAGAGATGAATGGAGCTATAGATTTGATTGATATTCGATTTCTGAAGTGGTGTACGCAGATGGTTTTGTAACGCGATTCGGAATTGATTGCTGAGAAGGTGCGAAAAGTTTGAGTTTGTCAATCGGAGGCAGATCAACACTTGCATAACGCATAGAGTGTAGCTTCTGGCTATTATCCTTTTGTTTCCTCAAACGTAGATTAATGACCTGCCTATTATGTACCAGCTTAGGTGTAGCGTTTATAGCGCGTTCTGCGTTTATTGATTTGCCTGGTTAGTATAATATGCAAATCTGCTACAGTGTAATGCAGCTCTGGGTGTATTTTATAACGTCATTCGACGGAGAATTCAATCATTAAATAAATCAAGACACAAAACTTTCTTATCAATAAATAACTTTTCAAATTTCAATTTATCTACAGACACTGTAGCTTTAAAGCAGCGTTTTTCAGTTTTAGCTGTACAATACGCATGTACTACGGCGAGTCTCTAGAAAATTTTAGCGAAACAAACGTGTGAGTCATAAACTATTTTTCTGCAATTACTTTCAATCGCCAACTCGTTATAAACTTTCACATTTTCTTAGTATTTTGACAAGCAGCTACAATCAAAATTTTTAATCAGACGCCCGCTGATGATTAATACGAGATATTTCCTTCGCTCATCGGCGATTCGTCGTATATCTGCAATATCGTAGTGAGTGATATTGAAGAGCGACTAAAGTTGTAAAGTTTCATTATTTTAGGGAACTTCATCAATGATTTATTTATAATAGTCTTGGCTTTGTTTTCAAAATCATTATTTATTCTTTGTTTAAAAGTTCACCTCCCCCTTCTCACACTGCACACATATGCTACTTTTAATTTATTATAAAAACCCATAAAAGAAAACATGGTTTTTTATGGATTCTTTCCCACGGCACTCATTTATATGAAAAATGACTTAATCGATCTTTGCAAAGTAGATGAATGAAGAAAACACATTTTCTTGATGTCTTGGTGGTTAATGCTGCCCTGTTCAGAAGTATAACTATTCTTTTAAAACTATACGCTATGCGTACAGGGATTACTTATGAAAGACTCCCAATAAGATCGATTAAGCTATCCCATTATAATAGTGAAATTTAATATTCCAATGAAAGTAAGTAGGCTTATGTGTATTGTCGATGTATGCGCCTAACTACACAAATAACAAATTATGATGTCGTCGCAATTATTCTGCGCTATCCCCATGCGTACCAGCAACACTTTCACATCGTGGAAGAAACAAGCATTATGCATGGATTAGTCGCCAGAACAATCACGACAATTACGCTAATCTCGACTAAATTGTCTTGGAAGAAAGAAAATCGTTTGTACGAACATCGACGGAAAAAAAGTATTTGACGTACTGTTGATCAGCCTTTGATACGTGCACTGCAAGTAAACTACCTTAGCCACCTACTATCATTAAACTATTAACAACAGCTAAAAATTACAGCAGAGATCCACTGAATTCGTAAAAAATTGCCCACAACTCACAGTTATGTATCCGTATACACCTCCAGTCCCGGCGCTTCGTCCATTCACAGTCTGATTTATCGGCTACGTGCGTCAGATGGGCTGCGCAAGCCTTTTCCGGAATAGCGGTGAGCGAGCGAAGAAAGCCATCGCGATCGATGCAGGAGTAGCAGCAGCCAGAAACATTCGCGAGTTTGCATTATAAATTCGCGGTGTATTATCCGCACGCACTTTCACCCGCGTACGATTACGCCGGCGGGGAAGACCGCCGCCGCGGGTATACGGCGATTCGTCATCGTCTCGTCGCATCGCCGCCGTCCCAACAGCTTCCAGGCTTCCCGGTATTCTCGTCGTCTCGCGGCTGGAACGGCACTTTTGCAATCACGCGTTGCTCTTGACTCGCGAGTCCCTATACACTCGAGGACGAGAGCACCGCGGGCTGGATATCTCCGCGAAACGACAGCGATGACTCTGCTCTGCGACTATATGCCCGTGAGAGAGTGAGTCGTGGAGCTTTGTTACAATTTTATGCCTTTCGCAGAGCAGATGTGCAGTATGTACACCGCCGTTTGATTTAGAATTGTAATTCTTTCCGGAAATAAATTTACGCTTTTTAGAATGAATAGAGATCTTGCTGTCGGCTGATCGTCGCGCAGTTGCCATTAAAAGTACGCCTGTGTGCAACGTGTCATTAATACGACGCTAAAAGCCGTGGAATCGTAAAGCTCTCGGCGCAAAGTACGCGTACGCGTGAATACATAATAATTGAGCATTGCGCACTTACTGTAGAAATTTAATGAACAAGGCTGGTTTAAGCAGAGCGCACGATATTTAAGGATCTATGAAGGAGACTAGAAATTAATTAACGCGGAAATGAGAACTCGGCGTCTTTTCAACAGGGGCTAATTTTATCTTTTGAAAGTAAATCAATGCTGCATTATATATGCCCGCGCGCGCCTTTTCAATGAAAATTATGAATTTAAATTACGAAAAATTTCACTTCTTCGCAGCCGTTCAACTTCTTTTCATACCCGCGGAGAGCCTATTTAATTTTCCCACTTGGCTGGCAATCTATTTCCCATTACTCGCCGCGACTGTAATTCCGCAGTAGCCGCGCAACGCGTAACCCATCGGGCTTCTTCAAAATTTTACTGCTCGAAAGTTGATTAACTCTCGCTTAATGGGTCGCGCACGTCGTTGTTTTGCGAATATTCACGCACAATGGAGTGTACACTCCCCATTAGCTTATCAATTTTAGTTATTAAAAACCATTGCTACTCCGCTGTAAATCAAGCGGAGACGCGCACCACCTGAGTGCGTAATAAAAATGCTGTAAATCTATCGTGTTAATTTCGGTTAAAAAAAGAAAATGAAAAGAAAATGCGTATCCTAACTCGCGGGCATTTCAATTTATCGGCATTAAAAGTTCGATAGACGGCTTTTCGCGCCATAACGAGAGCCGATCGTTTTAATTGCGTTTGCTCGAGGAAGTCACTTTCTCTTAATTATTGACCGAAGACTTTTATTGTATTAAGCAGCGCGTTACCCGTCGTATTAAAAAAAAAAAAAAAAAAAAACAACTGCGCCTCCTGCATAAGTGCACGGCTCATTTTTCAGACGTGGTTGCCATCGGTACCTCCGCGCGCGAACGTACGCAATCCGGCTTTCATCGCTTCGTCAATCGGATCGATTATTATTTCATGAAAATCCATTGTCAGTTTGCGCAACTTGATCGAGCATGCCTTGCGCTGCGTTAAACGGGGCCTTGTAAAAAGTCGCGAAGTTGCGGCGCCTTCACGTTCAGTCTTCTTACAACAGACGATTGCGGGTCAAATGGGATGATAACAGAGTGAGAAAATTACGTTAAATGTTTAATGTCTTCGTTGCGACGTGTTGCAACGCGAATCACGAAGCAGCGCTACGTGTCGGACATCAATCATAGGAAAATCTTTTCGTCCGCTCGTGTTTTCGGATGTGCTGCATCGAGACGCTTATTCTCGCTTTGACGAAAAATAACACGACTGCATATTGCTTTGAATTGAAAGGTCGTTAATTCAGCATTGCTTTGACATTAGATTCGAGCCAGTTGCATGTTTACAAGACTGATTCGAAAGCTAGAGTACTGCTTATTATTCATTAGATTATGCATATGCTAAAGCCAAAATGAATGTTGCAGTTATTCAATCGGATAAGCGAATGGAGTGGTAACAAAAGGAATCTTGTCATAGCTTACTAACGAATCATTCTACTCGGATATATCTTTAATTCTAATCAATTCGTGCAAAATGTACGTGATTAAGAAGTTATCTGATACAAAAATAAATAAAAAAAAAAAAAAAAAAATAAAATAAATAAAATTTAAATGAATTATTTAAAACAAAATGTATGGAAATGTGTTTCGTCCTACGCCACTCGCCGGGTTCATCGGCAAGACAACGAGTAGTCGTATCTTAGACGCTGAGATCGATATTACTTACTGAAAAGTGCAAAATGTATTTGCAATATATTTTAGCTCAAGCGAATAAGAATAACAGCAGCTATGGTAGAAATCCAAATATCTAAAATGGCTTGTAAACTAGAAAATGACTATGAGAAACACTTGGTTCCTAACTTGCGATGAAACGCTTTTTCTCCCATTATTTGAGCATTTCATGGAATACTCATAACCTCCAAATCATTACACTAATTTTACTGCGTATATTGTACGCTAAATACACAGGGAGGTGTATGGATTTCAGTCAGTTTCGATACAATGTATGAAATAAACAAACGTTTAAAACTATAAATACGTGGATTACTAAAATATTTATGACTTACTTAATTTTTCAATTTTTCGATCAGTTCCATGTTAAATACTGTTTTTATAGCCATTTACTGGCCATTTTTTATGGGCTACGTTATTCAGTATAATCTATGTTTGCAAGCTTGAAAATATCTCGTAATATGGTATAATAATATTTTCGTCCATTTTTATTCTAAAAAATGGCTTGGAAAGGTTCGAAAAAGCGTTTCATCACAAGGCGAAAAATGGTCCCATTTTTTGCCCATTTCTAACAAAACAAGGGTTTTACTAGCTTTTAAATGATATGGATTTCTACCAGATAGTTCATAAATTTTATCGATAAACAGTAATAATGCTAAAGTTATACGATATGCTTGTACTATCAAATCATGAAATTAGAGAATACAAATAACAATATTATTATTTTTTTTTTTTATATAAAAGTGCTAATATTTACTGCGAAAATTCGTGTAATATCGACTCGTGTCGACTAACATGCCTGTTAAATAAAAGTTTTCTGGGAGAAAATCAATATTAAACCCGCAGTAGAAGCAGAATTATGACATATGTTAAATTATTGACTGTAAAATATGTTCTTTCAAAAAGGAAATAAAAATTTTTATCTTTGACACCGTAATCATCATAACGTGATATTTTCAACTTAAAAATTAACCAACAATTATGTAGCATCATTAACGTTTCTAGCAACGGGATCTCCTCAGATTTACATCGTTCAGTTACAGCTGAAAATTAAAAGCTTAGCTGCAATGTAAAGGAATGTGGAACATCGAAATAACCATACGCCGCTCAATTTTTTTTTCTGTCGACAACGAAGGCCTTTCTTTTCCGCGGCCGTACAGATCTCTAAAATGAAGTTCTAATACAAAACGTTTCTCCCTTGACGAGTCGCCGTAAGTGGCTTATTATATTCCAAAGCGCGAGGACGTCTACACGAGAGGCCATTTGAAATAAAGTTTACTACAGCGGAGGGGCTTTTGTTGCTGCTTTCGCGCGAGAGGCGCACGGGGGGTACATAACGAGTTTCTCCTCGTTAGATCAACGCCGGAGTTTAATGACGATCTGGAGAGCTCGACACTGCTGCAGAGAGCGCAATTTTTTTTCTATCCCTGTCAATGGGCAGGTCGCGCGCGATGCCTTTTTGCGCCAATAATCCGGACACGACATCACGAACAGAAGTTGGAGTCGTCGAAGTCGATATGACGCTGAATGCACCGTCGTAATTATCGTCGGCTTTTTCACGAAGGCGTCGTTATTGATTTTTTTCCCGTAAATTAATTAGCTTTTTTATGATTATTCGATAGAAGATATACGCTGATATAATTAACGGGCACACAGTTTTTACAGCTCGGCGAGATAAAGGATTGATTGAGCTTTTTGCACACTTTGCACGTGAGAATTTCTTTGCGAGCATTAAGGGGACCTACCACTTATAAAATCTGAAACTAAAAATGATTTTTAAATTATTATCCGTCAAATGTTTTCATAAGAAAAACATCAATATTGTAAAAAAATTACTAGCTGAAAATAATTATGCTGTCAACTTTACCAACAAATATATAAAAAAACGTATTGACAAAATAAATTTAAATGCACAATATCAACGTTGCAATAACGACACAAATTTAAAAAACATTGTTACTTTACCCTATGTCGAAGGGTTTTACGAACAAATGCAACATTCTTTAAAAGAAACATTTATTACGACAGTGCCGAAAATACACAATCATATGTGTAATATTATAGTTAAAGGCAAAAACAAAAGAGAAAAACAATTAGAAAAGAATGTTGTATACAAGTTGCAATGTAATGATTGTACGGCTACATATGTGGGCCAAATCAAGAGAAGTGTGTGTACACGTATTGAGGAACATAAAAAATCTAAAAACAACGTCATACATGAACACAATAGTAAATTCAATCATAGTTTCAATTTTGAAAAAATAAATATTAAGGATAAAGAAAGTAATTTAAATAAAAGACTTGTTTCAGAAATGTTACACATAAAAATGCAGGATAATGGTATCAATAAAATGGAAGATACACAGAAACTCAATAACGTGTACACATACTTATTACACCGATTGAAAAACAAAACGGATTATAGACGACTTTAAAAATTTGTAAACATGCATGAGAGCGGCGAGCATTGACGTCACTTGTAAACAGACCGCTCGAAAATTAGCGAGACTCCTCGCTGATATAAAAGCGTTGGCTACACCTATTGTTTCCTTATTATTGAAATAGTAGTCGAGGAAGCCGGAAAAATAATAGTCCGTCTCCTTGCTTCTCGCTTCTTCTTCCCCCGCCTGAGATTGGCCGGGGAAGAAACACATTCGATCTATAGGCTGTTGTGCTCCTCTATATGTAAGTCATAATTTGTCACATATTATAATTGTATTGTGCTCATTTATTTATTGAAATAAAAATTGACAGTTTCCTGAACAGGGTGACAGTGTTCACCGAAACGTTGAAACAAAAGGAAAAATGGTAGAAATTAATTTTTACCTTTTTCCCAACACTTGCCTCGGAGAGATCGATAGACTCTTTTATAAAAAAAAAATGCTTGTTATAGTATATAATGATTATTTGATTTACTTTGCACCGATTAGTGGACACTTTTCTCAATCTGTAAACATTGGAAAAAGTGTTCCATTAATGCATTTTATTTGGATTTTTATTTGATGTAGTCGATAATTCTTTAAAAAATAAAAAGTGAAAATAATATGTTAAAATAATAGTAAGTTAACAATAATTTTTTTTCATTTTTTGTGTGCCAATTCCCTTAAATCGCACAAAATCGTATCATTCACTTACGCTGATTACGCTTTCATTCGATTACGCGGAATTTTTTTCGATACAACTTTCCGCGCACGTCGAAAAAATGCATAATGCATACGCGTCGTACAAGTCATCTCGGGGGATCGGAAGGCCATATTTTGCACAACTCCTTGAGTAAGTACTCGCGCGTCGCGGGGTCCGGCTTCTGTATACACACAGCGTAAATAACAGCGCTTATCCAAGCCAGCCGGCCGCGATGCCAATCTGCAATTCAATTAGCGCCGGTCGCTCTTAGTCTTCCGTGAAATATTAAACATTAGTCACCTGTGGTTAAATACGCCGGTGTTTGCGTACATGCGTGTGTATCTCAGTGTGAGGTATACAAGTTTACATCCGTAAGTGCATCTATCTCCTTTACGCGTGTATGTCTATTAGTGAGGGTGTACCTGTAGATCTATACCTATCTTTGAGTATGTGTGTGTGTGTGTGTGTGTGTGTGTGTGTGTCTATGTTTGCAGTTTGTGAATAAATGAGAGAGTAGATGTCTGCAAATATAAGTAATATTGCGTTTGTGCGTGCATGCGTGTGTGTATGTATGTATGTGTGTGTGTGTGTGTAGGTGTACGTATGCATGTACCACGTATACGTATATGTGGTGTTTTGGATCTGAAAGTATATAAACGAGTGTATGTGTCTGCAAGTGAGATTGCGTTTGTGTGTGTGTGTGTGTGTGTGCTATGCTGTCAATAGAGATAGCTAAACTTTTCCTACGGCTCGTGATCATTTTGCGCTTGATATGAGATGTGATTAGGCGGGAGAGCTGATGTTGATTAGTTGCGAAAGAAGGTGCGCTTTGATAATGTACGACTTTTTGTAACGGAATGGATGAACGTTGATGCGTGTTTGGTTGCGTAATAATTATAGCTAATTTTGAAAGTTGATTTCTGTTATAAAAAATTTACTTTCACTGAAAATAAAAAATACTAAAACTTAGTAACAAATCAATAAAAGTAGTTTATAATTTTGTTTAGATTTACAAATAGCCCATATTTCAACTGTCCATTATTTGAGCTCCATTTGGTACGAAAAAAATTGGGCTTTGAAAAAAAAATTGCTCAAAATTAAACAAAATCTTCCTTTTCTATATCTATAGTTTTAAGTAAACTTCGCGGTCTCAAGGACTATTCCGGTGCATCGAAAGATAGTATTCTCGAGAAAACCACGTACCTGTGCATCGAAGGAGAAAGCGAGTACAGTGTACATTATTCATTCAATGGGGGGAGACGCAGCGCATCGTATAGCTTACGGCTACACGTAATACGTCGACATATTCCGCGAGATTAGCCTGGGGAATAAACGAAGGTGCAGCGAAGGGCCACCAGAGCTCGCTGGAGTCGAGACTTCAGCTATATGCGGCCGGCAGCGCCGCATCAAGCAGGCCGAAATAGCTCAGTTGGGAGAGCGTTAGACTGAAGATCTAAATGTCCCCGGTTCAATCCCGGGTTTCGGCAATGGTCCTTTTTTTTTAATTTTTCTTTTGCCTACCGAATCTGTAGAGCTGAGACTATGGAATCCGATTTTTCAAAGATTTAATTGGCACTACGACTTATTTATGTATTGAAATTATAGAAAGCATTAGCAAGATATTGCCAATGCATTTGACATTTCAGTTGCCAATAAAATGTAAATTTATGGGAATCAATGTCTAAGGCATTGTCAATATTTCGACAAAGCAACGTTCACCAATGCATTTTCAATACATTGCCAATATTTACTAAAAAATGAAAAATTAAAAGTATTAGCAAAACATTGTCAACACATTAGATACTATTCAGTAGCCAATATATTGCTAATGTCTTGGAACAACAATGTCCAATGTACTGCTAAATTTTCATAAAATTAATTCATTTTTATTTAAAAAAAATATATATGTTGTTAATCACAATTAAATAATTATTTTTTTATTATTTATAGTATTTAATCGTTTTGCTTTCTACTTAAACGTTAAGTTCCGAGCGTCTGTGATGGACGTAAATTTGAACTTTTTTGCTTTGAAGTCGAAGGATTTTTTTGTATTTTTCAAGCATCTTTATTTTATTATTATTTTAAAGAAGACGTATGGGTCAAAGAGAACGCATTGGTGAGAAAAGTTCTAAGGTAAAAATTTAAAAATAAATTATGTCCATTATTTTACACTGTTTTCTCCCATAGCTTTTTGTATCGTGAAATATATTTAAATACAAAAAAAAAAAATACTCTAAGCTCGCGTGTAAGGTAGGTATTATATATTTCCCGGGTATACAACGTGCCTTTTTTTGTCGACGACAGCATCGCCGACCCAACGATTCCGAGAGGTAAAAGCGTGAGAGTCGCGCATCCTCTTTTGATTTATTACGGAAAATGTACACCGCGGCAGCTCGCGTGATATAGCTGTACGTGTACACTGTATAGTTACATGCACATGTGTGCTGTGCATGTGTACACGGAGATAGAAGCGTAAGTTCCTGTATTAATGAGGCTTCTCGAGCCTGTACTGAAAAAACAAAGGAAATACAATCCAAATTTTGACCTCGAATAAAGTAAATTTTGAAATACCAGACTATTGAAAATTTCTCGGGGGAGAGACTTTTTTAATGGCCTGTTACGAGTTATCTCCATGGGACATGAGTTTATATAGCTCATTCATAAGTAATACAATAGAAGCTTCTTTATGAATATAGTATAAAATTAAACATTTGGGTGTTGATTACCGAATAAAAAAAGTCATAAAGAGTAAACATTTTTAATGCAGCTGAGCAGATAAAGTAGCGTTTATTTATAGCTATAAAAAAATTTAAGATCCCCCTATCTAAGGGCTCTCGCTCGATATTAAACATCCAAGTATCTTTATTAAGGCCCAAACGTCGCTAAAACTTTTAATTCTGCACCTTTATAACACATAACACACCGAAAAAGCACTTTATATATATAAATAAAATTACAAAAAATCAAACTTTTTAAAATTCTAAATAGTTATCCAACTAACAATATATACAATGTATAATGTTTATTATACGCTATTATGTATATATAATTAGAGGAATAACAAACAAAGCTATTAACAAATGTTTACTACTTGATCTTAGTTCAAACAGCAGTATGTGCATAACAACTGTCTTTAACTAGTCCATCAATTTGCATCTTGAGTAAGAGCAACAGTGTCCCCTTACGCTTACTACGCAAACAAGTTGATTTAAATTATGCAGCTAAACAAGTACTCAGTTTTTCTCAGAGCCAACTGCTTTTAATTTTAAGCAACAAAATAAATGACAGAACCAAGGGTAAAAAAGTAGAACGAGAAAATGTGTGTCGACTTTGCACAATAAAAGAAAATACACACAACTCCCAGTCCTGTATGGACGGAACCCCAAAATTTCTGTACAAACATTTTCTAGAAAAAAAATTATTGCAATATATATGATAATTACAAACTACAAATCTATGATGGCTAGCAAAAATTTTGAATTATTTTCATTCAAATTGTTTGCGCTCTGACATTGAAACAACCACCGAAAATCCGAGTAATCCCCTAAAAAATGACTTTAAACGAAAAAGTCGGCTAATATAAAAACTCGATTACAACGTCGCGATCCGTACGTTACGTCCTCGTTACAGTCCGATCTCGAGATTCACCAAACTCTTCTGCGCGCGCGTGCCTGAGAGTATTTAACGATTGTATCTGCGTATACCTTATATATTTCTTCTCACGAAAAGCAAGCGTATACGCGCATATAGCGTCGGCCGAAACGGCTGCTACGCCTTTCTTCTCGCGCTATATATTAAAGCGCGCATTTCATAATCGTCCGCTTTTTACCGCCGCTAATTATCATGTTACCGCAACTAATAAATATACAATTTGTTTTGATTTGCAGGCTTCGAGCTGGCGTCCCGATAGTGACGATGATTTTCAAGTTTTTTCTTCTGCTATGTAAGTAAAAAAAAAAGATAATTGCACAACAATCCCATAAGTACACACGCACACAATTCACACTCGGTCGCAATCCATAGAATCCATACAAACGCGAGATATGCGCTTCCTTTATATGCGGAGTCGAAAGATGGAAAAGCAGTACAGCGGGACAGTATAATACGGCTCTTTAAAAAAAGAGTATACACATACCGCGCTGTAGCGAGGATTTTGAAAAAATTCCTCCGCGCGCCAGGTCGACGTCGTCTCGCCGTTGAATTAGCAAAGAGCGGATGGGCCGGCGGTGGCGGTGCCACAATATTCCAGTGTCTGCTGCCGTAAAGAAGCAATAAAACACGCTTGAGGTCCTCCGCGATGGTCCACGATATTTCCTCTCTCCCCACCTCCCATCTCTCTCTCTCTACTGTGCAAACTCCATATAAAATCATATTATGGTCAGGCTAATTAGAGATGTGTACAGCCATTCGCTATGCACGAGAGCACCGCCGAGTGGACCGAATTTTTCGTCTATAATCATTGCCCAATCGGCATACAGCTATATACATTGTCGGGGCGCTATTGCGCTCCTTCTCTCTATAATACCCCAGCCAATGATTAATGGTCGATTTCAAGGTTAGACCATACGCCACCTCGATCTCTCCACAAAGACCGTCTAGGTGCAACGAGACCGTATACATGCACACACGTGCGCGACGCTGCACAGGCCGTGTGTGTGCCGAAAGGGGGGAGCGACCGGAAATTTCGCTGCGCGCAGTAGGCCAGTTTTTCGGGGCGCTGCTCTCGTCCGCATAAAGCCGTGACGATCAAGACCGCGATAGCGCTGGTCTGCGCGAATTGCGAGAAAATTGGGAAACGCGCGCGCGCTCGCCTTTGTCTTTGGCCTGCGGTCTTCTTGCTTTTCTCTCTCTCTCGGGATTATTTGGCTGCGCAAGCCGGGCCCCTCGGAAAGGCGAGAGATGCGCGCCGAGGGGGATAGAAAAAGTAGGTGAATCGGGCGATATATTTCTCGGCTGTTGTTCTCGTCGTGCGGCTCTCGCGAAAAGAGCGTTTCGTGGCCGATGGGAGGTACAAGGTCTCGAGCGGCGTTGCACGACTTTTCTACGGGAGTATATATAGGTATGTGTATAGGCTCGAAAATTGCTTTTTACCGTGAGTATTAAAATTCAGATTCGAAGTCTCCGCGCCTTTGTCTTGCGCGCTTGCTTTATATGCGAGATCGTTAAGTATAGGTGCTCGGAATGTGTGCGTTGTGGAGAAATCTGCGGAAACTAATATTTGTGCTACTTATTTGTTTACATTACGGGACAGAATAAGTGGTATTCTTATGTAAGCGTATATATACGTTAAATTTGTAAGTAATGGAATACGCTGCGATACTTATCTGTTGGCTGTACTGTCCACTTGCATATGACTTGCAATTTAGAGAGAAGTTAGTAATTTCTTAAATGAGCTTAAGTCCGTACTATAAGTAATTATTATGAATTCAAGGTGGCTCTCCATGAATTTTTCAGTTTTCTTTCTTTTAGCGCTGTATCTTATTAAAATTTTAGGGCTTTGATAGTAATGATGTAAAAAGGTTACGACGTACATACTTTGAGCTATTTTTACGTATAAATATCTAGGTTATGAACATAAAGAATTTTGTTAAAGTTGTTTACCCAGAAAATTTCAACTAAGTTAATTAAAAAAATTTGGATGTTCTGCTTGAGCCGCAACTTATAAAACTGATACAGCTCTCATTGTTCAAAAAATAGTAAAATTTTATAATTAATTTTTCGTGAATAAATATCTTAACGCAACTATATGAAATTCTTTTTAATGAATCACTAAATTTCTTGCTAATCATCAGTGGAGTTCCATCACAACGATGTCAACAATACATTTTCATTTTCAAAATTAAGTCCGTTACAAAACTCTGGAGGTGGTAGCACTTGGAAGCTGTTCTTTACGTCAGAAAAACGTCATCAAAAAAATATAATAATTCAGTCACTGATGCGTTACTCGAAGATCCAAATGAATATATGGAAATGATTTAGCTTATATTGTATAATCAAGCATAAATATTCAATTATTCTCTTACATGCAGGTAAACATAAATATTCAATTACTATCCATTATTATGTCTCTTATATTTACACATAAATATTCAATTATTCTCCTTCTAAACCACTCGCGCAAAGCGAATCGCAAAGCGCGCGCGAGTCCATCGCTATGAAGATCAATAAGCCCAATGGAAAATAAACAAGCCGGACACTCCGGCAGTGCGGCTCTTAATCGTAAAACGCTAATGGACACTTCGATTATTCAATTAGCGCTATACGACTCGAAGTGCCGATTACCGGGATTTCTCCGGCAGCTGTCCGTTCGCCTATCCTCTCGAGCGCGGCGATAGCGCAGTTCTTAAAGCTTGGCGCATTAACGGGCAGTTTTCGCGTAGATTACGCCTACTGCAGAGCGGTGGGCTCTCTTCCACCCACGAGAAGTTTGCTCTCCACGTTTTTCAACGCTCGGCGGGGAGTGATTGTTTTAAGTAACGGCCGAAGCTCGAGTCTGCCTCTTCTTTCGCCTGTTCGGCTGTGAGTCCGTGTGCTTCTGGCTTTTTTTGCTTTAATTGGTTCGAGGCTGCGAGTGCAGGTACGGTTAAACTACTGCTCGGCTCTTTACAGCGCACTTTTTCTTAATCTTCTCGAAAAAGAAACAACGGAGAGCGGATTAAACGAGGAGAGAACGACTCGTTCGTTGGCAAATGAAATTTCAACTTTTGACTCGACATTACATATTTTTCTCTGGCTTGACTAAACGCGGAGTTGGTTATGCGAGTCGGAGAAGTAAAGTTGCCGCTTGTTTTCTAGCCATTAGTTTGTTGCTTACGCAGATTACTTACGCAGATCGAAACTAAAAGTTAAGTATCTGGATTTTCATTGTTAGCCATTGTTGGTAATAAAGGTAAACATGTTGCGTGATGGTAACTGGAAAGGTGCACTCAGAAAAGCCAGAATGTAACAAAAGTTCGAAAAGCCGACATCTCCCTTTCCTCTGTACAATATTAAAATTTAACATACCCTGCTAGAAATGTTAGCAGTAGTTACCTAATTGTTGGTTATAATTAATATTACTGTGCGTTGCAGAAAAGTTAAATTAAATTTTGTTTCGTAAGAACCTTTTCTGTTATTAATGCAAATAAATTAATCGACTAATAAAAAATGTTTATAATTCAAACTTCTATAAAGCATGAATATTCTGTGCACAATTATACAACGGAGCACAACGATTTAGTGATTTAGCGAAAATAATAGAAAACAAAGGTTTTTACTTTGCGCAGAGTAAAATTAAAAGGCGCGCGCAAATAAATCTTTCTTGCGTGCGTCGCCGTATTTTCGAAGTAAACGTAGTAACATGCAAGTATGTACATATTTTCAGCTTATTCAGTTCGAAAATTGAGAGTTTATTCTTGACAATACGTAAATTTCGCATTATTCGGAAAATTATTAACTTGAACTTTCGTGACCTAGTTTTGGGTCATTGCACACGTAGAGTGATTAGAGAAAAAACTGTGCCAATTTTCGGTAAAAAGTTGTTCGTCTTACGTAAAAGGCTGCTTTAAAATGACAAACTTTAACCAATTATTTCTTGCGTAAATTTGCTTCAACTTCGTTCCACGTGGTAACACGGGTTTGCAGACCTTGATTTCGCGTCCGAAATATCCTCGTTTCTAAAGCTTCTGTCTTCAAGCAGCTTTAAAGTTCAAATCTTTGGATCTAATACGCCAGTTCAAATTCGTGAAAGTTCAATAAAAAAGGAAAAAAATGCAAACGTTATTATTGCATTCTAATTCTGAATGTATACTTTAAGCTACCGAACGAATATCATAAGTATACAAAACATTTTTTTTTGTGCAAGACAAAGTCACCGCGCGCGGTATTTTTTGTTTAAGAAAGATCGCTTTATACAGATATAATTGTATCTGAAACTGCATACAAAAGAATCTGTAAACAACGTTCTTTTCAAGTTGTGAAACATAATAAGCAGGTACCTTTTCTTTATCTAGATATAAAAAGCACTCCCCCTTGTTGGCTCGGCGCAGTAGTCAGGCGCGGAAAAGTAATTTCTCGCCGCGCACTTATTTCAGCAACCTGCGATTACTTATTTTAGCCTGAGTTTCTTTTTACTTGCATTTTAATTCTATTGATTTTTATAGAGCGCTTTCGCGTCTTTTTCGTAAAGTCAGCTTTGCCTGAGTCCACTTTGTCGATATAGGCATTGCCGTTGGCAGAAAATAATTCAATTTTTTCGCCACCGTAAGATCCTCAATTGCGATAATGCGCCATGAAATTATTGTCAATACAATAATTTTTAGCGTCGCAATAGCGTTAGATAGCGACATTTACAACTTGAAAATTAGCCAATTATCAGCCGACGTATTATCGCCGACGTTTCAATTTAGGGACAATGGAAAATTAATACATTTCTCGCAAAGAGCCTATAACCGCCGTGCATTTGCCCGTGAGTTGCAGAAACTTTCTAATAAGTTGCTTACAGCTGCCTTATAGCCATCCGAGAGGGAGAGAGAGAGATACACATAATTTCTGCCTCTAAAACGATCCGTAACCTCTTAACGCAAATTGAATCTGGAAGTTTGATGGGGTCCCTCCGAAGCTCCAAACACCTGGCGAGTATATACACGGAACGATCCACGAAATTAAATTAACTCACACAGATATTGATTTTAATTATTGGAAATGCGCGCACTTCTTGTTCGTGAAACTATGTGCGGCTATCTTTTCCGTGGCATCGTTACGAAGCTCGAGCGCAGGTCTTGGGCGCAAGAAGAAAAAGAGTTGAAAAGGCAATAACAGCCGCCACGACTCCTCGACAGCGCTTTAGTTGCATTTCCCATTCACGATCGGCGATATCGCTCGATCGATCCGTTCCCCACCGTGTATATATAAGAAGGCCGGGCGGAAACAATTGATCTTTTGTACTTTTTCCCTATATCCATCCGTCCATCCGTTTAAGAAAAAATAGAGACACTGTGGGGCTATAGTATTTTTGTACCCTTTTTCATTATCTACATCGAATGCCGTTAGCTGCATCTATTGTATATGTAGACACCCTCTCTCTCTGCCAATTAATATTATAATTGTGTTATTCGGTGTAATTATATTTTTTGCTAGGCATTATATATTAATATATCATCTCTCTCTGTCAATAAGTGTTATAATTGAATTATTCGGTGTAATTATATTTTGTGATTTAAAGTATTTTAATACGTTTTATAGATCACCGTGCATACTTTATTATATCTATTTCGAAAACGAAATATTAAGAAAATACAATATTTATTTTTGTAATTGTTTCATAGGTGGCAGGAAACACAAAATAAGAACTCATTATTCCTTCACTACAAATAAAATCTTTTGAATTAGCGGTTCACTTATTAAATAAGCAAAAATATTCCTGTGAAGTGTAATGCAACTTTAAACGCTAAGAAAACCCATTCGAAAAGTCGTATTCAAACTGAACGTTTCGTCTGCTATTTCCCAACTGAACTCGACCTTTGTGCATCTAATTTCGAAGTTCAAAAGAAAGGCTCCATGCAGTTTTACGATATCTTTGCCAGAACACTTTCGACAAAGCAGAGCCCTTATTTTCTCGGTCTATTGTTTAAAAAATATACCTATACAAAAATCTTCTAGTGAAGCTATATTTTTTCGCCCCGTATGAAGATTGCGAAAACTGAAAAAAGACCGATTTATATGTAACATATTTGGAGACTCAGGGTAAATCAATTTATGAAACACCTGAAAAACTTAAAATATACGTATTATATTTCAAGCTTATGAGATCCCTGACGAATTAATTTACCTTGACACTCTAAAAATGGCATATTAAAATAGGCGTTTATTGTGTTGTCATAGTCTTCGAGGTGACAATTTATAGCTAATGTATTTGCGTTTGTTGACTCTATTAAAAGGTTGCGTGGGTTATCATTGATTTAGTATCTTTAAGTAACTTAAATGAAATCATTCCATTCGCAACAGAGGTAAGACATGCTTCCGTCATCAACCATATTTTGTTTAAATTTTTCCATACTGACATACGGTCACTACACATACAATACCTCGCGTAAAACAAACGAAAAAAAAAATTCAATCTCTCCTTCTCCCTTTCATCGTAGCGCAGGGGGAGCGCCGAACGGCAGTGTTCGCTGTCTGTTTAATTGAGAGGCGCGTGTCACTGAAATCGAATTTACAGAGTGCGCGGAGTCGTGTTATTTCGTTTTCCGTCCTCTCGCCATAGGCTATAACGAGGTAATTTAGCTCGTCAAAGAGCTTCTGAAGATCTAGATAGGCAGCGCTGATTATCTCTCGCGTCGGAATATTGACGGCTGAATCCGCGCGGGCGAGGAGTTTTTAATTGCCGTGCGCGAAAGCTTAATGCTGTGCGACGATTAAAAGGCGTGGTATATAAGAATTGAAGAAAGAAAATCGAGGAGCGCGGTAGCGCCACGATGGCAAGTATAAGGTACGTCGGTGCGCACGCCGCCGTCGGGCGCTCCGTTAAATAATACTAACTTCTCAACTAGTGAAATTTTTCACTATTTAACGTAGTGCAAAAAATATCATTTTACAAATTAGTGAATATTCAGTAATTATAGCGAACTATAATTCAGTAAAATTATAGTTCGCTATAGTAGGTAGTGAATAGTGACTGTTTATGAAATGAGTTATCATTTTGCTCATTTCATTGCTTTTACTATCGAATTAGTAAATGTTTACTGATTCAAACCGTAGAAAGTGTTTGCTTTGAATTGACACTGGAACACTGATTATCCAGTACATAATCACTGTAGCAAAAGGTGAACTTGAAAAATTATGAAAATTTGCTATCTTTTCAATCAGTCATAATGACTTTTAAGAGAAGTGATATTTTCGGTACATTTTTAACGTCCGAGAAATTCACTATTCAAGTGGAGAATCCACCATCCAGAAAAAGTGAAATTTTATGTACTCAATCGTTGTGCAACATGGGAAAAATTTACTATTCAATTAGCTAACAATGAACTAGTAGAATAAGCGAAAATGTATGTCCTCTTTAGCCTTCTGTTACTAGGGCCACACACTATTTTGAGTAATGTATTTACCACATTGTAGGTAATGTATTTTCACTATTATTTCAGCTAATGTATATTGCTACCTAAATATTATTTTTATTCACTATTTTTACAATGTTCATATTTACTATTTTAGGTAGTCTTTCTACACTTTTTCAATTGGTACATTTTTTAAACCTGTTTAAACTGTGATTATTCACCAGTTCACGCTTGCAAAATTATAACTTTTTCAAATTGTCAATATGGACTAAAAAACAGTAAATTTTCACTGTTTTAGATTTAGAGAGTATATATATGTTATATATATGCACATCAACGAAGAAACGGGTATGTACAGCTCGGCCTCCTCGGATAAACGGTTTCGCGAGAGCGCGTGTAGATCAGGAAGCTTCTCTTCTTCGCCTTTAGTGCCGCGGCCTCGAAAGTTGGCGAGAGAGAAAGGTTACGTGTATTCGACGGGAAATTCTCTCCGCGAGAGTTTAATTGATTATGGGGACTTGGACTTGTCTGTGGGTTACGTTTGCACTTTGATCATGAGCTGCACACACACACACACACACACGCACACACGTGAAGTAGCAGTAGTTTCAGCCTCCTACGGACGAACTACTCTCACGAACTTGAAATCGCGGGAGATATTATTATGCGTTGCGAGAGAGGCTTTAATGCCAGCTACGAACGAGATGACTGATGAATTCGAGGTGGCTCTTGGCGTGGGTATAGGCCCGATTGGGAATGTTGTTTCTTTTTTCACCGATTTCTTGATTAAGATAATTGCCGAGTGCTGCAGTACGTTTTATGGGAAATTAATACTCTCGAATGTCAGCTAGAAAATCGCGCTCGAGAAGTTCATTCGAGAAGACGAGTGCTATATCGCTGAAAATACGAAAGTATTCTTCTGAAGGATAGGCATGGTATTTATATAGGAGTATAAAGCTTGCGAAAATAGAAGAAAATAGGAGAATGCCCGAAGATGATTTTATTGCTAAATGCTTGTGTAACACTTCGAGTAACTAGATATCGTTAGAGTTGAGCGTGTGGTTCGTACATAAGAATAAAATCATGACTGTATCACATAAAAGTAATGTTTTTGATTTATTCTCGTTAAGTAATCGCAGTATGTATATGATAGCGACCGAACTGGAATTATCAGTATTAATATATGTTTGTGTTGTAAAAATACACCCGTTATATTGAAATAAATTGATCTCTTTTGCAGAGTTCTACAATTAACATTCAGGTTATAAACTGTGGAAACTGTTTCTTTAATAAAAAAATGGAAATTTTAATGCATGTAGATATACTAGGCGTGTAGATGCATATATTTGGGCCCTTTTTATATCAAAAAATCATGTTCCCCTGTTTAAACCAAATTCATAAGCCGGAGGTCACGGATTTCCCTCGTAACTAAAACATATGCTTGAATGAACTAGTAGTGCATCTAAACTTAAATAAAAAAATGTGATTGGACCCTCAATAAACTCGCTCTTTTATTTTCAATCACTTAATCATTTCATAAGACTTTTGTTAATATGTAAAGTTACTAAAGCTCAATTCCGAAAAGATTCTTCTCGAAGTGTAAATTTTCATTATTGCTAAACCAAAAAAGTTCTGCTTTCATCGTGATTACTCGCTACCTTTAAAGAAACAGTACGAATCATTACGTCAGAGTTTAATTGTTCCATCATAATCCTTTTTCAAGTGAATGACGTTGAATATTGCAAGTAACAAGTTAGCTTTAAGGATTATAATTTAACATACTGCTATATTTAATGGTTTAAAAGTGACGCAAAAAGAGGCTCGAGCAGCCGTTTGGCGCGGCACTAAAGCGTAACCGAAATTATTGATAATCGCGCACTAAATAGAAGAGCCAAAGGCATTAAACTTTTCGCTGCGGAATTTATCGCGAGTAAATCTGCCTATTAATTAGATGACTTTATTTCTCGACAAATATAGTCATCGGCTCTTTAAATCAATTATCTGTCTCGCGATTATCCCCGGCGCTCGTCGGAGAAATAATCTTGCGTCGACAGAAATGGGCAAAAAATGAGCGCATCCTCCACTCGGTGATGAAACGCTCTTTCCAACCTTTCGAGAGGCGCATGACATTAGCATATAATGTCGAACGAGGCGTCCCGAGCTTGTGTACACAAACGTAAAAAGCGGCTGGGAAAATTAAAAAAATTGCAGCTCTCCGCCGCCGCAGCGATTGCAGAAGCTTTATCAGAAACGATCGAGGAGACGAGACGAAAAGAGAATCGAGAGAAAATCAGCGTCTTCCCCTCCAAGAGTCCGGTCGAAAGCTTATGGGAGTGTATATACACGTATATGTAGAGTCGCGCGCTAAGCTGCAAAATTGAATGATAATGCGGCTATCGAGGAACGATGATCCGTCGATCTCGTCGCGCGCGCGCGCGCGGCCAATCTCGGCGCCGTGATCTCGCTTGTCTAGCGATTACGACAACGTTCGAAAGGACGTGTACAGCTGTGTGTTCTGTATATATATAGGTGTTCTGGAGGCTTCGTTGGGCCGATGCAGCGTCATCATTTCGCCGCGCGCACGATACTTTGAGGCTCTCCTCGGCGATGATTGCGATCATCGGCGTACAGTCATTGTAGTCTTCAAATTCTCGTCACCTTGTGTCTGTATACGTATACGGGCAACTCGTGGGATCGAATTCTAGAGATGATGCTTTCTCTCGCTCGCTCGCTCGGCTCAGTTGAGAAAAGCCGGCCTTAGGTCTTTTTTCCTTTTGTAATCTATTGTAGCGCGGCGGAGGTTCGGATGGCTATTGTCGTTGTTGTTAATAATTTTTGCATTGGAAATAGAAACTCGGCGTGTTACGTGGCGATAATCAGTCGATAGAATGTATATAGCGATGAACTGTCCTGTATTCTTGGAAGAATCGTTTCGGATAAACTACAGATAATATCCCATATTTTATTTACTTTTAGTAAATGTATAATGTTTATTACTAATAATTAATTCTAAATTAGTTTAAATTAAATTAGATAGATATAAAACAAAAAATAATATAATTTTAACTAATTTGTAATAATAATTATAATTTTTCTAAAAGCATAAATAAAAGGCTATTAATATCTAGCTATTTCAGTTCCATAAGTAATACCCACTCGGCAGATCATGTTGCATCTAAGGACTACTCGTCATCTTACTGATGAGGCCAGCGAGTAGTCTTAAATTTATTTAAATTTTAACCTTTTTCACTTTTCTTCTTGGCTCGAGGTGTCAGATAACTTCTGAATTATGTAAAAGACTATTAAATCATCGTTGTTTTTATTATTATACGTTAGGCTATACGTTTATGGTTGACGATGAGTTTGGCATAACGTGTACAGAATACGTCATCAGGCATTTTTCCTGATAATTTATCGACAAACGATAAAGCACAGCATTTGCTCGGTAGCTTATCGGGAATGATTATTCTATACCAGGGATTCCTATATGTCGAATTTCAAATAATAAATACACTTTTCCTTGATCTAGAAAACGAAAAAATTTTTTTAAAGCTAGAGGTTTCGGACTGAACAGACTTTCTTCTGTAACCCGAAAGATAGTCAAAAATGTAGAGGAACATGTTACTAGTAACCATATTTCTGAGCTATTTTTAATTTTCTTTACAAAAAATGTAAAAAATGAATATGTGAAAATACTGGAATAATAATAATTACGAATGTTTCTGAGGTACTAATAAAATTTCAAATTATACTCCAATAAAGTATTTTTATAGAGCTTTAATTTAAAAAAATATTTACCAAAATTCAATGTTCTGATCAAAAGTTATGTCCACTTAAAAAAAATAATAAAAATCCGAATAGCCAATTTTTTCTTTTTCCTCCATATGCCTCCCCATGTTAAATTTTATATTCTGTATTTCCCATGTTCCTCAGCATTTTTTATCATCTTTCAGCTTACAAAAAAAAATGTCCCATTGGTCCGAAAGCTCTTAAAAAAATTCTAGACCAAAGAAAAGTGCATTTATTTTTGAAATTCGTCATGTACTTTTTCAGTCAGATGAATGTATCCACTGCAAATAATCGCGTCGATTATCGAGAAGTCGAATGTTTTCGTAAAATCATACGGAAAAGTTGGCCGGCGTGGCGCAATTATCACGCGCTGGGCGCACTTCTTTTTCGCGTGCAGAAAAATCCTGCGAAAGAGCGGCAGCCGCGCGATAATGAATACCCTGCGCGGCGCGTCCTCGATTTCATACAACTGGCAGCTTTGAAAATCAAAGCAGCTCCGAAACACACGGCGCTCTTCGGGTATATGTACATTTCCAGGAAATATCGGAAACGACTTTTCCCGAAAATTGCATACATTTTTTTTTAAGACACCTATCAGACCTAATTTTTCTCGTTCCTTATTAGGTCATTCTGAAAGAGAAAAAACTCACGTGCTGGGTTGATCGTAGGGTATACTTTTTTCCGGAGCAAAACGACTCGAAAAACGAAAAATAATTAAATAAAAATTCATAGATTTTTTCTCTCGAAAACTGTGGACTTTTAAGAATATTTCATTAGAAACAATTTCAAAGCATTCTTTCGTGAATTTCAAGACATTTTTGTACTAATCAAATGTTTATAAAAGTCCATAGTTTTCGAGAAAAAAAATCTGAATTCTTCTTTTATTAACTATTTCTCGAGTCGTTTTTGCTCCGGAAAAAAGTATACCCTACGATTGGCCATGCACGCGGGTTTTTTTTCTTTCAGAATGACCTGAGGAACAAGATAAACTAGGCCTCGTAGGTGCGCCTTCAAAAAAAATTTTTTCAATTTTTGAAGAAACTTGTTTCCAATATTTCCTGAATATGCACATATATTTTGAATTCTCACGAAAAAATGAACTTTTCTTTGATCTGGAATTCGAAAATTTTTGTTTTAAACTAGAGCTTTCGGACCAGTCGAACTTTTTTCTGCAGCCGAAAGATGATGAAAAATGGTAAGGAGCATGGGAAATATAGAACACGAAAATTTACACGGGGACGAAGGTATATGGAAAAAAGGGAAAATCGGCTAATCGAATTTTTATTATATTTTTTCTTTTATAACTTTTGATGAGAGCATCGGACGTGGACATTATTTTTTAATTAAATCTCTTTCGTTATTCTTTATCACAGTGTAATTCAAAATTTTGTTTGTGCGCCTCATTTGATTTTATCATAATAATTTTTTATTGTTTTCGTTTTTGAATGTAAATCGGATCAGAAATACGTTTCTCGGCATTCTTCATCGTCTTCTGCCTTACAGACGAGAGCCCGAGCGGTCCGAAAGTTCTAATTAAAAAAAAAAAATTCCTTCCGAAATCTAAACCAAAGAGAAGTTCATTTTTTTCGGAGAATTCGACGTATACGCTCGCTCACTCCTGCGACAAATGAATGTAAATCTTCAGCTCTCCCTTTTCCTCGGCCCGCGCACGTATATACTTAGACTCTCTCGAGCGCAGTTCGCTCTCGCGGTAAAAGTCAAGGATCGAGAGCCGCCGCTGCCGCCGCCGATCGGGTGCATCCACTACTCTCGCTCGTGACCTCGCGAAGGTGCACCGCCGCCGCCGTCGCCGACGCGGCCGATGCCGTGTGTATATATCTCGCCTTTAACGGTGCGCCCTGATGACGAGCGACAGCCTACAACTGCTTCTCCGCGTATAGTCTCCGTGTGCGTGTATGTGTGTGTTTATTATACTTGTACAGATACTCATCGCGTCGTTGGCTCTTTTTTTCTCTCTCTCTCTCTCTCGTTTCACTGGAAAAGCCGCGCGCGCATGGCAATTTAGACGCGGACAATACACGCGGCGATTTGATTCCGATTGTTGCGCTACGAGACGGTACTTTGCGCGACTGTATATGTTTCTTTTTTAATGACTGGCTTGTAAGTGTATACGCGCAGATTGAGAGGGAGAAAGAATCGCTCGATTGTGTGCAGCTAGTAGCTGTTGCTGCTGCTGCTGCAGCGGGAAGAATCCTGTGCTCGAGCAGCTGTTCTCTTGTGCTACACCTATCGGAGGCTGATTTATGCGCGGCGTGTGCGTTATTGCCGTGTACATTGTACGCGCAGCGCCCGCGCCGATCAATGAGTACCGAAGATCTTAATGGCCGTTTTAGTATACGTATATTACTTTATCGTACGGGTAGATGCGAAATTATTACAATCGAGAGAGAGAGAGAGAAAGAGAGAGAGATAGGAGCTGCGGAAAAATCTCGACGATTATGAAATTATAATTTCAGTGTATATATATCTGATTGCGATTTAATGAGTCATTCGTTAAGCGTGTCGGAATTTTTTTTTTGGGAGAACATCTATAATACAGCAATATTATTCGTTAAAAAACGATAAGACACTAAACTCTCTAAATCTAAAACAGTGAAAAATCACTGTTTAAAGTTCATATTAAGAATTTGAAAAAGTTATAATGGTACTACTGTAAACTAGTGAATAATCACAGTTTAAAAAGGTTAAAAAAATGAACCAATTGAAAAAGTGTAGAAGGACTACCTAAAATAGTAAATATAAACATTGCAAATAAAAATAATATTTGGGTAGCAATATACATTAGCTGAAAAAGTGAAAATACTTAAAATAGTGTGTGGCCCTAGTAACAGGAGGCTATAGGGGACATAAATTTTCGCTTATTCTACAAGTTCATTGTTAGCTAATTAAATAGTAAATTTTTCTCATGTTGCAAAACGATCAAGTCCATAAAATTTCACTTTTTCTGGATGGTGGATTCTCCACTTGAATAGTGAATTTCTCGGATGTTAAAAATGTACCGAAAATATCACTTCTCTTAAAAGTCATTATGACTGACTGAAAAAATAGTAAATTTTCATAATTTTTCAAGTTCACCTTTTGCTAGTAATTATGTACTGGATAATCAGTGTTCCAGTAACAATTTAAAGCAAATATTTTCTACTCTTTGAATTAGTAAACATTTACTAGTTCGATAGTAAAAGCAATTAAATGAGCAAAATGATAACTCATTTCATAAACAGTGACTATTCACTACGTACTATAGCGAACTATAATTTTTACAACAATACACCGTATTAATTGGTGAATATTCACTAATTTTTAAAATGTATTTTTTGCACAACCTGTAAATAGTGAAAAATCTCACTATCTGGGAGGTCAATATTACTTAACTACGAGAAATAGTAAATTTTTCGCTGTTTTAGATTTACAGAGTACGTACGCGATCGAGCGACCGATTTTCTTCGAGAGTCTTCGAAGCGAATTCCGCGATTCTTATCGGAAGCGCGCAACAGCTCTCGTGCATTCGCCAGCTCTCCCGACCGCGCGGCGGCGAACAAAACCGCAAATAAGACAATCAATTTATTACTCGTCAATATAAGCGCAGCGAGCCTTAACCGTGACTTTTTTCCTCTCTCGTACTCCATTCTTTCTGTATACTTTCCGAAGCCGCTGAGCCGCGCGCATTCCAGGATATGCAATCAAGCCGACGACTTAACCCCGCGTTATTTACAATCGTCGACTCTCCGCGTTGCGCCGCTGCAACTGTATGTATAGGGAATATTCGGAATTTATAGATTCCCTTCAACTGCGCCTCCTCTCGCGCGAGAGAGCACACAGCTATATATACATAAACGCGCGGGGCCGCAGCCGCCGTCGGCCACGCGATAATTATTATCCTCGATTCACTTTCACGCGCCTTCGGCTCTCCTCTATGTATGCCTACGTTTTCCGCGAGCGAGAGCAGCGGCGGCGGCTGCGGCGGCAGCGTCGAGTTCATGCGGCATATAAATACGTGCAAGAAACGATCTTCGCCGGTATTTTCGCAATCTCGGCGAGGAATCGCTTAGGCGATCGTGTGTACACGTGTATGTGTGTGTACGTGTAGGGCCGCGGGCTTTATCGCGGACGACAATCTCCGGCTTCCACGTTGGGTAAATGTTAAGGACAGGATGCTCTACTTTGGTGATACTTTCCGTTCGGCCTGTGGCGGATGTGAGGATCTTCGGGGAAGCTGTAGGCTTTGAAATTTAGGCTGTAAAAGTGTTGGGTGTTAATACGGGGATTGAGGAAAACACGGAAGGGATTGCTTACGTCTAATAGAGTATCGAATGAGTAACGATTTGAATATTTTGTGTATTATTGCAGTTGATGACAGATTATTTTACGGTTGTAACATACTTCTTCATATATAATTTTCATTTAAAGTAATCGCATAATTAGTTGCTCTCTTACGAATAGACCTTGCGCGTTGCCAGTTTGGGTTACTAAGTCAACTATTGTTCCAATACATAAAAGTAATACTTACTTACATACATACATTTACTTTTTGATCAATCTTATTTGCAACGAGATAAATTTTTTATTTACAGCGCTCGATTACTGAGTGTCGGCGCTAGAAAATGCAGTGATCATATTTGTGTTCACTCCAACAAAGGAGTGTTGGTACTCAAAACTTGAATCCTTATGCATAAACGTGAAAAAGTCCCAAATAAAAATATTGATTATCGTGTTCGTTCACAAATCAATAGTATTCGATTATCTGATTAGATAAACTGTTTGGTCAGTATTTCTATTAAATTTTTGCAGATAGCCACCTTCGCGTACCGAATTTCATGCTTTCGTTTGAGGACATTCGGATTTTTCCGCATTCCCAAGAGTAACAGTTGGAACACAGTGATTTTGCAATTTAACGATGCAAAAGTGTCAATCATTAAAATAAACCTCTAAAAGGGGCAAAGACCACGTAATATTAAAGAAAAACGCAGTTCGAAGATAATGCAGTCGTCTCGAGCGTTCACATACACTTTCATTGGAAATCTCCGCGCGGCGAATGTCGAGAACATCACTCGAGGATCCTTCTAACGAAAGGTCGGCGCGTAAACCCCGTTCGGAGCACACCTCAAATGCCAGCGATCAGAAACAAAATGATGCCGGTGAAATTGAGCATCGAAGCGCGCACACATATACACACACATGCTAATCATCGCGGATTGTTAAGGCGAGGAGGTGTCTGTAGCGCATTGTCATGATCGAATAAAATTTCCAGCGCGGGCTTTCAATTAGGAGAAAGTGCGTGTAAGGACGACGGACAAGAAGAATATTATAGATTTCAAAGGCGCCATCACGGAGTTGAGTTATACATTGTCTGCGATGGAAAGTCCGAGAAAGGGCTTTCTTTTCTTGTGTGTCTTCCCATAGGTGAACACTGGGTGCGCAGGTCTTATCCGTGGAAGGTTATCGCGTGCGCGGGGGATTTTCTTGGGGAGTTGCCACGTTCGTGCGCGCAATAACAATTTCTCCCTCGCGCACAGTAACCGCACAGTGCAACCGTATCCGCTATTATATCTCAGCTTCCTATATGTACAGGTGAAACGATGGGGAGTATAAACGAGGGAATGTGGAACAGTTGTGTGCGAAGTACCGATTCATCGATAGATCGGCTTTGATCAAACGTCGAATTGATTGAGCTCCTGTAATCTACTTCGTGGGAAGAATTCAGTGTTTTGGTAGTCCAGCAATTCTATGCTTTATGGATCCGCGCTATTAGATGCACTCGTTGAAATCGAAATCGCGCCCCACGTGGAAGTGGATCGGATTAGCGCATACGAAATCCGTTCTATCCCGTGTGTACGTGTTGCATATCTGGGGCGTGTATCGCCGAGGTACCCGTGATGTCTATCAAGATTGAGTCAGGAGTCCGCGCGTGTTTTCGCTCTTTCTCTCTCGTTCTTGCCTCTGCACCGGAGCCTTTTGTTCTCCTGATTAGTGGACCGATGATGTGATATAATATCGCGTTGTACGATTATGGCAATCCTTTTTTTTCTGGTCAGCTGGACATATGAATATTGATAACTTTCGTTGTTAGGTCCAAATTCTAATTTTCTGGAATACTTTGGTAAAGAATCGATACAATTTTTCCGCGGTCAAATGCAGGACTTTTCGCGAAAATTTGGGCTTCGTTTTTCCGGTGCGTGTATTCCTAGATTGAATGTATTTAACTCGGTTCTGCTAACAACTTTTCACAGAAATGACGTTGCTGGAACCGGGCTGACTGTAATTATTACGTATGCATAAGAATGATGCTTTCCTCATCTCGCTGATGTTTTGTATACACAATCTGATCATCGCGTTATATCACTCGTCAATTATGACGATTCTTTTTTTCTTTTTCTCACCGTGATTTTCGTCTGCGAAATGCGCTGTGTATACTTATTTGATGAATATCAAAGCAACTGTTACATTATATGCATATCGAGAAAGTAGGTTAATTTTCATTTTTTACTCGGAATTTCTTTTGTATGCAGCCATATTTCACAACGTGATCGAATTTATTTTTTTTTTATAATGAATGACGGGTCTCGTATTGTTGATTAAAATCTGTGTTTTATTAGTATGCATCACATATTAATGCTGGTGCCAGGCAGTATTACGTATATAAAATCTGGATTCCGCGCATTAATTTCAGTATCATTCCTAGTTTGCAGAGTTCGTTGCATAAATTGTCATGAGATACAAATTGCGTGCAATAATAATTCCGACGTGGGGGATAAAATCAGACGATCCGCGTCAAAGATACATAAATAATTTATGGACCCGAGATGAATCACACTAGAGGGAGTAATAATACAATCGTGTAGAATCGCGATTGAAATAGTTTTCAATGAAACTGTTCCGATTTACCGTTCCCACATAAAACAGAGTTGCGGTCTTCGCGATGGCTCCCTGTGCGAACACTTTCACTGTCGACATATAGAAAGTGACAGCAGCATATGCGCTCTTGGAATTTTCGTGCCATTTTCTTCGCGAGCCCTGTGCAATTTAAAATAAATCAAAATTACATACGGAGTTCCACTGTCAAACCGACGTATAACGACAGGCGTGATGATGTGTTATGTAGAAGCCTCTGACACAGCTGAGTACATCCTAATTGAAATTCACACCATGCACACGTATATATATGTACGTCTCAATCGAACCGCGCAATTGTGGCAATCAGATGCCACGTGCTACTGGAACCACATATTGTTAATGGAGACGTCGACGCGGCTATAACCAGTCATGGGCCTTTAGATATCTTTGAAATCGAGATTAGATAATAGATATACTGCGTTTTATTTAAAAGATGATACAAATAGTTTTGTTTAAAATTCAAAATGCAATCTAGTTTTCTTTTTAAAGTTTGCTGAGATATATCACGCTGGTGATTCTCTTTACAGAAATTTTCAATTTTCCATTATTTTGAAGCTTATATTTAGATTCTTTTGTACGTCTACATAATCACATACCTAAATACAAAGAATGATAGATACAAGCCGCCTGTAATATAAAAATATATTTTGTATCGTACGCACCAAGATACTCCAGTGTCTATACTTGAGTATTTAGGTACTCGATCTAGATACACGAGCAAAAGTTACACTTTTATCTTATTTATATCTTTGGGGTTACGACAACTCCGGGATAAACATCAGAATGTTCCCCAGGCTTAACCGTCAATAATTTTTTTAAAAAAGACATACTTTTTGTATCTCTCGCACATCACCGCATACACATACGTTGATACTTGCCCAAGACTGCCTACAGCACATACGCGTTTATTTACGTCATATAAAGCAGTAATACGTACGCTACCCAGATACACAAGCACGCAATACGAGGGCGTAACGCAGTTGAGCGTAGAGACATGATTGGCCGCGGCTGAGAGCTGGAGCGAGCGGAGAGCAAGCGCGAGATTGATGATCTGGAAGTTGAGGTGGTAGCATGATATCCTACCAGAGGCGATTCCCTCGATTGCGGCTACCGAAAGGCGACCTATGTGTGAGCTTGTGAGTTACGGTGTACACCTCGTGTTGAGTGGGCTGATAAGAATCACGGAGGCGGCTCGAGATATATTATGATGTTTCAATTTACGAGCTTCGCTGCGGCGGCTATACGTCCGCGCGAGAGAGGATGCCCTCGTGGTGTGTCGATTAGATCTTTCTTTCAGAACGGTGTGTTGTACAAAATGTTCGGTAATGATTCTAATTTCGCGTAATAATCGCTTAGTCGCAGATTATTCCAATCTCGCTGCTACTGCACGTTGATTCGCATTTCCCAGACTTTGAGGGAGAAATGAATTACTCTGCAGCCTAATTTGACCACCGAGCATTTTAATTTCCATATCGCGATAATTTGGACGCTTTTTCCCTGGTAGAAATTTTCATATAAAATATGGTGGGGCTATTATAATATCAGCATCATTTATGACGAGCATTGTCTTAATATAATCGCAACTGATCATATGTTACCATGATCATATTCTAATCATAACTGATATTATATTGCTATATACATTATATTGCTATGATCATGTATTATAATCATAACTGATCATATCTTCGCTTCCAACGAAGACTAGCACACTACAAAATAGGTCTTAATTCAATACTATTTCTAGACTTACGTAAATTTGTACTTTCATCCACATACTATTTATCACGTTGAAGCAGGTTAAATTTATTGTGACGCAATAAAATTAACAAATCCACCTTTTTGAACTGTACTAGTTTTCATTAGAAGCGACGATATTATGGTATTATGATCCCAGTGTTTCAACATGATCACATTATAATCATAGCTGATCACATTTTGTTACCATAACATAACTGATCGTATTTCGTACTAATGGGAGCTTCAATTTTCGGCAACCTTTTCTCTCACCTGTTCTTGTACTCTCTCGGCCTCCAATTATAGGCTGTATTATGATCATTCATCATGACATAAAATATAGCATATCATCATCATAAACCCGATTTATTTTGTACTAGTGTTCTTCCTATATATATACACAGCAACATTTTATGCCAAGCGAAAATCAGCAGAAAAAAAAAGAACAAAACGAAAATTGAAGTGCGCACGTAGACACGTCGTAGAGAAAAGAAATTGAGACGTCTGATGCACTTAACTCTTCTCTGGGATTGCGCATCGCACGCGCCGCGCTTTGGACGTGCACGCAATATGCCCGTACATTATACACACTCTCTCGACAGCCGCATACACACACATACACACAGAAGCTTCGTCGCGTTGCGACAGAGCCGCGATACGTGCTCGGGTCCACTTCTCTCTCTCTCTCCTCCGTGTGTATAGCAGCTCCGGGCCGTCTTGTAGGTCTCGCTGCCGCCGTTCGCCGCTACTGCCCGATATTTCTCATCCGAGAGAGCTGAGCGCCGCGCGATCTTGCACTATGATACAATACCCGGCGAAGGCTGAGATAGCCATCGGCGATGCGGCTCTCGATGTATCTCTGTGTGTGTGTACGTATACGGGGGAGCATTACCAGGCAGCTCGGTACGAGATCGATACGCAAGCCTCGCGGCAGTTATAGGCTTCGTGCGGACGCGTATTCGAGCTAAACGTGGTGGCTGGCTGGCTGAGTTTCGGATGCTTAGAAAGTGCGCGCTACCGCGCTCGGCTGCCGGGGATAAGCGGCGAGGAGGATCTGCTCTAGTTTCGTTGTCGAGGAGGGGGAGAGAGAGAGATGGGGAATCGGTTTTATCCGAGCGAGCCTTGGCTGGATGGTCGTGTGTGGTGGAAAACAAATTTTCTTGCAAATTCGCGTTAATTTTCTTTTGTGCTAACGAGGAGAGTTCACGAGCTCTGGGCCACAGATCTTGCTGAAAGTATAAAAAATAATTCTTTGATGAACAACGTGGAATGCGTGTTTTGGCGTTATGTCCTGTGGATCCTGATGGCCAAAATATTTATTTACAACTGTATATTTATGTGCTATATCATTTTTAATATATTATCGATATATATATACGTTAAATTAATAAAGGTATATATATATTTACGTTTTTCTCCCACTTGCCAACTAATTAATTACAAAGTTACAAAAATTATATTATATTCAGTACTCCAATGGTTCTCCTATATTTTAATCAGTTGTGCCTAACTTTGTAAATAGCGTACTATTGCTGTTGGTCGAGGTGGAATTACGTATGTAATTTGAATTTAAGTAATTTAACTGTTGACCGGGCAATTCATCCCAATAATGCATACCATAGATAGTGAGCGAACTCGTGTACATTTCTGTAAATGCAAACGGAATACCGAACGTCGGTGATTCGTTTGTTGGCGAACGACGTATTTCCTTGGTACCAATTACTGGGGTACATACCACGGATAAAAGATAAATGACTCGGTGTACCTCACAAAGCATTGTTCCTAAGAAATAAATTGTACATTAAGTTTATTTAATGAGTCCAGCCCACTGTGAAATTTTAAAAAATCGATAGACCTTCCACTATCCAAATTATGTGCATATTATACTTTTCAAAACAGGTGTGGAAAGTGACTATTTACTTCACGTGACGTTTTTCACACAAACCAATCGACTGATAAAAATCATGTGAGGTAAAAATCACCTGACACACCAGTAGCCAACCATTTTCAGCTTTGATTTTTAGCTTAGAGTGGCACAATAGATGTTGTACGGAACAAGTTGTCCATGATATTCCCTCTTTACGCCATAAATACAACACATAGACCCGGATTAACGAGCCAGTTCTTGAGAACCGTCGCATAGAAAAGAAGAGAGCAGTAATCAGCCACGGGAACCGAGAGCACCTGCATAAGCTGCTTTCGTAACCGGAAGCAAGTACTTTTACGAAAATGCTACAAGTGATATACATTAAGCTATGAGAGCAGGTTAGAGAAAGAAGGAAGGCAAATAGAGAGGGTAGATGAATCCGAGGAATCCCTGCGAATTCTGAATACAGTGGTATAAGGTTTCATTTTGTAAACAACATATCGTAATCATATATCCCAGAGATTGTAATTTTCAATCAAACGCAGCCCACGCGGCTCGCGAGCGCATAAAGTTCTCTTAAACGAAATAAACGAGCGCGTAAGCTGTAAATCCCGGACGTTCTCGCGCTCTCGCTGGACTGTCTGGTCAAGGAGAATCGCATGATGTTGTGTCAGACGCAGTGACAGCCGCCACTCCACCGCCAATTTCATTGATCACTGCATATCACTCTCGAGGATCGCCGTACACCAGCGAAACCCCAAATGTTCCGAACATTTTCGCGTACATGACCGCTGGATCGATAGCTGATATCGCGTTTGTCATATGAGTACTTTTGCCCTTTTCTCTGCACTCTATATTTTTTGATTTTGGAAGTTTGGGTGCTACTTTGGAAATGGATCCTGAACGATCGCTCGAAGAAGAAAGATCAGAACGTAATCATTTGCGTTGACTGAGTACATCGAGATAGAAATCTGTAGAGATAAATTATAATTATTGGACAAGAAGATGTATTGCATAGTGTATTGCACAGAGAATGAAAAAATATAATACTGAAACTAGGACAATGAAATCGAAAGGTATAATTTAGCTGTCCTATTCAACGCACTTAAATTGACGGATGCATAGATTAGAGATCGCGATCACAAAGGTACTCATCGTACCATTACGGAAGTGAGCTTCAGAGTCGGGCATCTTGAACTTGGAAAATTCTCGCAATCGTCTCACCGCGGCAATATTAAATCCCCCTGACTTCGGCCATCGGCTCTAGTTCCAGCTAATTTCTCACAAAAGAAGATCCATGTAAAATCTCGCCTACTCGAGCTCGACGTACCCATTCATTCCGATCCCAAAAACATACCTCACAAATGAATTATTCAATCCCTCGAAAGCCGTAACAGAGAAGTGCGCGTGCATTGTTGGGCTCCATTTCGACACGGTGAAATCATTACGGGGCATTATCAATACGACAGGGCCAATCATCCGAGCTGTCCGCGGGTTGTGCCATGGCTTTTGACGCGAGCATCGAGTGCTTTTCCGTCGCGACTCGTCGACACTTGGCGGCTGACCTGATTGATTCGCCCCTCCCCCCCCCTCTCCCCCTCCTCATTGTCACCACTGTAGTGCGACGGTCGCTCTCGTGTAAATGTCCGCGTCAAGCGTCGGGTAATTAATCATCAGCGCGAAGTCATCGGTTGCCGGCGCGACATTATGGCGTGATTTTCGCTCCGGGCGCTGTATGCTGTTATGGAAATTCGATGATTGCGCGCCAACTTCCTCCTACGCGTTAGTACTTTGCCGATGTTTTCATTACATGGAAATAGAATTACGAGCGTGTACCGGTGAGGCGAGAGATTAGGCAATTTGTTATCGCAGTTGTGTGTTTGGAATTAATTTTGGATTAATCTGTGTTCAGCAGCGATGATTATGGTCGTTGGAACCATGTATTTTATCATTCTAATATTTAAATGTGAATACCTTGTTCGATTATTCGAAAATATTATTAGTATTCTTGTTTATTCTAAGAGCGTTTCTTCCCTGGTAAAAAAATCCCGACAAAATGTGGTGAGACTATTACAATATCATCATAATTTATGACGAGTATTATATAACGTAATGTAATCGTAAGTGATTATATTGCTACCATGATGATGTTATAGACATAACTGATCATATTATGATACCATGATGATATTCAAATCATAACTGATCATATTATGTTACTATGCGATGATATTATAATCAAAAGTAATGATATTACAATCATAACTGATCATATATTTTGTACTAATGGAAGCAGGGTTTACAATGACATTATAGGGTATATTACGATCATTCACCATACATTATAGCATATTATCATCATAAACCCGATCAATATTCTACCAAGGTTCTGATTAACCGTATTCAATAAGAATCGTATTAACGGCATTGACGACAAGAGCAGAGAAACTTATTTTTATTCTCGACCAAACTCGAAACCACCCCTTGCACGACACAATTGAGTAAATTTTCCAACTACCTCTGCTCGCCCAAACTCGCAGCCGGATCACGTGTATTCTCGCATTCGTCCCCGCGCACACGTCTCCTCTTTACAACTATCCTAAAAATATCCCGAATCACACTGTACATCCACCTCAGAATTCCCAATGCAGCTGCCGCGGGTATAAGAACAAAGCTCGTCGCTGTAACACAACAGGTGTTCGATCGCGCGAGCGAAGCAATTCTCTCGCGGCTACGGGGAGAGAAAAAATTCCCCGAAAAAAGCCGGGCCCGCAGTCCCCCAAGAGAATGCAAATGCGTCTTCCCGAAATTCCCTCCAATCTCATGAATATTTCCCGCCGTCGAGTCCTGGAGAGAGGTTACCGCGGCAAGTTAAAATGCAAGCACTGCAGTGCCGGGCACACATCCGCCGAGTCCGAGAATCGCCTCGAAGCAGTTTAGGGGACAATTTCTTTTTGTCGCAGCGATGCGCCCCCCTGTTGGGAGATCGACGGCCAGGACGCGCTCGCCGACTGCTCGGAAGCTCGGAAAGTAACGAAATTAGAGTTGCAGGCTCGTTGAATATGGAGAAGGGCTGGAATTTCTCGGTTCGCATTGAACTGGATCGCGAGCGCGTGCGAGTGTGTGGGGGTGTACAGCGGGTCCCCCCGGCGTTGCGCGATAGAACTGCGCGCACTTCTCGGATAATTATTTTATCTGCACGAAATGTCAGGATGCGAGGGAGGGGGGAGGGGGGTTACGGCTGGTCATAAAGCCCGATCATAAAGTCGAAAAAAATGAAGTTTCAAAATAAAGTTGAAGCTTGGCCTGCGCGCGCGGCTTTACGACTTTTTTATTTCTCCCGCGGATCAGCGCGCTGCGGAAAATTTTCGTCGCGGACCAACTCTGCGCTTTATCGAAAAATCATTATCTTACGCGGACGAGAGTCTGTGCGCGTGTATTATCCAGCGGGTGCTCGCGACGATGCAATTTACAAAAGCGCCTCTGGGATTATCGTGGCCCCTTGAATTTTAAAGAGTGTAACAGAGCGCAAACACGGAATTATACACAGGCGCCGATACAGCGGCGCGGGGGGGGGGAGGGAACTCTTTTTCCAGTTCGCGCGTGCAGGGGTGGAGGAGGGCCATTAAATTATTGTGGAGAGGGGGCTGGATTTAGCGAGTATACACTTTCCGAATATAAATGGGGGAGAGAGTCTGGCAGAGGAAGGCGGTGGAATACTCTGCGGCACGATTTCGTTAAATCTTACAATAGAACGACTGGAGAGCGAAAAAGTTGATCATAATTGATGCTATCCCGACTGCGCGGCTATCGAGTGCGCTCGTGTATTTTAAAACGCGGGCAAATTAGAACAGAGCCGCGAGCGAGTTCGATGTAACTTGACGAGGTATACCCGACTGGTTTGCCTGAATACTGTAAGGGTATTTTATTTTTGGAAATGTACGCGAGCTCGAAATTTATTACTTCGAGCGGAGTCTCGATTGCCTCGAAGAATGGAAAATGCAGGTCTAGTTGTTAAATGGGTTAAAGCCGCCAGTCTACTCTTTAAATCTAAAACAGCGAAAAATTTACTATTTCTCATAGTTAAATAATATTAATCTCCCAGATAGTGAGATTTTTCACTATTTATACGTAGTGCAAAAAATATCATTTTACAAATTAGTGAATATTCACTAATTAATACGGTGCATTGTTGTAAAAATTATAATTCGCTATAGCGCGTAGTGAATAGTCACTGCTCATGAAATGAGTTATCATTTTGCTCATTTCATTGCGTTTACTATTGAATGAGTAAATATTTACTGATTCAAAGAGTAGGAAGTATTTGCTTTTTATATGTCACTGCAACACTGATTATCCAGTACATAATTACTTTAGCAAAAGGTAAACGTGAAAAATTATGAAAATTTACTATTTCTTGTATATTGCAACCCAAATATTATTTTTATTCACTATTTGCAATGTTTATTCTACACTTTTTCAATTGGTTCATTTTTATAACCTGTTTTAACTATGATTATTCACAAGTTCACAGTTGCACCATTATAACTTTTTCAAATTGTTAATATGGATTAAAAAACAGTGGATTTTCACTGTTTTTGATTTAGATAGTATGGGAATATTCTAAATCATCCATCGAATTCCTACTTAGTATAATCTTCCCTGCGCATACGCTTAAGTTTTCAATTCTTATCAAACTATTAATTTCAAAGTACTGCAATCGAACAAACAAAGCCTAAAGCGAAATATTCACAAAATTTTGAAGTTAGATTAATTAGCTTCTATAACTCTGAAAATTTTGTATTGAATCTATTGTAGGAAATTAATAAAAGTTGCAATCTAAAACCTTCGATTTTATTTCATTTCATTTCTATATGTATTTTGTACATTACTCTTGTCATTCCAAATCGTGCAATACTTTGCAACGAGCTTCCGACGCTCGCGCACTCGAGTGACTACCGACACGAACGCAAATAACTAACGAAAGCAAAATCTTATGTTCCAGGTGTTGCGGCTACATTCGTACCGGGCCATTGCGAGGAAAAGGTAAGCAACATCGACACCGCAAGTAGTCACAGACGAGCACGGCAAGACCCAATTCTCTCTCGCGCCGCCGCAACGATCGCTCTCGTCCGCGTTGACTTCCCGCGTCATTTCCCAACGACACCCCCCTTGTTCTTTCTACGCCTATACGTATATATATATATCCATATAGTCGTCGCGGTTTTATTGCCAAAAAAAAAACCTAAATACACGCGCGCGCACACCCATACAGGTTGTGCTCGCGCATCTTCCTTCGATTTCAAAAGTGCGGTAAAACGAGCTCCCGCGCAATATCGCAATCGGTGCGTTTTACTACTGCATGCCATCCTGTGATTTTCCCGCGCAATATAATGCGGACTGCAGCTCACATATGCAAAACCACGATCGCCGCAAATCAAGCGTCTCTCCCAATTCCAGCAGGTGTCAATCACGGCACACACCTATAACCCATATATATATATATATGTGTATACACACACGCGTTATCTCGACTCGATTCGCACAGAAAGACTCTCCGCGCGCGGCAGTACAATAGTAGGATTTCCGAAATGCACAAATATTTTAAATGCCAGCCGATTGCCTAATCACTTAACTGCGTCTCTCGTAAAAATGTTACCGCAGAACCACTTAAGTGCACTCGTTTCTATTATTTTTGTGCGAGATACACCGTGTGGAGTACATCAAAGCTGTATAATATATATCTAATTACCTATACCGATATATTCGTCGGTTTTTTTAAATTTTAAAAATTTTTTTAATGTTTTTAAATTTTTCAAAAATTGTCAATTTGCAAAAACAAAAAAATTACTGGAATCGCTCTGATAAAATTCGTACGTATTCCATAGCTGATTCTAAGAACTTATTACTCTTGAAAATTTTTTTCCAAAAGTGCGTGGTATCTGAATAAAAAATTCGTAAAAGTCTACGTAAAACATTTTAAATTATAGTATGCGCCAGTTTGACCATACCGAGGTTCAAAATCAACCCCCAAATCACGTATCTTTTAGGTTTGGACATTTATTCCATTGGTTAGAGGGGTCCCAGATACATTGCAAATGAAAACGTTCTTGAAATCTCGAATTAAAAAAAAAATTGTGGAAAAACCATGAACCGAATTTTTTTAATCGCAAATTGCATTAGTTACGAGCCCTGAAAGAGAGTGACTGCACAAGCACTTATCTGCAAAGTTCCCGCGGAACCACTTAACTCAAGTAATTTGTTTAGCTTAGGCGTCGAGAAAGAAACTATTTACAAATGTAATACTACGGTTGTATTCGTATCAGATACCTAACGAGATGAGCCAATACTTAGGTCTTTTCTCTGACATTTCGATCTTACGTATTACTCCAAACATTGAAATCGCTTTTTCTCGAAAACACGAAAAAGTCACTTAAGTGGTTCTTCCTGCAAGCCACAGATATACACAGCGAGCGGATTCCAAGACGCGGAGAAGAGCGAGAGCGAGAAGCGTCGGAGCTTCCGGTGGCGCGTTCATCAGATTGGCAAGACAATGGGATATTCCGTGACGCAATGGTATTATGGAAGCGGTCCTGCTCCTCCCACTTCGCTCCCGACGTCTCTCTCTCTCTCTCTCTCGCCTCGTCTTCGTTTGAAATCACACGCGCGCGCGCGCGCGCCACGGCGAAATTTAGCGCGCCGCGCAACTCGACGTTTTCCGCTTCTCCCGCCGCGCGCGAAGCGAGAGAGGCTTGTTTATTCGCGGCTTTCGGGCTGTATACACTGCTACTGTTGCTGCCGCTGTAGTAGGTATAGTTGTTGTTTAGCTGCGCGCGTAAGACACAGGTCGTGTGTATTATCGCGTGGCGCTTGTTTTCGAACGCGACGCGGCTTGGATAACAGAGCGCCGCTTGAGCCGCTGCTCCTGCCTTCTTTTGATTGCGTTTGGAGCGAGCGTTTTGGAAGGAGAGCGGGATTCTTCGGTGTGATAACACCGCTGCTCTTCCGAATTTCCTCGAGGACGCGACGAGGATATTCCACACGACTTTCTCCGCGATCGATCGCGGAAAGCCCGTTTCCCTCGAAAATTCCTTGGTGCATATAGTTATACACCTATATCGACGTTGAAGCGCGAGCTTTCGTCGATCGAATTATCCTCTCCAAAGAAAAAAGGATCTTCTCGCCGGAAGGCGTTAAAAACGAAACGTACTATGCGTAGCGCATAATCGCCTCTATGTGTATGCATGGTCAGGGTTACACGCTGACGACGCGTCTACGGCTCCCGCAGGTGCGCCAATTAAATTTGGCATTAGCGTCGTCATGAAAGTCACACTCGCGAAGGCTTCGCTCTCTCGTGTGCACTCGAGTCTACTGCAAATATATATATATATACACATAGCTTAAGGAGTCGCGGAAGCGCCGGAGGCACAGTAGGCGCGCGCTCTTCCTATACACATTTTTCTCGGCTCGGCTCATTAAGGAGGCGTGGGTACGAATGGCTCATCCTCATCGGCACACGGCGCGCGGTTGTTACGTGTTAAAAACCTTTCTCCTATTACTCTCTTCTTCTCTGCGAGAAAGAAAGAGAGAGAGAGAGAGAGAGACGAGTTGTACTTTCGGTTCGAGTAGGAAAGAGACCCTCTGTGTGTGTGTGCGTTTTAATGCTTGTTTCGCGCGACGGCGCGCGAGTCTGTAACTGCTGGCTGAGCGCGAGCTCGATTGAGAGAGTCGCGCGTTGCGGAAGCGTCGATACGCTGGAAATGGGAGAGATGCTTGTGGGGTTGAAGGGTTTGGTGAGTCTGGGGGGATTTTGAAATAATTAGTTCTTCTTGATGGTGTGCGTTTGTCAAAGGTATTTGCTAAAATTATTTTTCTGTCGACTGTTGAGTAGTATTTGAGGATGTTCTATGGTGGGAAAATTTTTTGGATCATTGTTTATTGATATTACGATCGATGGGGTTGTCGTATCGAAACGCATTGTTTTCGAAGATTATGTTTCGCGATCAGAAATTATGTTAGTTACATTTCTTATATTTGTGTAGTTACAGACAATTTTGAGGAGCAAGAAATAGAAACTTCGGGACTTTCGAGGTAATAGTCGAGGATCAGTAGATAAGAGTAATTGTTACTTTCAGAGCACGCACACATATAAAAAAACAATGATCAAAGTAATCGAAATATTTATTACTTTGTTGCGTTTCTAGTCAGCTTTCGTTAAAAATTGGACTTTTAGTATTTGAAGTAGAAATACACTATTCTTGAAACATGTATCATCTTTTTTCAACTTTTATTCAATAAATTTCAATTTATGTATGCTCAATATTTTTGTTTTTGTTATATATGAGGAGGAAAATAGTAAAACGTTTTCTAATTCGATGATATATTTTTGTTTTATGCCTAAACTTTTTCAATAATTCTATTTTACCATCTTGAATAACATGAGATTTTTTGCCATTCTCACCTCACGTCGTATGTTTTATCATTTGTTTCAGTTAAAACACAAACAGTAATCGCCAATACTTAAAGTTCGTGAAACTTGCCACAGGCAAAGAGACTACTTTCCACATTAACAATTCATATGCTCTGCTAGTTGAACTTTGAAGCGAATAACTAAGTCGTGTCTTGCTAAGTAAGCTCCGAGCATCGTTGATGTTGGTTACCGCATTGCTCGAGAGTTTCCGAACTTCAAATAAATAAAAAAATGTTCTTCAAAAAAAAAAAAATTAAGCATACTTAAAAAAAAGTCGGCCGAAATTCATGGATTTTACATAATTCATTTTATTCCTACGTTATCGCAAAGCGTGAATTTTAATTTTAAATTCAAATTTTTTCCCTCGTACCGTTGACACTAACACTTTCATTATCATGAATTACTCCCAACTCTTAATATTCCCTGTATAAACAAAGTATACGCTTTGCATAAACAAGTAAAATTACGTCGTGCTGCATCACGTCGCACTCCACACCGCAACGTCCCGTTAAGTGTTCGCGCCTCCGCAGGCGCGCGGGAACAGCTTTTCATTTGCACATTCTCACAGGCGGGAGAAATTAACGTATTCAAATTTATGTTTCATTAAAAAATCAGCTTATCCCAAATACATCCCACTGTTTAAATATTTCGGAGTGATTTTCCACTCTTCCTATCCAGACAAAACTGAGTCCTATCGGAAAAGAGTGATAAGTTACTTTTGAAAAGAGTGATTTATTTACTTTAATTGAGAGTGAAAATTGCGTTCTCTACATTACAAATACAATAAAACATAAATTGTATTCAAAAGTAAAACACTATAATTGATTTTGGGTATTCGACACTAATAACATTTCCATCACACATCATGAACAAATGAATTTTAAAAATATTGTCATTGACAACCTAACCTCTGACCTCAAAAATTTTCTATCACATTTTATAGCACAAAATCACACAAAAACCTTAATACTTTACTTGCATCGGGCAGTACATTAATTAGAGACATTATATTCTTGATAATTTTCCGTGCGGCACAATGATTATTTGAACAAAGCCCAGATTCAGGCAACAACACGTTGTAGTTTCACTCTTTTTAAGAGTGATTTGAACAAAGCCTATCACACTGAAATTTCGAGTGATTAAATCACTTGATCACAAGGTGTGACAGTAGATCACCCGAAAGGAGCGCTACATCACTCAAATTTGAGTCATTTACAAATCACTCCGAAATATTTAGAGAGCAGATCCACCGACAGAACGCGACGGATGTGTAATCCAACCTATCTCTCTCTGTCTCTCTCTCACTCTCTTCGTGTGAAATATGTTTTCGGAGTGAGGAGCGATGGCCATATTTCCCCCTATACGAGACGTCTGGGCTGGATGCTTACAGATTCGCGCCGCCTCTATTTTGAAGGCATTTTACTTTATAAGGTTATCAGGTTTCGCGAGCCTGAGTACCTCTTTACCATGTCTAAAAAGCACGTGCCCAGGCCCTCTAGTAGGTCAGACCCACCAGAATTACAAAATCCAGGAGTGGGCACCGAGACCGGGGCGAAAGCCTTTCAGGTTTACGGGGCTCGCTTCTGCAATTCCCTTCCACCTACCCTCCGTAGCCTACCTTCCCTCGCCTCCTTCAAAGTAGCCTTGAGACGCTACCTAGTAAACCTCGACCATTAAGGTAGCGTTCTGACGAGCACGTATTTTTGTATTGTATGTAATAGCGTGTAATAGTGTGTATATAAATAATCTAGTCTGACTGAACTTCCCAGTTCCATAAATGTGATTTCATCAACGCGGTCTGTGATACAATTTCTTTTTTTTTACAATTAATCTCGTTTTTTCTTTCTGTGATATATTTATTTATAAGTGGCCTTGACAAAAAGTATTATTTTATAAGTATTATTTTAATATCACAGTTCAGTATTATCAGTTACCTTAAATGTCACAGACTACGTGATATCGATTGTTTTATAAGTACCATTTGGAGTACTTCACGTTACATGTATTGTAATTTTATAAAAATGTTTTTGATATATTTTAATTTTTTGCGACTATTAAGCAAAATAAACGCCGTTCTATCTATCTATCTATCTTCTCGACGGCCTTGCACAACTCGCGCGCGCCCAGAGTTTATCCGCGATTCCGGCCGACAGATTTTCCCCCACCCCCCCCCCCCTCCCCGGCCTTCATCCATTAGCCGTGAGGGAGAGAGGCAATGTCTTCCCGACAAACCTATATCTATACAGAGCACACGGCAGTTAGCGCAAGAAAGAAAGCGATATTCGCGCGTGCATATGTGCGACGCGGCCGATCCTGCCGGAGCGATAAGTCGCTCCCGCCGCGCTGCTCTCCTTTTTTCCTTCTGGCCCGCGAGCGCGAACCGTGACCGCGCGCCGCGCGTCGATTTAACGATCGTTTAACTCATATTTCACGCCAGGCCGGATTTGCGCAGCTATGCGCCGCGGTCGCTATCGCTCGGCCCCCCCCCCCCACCCCCGAGATGACCGGCTCGCGATAAAATTATCTAACACGTGTATTACGCGGGATTCCTTCCGTTTTTCTGCACTTTTTCCACTGCTACTCGCGCGCCGCGATCGACTATCCGCGAGTTATCGCGCGGTTATGGAATCGTGGCTGCGGCGCCTCGTTCGCCGCGCATAACCGGCCGACGCTCCGGTTTTCCCGGGCTCTGCTGCTGCTCTGCGGTATTGTCCGTTTCTTGGAATTCGCTTTTCAATATTCGCGCGCGCGCTCGGGCCGCAGATCGTTCGGAAGTGAAAACTGAAAAAAAAAATTTCCTTTTGCCTTCTATATCGAGATTTCTCTTTGTTTGCGGTGCGCTTCGTCCCGTTATTTATTCGCACACATTTTTTTTACCCCACCCCCCCCCCCGTATTTTTTCGTGGGATGAAGCTCTTTGTATGCGTTACACCCTACGGATATTCTATTTCGCGAATGAAAAGTTGTTTTTTTTCGAGGCTGTACGCGTTATTTACTATTTTTTTTTTTGCGACTTTGGCTGGATAGTCGGGACGAAAATACACAAGACAAAGAAGCTTTTGTGTGTCGATGGCTCTCGGGACTTGACTGCATGAAAATGGAGAAAACAAAATGTTAATAGCCGAGCGAGTAAGCAGTTATAGCTAGAGACCGGAATTTCAGCACGAAATCAGAACTAAATTAGACGAGTTTCTTATTGCATACACGAAATCCACGTACGATATGGATGTGCTCTACAGCCTCACCGAGAATTTAATCAAAGTTCGCGTTCCCATCCATGCGCCTGGCTTCCTACATCCAGAACAGCTTTACATGTACCCTCGACTTTTCACTACTTTCGTCGTAGGTCGAGACGATTAAAATATTGCTGTGGAGCGTGATATTGTTTGCACGACAGAAATCGGCGTCCAACTTCTTTACGTTATTAAAATGAGAAAAAAAAATATTGTACTGCAGAAAATAAATTTGGGAAGGAAGATAACAGCTCGTTAACCAGTCGAGGACGCATTGTTCTCTCGAATGCACTCGAGAGACGACTAGGAAAATTTTAAACGGTCTCACCACCACGCGCTGCAAACTTATCTGATTAGCTTGCAATTGAAAAGCGTTTGCCACCGACACTCTTCGTCCTTTTCCACATATCCACGTGTAACAATGTAGATTCCCCGCCGATTGAAAACCAGCCGCGTAATTTTTATCGAGATGCGCGCGGCATAGGCTTCGAGAGCGTATCTTCCAACTCGCGTTACGACGACGGCTCGCGCGCACGTGATCGCCGCGGCGAATCGAGTTATTATATCAATCTGGAAAGCAAGGATAAAAAATCCCCGGGAGAAGAACGCCGTGTGTATATTACTGGTAGGAGAAGAGGTGAAAGTCATTGTTTCCCGCACTATAGCGGTAATTCTCGTTCTCGCGGTTTGCACTAATATTTATTAAACCTCTCACTTTCTAGCGCGTGCGCGCGAGCGTAGGTGTATACAGTCGAAAAATTTACAATGCAAAAAAGCCGAGAGCACACACACGACTTCGGTAATAAACGGCGCGATAACGAATTTTCATCTTCTCGCGCGTAATAATCGTGAGAAACCGCGTCTCCCGCGTAAACGCGCGCACTTTATTATCTCGTGTGTGTATAATGGGAGCTTTGTGATACAGAGCACCATATACGTTCACACGTGTATACGTATGTGTGTAAATCCACCCTATTTCGGAAGCAACTCACACGAGCGAGACGCAAAATTTTTTATTTAAGGCACACCTGCCAGACCTGATTTTTCTCGTTCGTTGGGTCATTCTGAAAGAGAAAAATCTCGCGTACGTGGCCGATCGCAGGGTATACTTTTTTCCAGCGTAAAAACGACTTGAAAAAACAAGAAATAGTTAACAAAAAAAGAATTTATAGATTTTTTTTGCCGAAAACTGTGGACTTTTATAAAAATTTCATTAGAACCAGTATGTCTTAAAGTTCATGAAAGAATGCTCTGAAATTTTTTCAGATTGATTTTTCGGAAAACGTCATTTAAAAATCTGAAAAAATTTCGGAGCATTCTTTGATGAATTTTAAGTCATTTTTGTTCTAATAAAATATTTTTAAAAGTCCATAAGTTTCCGAGAAAAAAAAATCAATAAATTCTATTTTTATGTGAGTTATTTCCGAAAAAGGATGGATTTACACACATTTAAATGTATGTACACAAACGGCGAAGAGGAAAAGAAAATTCTCGCGGCCGATACATCGCTTTTCAATTACGACGGCCAATGTATAAAGAGCAGCTGCCGTCGGTGTATATAGAGCCTTGTGCGTGAAACGTCGGAATAAACAATAAACTCGATAAAGAAGGGGTGGGGGGTGGCTGTGCAGTGGGGCGAAACTTCTTAATTGCCTTTTGCGGAAACATTCCGGGCTCTGTGCGCTCGTGGCATCAGCGAAAAATCGAAGCCAACGCCGTGGAAGAGGAGAAGCTGCCGCGCACAGCGCCGTACCAGCGGCGCTCCAAGTTTTCATTAAATTTTCAGTTCGCGCTGAAGGCGCGAGTTAATAATTCAGAGCGAGAGAGCCGCGCGCGCGCATCGTCCGCGGCAAAATTCATTTCGAATTTTAAATGATTTATCGGCGAGGCCGAATGTTTTATTTGCGCCCGGGGTATAAATTTACGCGTAACCTCGTTACGCCCTTATTCCGTGTCTGTATGCATATGTGCATTGGCTGCTATGTAGATATAAAAATTTATCGTGTATCTTTTATTCAGTCGTCGCGCGAGACACACTCGAATTTGACGTCGTATAACTTTTCGCTGTAAATGTGCGGGGCAAAAATGAACTCTTGAACTGTGCGCGGAGTCGTCGCGAAACGATATAGATATCTTGGGCGAAACAGAGCTCGCGAAACAAATTTAGCCGCGGATACGAGCATTGAATGCATCGCGATTCTGCACAGCTGTGTATTCGAACGTGACGGAGTTTCTTTGCCGTTGGGTTTTCGTGGGTTTTTTATTTTTTTTTTACAAAACTTCATTTTCTTTCCACGCACGTGTCCTTAAAACTTCAAAAATTGAATTATTCTTTCGGACACACGTGTTTCGCTTGAAGCAAACCTGCGAGCAATTAATTTATTCAGCTTACATACCCCGAGAGATCCTCCCATTTACGTTGCTGAGCAATTCAATTAAAAATCTCCCTCCCTATATTTACGCGTAATTTTTCATTTCATCGCAAACGAACGTCTCCTCGCTTTACGAGCTATATAATGTTAATTATGTGTACTCTCTGAAAATTTTAGCGGGTGAACGCTGCTTTACCATTTTTATGTATATGGGAAATTCCGCCAAAAATATTCCGATAATTGGTTGGAAAATTTAAAAAAAAGAATTTCGTGCTATACTTCTGGCACAGCGTGTTTCTTCTTTCATAGGACGTATAGGATACGTAAAAATAGTGTTCCCACGAAAATGATCATGTGACGCTCTTTTTTTTATCAATTTTGATTTTTAACAATGAAATTTAGAAATCGAAAAATATTCCCTTTAAGCGTTGCACAGTTCTCGAGAACCTAAAATAGAGCTTCAATTTAAGCTGTAGAACATTAAAATCGAATTGCTAGATTGGGAGTTACCGGCACTTGAGCAGTTTTATCAATTTTTCAAAAATCGTTATCTTGCAAAATCGGAAAGTTGCTCGTATCAATCTGAAAAAATTAAGGTGTATTCTTTGGTCAATTTTAAGAACTTTTTATTGTTATCAAATTTTGACAAAGTGTAGTTCTTCAATTAAAAATTTATCAATGTTTTCACGAAAAATTTTCATTTGAGGCACTGTTGCTATGATTTAGTGCCAATAACTCACAACCTCACAATCCGATTTTAATGTTCTATAGCTTAAACTGAAGCTCTCTCCGCCTACTAAATATCAATTATTCATGAGAAACATTTTTGTTCTGGAGAGCTATGCAACATGTTATGAAAACATTTTTCGCTTTTTAAATTTCATTGTTTAAAATCATAATTGATAAAAAAAGGCAGTGTAACACGATCGTTTTCGTGGAAGCACTATTTTCTTCGTATTCTATGTATCCTACTGAAGAAGAAAAACGCTTAAAATTTTCCAACCAATTATCCGAATATTTTTAGTGGAATTTTTCATATATCCATAACTGGCAAAAATTAAAAGATCTACGCTGCGCGCTTCTCGCGCATAAAATTTCTCGCGCAGCAAACGTTATTATCGCGTGTAATAACCCTACAATACGGCTACCATCAGTTCACACGTGCTTACATCGATAAAAACGAGGCGAGCTATACGCGACGCAGCGGCACAGCCAATCCTGTAGCTGGAGAGCTTGAAAAAGCGGAACTATTCGGCAATTAAAATATTTGCCGGGATTCCCGCGCGCGCGCGTGACGCAGACACGAGCTACACACACTGTATATGCAGCCGCGGAGTTTTTCATCCGACATTCCTCCGCATTGGGTTCGATGTAGCAGCGCGTCGTGGAGATTAGCGATCAGCTGCGCAGAATAACGTCTCTTTCCAACTTGCCGTATAGGCATACACGTTGTTGCGTTGGTTGGCCAAGAGCAAAACTCCTTGTAGTCGCCTCAATTAAGCGCGTTCGCTTCGTCGTAATTTTTCGTTAATTGAAAGTCGGAGGAAAATTGGATGGAGGAGGGGAAGGACGCGGCGTATTGTTGTTGGGATCTGGAGGTAGTTTTCACTTGCTCACAAATATTTTGAAAACTTTGCTTTGAAAGTAAACAATTTCACACAAAGATCAGCAGATACTCTGAATTTAGTGTCAACTTGAATTTTGTAATTCGTTTCAATGCATTGAGTGTAATATTTTACTGACGGCCGTCAAACTGTATAATCACTGCATTGATCTTTCATGACTCGCGAGTAGACTTTGCGCGCCGGCCTTAGCTTTTAAAAAGGACCAACTGAAAGTTTACATTTAAGTTAGCACCATCGATATCGATTTAGATCTATCGTTCGAATTTCAATAAAACTTTATTTTTTGGTAAATATTCATGTAATCCTGATTGAATTACATTTTTACGAAGATTTCGAACCGGAGTTATGCATATTTTTATTTATCTGATTTCAACTCGGTGCCTTATGAGAAAATGCTTTTTTGTAGTTTCAGAGAATTTTATTTTATAAAAATTACTGCCCAGTTTTTGTGGGAAATTTGAATAATAAGACACAGATATTTCAAGAACAACAATCATAATTGAAAATTGCGGTTCAGATTTATAATTGAAGGGAATTGATTGGAAGCAGAAAATGTATGTTTAACCACAAAAAATAAATCAAATCAGCTTCTGCTTTTCACTCACACGATCGTAAAATGCGTCTCTTTTTAAATAAATAATTATTCTAAAATTCAAAAAATAATGTACATACCTGTAATACAAATACCAAATCAATTGCATTATTTCTCGAAAATGAAATGCGAACTCTCAAAACTTGGGTGTCGCATTATCCCCAATGCAAATTCCAGGAATTTCCAACGAAAATGCGATCGTCCCCCAACCCCCCTTTTGTAAAAATTCGCGGTTCTCCCCCCACGAAATTCAATGCATTCTTCATACGAAGAGAAACGCGCTATATTCCCGCGCACACGCGCAATGCGCGTATAAACGTAAGATCCCATTTTTGCAAGTGTAATAGATGTAAAGCCCCGTAGAAAGTGATCCGACAGTCGTGTGCAACTTGGAACTCTCGGGATGCAGCGGCGGCGGCCTGTCTCTCTCCGTAACATCTGCCACGCGCTTTCGAGCGAAATAGGCCTTTCCCTTCGAGACCTTGGACTTATCGCGCTCCAACTGGAGCAGCGCGCGAGAGTCGCATTGCCTTACTCTCTCTCTCTCTCTCTCTCTCTCTCTCTCTCTCTGTGCGCCTAATGTATTCCGCTCTCGAGAATTTCGACAGAGACGAATATAGGATGGAACTCCGGGATAGAGCACTTCGCTTCTTGGATGTACACGTGTAGCTCTCAGTGGATGCGATGCGCTTTGTACGGGGAGGGGGAGGAAGGGGGGGGGGAGCTATTGTATACATGTACAGCGAAGAATGGTTATTAGAATGTACGTTCGGGTATTTGGGTGTACGTATAGATGTATACAGGCTTTTGGAAATAGAAAGGACTTTGCGGAGGATGCGACTGACGGTGCGTCTATACGGCTCTATTACGGCTCTAATGGAATTCGACGTTGCTGATTGAATAAGAGTTATTATAGCGTGTATCGAGGAGTGTTGAGTTAGGACTTTTTTTTCTTTGCATACTTGAGGTAATTACTCTTACTTCTCGCTCATTACGCCTTTGCTCAAGGCTAACCTAGTGTACACTTACGTGTATAGTCCATTATAATGGCCCTATTCCCCCTTCTCCATATCGTGACCCTGTTTTGATAATTATTTAATAGTATATTTATTACCGCTGCGCGAGACCTTCGTATTAGGCGGTGTTCGCGGTAATTTAATGTTTGCCGGGGGGCCGCTTTAAAACAAACGCGGGGGTGAGAGAACGAAAAGGTTTTTTTATTTGGTTTTAGTTAAAAGAACAAATTACCGAATAGATAAACAAATTTGATTGAACCTGTAATTAATTAACGATTAGATTAAAAAATATGAGGCAAACTTTCGCCTTTCAAAAATGCAGGCATGAGATTTCACATAATTTCAATACAAGCTTATCTTATGGAAAATGTCAAACGGCTCATTGTATGCGATAAATATGTTTATTGAGAAACATTCTAGAAAAATAGAAGCTGTTCTGATAATTATTTACAGAAAGATCTTTATCGACGCACTGATTCTATTAATCTTTTTGCAATTAAATTTATAATATTTTGATACTCGCGATAAACCTTCACTGCATATCATAGTCAATAAATAATATTGTTGATCGGGAGATAAATATAATGTCGCCATGCATTCAATTTACAACAGCAATAAATTTTGAGAAAATCGAATTTTTTAATGCTTCGCAATGAGCAAACTCATCCGATTTCCCATAAAAAGCCTTGTTAATTGGCGCACGTACAGCGTAAAAATATTTCTGTTTACACAGAATCGCGCCGAGATACACATATACCAATCCGCACACGCAATTCCAATCATATCTCAATTTTAATTCTACTCACGGTACAGAGCCTGCTTAAACAAGGCTTATATATATTGCACAGAGAGTAAGCATATTATATTGGAAAGTCCGATCGAAGCCGAGCTCAGGAGGAATCCGCTGCTGATGTAGTCGAGTACAGCTGCCGATTTGCACATCAATACGCGTAAATCAGTGGTAACAGACGGCTTCTCGGCTTGTAAGCTCGGGATTACTCAGTCTAACGAACGGATACGCCATAATTTAATAATAGCGTGTTGTTAACCATTAAATTAATCGCGATTATACGAGCGCTGCAGCAGCAGCAGCAGCAGTGGTCAGTATGTAGAGCCGCGCGCGGAGCAAAGTCCGTAAACAATGTAGCACGAAGCCGCGACGAGATGCTTGCGTTAACCGAAGTATCCCATAAACGCGGCGCTGGAAGTATTTGCATTAAACCCGGCGAAATATATAGCTCGTATTTGCTTAATCACTCCTACTTCCCCAGCCGACTATTTCTCCCTCGGTCTCGCGGCCGCGGGATCGTTACCGCTGCCTTGCCCGCGCGGGCAACTTATTCAATTAATGTTTACGTCGTATATCAGGATAAAAGAGCGCGTTCGACCCTCCAAGAGTTAACTTGCGAGAGCTCGTAAAATTTGAATCTCTCTCTCTCTCGCTCTCTCGCCGCGTGTACTTATCGATTGAAAAAGTGGCCGGAAAGTACGCGCCCGGCAAACTTGCGCGCCGCGCAAACCGACGCTTATTAAAGCAAGTTCCTGGCTTATGAGGCGGCTGTAAATTCGTTATGGGCGCTATTCGCCGAGGCAATTATTAAAAAAGAAAAAAACGAAAAAAAACTAGCGTACGCTCCAGAACCTTTTCGTTTTCCACTCGAGGAAAGATTCAAGGACCTTTGTCCACAGTGCGCTTTTCTTAAAATTCACGGGGCGTTCAGTCGCGTGGGTGTCGCTCGCGTTTACGTTGTCGTTTCTCTCCTCTGGATACCCCCGTACAAAATCGTACACACACGCAGGTGATGCGCAAAATCGAGCTCTAGTACCATAACGAGATTTGCGCTCGGCACAAGCGTCGTTTTTTCCCTCATATACATCGCGAGAGTCGAGGTTACGTCAACGCTCTATTTATATACTACACGCTCGCAAAAGTGATGTAGCTCACAACGAGCGATCGCCGAGAGGCAGCGCGTTCGTTAATTAGTTTTGAGGACTGTAATAATCAACTCGCGCGTTCGAAGGTTACAACGACGTTTCTTCTGGCTGACAAGCGCGCGGCTCGTCGATCAGACTTCTTTTTTGTCCCGTAATTTTTTCACATGTATACGTAGACGGAGTTTCACTGCACATCGAGCGCTCGATTGAGGTATCCTCTAATTGGGCCGTTGGCACGGCTGATTGAAGTTTCAAAAGTGTGCGTTTGATAAGTCGCCGCTGTCAGGCGCGAGCCGCACGTAAACTCGTGCGCGAAGTAATTGGAGAAGAAAAATTATCTGTATAGAGGCGAGATGCTTTTACTTCGCTCGTGGGACGTGTAACTTTGTTAACTTTTTAATGGACAAGTTATGGACAAGTTTGTGTAAGAAGATCAGAATGTTTCTAAAGTTTGAATGGCGGATGAAGTCCGTCGTAAAATTTTTCATCGCTCCTCTTATTGCGCAAGTTTCTTGTCGCGCTGCGGTGACCGGGTGCGACGTACCCGTCTGTTACTACTGAGCCCGGCGTTTCTCTGACTCTGAAAGAAATTGCATTAAAAAAATTTACCGTTACACGTGACATGGTAATTTTTTTGAAATGTGATTATTCTTCAAACTTCAGCTCTCTTCTTTGGCTCGATCATCGTTCTCGATTTATTATTTATTATTATTTATTATCACTAAGGATCACATATATTCGAAAAAGATTTGATATATTAAGTAATCCCACATTATCTAACCAAAATTAATGATAGTTATTATTATAAATTTCAAAGCATACTAACTTATGTAACTTATATACTTGTTATCGTAAATATATTAAAAATACTGAACTGAAAGTTCAAATTTCGCGCCACTATATATAGCAGACGAAATAAGTATTGACTGAACGTTTACAATAATTATTAAAAATAGTATTATGAAAACTTCAGATATTATATTTGCTTTCCTGCGTGTAACTATTTGTTTCCAATTTTAAAGATTTCCATTAAGCTAATATTGAAATACCTGTGATTTTGATAATTTCGATTGTTTTTCATTATCACTGTTACGACGCGAAATTTGATTTTCAACGAAGACGTTGCCTTCAGTAATTTTAGTGGCAACGACAACAACAAAACTAAAACATAAAAATTACTCAACGAAACTTGATTTTATTATACACACTATACATTATAAAAATACAATCCAACAATTCTTTATAAAAATGCATCGACTATTTCCGTGCTCATAAACCAACGTGCAATAACGTGAAATTTCCGTCCGAAAGAACCAGAAGCGAAAAGAAAGGTCAGAATTTTTATCGCAGTATTTCCTCGGACTACATGCAATATAACTTTGTAAGTTCGGTACGCCGAAGTCGTCTGCCGCGACGACCAGAGGGACACATCCTGCAAACGAGCAGCCAGTCGTGCAGCGACGCGTGTAAGGTTGCGGTTCGCCAGGCGTTCCATTTGCTCTCCCAGAAGTCCTTCCAACTCTGCCGTCATCGTGCGCCGACTCACCCTTCTATATATGTATACATACGTGTAAATCCACGAAATCGTGGAAACAACTCACACGAGTAAGACGCAAAAATTTTTATTGAAGGTTACTACTGCTAGATCTGTTTTTTCTCGTTCCTTAGGTCATTCTGAAAGAGAAAAAAACTCGCGTACATAATTAGCCAATCGTAGGGTATAATTTTCTCCGGAGCAAAAACGTATTGCGTGTAGTTTCCATTAACACGCAGAAGGACAGATTTCGACATCAAAGTTTGGACCGTCACCATTTAATGAATTCATACAGGAAAAACTCGGGATTCCCTTATTTCGATGCATTAAAGGCTGCTCTTTTCAATGGTAGGAATTAAAATATTCCAAAATTTAATGTTATCATACAAAAATCGAAAATCATAAAAAAATGCAATTTTTTGTAAATTTCCTTTTTGAAATCAATTTTCGATCTCTTTAGATTTTTCTATTCACAAAAGTCTGATTTTAAAAGTAGCCTCGAAGTCCATACTCAAAGAATCCATGGTACGTTATGCCCGAAATTTTTTTTTTCAATAAAATTCCGGCCTATACAAACATTTTTTGCTTTTACGTTCACAGATATTTTTTCTCGAAAACTACGGAATTTCATAAAAATTTCTTTTAAAAAAGTTTATGGAAATGTATCAAAGAATGTTCTGAAATTTTTTCAGGTTGATCGGATAGAATTTTTGATTTTTCAAAAATTAAAAAAAAATCGAAATTTCGAAAAATGTCCTTAAAAAATCCGAAAAAATTTGAGAGCATTCTTTGCTGAATTTTAAGACATTTTTGTTCTTATGAAATTCTTATAAAATCCGTCCTCGGCATTCTTTATCATCTTTTGGCTTACAGAAGAAAGTTCGATTGGTCCGAAAGCTGCAGGTTAAAAAATTTTTTTTCAAAATCTAGACCAAAGAAAAGTATATTTTTCTGTTAAAATTTGACATATACACACCTAAGCTCCCATCCCTATCGACTCGCAAGTATATGTCTAATTTCAAAAAATAAATGCACTTTTCCCTGGTCTAGAATTCGCAAAAAAATTTTTTAAGCTAGAGCTTTCGGACCAATGGGACTTTCTTCTGTAAGCTAAAGGATGATGAAAAATGCTCAGGAACATGCGAAATATAGAATATGAAAATTTAACGTGAGAAGGCATATGGAGGAAAAAGAAAAAATTGTCTATTAGGATTTTTATTATTTTTTTTTAAATGGGCATAACTTTTGATCAGAGCATCGAAACTTGGCATACTTTTTTTAAATTAAAGCTCTTTTGTAATCCTTTATTATAATGTTATTCGAAATTTTATTGGTACCTCGGGAACATTCGTAGTTGCTATTATTCCAGTGTTTTAACGCATTAATTTTCTGTAAAAAAAGCGTAAAATGGCTCAGAAATATGGTTACTAGTAACTTTTCCCGTGTTCCTCTGCACTTTTCACTATCTTTCGGCTCACAGAGGAAAGTCTGATTGGTCCGAAACCTCTAGCTTTAAAAAGATTTTTTCGATTTCTAGACCAAAGAAAAGTGCATTTTTTCATTGAAATTCGACGTATACCGAAACAAGCGTCGAATATGAAGCAATGAAAATCTCGCTTTACCGTCTTTATCGCCTCTCGCGCAGCTATTTAATTATCGCGTCTCGCGCCAGCCGCGGCGCGTATAACTTTCATTCGAGTCTGAGGCATTATGTCGTGCGATCTTTATCGCCGCGCGAGTTCTCACGCGGCGCTGCGCGATTCCATTAACCAAGTCGTTGAATAGCTCTCCCGAGTTTTAAAGCCGTGTGGAGATAACAATAAGGGATTTGCTACCTGCCGAGAGAGAGAGGGAGAAACTCGGGCGCGAGAAGTGACATTGTCTGCGCTCTATATACGCGAGTATTAGCTCCCGGCGGCTGGACTGTACTCGCGGCATTTCCGGAGCGCGCTGCGCTATTAGGACGAGCTTTTACTTCTTTCTCGAGAGCAGTTTGCGTAACGGGACTAGCTTCTTCTTTACTCCCGTTGCTTACGCTGTAGGTACTCCTGTCTTTTATCTCCGATGCTGCTTCTCCTTCTTTCTTTCTTCGCCGGCTCCTCACCGACGCGCATCGCAGTCACGAGAATACCGCGCGCCTTTCGTTTTCGCCCTTTACGCAGGGCTCGCTATCACTTCCGCCGGTACTCGGCACAGCGCAAATGCCATTTTTCCATCGCAAAGTCCCGCTAATGAGATTTTCCTGCAAACAGTCGGTAATAATTAGCGCGTACTTTTCGAGAGATGGGCCGTGCGCGCCGCTCATCGGGAGTTTGCAACTTGTTAAAAGTTTACAGGAAAACTTGGCGTATTACATAAAGTTTGGTAATTATATCTTGCCCTTACGCCCGCGCTGTAAGATTGTTTTAACGAACATATTAATTAAGCGAAACATCCTTGACTGGTTAATCCGGCTAAATAGAATATTTCAACGACTTGGATAATTTGCAGGATGTAGTTCTGCGGCTTCGAGAGAATTACGAGCGAGCTCCGCGGATTTTCAGCTGAAAAGTTTTACTTCCATGTAATAAAGCGTTAAAATTATGTACTCGATAAACTTTGTGAAAATGGCAGTGAAGAAAGGAATTTTTTAAAAATTTTTAAAAGACATTGTTATCTAAAAATTTGTCAATCATGAAAAAAAAAACAATGAAATGCATTGCAACATCTTCGAGTTTCAGAACAATCCAGAAATACAGTTAGCACAACGCAACCTCAGCGTAAAAAGTCAACCGCGTAATCGAAGTTGTGCATTCAATTTCCAAAAGCGGTTGAGCAGCGGTTCGAGAAGTAGTCTGCCCCCCGCCCCTTAAATTAATAGTGTCGCGGCGCAGAGCTCGTTTTGCGAGAATCGCGGTTACTCTCCCGTACTCGCCTCGTCTTCGAGACGCGACTCTAATGCGGCGCTGCTCTGTTATTGCAGGTAACGAACGATGAGGAAAGATCGAGACTACCGGAGTTTCTCTCCGAGCTGGATGTGGCGAGCGCCGAGGCATCAGTGGAGGACGTCGAGGCCTTGCGGAAGATCGTAAAGCGTCTGGCACCCGAAAAGAATGGCGAGTACCTGGGTATCCAAGGTGTTGGCAATTCCATTACTAACGAATCACGTACATCGGCCTATAACGATTTTTACTAACACACGACATTAATGTTTTCCGATGATTTTTTCACCTCTGTTCTCAGTGTTCTTCGGGAATGAGAATCTTTTGAGAAACTGGCTCAAAGGAGCGGGTATACGACGCTTTTATATAGCTGTATAGAGCACGTCCTTTTGTCATACAAGCCTTGCATTTATAACGTTGTTGAATTTAGTCGGCTATTACTGGCATGATTGTGTAGTGGAGGGTAGTAGTAGTTCTATAGTAGTAGTAGTGCTGGTGCTTTACTTCCTGAACCCAAATCCGCAAGATGTTTTGCGTTAAAGTAAACGATTGCATTCTTTCGACATCCGCTGTAATTTTTTAGAGTATTTTGAGACATAATAGGAAACGTAATATGCTTACATAATGTAAAGTTAACAAAAATAAATTATATACAATACGTTAATAAATAATTGAATTATTAACAGTTGCTATGAAAATTTTTGCAGCAATTAAAACATTATTAGTATGATTATTACTCAGTAAATTTATATATTATATATAAATTTTGTTACTTACCTTGATGTTGAAAGCTGCTGCTACGTAAAATATCTTGTTGACTCAGAAATAGATAATCAAAATATATAAAAATAATCATTACGGAATATTGAGCTGCGTCAATACTCTATTGCAAAGTGAATTAAATTTGAAAAGTAGAGCAGACTTTTTTTTATGAAAAAGAGCGATTTCAACGATGAAATTAACATTATCCATGACTTTTAGAAATAACGGGTCAACCTGGAGTGGACTATCCTGCGCTGACGACGATTCCCGCAACCTCATTCAGCTGTCGCGGACAGAAGGGCGGTTACTACGCCGATTTGGAAACCAACTGCCAAGTGCGTACAAGCGTTTCGTTAATCCGTCAAAGTCACTCGCAAGATTAGCTCCATCTGATTCGGCGAATTTTATTCCAGGTCTTCCACATCTGCGACAACAGCCGGAAGATTTCGTTCCTATGCCCGAACGGCACCATCTTCCAGCAGTCGCAATTGATTTGCGACTGGTGGTTCAAGGTGGACTGCAGCAAGTCGGCCGAGCTCTACGAGCAGAGCGCCGAGCTTCTCGCCGAGGAGGAGAGAAAGCGAATTGAGAACAAGAAGATGAACTCCGAGTTCCACAGGTCCAACAACGACGACAACAGCAACAGCTTCTACCAGAGCAACTACGACGGACGTCAAAACGGCAGATCGAATCCTTACGGCTCGTCGGCCTCGCAGAATCAACTACTCGACGGCCAGAACACGAAATCCAGCCAGTCCTTCGATCCCAATCAGATTTATGATAGACAGACCACCAGGTCCCAGAGTCAGTCGAGTCGCTATAGTCAAGACACTGCTGTGACCCGCGTCAAGGATGACTATAACAAGGCTACGAACAGTAGACAGCAGAACCAGCTTCTTTCTGACGATGGTAAAGCCAATCAAAATTACGAGCAAAGAGGCTCGAGCAAGTACTACAACAACCAAGTGAAGTCAAGCCAAGAGGACGAGTACTTCGGTTCGGCGGCGAACGTCAACGCCCAGCGCGAAGACAAGCAGGCCATCAAGCAGCAATCCACGAAACCGCGCAGTTTTACGCGTCAGAATGTGAACGGACCAGTCCAAAAAGTCACGCCGACTTACATGGAGACAACGACGTTCCGCACCTCTACTGCTAGTCCGATCAGAGAGTTCCAGCACTTGGCCGAGAGTGCCGCGTTTGCTACAAGCCGAGGAAACAACAACAACAACAACAATAACAACAACAATAACAATCGACACAAGCCTCACAGCTCCAACCAATTCAATAGTTTCTACGCCAACACCAAAGCATCCACTGCTGCCACCGATACCTTCCAGCAATCGACGGCTCCTAGCACTGTCACCACGCAGAAGGATCGTAGCAGCCCGCACACCTTCGTGCGCTCTCGCGTCAGTATCCCAGCCTTCCCTGGACCCACCTTCACTCCAATCTATAAACCGAGAACGACGACGCTTCCGCCTCAAGAGGCACCTACCACCACTCAGATACCCTACACCAACACGGATTACTTTAGACAAGGCTTGCAAGAACAGTCGACGACCTATCGCAATTATGAGACAACTTCGTATCCCGACTTCACCACGACCGATCCGCAGTTCACTTATTCCACTGCCAACTATCGTGCTGGAAACACAAATTCCATTCAGACCACTTTCAGTAACGATCGCTACACTACTCTTCCGCCCACCACTCAGAGGCCCTACTACACCAGGGACTTCTTCACAACGACTCCGGCTGTCACCACGACCAACAACTACAATAACGGCGAATACACCACGCGATTCGTCGATAACTACTCCGGATCCTTCACCACAATAAAACCAGTAGTCTACAACAACGCATTCGTTCAGAACACCGTTTCGTCCAATACCGTTGACGACAGTGGTCCCACGACACCAGCTGTGACATTCGTCGATGACATTCAGGCCCAAGACAGCGCCAGATTCGGATCTCCCAAATTCTCCACGAAGACCGCGGCGAGCCTTCAGCCGCAAAGCTTCCGTCGTAATCAGATCAGTCCATCGACTGAGAAGCCTTTGAATCGCCTCAGTTTGGACGCCAACATACCGCGTCGTACGCCAAGTCCATACGACACCAGTGTGACCTACCAGCATGGCAAGATTATGTCAACGTTCGGTCCTTACATACCATTTACGAAGAACTACGCATTTACCACCAGCACGACAACGCCAAGGTCCTTCGATTACACGTCAGCCAGTCCAAACTTCAATCAGATAGTCAAAAACCGGATTTCCAAGCCCTCTCCGCTGAACTACGTGCAGTCGAATTACGGCAAATCCGGAAATCGCGCGACTTACCTGCCGGAGAAAACTACCCAGGCTACGTTCATCAGCGAGAAGAGCGTTCTCGATAGCCGTCCCCAGAATGAAAGGGAGCATGCCTTAAGCATGCTGAAGTCTCTGCAAGGTCTTGAAGGATCTGTTCCCAATCTCAACTTAAACAACGTCAACAGCACGAGATCTGGATTGGACATACCAAGTTCCTCTGGACCTTCTACTTTGCACTCGCTGGCGTTGTACTTTGCCAATGCCGACGACGACGACGATAACGATGAGCGACCCACCGATTCTGCCATTAACATTAATTTCTTCGAAACAACGCCCAATCCTATCCAAAGGAAAAACACTTCAGTCATCGAGTTGCCATCTAGTATTTTAACTCAGCATACGATTAGTTCTTACGCTGAACTCTTCAACCTGAATAATGCACTGGAAAATAACATAACCGGTGACACGAGCTACGATAACAGCGATGAGAACTTGACTGACGAGGATACGAGCGATTTGGATTTACAGCAGAGCGAAGGTCCACTGAGCGGTGTAAAGAAGTCGAATAATACGAAATTAAGAGAGTTGGCTCAGGTCTTTACACAAGCTCTCTCTGCCTACTTGCAAGACCCGGATACCTTCAAGAAAGTGTTGACTGAAATAAGACCAACCGAGCCTCCGCAGAGCGAGAATGAAATTCAAACGACTGCTTCTCCGACTACTACGGAGGATTATCCATCTGTGACGAAAGAAAAGGACGAGGTTCTCGACTTTTCTGACGATAATAATGGCGTGAGAAGGAGAAGACCAACTACGACTTCTGTGCCAGAAACTACCAGGGATCCTGAAATCTTGAGTGAAACAACGACTTACCAACCGTACTACACGGCGGAATATTTCTCAACGACCACTCAGTATCCGGACGAGTCACTGAACGAAGCTCAGAGCGGTTACATTAACCAGCCGAATTCGCCAAAAACTGACAACAAATTCGCTTACAGGGTGAACAACGTTTTCGACTCGAAGAAGTTGAACGAAGTTCAGAATTACAAATCCACCACTTACAGCGCCAGCGGTTCAAGCAGCTCTGGCAAGGAATACGACAGCTACTTTCCGAATGAACCTAGCCGGTACGGTGGCTTCCAAAACAATTCAGCCAATACCCAAGCTCCCTACGGCAAGTACGTGAAACCCTCTGATGCCACGCCTATCAGTGACAATTACGTCTCATCGTCTACTCCTGCGTCCTACGAAGTAGCAGCCCCGCAAAACTTTGCTCCTAGCAAACCAAGTGCCAGTGTCAGCGATAATCTACGCGAGGAATTGACACCACCCGCTCAGCCGAGTTACCAGACCTCCAACACTATAAACGTGATCTCTAGTAGCACTAGTAGTAATACTCAGTCTCAGGGCAACAACGTTACTCCGGTTTACAAAAGACCGCAAGAGTCTGTTACTACTACTAAGGAACCGTTCAGGATAAGGTACTACGATACGACTACTCCCCGGCAGCAGCAACAGCAGCATCAATCTGAGAACCTCGTGACGGCAAGTAGCGCTCATCCTAGTTACGGAAATAACTTCAATGACTTAGAGGACAGCTTCCGCCAGACTGAAAAACCGAGTAATCATCGATTCACCAACAATCCAACCAGCCATCACTGGACTTCCTCGCCAACGGTGACGCAATTGTGGGAGACAACGGTGTTCATCGATCCAGATCACATAAATCGTGGCTTGGACGACGATCCAAAGATTACTCAATCATCCAATATCGATTCCAGAAGCACAACTCCATCATCCAAGGATGACTTCCTCAACAACAACGAGGCCAGTAATGCCGTGACACCACAGAACTTTATCACCGATCCATCGACACCCTGGCAATGGGCTTCAAATAACAATGATTCGCCAACAGCTTTCACACTGCTGCCCAACATTTACGCCAATACTGAGAACACAGCCACGCCGACGCCAACCTACACCACCAGATCCAGCATCACGACAACCATAACTTCCTCCATCACAGCGACAAACGCCATACCTACGAAGGACAACGGTATCCCCACGAGGATCAGCGTGTACAACGTGACCGAGAACGAAATTCAAAAAGCTCACCAAATGTTCGGCAACCTGAACGAAACGAGCACCAATACGCTAATGAAAGTGATGAGACAGGCTGACAACAACACTACCGTAAGGCAGCTGGTGCTCCTGCTTATAAGCCATTGCAATGGTCCGATGAACAAGACGATGGAAGAAGAAAAGGAGCAGCTTCTCAACGCACTCCTCAAAATGCCCGTCAACGAGTTCACCTCCGAGGAATCTCGCGATCTGGTCCGAGGCATCAGTACACTGCATTTGCCAATCGGTAAATCGGCGGTCGGCGAGTCGGTCAGCGTCTCCACAACGTCGGTGACACCAGCACCTTTTGAACCCTCGGTCACGACCTTCAGAAGTCGATCTGGCAGAAAATTCAAGACGACTACTGTCAAGTCGAATCCGTCTTATTCCAAGGTGACGTCCAACAGTGTGACCGCGAGATCAGACAGGACATCGGCCCAGTTGAGAAACGCCGTGGCTTCACTAGACGAAGGAACTGCATCAGATAACCGAGCGCTAGACCTTCTAAGGTCGCTCTACACAATAGCCGCCAAGTGGGGTTGAAGCTGAGAAACGTTATTGGGAAACACGATCGCCCGCCGGCTGCCTGTTTGTTGATTGATTAATTGCGTATATGCATTGCACGTATTGCGATGAGAACTTTTTATTGCGGTGATTTTGTATTTGAAAAATTTGTACTTAACCGATTATTTGTAACTTCGAATTTGTATTGCGAAAATTTTTTACGCAGAGATGGATGGAGAATTTTTTTGTACACTTAAGCGGACGAAAAGTAGGTATCGTGTGCCCGATTTTGTTTAACAAGCAAAACATTGGCCAGCATAAACGGACTAAGTAACTTTTTGCGCTAATTTTTTTTTTCACGAAACTCGAGGACTCTGACTCGATTGACCAGCAAACCTGTAAGATAATCGACGCCGCGACAGAGTCTTTGTTTACTTATAGGCGCTACGTCGATGTATAATATAATGATGTTGTACGACGCTCGCATTGCCAATGCGAGAATAAAAAAAATCGGTTACCATAGACTAGTTAATTCTCTATATAAAAGTAATTGAGTAGATGGGTTTAAAGAAGGATACGAGAGTCCTCTTCTCGAGTTTCGACCTCGCGACAATTAAATGAGACGACGCCCCCTCGTCTGTCTCGTTCCTAATTACGACTCGTTATATATTCTGTTCTCTGCGCCTCTGAACAGGTTATCACAGATATAATTGCATCTATACGTAGTTTTTAGCCTATGAGAAACTCTATGACCTTCGATTTATGCATAATAGTATGTACGTCGAAATGACGATAAAACGTCTTAGATTGAAAATATGAACTGAACTGCTCTCAAAATTTTTTACTCTACTTATTAAGTTTTAAAAGTGTCATTCCTTCAGCTTGCATATATTTTTTTCTGCAATAGGATGTACAATTACAATTGAGAGATCAGAATTACGTTTGAATAGCTCTTTTATTCATGCTAAACTAATAATCCGAAACGTAATTGCCAGACGGATAAAAAGAGCAGTAGCTGACATACTCATATATTATTACGTAGAATATTGAATCGAATTGTTTATTGTCAAAGAAGAAAATACTTAAGCAGCAGGCTGAATAATTCGCCATAGCCAAGACGTTAAATATATAAGACCGTTGAGAATCAAAATTATTTATTCCCCTCCCATTGTATAATTATTAAGTCAATGTTCGTTAAGACTCGAGAGAACAATGTATTATTAATTAAAAAAAAACAAGTGTATGGTGTCGGTAAACAAAAGTAAACGAAGAATTCATTAATTGTAAGGACGACGCGGGGCCCATATAAGCGAATGACGATGCCCGCTGCCCCAACCCAAATCGTCCGAATGTTCAAGATATGGTGTTTTTGTTTTTCATTGCAAAGCAGCAGCTAAACAGATTCATTTTTCGATGTGAATGCGTGAGATTATGAAGTAGTTTTATCGATTTTATGTAAAATATGTTTGTACAGAATGTGAATAAATAAATGAGGGTTTTGTTATAATATATTACATACCAGGCGTTTCATTTGTGCGAAAAGTGTGTGTAACACCCTCGTACACTGTTCGAAAAAAAAACACGGAAACGTACGCCCAAAGTCTGCGAGAACCAGTCCGTCTCGGGACCCGATATTTGAGCGCAAAAGTGAGCTTCGCAGCTCCAGAGGGTATTCTCTCTCCCTCGAAAAAAACGTAAGTTTCAAATTAGATTTATTCTTCATTTTCATACAATGGCAGTATAAGGCAAAGTCGTCGGCTATATAAAACTCGCGTGTGCCGAGCGAGAGAGAAGCGCAAACGGCCCATTGTGCAGAGGCGACGAAAGCTATATGCGCAGAGAGCCGCCCCGGCGCTTTCCCCCCTCTCGCACTCCGGGGAAATCCGTCAGAGAGCTATACGCCGAATATTTCGAAGCAATTCCGAACGTTTTCGATGCTTGCGAAAGAATGCGTGTATATTTATATGTATGTGTATGTATATATATATATATATATATATATATATATATATAACAAACGCAAGAAAATAAACGGGGCGAGTGCGAGATAATGTATATAGATACGTGTGTGTACAGTTGGAGCGAGGCGCGGAGAAGCTCGTAAAGCGAATGGATATATCTCACGTTGTGCGTATATGCACATATCCATCCTATTTCGGAAATAACTCACCCGAGCAAGTCGCAAAAAATTTTCTTGAAGGCACACCTACCAGACCTGATTTTTCTCGTTCCTTAGGTCATTCTGAAAGAGAAAAGCTCGCGTACATGGCCGATCGAAGGGTATACTTTTTTTCCGGAGCAAAAACGACTCGAGAAAACGAGAAATAACTGACAAAAAATGAATTTATAGATTTTTTTTCTTATGAACTTATGGACTTTCATAAACATTTCATTAGAACAAATATGTCTTAAAATTTATCAAAGAATGCTCTGAAATTTTTTCAGATTGATCCGACACAATTTTTTAGTTTTCGAAAATTCAAAAAAAAACCACAATTTCAAAAATCGTCATTTAAAAATCTGAGAAAATTCTAGAGTATTCTTTGATAAATTTTAAGTCATTATTGTTCTAATAGAATATTTTTAAAAGTCCATAGTTTTCAAGAAAAAAAATTTATAAATTCTTGTTTTTTAATTATTTCTCGTTTTTCGAGTCGTTTTTGCTCTGGAAAAAATTATACCCTTCGATCGGCCATGTACGCGAGGTTTTTCTCTTTAAGAATTACCTAAGGAACGAGAAAATTCAGGTCTGGTAGTTGTACCTTCAAGAAAAAATTTTGTTTCCGAAATAGGATGGATGTGCACATATATAGGTACAGCCCGACGGCCTACGGCTGAAGATTGTTCGGGCTTTTTCGCCGATCGTACCTGCAGCTATAGAAGCTGCGTTTATGGCGCAAGCTGGAACGATGGATTTCGATATATATACAAATTTGGGAAGGTTATTTCGGCTTTGCGCGAAAGTTAGAGCGCGCGAGCGAAACGTAAAGCCGGTCGTTGTGCTTGAATGCACACGTTTTAGATTCGAGTGGAACGAAGCTTCACGCTGTGGAGTAACGATGGTTTTTATTGAGATTGTTTTCTCTTTTTGTTGTGGTCGTCTATGCCGAAATCTTATTGAAAATAGCGAGTAGTTTTCTGATTTTTTTTTCTGGGACTTTTACGGTAAGTATCTCCAACAGACATCTGGAAGATACGAATTTTCTGCGAAAATCGTTATTTTCGAGGCGTCTTTGTTTCTGAGCCCTCGTGACTTACGCTCGTAATACGATATTATTTGAATCTAAAAATGCTACTACTCCTTCGTAAAGAACTGCACAATTTAAAATAAGAACATAATTAACATTCGAGGGAGAAATGAGAATTTAAGTTTCATTAAAAATCTTATGTTTTATGTATTCAAGAATAAAGGGAATATACTACGAATGAATCTTTTGAACTGATTTGCTACACTTTTTGTAAATTGATAACTTTACTGACCGTGTAATGAAATTCTTTTTAGACGCATATACCTTCATGTTCTGGAATTTTCCTTTATTAATTTTTTCTAAAAAATTTAATAAAATTTCCAATACTTCTTATTTTTCTTATCATTAAGAAGTTAAGGACGTTCGTTTGCATCATTATTGCTCTCCAATACGTGTCCAGAATTTTACTAATAAACTATTTCTTTCATCTATTTACATCCTACTCTCTATTTCACGCGATCGATCTCCACAAGGAAAGAATCATTACATTACCAGCGTTAGATTGAATTTAAAGGGTCTACTTGTAAATTCAGATTTCACACACTGCATTACTGCAAGAGCCACACTACAAGCAGCAATTGAAATCGAAGACAAAAATTATGCAAGATAAGTATTTTTCGCCTTTTTCCCTCTTGAATACTTTTTAATAACTGTCTTTCAACGACAAGCGCGCGCGTCACTCTGCACATTTTTCTCTTTAAAAAAAGTAATGGCCTTTGTTGTGAAGCAATTAATACGAAATTTTAATTGGTTGCTAAGTAAACATGACTACAGTTAGCATCACTCATAGTTCATAACTGATATATTAAGTGCAAAACATAACCCAAATTGCGCGCGAAATGTCCACTTTAAAAAAATGATGCTAATAAATTTGATTATCGTTAGCATAATTCAACGTTTATGATTGATAGACATGAAGTCTAAAACATAATCCGAATTGCGAGCTTAATTCCTTGTAGAATTAAACAATTCGTTGCCTCGTCGATCTCCGTAATTATTTAAGAGGACTGATACACCTTTAAAATGTTAAAAAATGAACATTTGAATTTTATTTTTTTATTAACTTGACATTGTTTAAATAATGTTTTGTATAATGATATTAGCTTATAAATAATGTTATCAACATAAAGCAATTTTTATATATGCCATATTCCAGGTACAACATGTCTTCGAAGGCCAAATTCCATTTTTTTCATTCACCGCAGACCGTTGAATCTGGGCATCGGAAAGCTCTCTGGCAGATCCAGATCTGCTTTAAAAACATGTAGCTTCCAGATAAGTGTGCGGATTTCCAAATAATTAAGATTCAAAAAAGTCGGATACAATTTATTACAAAAATTAATTTATAAATGTAAAAAATGATAAATATATTCTTCTTAAATTGTTTATAACTTTTTTGAATCTTAATTGTTTTTAATCCCCACACTCATCTGGGAAATACATGTTTTTAAAGCAGATTTGTACCTGCCAGAGAGCTCTCCGATGCCCAGATTCAACTAAAGTCTGCGGTGAATGAACAAAATTGAATTCATGGATTTTGGCTTTCGAAGAGATGTTGTACCTGGAATATGGCACATATAAAAATTGTTTTATGTTTATAACATAATATATAAGCTAATTCCATTATATAAAACTTTATTTAAACAATGTTAAGTTAAACTAGCCCAAAGGATCGAAAGACCTTAGTGGCTCGCGAGACGCTTCGCGTTTCGTTTCGAGTTTTGCATTTAAGGCACGACCGACTGACGCTTCGCGTTTTGTTTCGAGTTTTGCATTTAAGGCACGACCGACTGACGCTCACCCAATCGACTGGAGCTAATTTCGCAGAGATAATTATTGTCAACTGAAAAATTCTTTAAAAAATCAAGTTTTGAGCTTGCGTAAAATCGTTGAAGCATATAATTATTATGGCTAAAAGTTGTATTTTTAAAATATCTACAACTTTTGTATACCTGAAAAATTTTATTATGAAAAACAAATTATTTAAATGTTAAAATTCGATTTTGGCTTGTTAATTTGAATTTTGAGCATTTTTGCATGTCAATAGGAAAAAGTTGTATTTTTTTGAGATCTACAACATTCCCATTTAACTTTTTTCGTTAGAATGCTTGGAATTAAAATTATAGCCTAAAAATCATTTTTAGTGATTTTTCAAAATGACTGTATAATCAATGTATGTATAGGTTCAGGCCCAAAAGAGGACTGTCACCTTATTAGCACTAGGGGAATCGGTTTCGGCGAGATAAATGAGTCACAGGCCATTTTTTGTTAAAAATGCATGTAAAAAAAAGCAAAAAGTGCTCGCATTTGAAAAATAAGAAAGTTATTGAAAATCAGGAGAAATTTGCCTGTTTTTATTTTTCAAGCCGCATATTTTCCAAAAAGTTTCAGCTTGATCGGTTAAAAACTAAGGAAAATACGGCTCATTACATCTTTTCCAATGATAAAACTATAAGGCTCTCCCGTGTCACGGTCACGCCTAAAAACATAAAATTTAATTTTTCATTCAACATTTTAAATGTGTGTATCAGTCCCCTTAACTTTAATTTATCCATAACGACGTGTCCCCCGAACAATTACAGCCACTATCGTACATTCCATATCGACGTCTCATCTCTTTCCTTCAAAACGAATACACATACCACTTCTGGTACACATCGTGCCATACTCAATCTGATATCCCAAGCGAACATCGCATACACTGCTTCCTATTCGATGATTTATGCAGCCTCGGCTACGACCGTATATAAGCTCGGGACTCCTAAACTTTCGTCTCGAGTGAGTCAACGAATTTCCTCAACGGCTCTCGAAGCAGCCGATCAATATAAGACGCACCTCTCCGCAAAATCTCAGCACCTTTACACCGCGAATCACACGTCCATCTCTCCCGCATATAATGACAAATGAATATCCACGAACGCGTTATTCAATCGTTATCTTACTATCCAAGCATTACATCCCGCGCGAAAATCAATCAGGCGACGGCCCGCGGCAACGCGCGCGTCTGCATATCCTATTCGGCCGCCGAGCATTCCTGCGAATAATTTTTCCTCTTTTTTTTTTCATCTTCGTCTCCATCGTCGTCGTCCTTCGCGAGTCTTCCTCTCCCGCGCTGGTTTTCCTCCGAGAGACGCGGCGGCAGCAGTTATGAAAATCCGCGCGGATAATCATCGTGAAAGTTCGTACGTGTGTCCACACAGGGGGATACGTACATAGGCCTGATGTCAGCCGAGGAGATCTGCAGCGCGTAAATATATTGTGGATTACCGGTGAAAAATGGGCGCGGGAGGGAAGGGGGGGAGGTCTGGAGAGATGAGATAATAATTACGCGGGACACGTGTGTGTGTGTGTGTGTGTGTGCGAACGCTCGCAATTTGGCGAGTCGTCGTCGTCGCGTGTGTGCACGCGCCAAGCGTCAAGCTGAATGTATATGGGTGTATATGGGAAAATCCGACAAAATAATTCGGATAATTGAAGCCGAAATCGACCAAAAGAAAATCTCGCGAAAGTCGTCTGGGACAGCGTTTTTTTTGTTCTATAGAATGCCCAGAACACGAAAAAAAAATAGTATTCTTTGAGTAGTTTTAAGCATTTTTTATTCTACAACTTTTTTCGTTAAGGTCACATTTCTCGAGAGAAAAAATCATGTTTAACATCACGCTGTTTCACAAAAACTGCCATCATTTTGTTAAAAAAAAATCATAGACGAAAAATCTCGATTAATTTGACAAGCTCAGATATTTCGTGAACTTTTGTGCGTATTTGCGACGTTAAAAATAAAATTCCTTGTCCCTCTAAATTCCGATTGAAAAAAAACGCTTAAATTATTTTTCAAAATTTTTACACAAATATCTAAATACCCAAAAACACCCATTCTATTTCGTGGGAACACTATTTTTTTTCGTGTTCCGGGGGTCCTATAGAACAAAATAAACACTGTCCCAGACGAGTCTCACGAGATTTCTTTATGGTCAATTTCCGCTGCAACTATCTGAATCATTTTGGCGGATTTTCCCATATATATGGAGAGAGAGAGAAAGAGATGCGAAAGGAGCTTTCAATCGCGTGCGGACTGACGAAATCGCTCGCTCTCGCCAATTTCGGATCGGGGAAAAATTTAACAGCTTATTAATGCGTACACATGAGCGTATGGGCGCATATGCGTGTGTGAGAGTGTAATGAAAGGATGAGGCAAAGCCGCAGCCTCTGCCGTTGCAGAAGCCTGCAATCTATTTGTGCAGACGACGCCGCGGATGGTAGCTGCAGTTGATGATTGCTGAGCAGTACGGAGGGTCGGTAATGCGCTCATTTGGCACGTCGTAATACTTTGTAATGATTATTTATTATATTATATGTGGTGGAGGGGGGGGGGGCATGCGAGTGACTGATGCAAGTGATGGACAATCCGTCGGGAGTGATTATCTATATAGGAGCTTTTGATTTTGATTAATTAACGCACCAAAGCGTCAATGGTATATAGATTGTGCGGGAGGCTCCGACACGCCTGCTGATGGTTTTCCTTGATATTGCGAGAGCTTTATTACTTTTTCTAATAGGCTTTGAAATTCGTGATTAACTACGGGAATTTGGATTTTGTTTGGAAAATGTGAGAGAGTTTGCTGAAACCTATTTTCCATATGACTGTGTGTGGAGTGTGTGTTTCATCGAACAGCTGATTTTCAGTAAAATCCTGTTTCGTTGATCAAGAACTTGTATCAATTCGTGATTAAAGGAATTAATCTTTATGGATTTATGGAAAAAAGAGACCGTTTTGAAAGAAAATTAGAAATAAAATAAATTAACTTCAAACTTTTAATACAAATAACACTGGAATTTATACCGTCAATTTTGAGTCGAATTTAAAGAGGCAAATCAAAAAATATTATTATGCCAATTTTAATGACAGTCGGTTGTTCGATGAAATCAGTTATCGACTATACTGCGTTTCTTATAATTTTTAAACGATCAGAATCTATGAAAACTACTAAACTATGCAGTTACACTTAGCCTACAATTTTATTATTCCAAAAAGCGTAAGACCGAATCGAGCCGAAAGTTTTCAGAAATTAGTTTTCAGTAAATGTGATTTTAGAGTTTATGTCACCAAAAAGTTTATTTATTCATTCAAAATATTTTCAACTATATTTTTCATGTCAACAGAAGCTTTCCCAGTTATATTCACTCTGAGCAATATTTATTTTATCGTTCCTTCATTATTTACACTAAAACTCGTAAATCTAAAAGCTTTACAAAGTTCTATAGCTACACAAGTTTTGAGTAGATCAAACGACCCCATGATAGGAATTGCCAAAACTGTATGGGCCAATACTGACTGACTGATCAATTCGTCAAGGATCTGAAAAACTTAAAATATACGAATTATTATTAAGTTTATCACATCCTTGGTGAATTGATTTATCCTAACTCTCTGAAAATTTCAAATTAAAATAAGTATTTTTTGAGTCGTCCCAGTCTTCGTATGGAGTGACGATATGGTGCCTACCAATTTGTAATTCTCTTCATTTCCTTACCTATGGTATTTTTTTCCGGTGGTGTTTTATGGGGTTTTTATGGGATTCGCGATTTTTTCTATGGAGCAATTTTTTTTATTATTGTCAAATTTTTTAGTGTAATAAAACACCGTAAGTTTTTACTGGCACAATAATGTCCGACATCAATTTCCCAATAATCCAAATTTTTATTGGCACAATATTGTTCACCACCAATTTGCCAGTACATTAGTACTGGGCCCGATGTTATCATTTCTGCACATATGCAATATTGGTCCAATAGTTCCGTTGGCATACAGTACTGGAGTCTAGTCTGACATTCTAGGGACACGGAAAAATAGATACACCCAATTAGCCATACCGGGCGACTCTCCCCTACGAGCTACACACCTCTCGTCCTCCGTCATAACCTTTCGGAGAGCTCGAAAAATCCCACGAAAATTTGATACCGCATTGAGCACAGCTCCCTTATTGCAAACACAAGCCGAACCCACGATGCGCCGCGACTGCATTACAGCTTGCCACATCGCGTACACAGCAGCAGCTTCTTCTCGTCCCCCCCCCCCCCCAGAAAAATTCGTCGTCTCTCTCTTTCTCTCTCGTATTAAGTTTCTGTACAGCGTACAGCAGGATTTTTACGCGGAGTCCCCGTCGCCGGGCGCACTGGCGAACCGGAGAATATATATCAAAAGTTCAAGCCGAGCGTCGTGGAGAGCAGCTGACGTGACACGCGCTAAATAGATTTCTGTCTAGCGCCGGAGGCTGTCGTCGCTATGACAAATGCGGGAATCGTGGCGCCGTGACCCGCGGGCCCCCGCATGTGCACAGGCGCACTCGCCGAGAGCCGAAGCCGGAGAGCCAGACTATAAGCGCGTCTTTACGAGTCGCGGGGGAGCGAATTCGCGCGAAAAATTGTGTACGTTTGGCGTTGCACAATAATCTCGCCGGATTGATGGGACGGTCTGGAGTCGTTCGTGAAGCAGGGCTCGATAAATTCCTCGTGTGTCTCTCTCTTTCTCTCGTCGCGCTGAGTTTCGAGCTTTTTCCATTGTGCTGAGATTTCACGACGCCGCAGTGATGGTCCCGGTGAGAGCCGTTTAGAGTTTCTACGATATTCGTCGATGCGGTTGTTTCCTTTTCGAGCGTCGTTGCACTTTCAGGCCGAAATTTTCGTGGATAAACGGTTGTGGGGACGAAGTATACCCAAAAATAATTCATGACGACATTGATAAAGATGTTGATATATCAAAAAGCTTCGCAGGAATGTTTAAACAAATTGTAGCAAAAAATTTGGGATTGCAATTTACTGTAATTAGATGAGCTCGCGAAAGGCAGAGTTTGAATGCAAATTATTTAAATCTACAGAGCTCTGCAGATGTAAGTTCGGTAAGAACATTTTTAGAAATTGAAGTAATTAATTAAGCAGCAATTAATAATCAACTTGATCGTTATTTATTTTTTTAGGCGTTGTTAAAGCAGCGAAGAAGACTTGTAAAATAGAAGACACAGAAATGGACTTATAGTGCGTATAGTGTCAATGTTATTCATATTTTGATTTTTATAGTTTTTGATTTTTATGTCACGGATGAATATAATAGTATAATTTGTAATATAGTTCTAAGTCTTATAACGTAAGTTTGCTACTGCATATGTATGTAATGTAGCACTATGATTGAAGTTTGGAAAAAAATAATTATACATCGCGACAATAATTCGAGTGCACGAAGCGCACTACGCTGACTCTAGTGCAATAAAAGAGCCAGTTTGAAAAGCTTTATTTCAATATATTTTTAAAGGACTTTTGGATCTGCTGAAATCTCACAATTTTAGACAGTATTTTATTGAATAATTTCATTTAAATGAATAGAAACCAGACTTAAAAGTACAGCTAATAAAGTTTGTCAAAATCTTTTAAAAAATTATTGATAATTTTGTTTTAGAATTATTTTCAAAAATTGCAAGGATTTTATTATGGGACACTTTTAATTCATAGAAATGAATGGCTTAAACCAAATAATAAATTAGGATTGATTATTATTGATAAATTAATGTAAAATGAAATGAATTGAACGAAATGGCTGCTTTTTATTACATAGAATATGTACCTATACCTTTTATGAAATTTCCAAAGTTAATATTGTAATAATTGAATGATAAAATTATTGTTCAAACTTTATTGTCCGCAGCTATTGTAATATAAGCTTGAAACTTGATTGTTTGACGGAGGGTAAGTATCTCGTGGTTTGTTGTAATTCAATTTCTGTTATAAGTTTGTTATAAGTAACAATTTGTGTTATAAGTATCTATAGTTATAAGCAAGAAATAGTTCCTTTTACGTCGCGAAATTGGAAATTCCTCGTTGTATTGGGGATCGTTTTTATCAGAGAAGCGATTAAACAAAATTTAGAAAGAATTTTAAAGAAAAACGCTTTCTTTTTTTTTACAATTATTTAAAGTAACTGATAACTTCGAGAAAATGTTGTATGCGACCCAAACACAATTGAAATACACTACATGCTCTTTAAAAAAATTTCCTATAATTTGTGATTTTTTTTCAGACAACGGTTTCGAAACGATAGTAAAAAGTATTTACCCCCTAAAAAATATTACTCAAACTAACAGAACGATTTTGCCAACAAATTAAGTGTCTCAAAAGGATTTTAGTCCTCAATACACATACGTATCAGAGTACTACTGCCGCTATCCGTATCCTTGCAATAACCAGAGAAGCGGCTGCAAGATTACCAAGTATACAGCATCGGCTTTTCATTTTCCCAGAGATCGCGCGAGCCGATCTCGCGCAAACAGAAATGGAAAATGAAAAAAGGCCCAGAAAGAGGCGCATCGGGACACGCACCTGTGGCGGCGTCGTCCTTGCCAACGCGCTCCAAAGACGGCCGCCGCGATGAAAAACCGCTCCTCCCGGCAGACGGCGGCGCGTTTCCCTCTCATCCCACATATCGGCGGCATCGCCAGAGCCTGCACGAGCCGCCTTAAAGTTAATTGAGCCGCTGCAGCGGCAGCAGCAGTGGCGTTGGCCAACCTCTCGGTTCTGTAAGCCGACCGCACACATATTGTTGTGTGCGGAGATGGCTGTGGGCTGTGTGGCGCACAGGCCTCTGGCGCAATCGTCCGACCTTTTCTATACCGCCGACGAGGCGGTACAGAGCGCCGCGTAGGATAATTGCCGGCCGCGAGAGGGCAAGTATAGTATACGGCGAGAGACGTACTGCCTGGGCGCAGTTGTGTACACGTGGTGCACGTGATGCGAACCTGCACCGCGACGAATGCCTTCTCGTGTGTGTGTGTGTGTGTGCGAGCGCGGAGATAGAGGTTGAGGAGGTGGAGAGGGAGAATTTGGAAGCCGCGCATACGTGAGCAGCGAGAGATATCGCTTTATCGTGTCTCGGCTAATTGGCGAGAGGGAATCGAGGGAGAATGACTTTTCGGGGATTCGAATTGATTGCACGATTGCGAGGAGTTTAAGGAGGATATTAGGGCGGCTGATGGAGAGAGACTGTGCGGGGGATGGAACGTTGGAATTTTATTAGGGGACAGTTCTCATCTTGGGCGATGAGCGTTTAATCTGGTTGATAATGTGCTTTCGGTTATTGTAACTAGAGGCACTACTTTGAGTCGATTATTTGGGGGTGAAGATTTCAGACCTGTTAATGTACTTCTTATACGTCATTTTCAGATAAGCCGTGGTAAATTAATTTCATTTCACGAGTGCATTTGTAGGGAATGGGACTAATAAAGAAAGTGTCTAACGTTTGGGGCATGGATTGGTCCAAAATTGTAGGAACTTGTTCTTTATCCAAAATAAGGATGCAAAAATGTTTTCGTTCATTTGAGTAGGTCACTTGTATACTTCGATGTTTGCCTTAGTAATATTATAATACACAAGAAAAAATCCATAAAATTCGGATTTTGGAATTCCAAATTAAAAAAAAAAAAAGAAAATTTTTGTTCTATGGGACCCCGAGAATGTGAATAAATAGCATTTCAACGAAATTGAAGGAGTGACATTGATTTTTAAAAATAAGAAAAAAGCAGTCCAGCAGCTGTAGCACGAGATTCTCTTAAGAATCCTAAAGTTAAATTTATTTTATAAATATAATAACATTTTAGTTCCTAGATTAGTTAACAACAATTTAAGAAATCCTAATGTGGTTGCAGAGCAAACCTGCCACAATAATTTTACTTATTATTCTCTTCTTAATAGGGTTCCAAAATTGTGGAATCAATTTACCAAAGATATACAAGAATGGAGTATTGATACGTTCAAAATTCAATGCAAGATTTTATATTGTAACCAAATTTTTATTCTTATTCAAATTATGTAATAAGTAGTTACACTACCTATCGATTGTAAAATATGTTTTTTGTAAAGGGCAGTAATGGTTGCATAAAAATAAATAATAAAATAAATAAATAAATATTTTTTTTGTATGCATCAAATAAATTTTTATAGGTATGTTATATCTACTTGAGTAATCAAAACCCGAACCGGTGAACGTCAGACACTCCTTGTAAGTCGTTCTAAAGATGCTAAGGTTTAGTAGTACAGTTGTCATTTGACACGAGAAATTAGTCTCTGTAAGTGTTTTTGTACTGTATATCAAAACCATGGCTTGAAATGAAATGGTCTCTATTCGAGTTAATACCGCTTTCCTCTGTATGCAATTATCTTAAAATTTGATTTGAAGCTCAAAATTAATAAAATCTAGAATCAATCATACTATATGCCAAATACAAAGTTTTTAAAAGTTTGTAACCCGCGCTTTTTTTCCAGGCAATACGGATAATTTTTTTAAATTTTCATGTTAATGAACAAAGTACATCTAAAAAATTTTGATTTTTAACGCATTCTATTTGAAAGGTTTGTCCAAAATGGCTATGGATAGCCATGTGGGGTGACTGCCCCCTGCATCGAAATGCAAAGTTATTGCATATTCACAAACGAAACTCGATCGACCATCAGTAAAAATCTCGAGCTCCTCATACGAAATGAGAATGAATAGAAAAAAAAGTAATAAGTGAACGAAAGCCGCAAAAAAAAAATCAAGAACTGCTTTATCATCTCGCACTCGAACAAGCGCATAATCGCACAGCAAGTGCCCGCTAGCGTCTCTATTTAAATGAGACTGGGGCCTGATTTCAATGAATTGCGCAGTCCAGGCTTCGGACTTCGGCTGCGAGGAGTCGCGGCGGCGGAAGCGCGTGTAGAAACGTGAGCCATAGCGAAGTGGGCCCCCGATGTGATTGCTTATCGGCTCGGGCGCGGATTTCGTCGTAACCTAGGCCGGATGACCCACTTACCGCGGGATAGAGCCAACGAGGAGGGCTCTTCATTCGCTTCCGATGAATAATGAGCTTTGGCTCGCGTTTACACCGCTGTGCGCTTAATTTCCATATGGGTTTTTCATGCTAATTTTAATGCGTGTACGATGCGACTAGGCGGCGAGTATTGTTTAGTTGCGTCGTGTATCGGTAAAGGATTGTTTAATGAACGCAGATTTGATGCTCGGGAACGATTATGACGTTTGAGCTGTCGATGGGGGGGCGTGAAGTAGATACTTGTGGGTACGATAATTTTTAATAATAAGTTACTCAAGATGTCAGGTCTTATTATCGAAAGTTATTAAACCTATAACATGATGGCTTTCGCTTTGCCAAAATGATGTTTATAAACATGAAAACAAGTTTCAAAGACATTAATGAATTTTAACGAGACCTTTGATAGAGATTGTATAATAACACTAACTTTAGGCAATAAGATCCCTAATTCTTGAAAGATTACGTTTTATGCTAAAGAAGTTTTTTAGCTCACGAGATCATTAGTGAAAGAGAAAACTAGGTCATTAGGAAAAATCTTTAATTTAAAAGAAAAAATTTTGTCCAAAAGCATTGCATACATATTTTTATATACATAATAAGATAATTGATTTTTGAAAGTGAAATTAGTAGATTTTTAAGTAATTGATAAAAAATATTATATGAAAAATTAATGCTTCTTTACTGTACATTATTGGTTCTATCGCACAGAAAAGGTTATATATCTATGCGCACAAACTTCAACAAAATTAAATAAAATAAATTTAAAAGTAGAAACTTCGTAATATGTTCTAATTACAAATAAACATTAGCGTTACACAGATCAACGACATTTCGCGAATCAGTGTCCTCTAAATTTACAAACGAGAACCGATAAACTTTATAACTTACGAGACACTCACGAATACCATTCGAATTTTTAAATCGATCAGACATACACGAAAAGCGGCACGATCGATGCGAAAATTCGCTCGAAAACCGCATCTCCGCGCAAATCCACTGTTTTCCGCGCGGCGTATCACCGAGTAAAGCCTCGCGAAATTATCGCTGATTTATCGACAACGACGCGCTCGCTTCCATTCCCGTATAATCCCGGCGTTCTGCGTGTATCACTGAAACAAGTGAGATCGCGCGCTCTACGCCCATACCCATTGAACGCGGACACCCACACCGTCGGCCGTCGCCAATTCAATATCGACGCGCGTATACATATGAGTATGTCCAGGAAATTTCGGAAACAACTCGGGCGGAAAAGTTGCAAAAAATTTTCTTGAAGGCACACTTACCAGACCTGTTTTTTCCCGTTCCTTAAGTCATTCTGAAAGAGAAAAAGCTCGCGTACATGGCCGATCGTAGGATATACTTTTTTCCGGAGCTAAAACGACTCGAAAAAATAAGAAATAATTAGCAGAAAATATATTCTTAGATTTTTTCTCGAAAACTAGGGCCTCTTATAAAAATTTCATTAGAACAAATATGTCTTAAAATTCATGAAAGAATGCTCTGCAATTTTTTCAGATTGATCCGAGGCAATTTTTGATTTTTCGAAAACCCAAAAAAAAAACGATATTTCGAAAAGCGTCATTTAAAAATCTGAAAAAATTTCAGAGCGTTCTTTGATAAATTTTAAGTCATTTTTGTTCTAATAAAATAGTTTTAAAAGGCCATAGTTTTCGAGAAAAAAAAATCTATAAATTCTGTTTTTGTGTGAGTTATTTCCGAAAAAGAATGGATTTACACATATGAATATATGTACACAAACGGCTAATGTGTAAAGAGCAGCTGCCGTCGGTGTATATAGAGCCTCGTGCGTGAAACGTCAGAACAAACAATAAACTCGATAAAGAAGGAGTGGGGGGTAAAATAATTAAAAAACAAGAATTCATAGATTTTTTTTCTCGAAAACTATGGACTTTTATAAAAATTTCATTAGAACAAAAATGTCTTAAAATTCATCAAAGAATGCTCTTAAATTTTTTGAGATTTTTTACGACGATTTCCGAAATTTCGATTTTTTTGGATTTTCGAAAAATGAAAAATTGTACCGGATCAAACTGAAAAGATTTCAGAGCATTCTTTAATGAATGTTAAGGCATATTTGTTCTACTGAAATTTTTATAAAAGTCCATAGTTTTCGAGAAAAAAAAATCTATAAATTCTTTTTTTGTGTGAGTTATTTCCGAAAAAGAATGGATTTACACATATAAATATATGTACACAAACGGCTAATGTGTAAAGAGCAGCTGCCGTCGGTGTATATAGAGCCTCGTGCGTGAAACGTCGGAACAAACCATAAACTCGATAAAGAAGGAGTGGGGGGGGGGGGGGTAAAATAATTAAAAAACAAGAATTCATAGATTTTTTTTCTCGAAAACTATGGCCTTTTAAAACTATTTTATTAGAACAAAAATGACTTAATATTTATCAAAGAACGCTCTGAAATTTTTTCAGATTTTTAAATGACGCTTTTCGAAATATCGTTTTTTTTGTTTTCGAAAAATGAAAAATTGTACCGGATCAATCTGAAAAGTCTTGAGAGCATTCCTTAATGAATGTTAAGGCATATTTGCTCTAATGAAATTTTTATAAAAGTCCATAGTTTTCGAGAAAAAAATCTATAAATTCTTTTTTTGTGTGAGTTATTTCCGAAAAAGAATGGATTTACACATATAAATATATGTACACAAACGGCTAATGTGTAAAGAGCAGCTGCCGTCGGTGTATATAGAGCCTCGTGCGTGAAACGTCGGAACCAACAATAAACTCGATAAAGGAGTGGGGGGTAAAATAATTAAAAAACAAGAATTCATAGATTTTTTTTCTCGAAAACTATGGACTTTTATAAAAATTTCATTAGAAAAAAAATGTCTTAAAATTCATCAAAGAATGCTCTTAAATTTTTTGAGATTTTTTACGACAATTTCCGAAATTTCGATTTTTTTGGACTTTCGAAAAATGAAAAATTGTACCGGATCAATCTGAAAAGACTTGAGAGCATTCCTTAATGAATGTTAAGGCATATTTGCTCTAATGAAATTTTTATAAAAGTCCATAGTTTTCGAGAAAAAAATCTATAAATTCTCTTTTTGTTAATTATTTCTCGTTTAGTCGAGTTGTTTTTGCTCCGGAAAAAAAGTATGCCCTGCATCGGCCATGCACGCGAGCTTTTTCTCTTTCAGAACGACGTAAGGAACGAGAAAAAACAAGTCTGACATACTCATATTTATTCACTGGCTTCCATTCCCCTCCGAGCGACCGACTTTTCCGTCCGAGTTGTTTCCAAAATTTCCCGGACATACTCATGTATACGCACTACACTCCCGCCGTATATTTTTCGTTCGTCGATAAAGCCAGTGCAGCCGCCGCTGCGGATAAACGCGAACACGGCGGCGAATACGCGGGAACAGGCCCTCGATTTCAATGGCCGGCCGATCGCGCGCCGCCCGGTTGTACCACACAGAGCGGCTATTTTACGAGGAGCAGCAGCGACAGGCGGCCCGCAGCCGGCGGTGAAATACGACGGTCTTCCCCCCATGAAACTGTCACACGTCAAGAGGCATTATCGCGACGCGGCAGCTCCCTTTTTCTCGCCGCGCCCGTTGTCTCGCGCGCCTGCGCTGTTTCAACGCTCTCGTTAAGCCGCGCGCCGCCGATCAATTATTCGCGCGTACGACACGGCTGATGCGCTTCGCGGTATTGCAAATCGGTGCGTTTCACTGCGGACAGCTCGTGTATTTTCCGGTTAATGAGGGTAGTGCAACGCGTCGGGAAGCTTCGGCGCCTTTCGCGGCTTAAATCGATTTCCCGACGCCAACAGTCCTTGCCTTTTTCGATCGCGCGCGATTTCCGCCGCGAGAAGAAGAGCTGTGCCCGCCGCGCTTTGCGCAAGACGCACTCGGCGGAGCGATTGTTTACGCGTGTGGAGAGAGAGAGAGAGAGAGAGAGAGAGAGAGATTGAAAAAAAAATTGGACGAACCGTAAAGCATCGCAATCAGACGTAGAGGCGGCAATTTGAAGAATAATTATTGTACGGAGGCACATAAAAGTGAGCGTGGAAGTCGCTACCGCGAGCGATGATTTATGCAGTCGCGACTTTGAACAGTCCTTTTCCCAGGAGGGGAGGGATAGATTTATACCTACACGGACTTGCACGATTATTCCAATATCCTCTCTCTCTCTCTCTCGTCGCCTTTCATTATCTCGCTCGTACACGTCCGAAGAGTCGTCGCTGATGATGGGAGGGATCGTTCGCCATCCGACACTTAAACCTGGCTTTTCCATGAAAAATAATGGACATCGGAGCAAATTGCTCCCGACGGCGATATCGGGAATTAGCTCCGCGCGTCGACGATTGTCAATCTCGACTCTGACGAAATCGTTCGCCTCCTTGCCTGCGCGGTCCGCGTGGAAATTCAAGGCTCGCAAGATACGCGTGTAAACACTCCTGGTTCATTAATAATTAATAGCATCGTTCAACGCTCCTCGAGCAATTATTCTGCCGCGCCGCTGCAGAGGCATAAAAGCGCTGTACATAGTCTGGAGGGGGCTTATATGTACATATACCAGGCCCCACATAGCCGCACCGCGGCTGAACGACAGAGGCACGCGCGTCCTTGTATTCTGCATGATAGCCCCTCCATCTAGGGCTGCAATTAATCAGAGATGCTCGTTTGACTCTCTCTCTCTCTCTCTCTCTCTCTCTCTCTCGCTCTCATCGCAGGCTATAGCTCAGAAGCAGTTCTTCTGAAAGTTGTCGACGATATTCGGCTGATAAAGGTTTAGTAACTTTTCTATTGCTTTTTAATTTTCGACGAGCCTTTGATTCCATGAGTCATCAACTATTGTTGAAAAAATTGAAAGCACACGGTTGGAACAACTTTTTCGTCAGGTAAAGCATAGAAAATGTAGTCATTGTAACTGTAGTAGTAGAACTTTTTGATTGCACTAATCATTAAAATCTTTCTTGGATTAAAAGAATTAGAAACTTTCTTGCGGAGAAAGAGCTTCTAGCAATTTTCAAAAGTAAACATTTCGTATTCTCGTTAAAAAAAAGTGATGGCCTTTATTATGTAAAGCATTTAAGGAGGTATGACAGTGAATAGAATTAACGACGAAAAAACTGTGAAACTTGGTGTATCATTAGGCATGTAAAAAAAAATTTGATAGTTTTGATTTAAAATTTCGAGACTTGGGGTTGGGTTTGATATGAGTTATTAAATATATTATTTCTAGGGTTTTCTACTTTTCTTATGAAGATTTGACATTTTTTACTCATATTTTAGACTATGACGATGAGATCTCATTGAAATTTTTATAATACCAAGCAAAATATCTAAAGTTTGTTTTTTCTTGTGTAACGTGGATTTTTCCCGCCCGCACGGAGATTCCAGTTAGTGTACAATTAATTTATTTGTGCAGTTCTTCGGCTCGTAGAGTTCCTGAAGAGGCGGGAAGTGGGAATATGGTAGCAAATAGGTGAACAGAAATTAACATAAATACTTAATATATGATATTCGAGGATATATATTGTACTGAATTCTTAGTACACAGTTAATTCGTGGCAAACAACAATAAATGATTTTAAATAATGTCATGGGCCAGCGGCCATATAACTTACTCCAATCAGATAAGTAATAGTTAAGTAATTTTTCCCAGCGCCCTCTTTTCCAATCCTGATTTTCTCATTAGTCGAGAAATTCATTGCCGCCCTCTATATCCTCTAATTGATATGCTAATTCGCGCCCCCTTTATCAATATCGATCAATCAATCAATGTCGATATCCATTTGATGGCTCCAACTATAGATAAGCTATCGAGCGCACGGCATTCAAAATCATCTATTCCTATATATAGATCACTGTAGACGACCATTTAATACCAACTAGTATCCTTTAGTTGGCAGCCACCATGCCTCTATACCTATAAGGAAAGAAACCACTATATCAGTACTGTACGGTTCGCCTGTACAGTACTGTCCAGAGTCTCTCTCTCTCGCACTCATGCGCTCGTCCTCACTCTCTCTCTCTCTCTCTCTCTCTCTCTCTCTCTCTCTTGCATTCACACTATGTCACATATGTGTGACCGCGCGCTCTACGCTCTTTGCTTCCTGCTGCTCTCTCAAATGCCGGTAGGTTGCGCAGGTGTGATTAGCTAGGTCACATCCCGCGCTCCACACGCGATCGAGCCGAGACTTTTTTCGCGAGCTCCGTCGGCGCTGGCTCCGCTACAAGAGCTGTCAACTCGCCCACGGAGCTCGTCAGCTGTACAATAGTTTCCACGACGCAGCAATATTTATTGCTATGTCGCAGTTGTTTCAAATAAGTCGATTGGTCCACTATTAATTGATAAAAAATACAAAATATTCAATAAATTTACACTTTCTATAGTAACTTTCTAGACGATCTAGATATATCGTGTGTATAACCACTTCGTGAGTCAATACAAAAGTTTTGTTTTGACTTGCATAAGCTGGTGCCTCGCGCGCGCTTCGCATAATTCCTTGTACGCATTAAAATTAATAGAAATTAATAATAAAAAAGAAAATAAAATAATATTATCAATATTATAGTAGTTGATGCAAGGCATAGTTTGATTCAGAGAATTAGCAATGCGTGCATACTATAAGCTTTACTTTTCGTGGAGACTTATTATGAAATCGATAACATTGAACTTATAAAACAAGTTTATGCCACGTGTACTTTTATTTATTTCTTATTAGTTATAGATAGCTATTTTCACTCAACAATCAGAGGGATGGGTCGGGTCTGGTAGACAATTAAAATAAAATGCAAGGCATAATAATGTCTCTATCTTACGAATTCTATGAGTTATAATTATTGCAGATTGTAAGAACATCAATATATTTCACAATGGCTATGCGGTCTCTAAACCAATCCTGAAATTTTTTGCAACAAGTATACTGTGTGACGAGGGGTTGACGTGTGACATTCAAATATCGCGCACTCGTTATGCCGCACGATGCGCAGGTCATGGTAGACGTCGCTGTCGTGTAGAGGCGAGAGACGCGCGAGAAAGGGTATGGAAATTACGTCCGCGCGCGTTATACGTTTAGATACAACTTGACCGTGCCGGCGTGTGGATATAATCTTGTTGGATAACATCATATATTGGATACCGCCAGGGTGCCCGAGGTCCCGGTAAACAACAAAGAGCGGAGTTTTGCGATCCTTGCTGACTACATCTGGTGCGAACGAAGGAGCGTCTTCTTCTCGCAGGATATTCGACAAGTTCAAGCAAGCTCGTTCGAGCGTCGGTGCCACGAAGAGTGCGTGTGAGACGACGCGACTTCCTCGCGTGAGCGTAAGTTGTATTCTCATTGTACCTCGTCGTTTTGATAAAGTCGCCGATAATCGAGTATTCTATGCCACGAGATACTCGATTCTTCTTTGACATATTAATATTCAGTTTGTGCTGCAATTACTATTAGCAGTTCCCGCCATACATTTGTTTTCGAGACCATTGGTCGTGCTATCAAGTATAGCACAGTCGCCGAAGACGAGCTACGCCGGGGCGGCTCTCACTAGTCAGGTAAGCTCTGTATCAAATCGAAAAATATTAAGTAGTTTCCGCGTGACCGTCACCGCGGGAACTCAATAAAACTTATACGAAAATTCATGGTATATTACGTGCGTTTCTCTAACTTCAAAATTGGCGAAAATAAATACTATTTGTTGTTAAAAATGTTGTTAAATATCCATTTTTGAAAAGTTCCTTTTAGCGTTTATTAAGTACGTCATAAGCTATCTGTTATAGGCGATTGGATCAAGTTCCATGGCCAATTTGGAGATAAATTTGAAATTTTAGGATAAATAATTTTGCAATAAGACGCCACTTTGAGATATTGAGATCGGACTAACCTATCCCTTTGACTTTAAATATGAAAATTATCGCCGTTCTTAAGGGGTGATGACAGGGTTAAAACCTAAAAAAAAAGAAAAATTATTAGTGCTGTAAAAAATAAACATATGTAGGTGCTCTAAAAACTACATTTTTCATTTGAAATCTAAATATTATACATCACTTTTATGCACAAATAATATGCATAAAGTGAGTGTAACATTTAAAAACAATTAAAGGTATTTGCTTACCAAAAATCATGAATTTCATCACTTTTGTTTGCTTGCCGCATATTTCTGATGGAACCGTACCATCAATCCTGATGAATCAAAGTGCCAAATCTTCCTTATGAGTCTGATCTCAGACTATGTGGAACAGATTCCTGAAAAACACAAAATTAATATAATTAATTAAACATATATTAACAATATTAGTAAGTATAGTGAATGTTACATATGTAAACATACGTAACATTCACTTTGAACTTATCTTTGCCAATTCTGCTCTGCTCAGTTTGTGACCATACTCATAAGGAAGGTTTTCGAATTTGGTTCATCAGGATTGATCGTACGGTTCCTTCAGAAAGCTGCCGCAAGTACACAAAAAGCATGAAAAAACTAAATTTGAGTAAAAGGCATTTAAAGTTTATAATATAAATCAAACAAATGAACTCAGCTATATTTAAAGAAACTATCTGGCATACCTTGATTTGCTTTTGGTACTCAAATATATATACACTAAAGTATATTTGGTGGTACGCGCATATCATACTGTATGATAATAGTATTTAGAAGCTGAAAATAAAATAAAATTTTTCATTACCTATGCATAATCAAGTTAAGCTTATGAATTACAGTTACATGCAATACTTACAATTATTGAATACACTTCAAGTTGTTGAAAAGCATGCAAAACAATAATCCAGATAGATAATATAAACTCCCATCTTGCTGGCGTGTACCCATATACCTAAAAGCAAAAAATAAACCAACAAAGAAAAAGCTCATTATGGACACAATTATTACTAATTAATTTCCAAAACTTATCTGAATAATTTTTGTATTCTGCAGCAGTTCTTGCACTTTTACAACACCACTGAGGTTATAAGCATTGTTACAGCAGATAGCAGACTAACTGCACTGATCTAGTGTCTTGGATGAAAAATAGCTGCTTGGCTGCTTTCTGCTGCTTTACAGAAAATTCTACTATACCGATCAAACAGTAATCTTCATTCTCGACCGGACGCTGTGAGGCCCAACTTGTTCGAGTGCCAAATTCAAATTTGTTGAATGCCTTTACTTTAACACATTGAGTTTAGTAACATAAAATCACACATAGAAAAATTAATTTGACGGATTTTATTATATTTTACGGAAATAAATTAATAAATCTTGAGAAAAAAACGGTTTGTAAAACGGTTTTTAAGTCGTATTTTTAGTAAGATTTCTCACGAAATTACTCTTTAAAAAGTGTGGTAGAACAATCCTTTTCACAAGTTTGGCCTAATTAAAATATTTAAAAATAACGATTTTTCAAAAATTTACTTGAAACAGATTTATCAGTTTTTGTTCTCCGAGGCAAATATTTTTAGCAAAAAACAGCTTTCAGGACCACATTTTACGGACTGTTAACTGTGAAAAAAGTCAATAAAAAAAATTGATATTTTCACAATTCTAACCCTGTCATAACCCCTTAAGTTCAACTAAGGCATCTATTAATATTAATAAAAAAAAATTATGGTTTCAGTTATCGTTCTGCAATAAACCAGAACTAATTCTTTTGATAAAAGATATTTAAAAAGTTTCAAAATTAAAATTAAAATTTAATATGTATTTGAAAAAAGAAATTCAAAAATTTTCAATTTATATTTATATCAAAATAATTTTGTTCAAAAAATGTTCGTATCGAGAATTTTGATGATTTTATACAGGAACATATTTTAAGGATATGAACCTCACATAGTTTAAAGAGTGTCCACAATGAGCGTTTAAGGGGTTATGCCTGAGTTAAACCTGAAAAAAATAAATCATCAGTTAATAGGCAAAAAAAATTATATATAAATAGTATCTAAAAAATCTTTTTTGTAGTTCATGCATACATATTCATTGTAATTTTGCACATTTTTAATGCATGATATATCTATACTTACTGTTCAAACAATCCCATGTGTGAAGCATTAAATTTGAGTACTTTTTCTCCTTTGCCGCATGATTTCTCATCATCCGGGTGATGAATCCAAACCAAACTGGATGGAATTTCTTCTAAATATGCCTCTCCTCAGCTTAAGCGGAAGGCTTTTCTGAAAAATACAAATTTTCAATAATTAGTAACATATAAGTTATAAGTAATTATAGTGAATGTTATGTATGTTTACATACATGACATTCACTTTAAACTTATCTTTGCCAATTTGGCTCCGCTTAAGCAGTGCAGAAGGGTTTCCGGGAGCTGTATACAAAATTTCAGCTTGATTGGACTTATGGTTCCTGAGCAATCCTGCGGCAACTGACCTAAAATCATAAAAATTCAAAACTTGAGAAAACAGCATTTAAAGTTTATATAAGAAATTGATATATGTTTATCGGATAGTACTTACATGAACTGTTTGGCATTTTTTTTTTATGTTTGGGCATAAAATACCCATATATTATGGGATATATTGGGACCCGGGTCCTGCACATTTTGATATACGAGTATGAAAAGCTGAAATTGAAATATAAGTTAGCGATACATATTCACAGTAAATATATTATACATAGACATAAATATTGCCACTGCTTACCCATTATTTCACAGGTTGGTTAACAACTGCAGTACACTTTGAGAAAATCTAACACACAGGCATCTTCCTGTACACATGAAATTTAGCCCGTATATCTAAATATAAATAACACACTCAGAAAGAACAGGTTCTTAAAAAATAATATATTGTTTATAGTCCAAAATACTTATCTAAATTTAAACACTTGTGAGAATCAGAAGTAATCACTACAGCATAACATTCAGCTTGCACTATACTACAGACAGCAGACGAAACAGCTGTCTGATAGAAAACTCGTGTGGATCGGTAAAACAGTGAATTACTTTTTCATATGCTGTATGTGCAAGGTGCCATGTTTTCAGGCGGTAATTTAAATTTGTACATATGTTTTTTTACTGCTTTATAAATCTGATTAAGATATTACAAGACAAAATTTAAATTCTAAATTTATTTTATTTTAAACATTGAAAATAAAAAAATCTATGATATAAAAAAATTAGCTATATTGTACTGTATGTAATATCAATAAATAATTTGTTGTTTTTTTTTAATAAAATTGCATATTTCAAAAGGAGTTTATAAACACAATTTATATTAAATTTTCTATAAAAACACAATTGTATTGAATAAGCAAAAGCGTTATAAAACAAAATATGAATAATACGCAATTTTAACAAATTGTTTGATTTTAGTATTTTGCCTATAACTTTGTAAATAATTTTTTTCGGGCAAAAAGGGTTTCTGCAATATACTCTACAGTAAATTTGACGTAAAAAAAATTTGATTTTTTTGAATTTTAGCTCAGGCATAACCCCTTAAGAGGTCTCGAAAATGAGAATTCAAGAGTGTCTAAAATCAGGATTTTAGGGTTGTCCAAAATACGGAGGCTGAGGCGAAGTAAAACGTAGAGTGAAAAGGAGGAGAAGGGAAATGAGAAGGAGGTAGGGGAAGTGGAAAAGAATTGAGGAGAAGTGAAAAGGAAGTGAAGGTAAGCAAGAAGAAGAAAATGGGATGTGAGGGGAGTGCGAGGGTCGGGGGCTCTTAAAAGAACAAGCTACAAGAACTTATTTACGTGTATATTAGGGTGACATATTTACTAGGATACTTTTAAATAAACCATTGTTGCCTTGATATTCGCATAAATACTGTAAAAATCCAAGTCCGATAGAGTTTTGACGATGGCGATGACGAGGACGTGAAATAGTTAATATCATAATATAATAATATATACTTATCTTCAAAATTATTTTGTTTTAAACTACACAAAATTTCTTACAAAAATGCATATTCATGTCTGTAAAAGTGAAATTACTTCCCGCGGAGCAATAAATTAATCAAAATTGTAAAAAAAAAATATTTAATAAAAAATTATTTAGGTGTACATTGAATAATTCCAAAAAGAGTAGTTGTACGTACAGAGCGCGATGGATTCTTTGTTTAATATAATATTACGAAAAAATTGAATATTGTAACGTTTGATAGTTTGCGAGTAGAATTTGAAACAAATGTTTTTCTTAAAAGATCGCATTTCGTAATATTAATTTCAAGGTTAGTACAAATGTTTTCAGTCTTCTTAGCTCCTTACATTAAAGCTAGATTGTTAGTTGTTTGATGAGGAAAATCGGATACAAGCATGACATCAAAAATATGCGTTGATACAAAAGAAATCCCATGTAAAAAAAAATTATAATTTTGTTATAAAATTTTAATAAAGTAATCTTTACGATTACTTTATAAGGAAATGAACCTGTAAACCTTTTGTAAAATTTTTATAAAATATATATAATGAAATGTTTTGCACATTGTTTAAAAAAAAAAAACAATTTATTTCATCATTTTTTTTCATAATTGTTAGGCTGTATACATATGCAGTCATTGACGTACAAAACTGTTTCTTCGATTGAGTTTAATGGTAATGCATAATAACATAACGTGAGGCGTACAGGAACAAGCACATCGCATATATCTAAAGAAATTTGTGCGCTTATTACAGTTTTCTTATTTAAACGTATTCTCGCACAATTACATAAATATTATGATTTATGTTTCCAAAAAAATGTATGAGACCAAACTTAGATTTGTCGTTCCAACAAACTATACAGTTTTTTCTTTTTTTTGTCTTACATACAATGTAGAAGTAAGTATTTTGCCACCTACTGCAGCTCTACAAAAGCAATAAATGAAATTCCCTGGAAGAATATAGGGCTCTTGAGAAATGTTGAGACCTTGCAGTGCTTCAATTTCACGCGCGTTTAATTGATATTTTTTAGATTTACCTAGCAACTTTTCTTGATTTATGATATCTGCATTAAACGTACGTAGATTTAGCTTATTTTTTAAAACATAGTATGCATTGAATATTTTGATTGTATTGACAATTTCGATATCAACTTTATTTGGTCCATGATTCACTTTTTTAAAATAACCGAAACCATCCTCAAAAGTAAAAGTAGCATAAGCGAACTTGTCTAGCCATGTGCGTTAGTTGATGCACATTAAAGCTACACTTGTCTAATCCATAAAGTTCCATGACGTTTAATGCAAATAATGACAGTAGTACCTCAGCTGTATTAATATCATCCACGTGTATCTTATCCTGGAGTAATATACGTGTACCATATACTAATAACAAAAAATGATTATAATATCTACTGGGTAATTTATCCTTTAATAGCATTGGAAAATAAAAAAGAAGAAAATCTCGAATTTCGGATGCTTTCCAATATTTCCTATCTTTAAGTAGTCGTGGTGTTCGTATTACAAAATCCGGAGGAGTGATTTGTTTAATTGCACAGTCAATTTCAACTCTTTTTATATTCTTAATATAAAATGGCCTTTTACGATAAGAGCCATCAAACCATAGATTAAAAATCATCCGCGCAACCCCAAGTAATACAGAATGCATGTAATCACTGACGAATGATGAAGAAGAATCAAAAAAAGGAATTGTAGCTGCAATCGAAGCTCCTTTGACACCTTTCACATGCTCTAAAGAATTGTTTACAGCTTCATTTGTTTGCTGTAGCATGCTTTCTTGCGTTCGCAGAGGAAACGTAGTTTGTAGCACGGGATATACACGATTGTGTCCTGCTCCTGTACGACATGTTATTCCAGGATGTTCCCAAGTGGTACACCCGCACTCTCCATAAAACTGCATTAAATTTTGTACAGCAGCTCTTGCCGGACAATCCAACGTTGCGATTGGTGCTATTACTATACTATGTTCGTATATTTGAGTTTTTTTGTTAAACCATTCGATTCCGTTTTCGTGCAAATCTTTCAAACAATCCGCGAACGGCTTCAAAAATGACATCATTGGTGGCTTTGTTTCATTTGTGTAATAAAGCCCTACCAGAAACTGATATCCTCTTCTTTGCGCAGGAGGTATATTCAGAATTTTGACCTGTATAGGCCATATTTGACCATTAGAGCTTTTAGAAATGGGCGCTCCATCCGTGTTCCATATTAGAGAAATATCGTATTTGTTTTTGAGTGCTTCATGTTTAAATCGCTTATATTCAGATCCTGTTGTGAAATCAGTTACAGTATTTTCGTCAATAATCTTCATTTCTTCTCTGTGTTGATCGATTAAATCCTGCAGATCTCGTACCTCAAATGCATGCTTTAGTGTGGTCCTTAAATCGAATTCTACAAATACATCATTCACTTTGGTACTCTTGCAATTTTCACATTCCTTGATTGAGTTTGTACTTGAAAAACGACCTAAATAGTGCGAGCAATTTTCACACAACTGATGTTTTTTTATTAAATCAACATTTGCAGGAAGCAAAGTATCTAATGATTTTAAAAGTTGATATTTCGATTTTGCGAGGTGATTTGGTCGTGGAAGAAGGAATTGCAAGAGTTCTAATAAATCACTTAAGCATTTTTTAGTTAATCCATTTTTGAAAAAAAATTTCAAAATTTCATGTATTGCTTCACCGACTGTCAATGCTTCGTTCGCCGAATCATAAAGCTTTTCATCTATCCATGTATGATCGTTATTATCTTCTATTTCAAATTCATGGTTTGATAGCAAATCTTCTTCGTTAAAAAGCGATTGCAGTGATGGTAATGACGAGGTTTTAGAAGATGCCCCAATGGAATTTACTTCCGCGTAAACATCATCAACTTCATTGTACATTTGCTAAAAATAACGTAAAAAATGTACTAGTAATACATGATAATAACAAACTTAATGTTTATTATTATTTTTTATTATTTAAAGCATTACCATACCTATATCATAATAGCTGTTTGTCACATCGTCCTTCATAGGTTCTCTCGCGACGCGCGCATGCCCCTGGGAAACCGCGGAAATTACGCGCGCCACTCTTCTTCCCATGTAACGTTCTTACTAATTTTAAATAAACACATATATTGAGGTTACCTCTGAAATTTCGTTATGCATCATACGCGTAGTTTCATCGAAACCGAGCCTCGGTTGTAATTCATCATTGGAATCATTTTCGCTCCAAATATTCGCAAGATTTTCATTTTGAGAATTTTCTGAAAAATTTATCTGATTCGTCTCCTCATTTCGAATCCTCCTTCGACGCAAAGTTGAAAGAGGAATTTCTAAAGTCTATGAAAGTAAAATAGTCTATGATATGTATATACAAAAATGTGTGCAAAATAAATACCAGATAATAAAATTTACGTTGTGATTTGTTATATAATTTTTGTATCTTTTTGTCTTTATTTCATAACTTTTTTTAACTCATTCGCAGATATTCAAATTGAGAGTTTGTTATGATTTTTTTCTTTAGCGCGCTAGGTTAACTACGTGAAGTCTACTGAATTGACATGCAACAACTTTCATACGTTATATAACTATATGTAACTGTATGACACATGAAAGTTGTTGCATGTGAATTCCATGGACATATATAGTTATTTATGTTATTTATCTGGAAAACAGTTACGCATCTGAAACGTATCTATGCGTGCAAAAATTTACGTGCGTTCTGATTAGTGCGAGCAAGACAACCACGATGCAGTACCTAATTGATTGCGATGACACATCGATTTGTGTTATATACAAGAGCTCCGTAAATTCAAATAATTGTGCTGTCGGAGAAAAAGTGAGATTCTTGTGACTGGAAAATTCGACTAATGTGAAAGAATATTCGGGAGTTGTCGCTGCAGACAGTAAGTGTGAATTTATTTACTATCTTTTTAATCTCTCATTTTATAATTTATATTTACTATAGAATATGAAGAAACACTGATTGATTTGATGCAATATATGGCTGCAATCAGGTTAAAGAAAAATAAAGGGAAAGCCAAGGCTAAAAAAATTGATGACGACCATGCTAACTCAACTACAAATGAAAAGATTATAACTTCATTGGTAAATATTTGTAATTTTAATCTGCTTGTTAGATATATTAAACGCAATATTATGATATACTAGACACATATATTTACGAACATGTTGATATTTTATTACAGAAGCCCAATGCTGGATTGCTACAAAAAACAATTTTGAAAGAGCTGAATATAAAAAATAATGACAAATTTAAGGCACAAAAAAACAATCTCCAATCCAACTCAACAGTTGAAAATCATGGATGGATTATTGATGAAATCGATGCTATAAAAGCATCTTGTATAACAGAGATAGATTCTTTAAAAAATAACATCATTTATGTAAGTATTGAATAAAGTCAATCACTTTAAATATATAAAATATAAATACAATTTACCAATTTACAGAAATTAGAGTTTGTAAAATCCAGTGTCGTATCGAATAATGATATGGCATCAAACGAATTCGTCCCACAACGGAACACAAGTGAAGAAAATCTTAAATCCGCATTGATTAATAGTTTAAAAGATGTGCAAGCAGTTCAAATAGTCAAAGAGCCTAATCTATCGACAAGATCTTATGGAATGCCAACGAAAGAGCATGAATCTGATAACTCTGTGAGTCTAAGTCGTATCATGGTGCGTAATAATATTGCGCGCGTGCGTGTGTATACGTGTATATACATATATATATATATATATATATATATAACTTTATTTAATTAGGATCGGTCTCCATCTCCAAAACCAGACACATCATTCCAACCTCAAATTGATTATCAATATGAAGATCTTGCCAATGTTAGCATAACCGAGCCTAATTTGTTGTCAAATTATATTTCAATGGACTGGAGTGATTCAGATATAGTAAATTATACTTCCATTTTTATAGTATCAAAATATTATTTATTACAATTGATTTATTTATGGTGCATGTACTATCTTTTAATTTCACGCCATATGCAAAAAAAATCATTAAATTTAAATGTATAACTTATACTTAGGAAGAAGATTTGAGTAGTCAAAGAAAAAGGTCTTAAGGTATGACTTTTTCACCTGAAAAGAATGCAAGTAATGCACTTACGACAACGGAAAAAGGAGGGGACAATGGGACAAAAAAAATTAATCTCGAATCTGGTAGTTATTAAATACTAAATTCACTAGCAGGCGAACTCTCATTATTTACTCATCTGACGAAGAAAAAGAAAATCTCGATACGGTAAAGGCGTTAAATATTTATGTTATCTAGTGAATAAAATATATATTTGTATTTGATTTCTAACCTATAATTGTTATTTCTATATAGGCTTCTAATAATAACGTTTTCAAACATTCAATATTGATATTACAGATAAAAGAATTGATAAAAGGTTCGAATGTTTTTATAAAAAGCTCAGACTTGGCCAATGATGTAACCGTGTCCAGGAAGCAAACCGAATTGGCGCGAGCTTTATTCAAATCTATTTTTACAGATATCGCTCTCAGAACGCACTCTTTAACTGGCAGTAAAGAGATAAACGGTAACTCTAACAGTGACATTCGTCCTGGCTTACCTGATGATGCAGTTCACACAATCTTAAGTAAAAAATGTTTAACTCTAATTTTGATAGACTAAATTTTAATTAAAAGTGAGTCTTACTGAACATAAAATTTCATTTTACAGCACTTTCTCAAAAATATGGCGAAAGAAAAGGATGGCCTGTTCAAGCAAGATGTCCAATAAGAACAAGCGTTCGAGTACTATTGCAAGAACTAAAGAGCGCACATGAGGCGCGTCGTGCGTAAACTATAACGTTCAAACAATGCCGTATATTTTATTATTACTTACGTTATTACGTATTATATTTACTTATGTATTGCATTTATGAAATAAAAAGACATAACAATGTTTTTGTTTTGCTGATGTTTTCTACTTAATTTTTGATACCTGTAAAAATTTTATAAGTATTTTATAAAATGTTTAAAGGTTCATTTCCATATAAAGTAATCGTAAAGATTACTTTCTTAAAGTTTTATAACAAAATTATATTTTTTTTTTACATGGGATTTTGATAAAGAATTTAAGATGTTTGAAAATATTATCAAATGCTGTAAAAGTGGTTGTAACGGATAAGCACTTGAGCAGCTTGTAAGCAATTTGAATTATCAACATGACTTTGACCTTGTGCAATTACAAATGAATTCTAATAGATTATTGTTTATGAATTCAGCTTTAAAGGCCTTTCATGAGCTAATTTTGCCATTGCATTTAACCGTGCAATTAGAACAATCGACGAGAAATGTCTAATTAAGCCCAAATCCTTCGTACTATGAATCCATAATCATTTTAATTTATTAATTATAGGAACAGTATACTCTTACATATTGAGATTAGATCCATTGCCACCTTTGGACTATGAGAAAGCAGTGCATTGATTTATCGATTTTTAATGAACCTAATTATGTAGTAACAAAGATGCTTCTTATGTATACTGGTTTATGGCCAGAATTGAGCAATTTGAGGCAATATACATCATTACTCATGACCATTGTAGCAACATCATCTATGAATATACCGCTTGTAAGTACTATCAATAATTTGTCAGTTATTGTATTATCTAATTATATTTGGATTAGATCATAAATTGAACATATGCTAATGATAAAAATTGTTCAACAGATCGGTGGAATGTTATATTCTAAAAGACGATTTGATTTGGCGATAGTGCTAGATAATCTTACACTATTCTTATATAATCTTCTGGGTGTATTGATACACGTAATATTTTTTGCTTTCAAATTTAGAGTAAGTAACAAACAGTACTTTCAGTTTGCTAAAAAATATTAGTAAACAGATTTGTACAGAAGAATTTAATTTAATAGCTTTATAAATTTTAAAGTACTCGTTAAGAACATAATTTTTGTAAGCTGCAGTGATCTATACTCTGCATTTCTGCATTTTCTGTACTGAAAATGTTGAGTAAAATACTCTTTTGAATTTTCTCAAAACTATAATTGTAGTGTAATATGAGGTTATGTTCTTACGATGGACGACTCATGTATGTGTAGTAGACTACGTACTAACGCTCTACGGCGCTACCGGAAATGATCCCAAAACGACATTTTTTTTAATGCAAACTAATATAGGGGTGTAGTTCATTTTTTCCAATCCAATTTTTCCACGTCTCATTTTTTCCAAAAAATATTTATTCCAAAAAATGAAGTTCTAAAATACCATTTTTTCCAAAATTTCGAAAATTTGAAAGTGGTTGTATATAGGTGTACCAAATAATAACGAACAACAAGAAACGACTGTATTTGCAACAAATTAAAAGTGCCGTACACAGTTTATGTGCTTTGGCATATGTCCCAGTCGATTTTGTAGAAGAACACTTCCGAGAACTTCGCAGCACTATACCTATTGATTTGGATGCAGTCGTAGAGTATTTTGAAGCCACTTACATTCGACGTTTAGTGGTTCCTCGGAGACGACGCGAACATGCTGGGTGTACGTTGCGGATTCAGCGGCGCAGTCCACGATATCCGCCGCTTCTGTGGAATCAGTATGCAGTTGTTTTGCAAGGAAGAGCACGCACAAATAGTCTGAGCGAGTCATGGCATAATCGATTCCAAATTGTAGGAGGGAAACATCATCCTAGCCTGTATGCGTTTTTGGATGAGTTAAGAAAAGAGCAGGCCGATGTAGAAATAATGCTAAACCAAATACGACTAGGGCAGCGAATCAGAAGGGGAGCGGACCAAACTCAACGGCAACGGGAGAAGCAGTTGTCGAACATAGTACACCGGTATCAAGAATATGTTGATAATGGTGAAATTGATCAATATCTGAGACTGGTCGGTTTCTGCATTAGATTGTAAATTTAAATGGAATTGTTAAATGATACATTTAAATTAAAATTTTGTTTTGGAAAAAATGAGACGTTGGAAATAAATTTTTGGAAAAAAAAAATTTTGGAAAAAATGAGACGTGGAAATAATGGATTGGAAATAATGACCCCCACTGTAATATAGTTATATACAAATTTCTATACTATATTAATTTCTATATTATATTAAATATTTTAATTTTATAGTTAGTAGCATCCTAAAATTAAAACCTTTATTTTTTTAAACAACAACTATGATAAATATGCCAACATACATATTATACACAAAAGGCACAGTAATGGTTGTGTCCATACCCACTATCTTATGAATAGCAACATATATGTTCGTGTATTTATGTATTTAGATATTGACAACATTAAAGAATATAGTAAATGATAGGAAAATCTTGCACGATGATGCGGAATTACGTATTTTAAATAACTATTCGCAATTGAATCGACGTTTAACGAATATCTTTGTACGTATACCGCTCATAATCAAATTTCTATAAAGCTACATGTCATAGCAGTGACTACAGACTTTAATCTTTCTTTTATAGGTCTGGTTGTGTGCAAGTGGAATGTTAGCACTCACATCTCTACCATTTATTCCGAAGCTAATGGGTCTAATATTCCCTCTGCAGAATGAAACTAGAACAATAATTATATCTTATTCCCCGTATTATTTTGACATCTTTGATTACGATAAATATTATATCTTCGCACATATTCTTCACAGCCAGATAGTTTTTTTATGGTCTACAATGATATGTATCTCTTGTATATGCTTATCCACAAGTTGTATTACCCACATCAGTAGTTTGTTCGCCATAGCATGGTTAGTATTTTATGATATACATCCTTCACTATGATCATATACATCTGTATATTTATAATACAAATGCTTTAAATTAGTCATAGATCATTTCAAATTGGGTTTCACGATGACACGATAAGCTCCAAAATTAAATTGGATAAATCAGAAGCTTATCGAAATATTAAAAGTGTCAATGATGTGTACAATAATTCTATAAGTTAAGTTATTTTTTGTGCTTAAAAACTATATTTCACCGTAATTAAGAGTTTGCGTTCTTAAGTTTAAAAGAAAGAAAATAGAGAAATAGAAAACAATTTTGAATGCGAGAGGAAAAAAAGAGCATTAAGAACTATAATTATGTACATACACTTTGAAACGCCCCCGCCTCCGCGCAATGGAGAAAAAAGAGAGGCGAGAAATTAAAAAAGATAATTTACTGATGAATTATTTTAATTTATATGGTCCGGGATACCAGGCGAATAAATCAACGTATATCGCGATTATATTAAAATTGAATTATTTCGAATAGTTTCCTTTATATACAATGACGTAATGCATTGTATATATTCAGCAACGAAAATAAAGATAATCGTGACGCAATGCACGTTGCTTTACCACTTATAAAACGATGCAATGCGTTTTTGAGTAGATGAAGACTTTAACTTTGCACGGCTACTTGATCCTCACGTACGAAAGATTGTTCTTTAGCAAGACGCAATGCCTGGTAAAAAACAATCGGGCTGAAAAAACTAAATTAATTTTTGTTTTTAAATCCTTATCCACTCGAGATTACACACTGGGTCTCGAGGTATTCAGGAAGCGAAAATACGTCAGCGCTTAACTTGTAATGATATGTATTTGAGTCTCACCTGTTTTTCTGAAAATCTAGAATTAAATTTAAAAGTACCGTTTTCCCTCTTAGACCACGCATTGAGTCCAAGGGTAGTCCAGCGCATAAGAAGGAACATGCGAGCTATTAATCTGACTTAGTGCAGAACTTTTGCATCTCACCATGTGAAGGGACTTAGGAAAAACTTAAATTTTTTAATTAACTTTGTTTTTTATTGAAAACATAAAATCATAGCCTCATACATGGCAGAAGACATTTCGCTATTATTTCGCATTTAGTCGGATTCCCTTTAATATTTTAGCAGGTTTGTAGATATTTTGGATCCAACGATACTTTAAACTTTTATTGTCTGGTTTGTACGTTCTATGTGAAATCTTGCTCCAGCAATTTTGGTTATAGCAATGGATTTTGATTCATAAAATTGTGTTTTATCTTACAGAAATGGTGGTCTTATTATCTTCCATTTATTTTTAATACACAATTTTTGGATTAAAAATTCCTTATCTACCCCGACAGCATCGTTCGGTTCCAGTAAAGTTAATTTACTTTGACTGAAAATTGCTTATGTCGCATCCTTCTGGTGAGAATCTAATAAAAAATTTTACAATTGCACCACCCTTGTACTATGAATAAGTGCTTCATTGACCCTTGTACTATGAATAAGTCTTTCATTGACAGCACAAGTTCTTTGTCGGCTAAATCAAAATTTCAGTGCAATCTAGCACTACTCGAGTGTCTTCAAAGCCTTCAAAATATGTTGGCGAATTTCTAGATATCTCTTCTCTCGATGGCCAATAAATTGCAAGAGGTAACCACTTCCTAAGAATTTTAATGGCTTTCAGAAATATTTTTCAACACCCTTATGAGGAAACACATGTAAAAATAAGACTTGAGAGTCTGTAAGATGTGTTGCGTTTCATTTTAAGATAAGTTAAAATATCTCGCTGACGAGATTTTATTCTACATTTTTCAAATCTATCACCGTATACTTCTTTCACAATACTGATTAATGTATTAATTAAGGCCTGATGATTAGATACTGATTAAGGGCTTAATTGTAGCGATTCCAGTAACAGTATACATTTTTTTATCAGTATCTAATGTATCACTAAAACGATATTTCACTACCTTTCTTTTTAGTTCCTGCTTCTTGATTAATGATAGTACAGAATTTTCATTGTTTGACAATTAATTTTCAACTACGCCACTTTCTTCATTCACTTTGAATTCGTCTTTATTTTTTAGACGATAGCCTGCATTACCTTGAACAGAATTATTTACATTTTTATTTTCTTCGTTAATAGATAAATGGTCTTCCGAAACTTGATCCTCAGTTTCATTCGACAGTGACTAATGAAAAATATTGTGCTGTTTAGCTATTTGTATCTGAATTATTCTCTTCAAGCGAGCTTCATGTCTTTCTGAATCTTTCTACTTTTTTGGAATGACCGGTAAATTCAGTGATGGTAGTGATGGTTTTGCTAGTTTTGCTTTCTCAAAGAGAAAGCTTTGTAACGGTGCAAATTTTCAAATCGATAATTTTCATGAATTCTTAGGTTTTGAGTCTTCCTGAGTCCGAAAAACGTGTTTTTGAAAATTGTACGGATGTGTGTATGTATATACGTACGTACGTACGTTCGTATGTATGTGCCAAAAGTTGTATTCACCATAACTCTCAAACGGATCGATATATCGAGCTCGAATTTTGTGGACATGTTATGGCACTTCTAACTTAGATCTGATTAAAAATTTTGGAGGCGATTGATGGTTTATTAGAGCTTCTCTGGAATTTACATTAACTTTCGAAAATGAGATTTTTTCAAAAAAATTCATTTTTCAGCAATTGTTGCCATGAATATACCAAATCTAATGCCAGATTCTGAAAGAGCGTCAAATTTTAGTCAAATTATGTTCGATCTACATGATTCATAAGTAAAATCGAATTTTTATAAGTAAAGTCGGGCTTTCGCTTTCTCAAAGAGAAAGCTTTGTAACGGTGCAAATTTTCAAATCGATAATTTTCATGAATTCTTAGGTTTTGAGTCTTCCTGAGTCCGAAAAACGTGTTTTTGAAAATTGTACGGATGTGTGTATGTATGTACGTACGTACGTACGTTCGTATGTATATGCCAAAAATTGTATTCACCATAACTCTCAAACGGATCGATATATCGAGCTCGAATTTTGTGGACATGTTATGGCACTTCTAACTTAGATCTGATTAAAAACCGCTGCTAACTGAGTAGCAGAATGCTTTCTCAAAGGAACATAAGCAGTACAGAATTGGATATACGTAAGGTTTGGCCACGGCTGCGGTTGAGAGTTTGCCTCGATTTTCGTTGCTTTTCGAGACTCGGTCTTCCGCGAGAGCAGCGTGTGTCTTTGCCGGCGAATACACCTCGATTTCGGAGCTTTTTGCGCGGAAAGCTATGAAAATCGAGATGACTCGCGGCCACGCACACGTCTGCTTCGACGAGAAGATTATAGTACTTATATGTAACCACAAAGATACCACGACAAATACTCGCTCGCGGAAGACCGAGTCTCGAAAAGCAACGAAAATCGAGGCAAACTCTCAACCGCAGCCGTGGCCAAACCTTACGTATATCCAATTCTGTACTGCTTATGTTCTTTTGAGAAAGCATTCTGCTACTCAGTTAGCAGCGGTTTTTTATGAGTGCTTGGATAATCTGAAATCACAATTTTTTTATTATAAACTTAATAATATTTTCAGGAGATTTAGGATTAAGATTTAGGAAGCATTAGAATATTTTTCTGAAACGCAAGCTGTTTGATTCATGAAAAATCCTTCATAAATATACCTTTAATCTTAAAATTGTAACATAACTTTTTATTTTTAGATGCACTAATTTGTTGTGGAATAGGTTCAATTGCATATACTTTTTTGCAGAAATATTGTGTATTATCATTGTTGGTACATCTTCGTTCAATGTAAGAGAACAAAAATGTAATAGTAACTTTCGATTCTCCTAGCTGTGAATGTGATTTAAATCTTGCGTAAATATTTGCATCACAATGAATGAGCGTCATAAACCGCGCAAGAATCGAATTAAAAATTTTCAAACTGCTGGAATTCGGTTCTTGCGTGCGAATATAGAAATTTACTTTAGTTGTTGTTTTTTTATAATCTTGCCACTGATACTAATGAGCAACATTTTTTAGTTAAGCTGTCAGGATGATCCGTTTAAAAAATGTATAATTATAATTCGTATAATAGGTGCATTAGTGTATCTGTGCATATGTCATTTCCAGATACAAACTGTAATTAATGGGAAGGAATCGGTTTTCAATGCGCTGTAAGTATTGTTTTCAGTTCACATGAAATCTTAAAGGTCGACCAAATGACGAATATATCTAAATTATTTTAGGTTTAATAGCTGTTGGTATAATTTGTCGGTAAAGGAACGCAAATTATTTTATATACTAATGTTAAGAACATCAAATCCAATAAAACTAAAAGCTTGTGGACTCGTGGAAATAAATGCAAGGAGTTTTGCTTCGGTAAGTGATGTTGTAACAATTAGTTCACATATCTCTCTTCATCTATCTATCTAACTTACCTATCAAAAGATGGGATAAATTATAGGTTAAAAAAATTTCAAAAATTTACTGTCGTAATAATTATTGCAGCTTATAAAAACATCAGTTTCTTTCACAATGGCTATGCGATCTCTATAAATCCATTTTGAAATGTTTTGAAACGAGTATAGTGTCACAAAAGTTTCCCATTGGAACCATGCTTCGTAGTAATCATAGCTAAAATAGAAACCGAAGCTAACTTTGTAACAGAGTGCTTGAAAACGTGGATTTCCTCGTCAAAGGAGACATGCCTGTGGCTTTGGCTGATAGTTCACCTCGATGTCTGGCTTTGACCGATAATTCACCTCAATGCTCGCATAGAAAAGCTGTAAAAATCAAAGTGAACTCGTCAATTAACGCACACATTGCTTTTGTGAGAAGACTGAGTCTTCTCGACGAAGTTAACGTGCGTACAGCTGTAGTCGAAAGTTTACCTCGATTATCATTGCTTTTCATGTAGAAAAACTGCGAAAATCGGCAGTATTCTTTGACTATATTATCGTATTTCAACTCAGATTAAAACGAACAAGAATTCGATATTACAAATTGCACCGTTAAAAAACTTTCTCTATGAAAAGGCAAAAATTCCATTTTTTTTTTATAAATGCTGGTATAAACGCCAACAGTAATGATAAAGTTGTAACAACTAGGTATATTTTTGAAGGAAATTTAATGATCTTTTAGGGCATTTGATTTTGTACATCTCCGGTAAAAGTAGACGAAAAATGTAGTTTCTTTGAAAAAAAATCACCTTCAAAATTTACGTATGGATTCGGTAAAAAAATGCGGTAAATTGTAGCCGCTTTGATTCAAATTCTAACAGGATCTAAGTTAAGACTCAATTAGTCTGCACACAAATTTTGAACTTATTCTATGAATTCGCACCAGGGATATCGTTCGGACAATTTTTGCAAATTATGATTTACTTATTTAATTGCTATTGCAAACATTACCAATTAATATAGAAACTAGCATAATGCAGAAAGAATTACTGCATGTTTGTTTTTAAATATAGACTTAATTTATGTATGAATTTTAAGTCAAAATAAGTTATAAAATAAAATAATAGTAAACCAATGGAGAACTGAGCATTTATTCGCACATATAAATCGTTAAGCATTGTTACTCTAAAATTAAATGTACACTTGCAAGCTATCTTTGTATCAACACAATCTTACCTTGTGATTAAGTGCATAATGTAAGACTCAATCAGTCTGCGCTCAAATTTTGAGCTTATTCTATGAATTCGCACCAGGGATATCGTTCGGACAATTTTTGCAAATTATGATTTACTTGTTAGCCACGTAACCTTACACGGACGCATTATTGCGGAGAACATTTGGCGTCAAAACGTAAGAAAATAGGTGAAGTACCGCAAAAGCCGGCAAAGCAGGAGCTGCAGAAAGTGAATAAACAAAACTCCCAATTATCACTGTCTCTCTCTCCTCTCTCTCCCTCTCCCTCCGCATTTCTCCCGAAAAACTTTGGCATCTCCTCTAATTCTGCAGTCATCAACCATCAGTAGTTTGCAAGAAAATACAGCGTCCGTTGTCGTCCTAGTTTCTAGCCCGCTCGTTCGCGACAAAATCATTTGGAATGCAAAATAGTTAAATAACGTACCTGCTTGTAACGTTTACAGACATGGTGGGAAAAACAATGTAACCATACGCCCGCTATGGCCGAAACCGTTTACGAACTATGGAGAAACGCTCTCTCTTATTACTCCGACTGAAACTATTTGCGGTCAATTATGAAGAATCTCCATGTTCTTATGCGGAAAACTCGAAACTCGGAGTTGCTTCGAATTTACTGACCGGTCAATTTGCATTGACTTGAACCACGTCAAGCATCTGCTACGTAGCCTTTAACTGAAACTTATTCGATACGCAATATGTATCTACGTATACCACCCCGAGAGAGCACTTTATTAACTTTGCTAACTCTGTGAACCGTCAATTTTTATATATTTTTGCGTAGATGTCTAAGAAATTCTCAAAATTTTTAAAACTTTTTCATTTGCAAAAACTTGTATCGGCGACTTTAGACCGGTTAGTATTTTAATGACTCCATCGAATTTGTTTTAGAGCGTAGCCCTTAAACAAATATCGAGCTTTGTAAAAGAAAATGATTTACTGCATAGGTGTCAGTCGGGTTTCCAGAAGAGGCATGAAACTAATACTGCCATAACGCGAGTAGTTGACGATTTTAGATCTGCGATTGACCGTGAGGGGTTACCGTTGGTGGCAGCGATTGACTTTTCCCGAGGCTTCGATCTCGTTGACATCGAGCTATTATGTACCGGCAAGGTGTCTATCCAGTATCATGGTTAAATGCTCTGGGAGGGATTCCCGGTTGTCGGAAAATACTCGCGGACGTATACAACTTCGTCGCCAAATGCTTACGGAGACGTTTTCTTTTATTGTGTTATCATTTACTTGTGTTAATTTTCTACACACAGTTTGAAAAAATAATTTAATTTAGACAAAGAGTGAAACCGCGCTTATTCGCAATATTATAAAAAGTACGCTTTATTAATGCACGAATTCATTCTGAAACATTTTCTAAGACAGATCCTGTATTTCTGAATAATAACGGCCATAATAGTAGCAAGTTCCAAGTCACTGTAAGATCCAATCATTGAGATACGTATCTGAACGTACTCGGCTGCCTTTTCCTTAGTATTGCGCCGGCTTCCGGCAGTCTCCAATAAGTCTCCGAGCTCAAGGAGCCTCGTCCTTATATTCTCTTGGCCGTACTTTTAGGTAAAGTACTCGCGAATGTAAGGTACTGACCCATAAGCTGTGGCGCGTGGAACTGTCGCACTGTGGAGTATATCACGGACATGCTGACGGACAGAACTGCTAAAAATTTAATTGGAATAACTTCTCAAGGAACAGTATATTTTATTTTTGAGTGCTTGGGTGACAGAACAAACCACAAAGTAATGCCTAAGCAATCTGTGTTTCCACACTACTTATATTAAGTCTGGTGATGTTGGGAATTAGATTTTTTTTTAACTAAGGTTAGAATTAAAAGTATATCTGTGAACTAAACAGTAGTTTAAAATTTTTCAACTTCACGCGCAAAGGAAAATACTCAAGTAGCCTTGGAAAATATCTGTATTTGGGCACTGGTGTTTACTGAGCGAAGGTTCGCTTGGCAGTGAGCCCGGTAGCCCTCGCTTGTACACTCATTACCTCGCTGGGAGGTGTCGCTCATCTCTCTCTCTCTCTCTCTCTCTCTCTCTCTCTCTCTCTCTCTCTCTCTCTCTCTCTCTCTCTCTCTCTCTCTCTCTCTCTCTTGAGAGCGAAGTGAAATATTCTTCTTAATATATGTTAGCGCGAACTCTAGTGCAAAGTTAATACGGTTATGTGATACGTAAACTTGTACGGTTATGTGATACGTAAAAACATTCTGTATTCTGTTTGTATTTGAACAATGTGTTTTAATGAGGCAAAATTTAAATTCAAGGAATCAAAATTAAGCAAGGCAAACTAGTTTGTAGGTTATAGTTTTATAATATTATCGTAGATAGGTCAGGTAGAAAATTATTGTTTCTATTGTGTTGAATATTCTGTCGGTAACTTATTGCGATTATAAGTCAAGCTGCGTTTGTTTTGACTGAAGCGAAAATTCCAGATACGGGAGTGCGCGACTTTGCCACAGGTGTACCACGCTGTGTTTGGGTTAGCTATTAGCTGTATTATATATTGCTGGCGTTTGTATCTGTATTAGCAGTGCTCTTAATGTTTTCATGGCTATTCATAGTCAATGTCGCGCAAATTTTGTAAACACTCTTGAAATAAATAGCATGTTTATATTGCACCCCCGTAGCCTTTAAAACTGTACAGAAGGTTTGTCCGGTGCGTTGTCTGCAGAAAGTGTGCAAAGAACGTGGCAAAGAACGCGATCGAATGTGATACGTGCAAAGCTACATTCCATATGGGCTGTCTCACCCGTTATATTAACGCAAAGGCCTGCAAGTCTTTTTGCGTAACTGCGTTCAACCAGAAAATATCTAACCTGTACCGAGTAAATATCGAAGCGGCGCAGATTAATGCAAGAGCATAAATTTTGACGAGAATCGCCCTCTAAATGGATCTTCATTGATGAATATTACGGACCTTAGCACGAGTACCCCAACAAAAGAAATTCAGCGAGAATCTCCGAGCCTGAGCGATTCTTTTGCATCACCTGTACCCGGCATGCCAAATTCGATAGTGTCAGCTGAGAGCCAAGCTTTTCCGCCGCCAGATTGGGCTGCTCTGTCCCTCGACGAAAAATGATTACAAGGTTTCAGCTCACTCAGTGGCCGACTTGATGTATTAACTAACGCAATAACAAACCAGGCAAAGGATATTTCCGATCTAAAGGCAGAGAACGCCCTACTACGCGCGGAAATAAGCGATTTGAAAGAACGTCAATCAACGGAGATTCTTCACGCTGAGATCAAAGTTCTGGGATTGCCTGAGGATAGTCAGATTTCCACTGATGATTTCACGAAGGAGCTCTTTGATAAATTATATTTAAATCATTTCTTGCAAGATGTAATTGGGACTCGCGTATTGCCAAAAAAGGATCCTCCCCAGGCTTTTCTGAGCAGTGCGTTGAAGGAGAATGCGAAAAAGAAAAGGATTGAGTCAAAAATATTTATTAATGCGAAACATTTATTATGCGAAAAAGAAAAGGATTGAGTCAAAAATATCATTATTTGTTCCTGACAAGATTATTCAAGCGAAACGTGTGTACGGAGAGCTGTTTGTGAGTGACATATATGCAGGGGCATCTGAGTCAAAAATCGAACTTTTTGAAATATCGTCATCATTTATACACAAACTGCGTCTAGTGGCAAAGGCTCGAGGAAAAGAGTCAGGCTATAAGTATGTTTGGGCTCGAGGTGAGTGTGAACGTGTGAGAAAGGATGACAAGACCGAGATAATCAAGATAGCTACGATGAGCGATTTAAATAAAATGATTTGACGCCTACCAGAACTGGGCCCTGTAAACACAGTAGCCACTACCTTGTCTGAGTGCAGGAAGAAAAAGCCAAAATACTTAAAGATTAAGATGTGATTGGCTCACTTATATGCAAATTCAGTTAAAGGGCATTTAAATGAAAGCGAAACTCTTCTTATCCAAAAAAGGGTATTGCAATGTATAAACTTATGACGACTAAATGCCCAGGTTACTTATTTGAATTATTTCCGAGGCCTCGTGACAATCGTAGGCAGCTTTCGCGATGGCTGAAGTACATGCGCGAGGATTCACAATTAGAGGGATGAAGCTATGGGATTCTCTCCCGGTCCAAATCAAGCTTCTAAAGACTGCAGTGGCGTTCAAAACCAGCTTACATAAGCACTTGTTGGAGAGAAATCAAAAATATACGGTGTAAAAAGACAAACGTTACGAAAACTAGTTATAATATTAGCTATTAGTTTTTACGAATTATAGTTATTTTTACGAATAATCAGCTACAATGTTAGTTTATAATCTAATTTAAGAAGTAGTTTGTATTGCTGAATAAATAAGGAAATTTTAGTAAGTGAGAATATTGTAAATGAAAGCAAAGATGAAACTGTTATAATATGTATTAAAAGAAAACAAAGATCATGTAAAAATTTTTGCTGTACGACCTACGGCTTCGGCTAAGGCGTAAATAAACCATGATTTCAATCTCTCTCTCTGTCTCTCTCTCTCTCTCTCTCTCTCTCTCTCTTCTCTCTCTCTCTCTCTCTTTCTCTCTCCTCTCTCTCTTTCTCTCTCCTCTTCTCTCTCCTCTCTCTCTCTCTCTCTCTCTCTCTCTCTCTCTCTCTCTTTCACTCTCTCTGGCGAGTACGTTCAGCAGCGTTTTCTTCGAGCTCCGTATTTCAACGACGATTTAACCTGGTTGTACTCCGTTTTTGGAGATTCTAAGTTTTGCAGGCAGAGCAGACTCCAGCTGGCAACGCTTTTGTGAGTTTTTACGGCACGGCTCGCATCACAGAGCCAGGGAGATCTGCTTTTTGCCTGACAAGAAAGTTTTTTCTCTCGGCGTCGCTTCGCTATTATCAATCGTCATCTTGCTATCTGGACTGACCGGAGCGCTGTCTGTCACCATTCGTCCGATTTTTGACTTCAATCTGGCATTACCTCAGCAACAGCTGCGATCGAGACAATCGGTTCCAGTCAATAATCGTCCAACTGGCAGTCACGAGCGCTCAACACTTTTGCCTACTCGAATATCAACGGCTCAGCTCTCATCGGTCATCTATATCGTCTGAGGCCAGTGGAGGACATCCGTTCAGTGTTCAGTGTCTTGGTTCAGTGCAGAGTGAAGCATTTCGTGAAAGATGTGCATATGACTCTTCCGTCGCACTTAATCGCAACTAATCAGTTTAGCTTGCCGAACTTTTATGTTTTATCTATGCCTCTCACGCCTGAAATCGAATCCGAGAGCCCTCGTTATCGTACCTGAAAGCAAAGCAGTGCATATCGTTTTTAATTTTCATCTCGAATTTAGCATTAAGTGTTCATCTAGCGTAATACAAGTGTCTGTACGTTATTACAAATACTGTGCGTTGTTTACATTAGTCGGTAATCCGTTATAATATAAACTGTTTGCGAGTACTGGCATCAGACCGTGTTTACTGTCAACAATAGCCTAAGCCAGTCACGTTTCTTGCGTTCAAATGCTCTTGGATAAGAGTTTGTCTTTGTCTCTGCCCGCTTATTAACATCCAGTTAAGTCCATAGCATCGGGACGACCCTCCAACTTCAATAACGATCGGACTATCGTATCATGTCGTCTCTAGAAACTGACCACACTGATAATAGATTTCCCTCGGCTGATCTTACGGGGTCCCCGGTGTGGTTTCTCAACTATTATGAAATGTATCAAAGCCATGTAGCCACGATTAATTCTTTTATAGAACGCGTTATAGCCATCGATCGAGACCTCAAAACGACTACAAAGGAGCATAAAGAGGAAATAGCCGTCCTCCGAAACGAAATACATTCTCTCGTTCAGTCGGCAGGCGTGCAAGATGACTGTGAAATACTAATTACAGGTATCCCAGCGCAATTCGAACACTCACGTCAGTCAGCTGCCGAAACTCTCTTTCGCGCGTTGGATTTACCGAATCTCGCGAGACATATAGTTGCTCTACGCGCTTGGCGGTCAAGCGAGGACAATGTCGCGGTACCGAATGTTGATAAATCGTACTCACCACCTGCTGTTTCTTGCCGTGCATCACCGTCGATGCGTGTTGTTGCTGAAGATGCGTCAATCGAAACGCGCACCGACTTTCATCCTCAGAATTCTTCTACCGCTTCGCCGCGAACGTGCGCTTTTCTTGTCAAGCTTTCATCGACAATCGTTCGAGATGCAGTTATGCGCAAGGCGCCAAACCTCCGTACCATTGACATCTCAAAAGCGTTCAATATACCGGGTACTTTCAAGGTTTTTATGAATCAGCTGTATCCAAAACCGGTCTACGAACTCTTGCGCAAAGCTCGTGAAATTAGCAAAAAAATCGGTTATACGAGGCCCATTGCCAGCAACTCACTTATCTACATGAGAGAAACCCTTTCCTCGGATCGCATTCCTGTGCTCACAGAGAAGGATCTTTCAAAATTCAACCGTAGACTAAGAATTCCAATTTGACGATCTTTGTCGGAGCGCACTCAGTCTAGACCACCCCACGCGATAGGAACAACTTGCGACGCGTTTACAATCGGGCACATCAACATAAATCGCCTTGGTACTACGGAGCACTTTGCCCTTCTCGAAGCAAAATGCTCAGAGGCATACTTCGACGTTATTGTGCTTACTGAGACGTTTTTACAACCCCATGACCCTGATAACCATCTGGCATCAAGTGGTTTCAATTTTTTTCGTCACGACCGCGTGGGGAAAGAGGGTGGTGGCGTAGGCACATACATATGCGACATCTACACTGTTAAAATTCTCGCGGCATCAAATCCAGTATACGACAACACGCCAGAATTATTATATACTCACTATATTTGAGTTAACGAAAGCTTCTTTCAAAATACTCGTTGCCATCGTCTATCGGCGCCCCACCGCCGCTAATCAATTGGACTTTGTAGACTATCTAGCAGTGCACGCTCCCCAATTTGAAAATATAGTCGTTACGGGTGATTCTAATATTAATATGGCCATGAGCTCGGAGGCCTCGAGTCACCTTCGTCAAGCCACTGAATGTCTCAATCTTTCACTGGTCCAATCCGAGCCTACCCACCACGTCTTCTGGCGCACTCCGCCGTCCCACACTTGGCTAGACTTGTTCTTCACTAATACTTCAGCTAACATCATTCGATACGAAAAGTCCGATGCCCCGTTTGTGGCTGGGCATGACTTTATCACACTCACCCTGTCAGTTGCCAAACCTCCCCCAGTCAAAAAAGTGATCAAATCACGGAATCTAAGCAATATTCCGGCCATTGCTATCGCGCGTGAAACAGTCGCGGCGCTTGCACCGCTCTGCCAGAAAAATGAATGTGATTTTCTCTCAAACGCCTTCTTGCTCACCACTCCCAATCAGGGCATTCAGCTTGCGAGCGGGGCGCCCCTCCCCCCCCCCCCCGATATAAATGACTCTGAGCGTGCTCTTACATCGGCTTTGATTCCCGCCTTCGATGCAGCCGCTCCAATAAGAACGATCACACTCTCTTCTAAGCGTAAGTTATGGGTTTCGCCAGCTATTAGGGCATTTATGAAATAACGGGACAGGGCCTATAAGCATGCATGTTACTCGAACAGCATCGAGGATTTCGAGAAATTCAAGCGCCTTCGCTCAGAAGTCTCAAATACAGTCGATACTGCTAAGAACGAATACGTGTCCGCGAAGCTTGACTCCGCTCCGACTCTCAAAGCTCAATGGAAAGAGATCCGAAATCTTCGCGTCACAAAGCAAACTGCGTTCGTGCTCACACGACGAGTAAATGTAAGGACTATTCGGACTTATGCTGCGTAAATTGTAAAAAAAATAAGTGCAACGACTCCCATTCAGCCCTTGACAAAAACAAATGTCCGATTCTCCGTGCGAAGATTGAGCGCAAGGCTTCCCGTATTGGTTATAATGACTAATAACTCACACGCTAACGGCGGCGCGCTCGTATTCGGGCATTTAAATGCCCACTCACTTCCAGCGCATCGCCAAGATATTCGAATTTTAATAGAACAACATCTTCCGCTTGCATTCGGTATTAGCGAATCCTTCTTAAAGCCTTCATACTCATCGGATGCGGAGCAGATCCCTGGCTACTCACTGTATCGGCACGATAGGCTCGATAGAGCTGAGGGCGGCATGGCGTGCGGTGGCGTCGCTCTATACGTACGCAACATTGCGCGCTGCAAAATCATAGACTCTTCGCCTCGCCCGGCAACGTACTTGCCTACAGTCCTCCCAAGGCCGGCCACTGGAGTACAGTAGAGGAAGCAATATTGAATTGCAACACTCCGTACGATCATCTCGTCCTAATGGGCGACTTTAATATTGAGTGGCACGTCGCTGGTATTAATCGCACAATACTTGGGCAATCCCTTGCCACGCTTGGTCTTTTTCCGGTTCCCTTTGACTGCACCCATCATCTCGAGCGCTCAAAGTCTACTATTGACTACGTCTGTGTTCCTAAAACGTTTGAGGGCAGCCGGTTTTGGCAACTCCGTGTACCGTGGATCTCCGCGCACGACGCTCTTTTTGTCGCTCTCGATGTAAATATCGATTTAAATTCGTTCCCAGCGACTATTACACGACGCTGCTTCAAAGGGTTTGACATCTACGCCCTCTGGAGAGAGCTGCGAGAGCTCGATCTATCTCCCTTTGGGAACTGTCCTGACGTTGACTCCAAAGTAAGTTTTCTTATGGCGATTATTCTCGATCTGTACGATAGGCATGCTCCTGTCCGCTCTTTTACGCCTAAGAGGAGAGGGGTACCCTGGATGACCTCCGAGTTGCGTGCACTGAGAAATGCTCGCAACAAGTCATGGCAGTCTTACAGTCGCAATAAATGCTCGGCCACCAAAGAAAAGTATGTTGCACTGCGGAAGCATGTCGCCACTGAGTTTCGACGCGCATCCATTAATTATTTCACGTGACGCATATCCAATAGCCAGGGTATCAAGGATTTGTGGAGCGTTATAAACGAACTCGGGGTGCGCAGCAAGGAGAAGCGCAACTTCTAGCTTCCGGCGTCTCTCGACGCATTGAATAAATTTTTCGTTGGCTCCTACGCCCCCGCCGAGCTCCATGACATGCGCCCTACGGTCAGGATCGCGCCCGACGATCGCTTTTATTTCAGGCACGTGACGGCTGACGATATTTTGCGTGCTCTCAGTATGGCGCGTTCTAACGCGGTCGGCCCGGACGGGCTACAGCTCCGTATGCTGAAGGAGTTGCTGTCTTTCGCTCTTACCCATCTGGATGAACATCTTCGACTCGTTGCTTCAATTTGGTGTCTTTCCGCAGGCCTGGAAAACCGCCTCGATCACCCCCATCCCTAAGATCGCCTCTCCGAATTGCGAGAATGACCTTCGGCCAATAAATATCTTCTCCCCTGCGTCTAAACTGCTGGAGGCTGTTGCTCTCGAGCAGATTAATAACTTTGTTACTACGAGGGACCTTCTCAACCCCGCGTAATCGGGCTTCCGCAGGGACTTTAGCACCCACACTGCCCTGCTCTCAGTCACCGATGATGTTCGTCAGGCCATCGACGAAGGCAAGGTCACGCTGCTGGTCTCTATTGACCAATCGAAAGCGTTTGACCTTGTCAACATCAAGCTTTTGGGAGAAAAGCTCCTTTCGCTTGGTTTCTCCGATACGGCCTGCTCGTGGGTACTTTCATTCCTCAGCGGCCGCTCGCAATGCGTGCACCATCGCGGTATCTCATCGATACCGCTTCCGAGAATTTCCGGGGTGCCTCAGGGCTCGCTGCCGGGCCCATTGTTATTCCCGCTTTTTATCAACGACTTACCGGATGTTTGCAGGGACCTCAAATACCATCTTTATGTGGACGACTTTTGCATTTATACGCATGGACCGGTGGCTGATGCCGCCCTGTTAATTAAGCGCATAAATTCAGCGCTGGACGCCATCGTAGGCTGGGCCGAGAGGAACGGTCTGCAAATAAACGGCAGCAAAACCAAGGCCATCTGGTTCGGCTCGCGCAGCTTCATAAGTAGAGTGGAAGCTCAAACCCTCCCTCCTATCACTGTCGAAGGTCAATTCATCGCGCCGAGCAACACACTTAAGCTTCTCGGCGTTACCTTCGACAGCACTCTCACCCTGCGCGAGCAATGCTCCATCTCTGCTGCTCGCTGCTTCGGGGCTCTATCTCGCCTGCGCAGAAACGCGTTTTTCCTGCCGAAAGCCACCAAAATTACTCTCGTGAAAACCCTAGTTTTCCTGCATCTTGAGTACTGCCCGGGTCTTTTTCTCGGCCTTACTGACGAGCGAGTGGGTCAGCTGGAGCGCTGTAAAAACGCTGCTCTTCGCTTTGTCGATGGGCTTAGAAAATCAGATCACATCTCCCCGTCTTACCGCAAGTACGGCATCCTTTCGTACCGCTGTCGGCGCAAATTTCTCGTACTGAAGCTGCTTGCGCTTATACTCAAGACTACCACCCCTTGCTTCCTGCGGGAGAGCTTTTCCCTTCGGCCTCTTTCTGGCCAGAGATCGAAGAGGGCGTCTGAATACGACTTAATAATCCCTCATTTTAGGATCGATTACTTTGCGTTTTCGTTTAGAATCGGGGTTGCAAACCTCTGGAATGAGATTCCGAGCAGTATCCGTGAGGCTTATTGTTCAGGGGCATTCAGCTCTCGACTTTTTGAATTTATAACGGCGTCCGATCCGAGGCTTGCGTAGCGTTCTAAGTGTATCATGCGAATTACGTATTATATTATGATGTTGTACAGCATGCGTTTTATTTACTTATATTTACTTATTATTATTATATTGTGCGTCAAATTGTTTTTGTGTCCTCGTGCGAATTATTTTTTTTTCTCACTTCACTTTATTTTATGTATTATTTATTTTATTGTTACTTTATTTTATTTTTTATTTTTATAACTGTTTTTTAATTTTAATTTACATTTGTGTACTGGCAACTTACTGTAAGGGTGAATGTTGTCTCACCCAGTTCGTCGCATTACTTCTAAAAATGCATATATATTGTACCTTATGGCCTATGAAGGACCCTGTGTCCTTAGACCATTCTAACAAATAAATTCTACTTCTACTTCTACGTCTACTTCTCTCTCTCTCACTCACTCTCTCTCTCTCTTTCCTGCACAGACACACATCCCTGATCAATCCGCCCTCGCATTGGCCTTCGCCCTCTGCTATTTTACAATAGCCGGAGAAAACCTGGCCTCGTCGCTCGCGCTCGGCTGCTTTACGATGGTCGGGGAAACCTGAAATTTTCCAGTTCATCGTCTTATATGGCCTTTTACGACATATTGCCCGCACCAGGTCGAGCTCACTAGGCCGTGCGCCCCGAGCGACCGTAATTAAGAGGGGAAAATGCCACGTACTCGGATCCAAGCAATGTGCGACCCGCGATCCGGACCGAACGTCGCGCCTAGTCAACACGTTCGAACCGAAACAGCTTATCGTCGGCCGCTCAAATCCGAAATCGAGCCGACCTGTTTCCTTTTCCAAGAAGAGAAACAGCCGACCCGAGGCAACGCGCAATCGGTCCTCATTGTCCCTCTCGCACGCATTCATCCGCATGTTCATACATATACGTGGAAATCCACCAGAAAGTGGCACACAAGTCGGTCCAAAAATCGCACTTTTTTATTTTTGAGGGCACACCTACCGGGCTATGCTAGTTTTGTTCGTTCGCTCATTCTGAACAATAAACCGGTGTGTGCTTAGACAAAACCCTATGCCAACAAAGAACTATAGGCGAAAAACCAACAAAATGACCGCGAATTTTGCTCTAAAAATCAAAAAACGCGCATTATCTACAGTATTATAATTTTTTAGAAATTGTTCATATACATAAACTTTAAGTACGCTAAAAAGCCTTTAGTTTGCATACCAAATTGTCTAGATCGGATGCACTGATCAAAAGATATGCACATTTAAAGACAACGAACTCTGTTTCGGGCGCTTTCGAAAATCGCCAATTTTACGTTTTTTTCTTAAAATCCTTCTAACTTTTGATCCAAGCATCGGTTTGCAACGTTTAATACGTCAAATTAAAGCTTTTTTCTTGTACCTTTCTGACAATAAGTCTAGATTTAAAATTTTTAATGTAGTGAGCTATATATATGCTTCTCAAGTAGATCATTTTTTGAAAGCATATATATAGCACACTATATTTTACAAAAAAAGGTGGACTAACTAACAAAAAAGGAGAAGAAAAGAGCTTTAATTTGAGCTATTAAATATTGAAAACGCACAACTAGATCAAAAGTTTGAAGCATTTGAAAGAAGGGGAAAATCTCTGTTTCGGCCAAAATCGAGTAATTTCATGTAAATCAACTAAATTTGTCTTTTTTCAAAACCTCGTATCTTCCGATCCAACGGACCGATTTCAAAGTTTAATAGCTTAAATTAAAGCTCTTATGTTCTACTTTTTTACTAATTGATCTGAAGTTGAAGTTTCTCATGCGATAGGCTATATATATGCTTTTCAAAATCAGTAAAAAACGATCAACTAGAGAAGCATATATATAGTTCATGACATAAGAAAATTTTGATTCTGATTAACTAGAATGAAAGTAGAAGAAAAGAGTTTTAAGTTGACATATTAAACTTGCAAACCCATTGGTTCAATCGCTAATCATGCAGTTTTTTAAAAAAAAGAAAAACGATTATTTTAATACGATTTTTCGTTTAAGTACTCGAAAACCATAGATTTTTCTATTTCTTGAAATTCTTCTCAATTTTGATCCATTCGTGCATTTTCAAAGTTTGACAGCTTGAATTAAAGCTCTTTTGTTCTACTTTAATATTAATCCATCAGATTTCAAATTTTATTGGACGATGATCTATATATATGTTTCTCAAGTTGATCGTTTTTTACTGATTTTGAGAAGCATATATATAGCCTATCGCATGAGAAACTTCAACTTCAGATTAATTAGTAAAAAAGTAGAACATAAGAGCTTTAATTTAAGCTATTAAACTTTTAAATCGGTTCGTTGGATCGGAAGCAACGAGGTTTGGAAAAAAGGCAAATTTAGATTATTTACATGTAATTACTCGATTTTGGCTGAAACAGATTTTTCCCTTTTTTCAAATGCTTCAAACTTTTGATCCAGTTGTACATTTTCAATGTTTAATAGCTCAAATTAAAGCTCTTTTCTTCTTCTTTTTTGGTAGTTAGTCCAAATTTTTTTATAAAATATAGTGTGCTATATATATGCTTTCAAAAAATGATCTACTTCAGAAGTATATATATAGCTCACTACATTAAAAATTTTGAATCTAGACTTATTGTCAGAAAAGTACACGAAATGTTTATTATACCAAGCAAAATATCTAAAATTTATTTTGATGTTTCAAATAAGTCGATTGGTCAACTACTAATTGAGAAAGAATATAAAACATTGAATGAAGTTACACTCACTATAGTAAATTTCTAGACGATATAGATATATCGTGTGTATAATCACTATGCGAGTTAACACAAAAGTTTTGTTTCGACCTGCATAGTTGGTGTCTCGCGCGTGCGCTTCGTGTAATTCCTTGTACGCATTAAAATTAATAGATTTTATTGATAAAAACGAATAAAAATATTGTCAATATTGTAGTAGTTAATGCAAGGCATAGCTTGATTCAGAGAATTAGCAATGCGTGCGTACTATAAGCTTTACTTTTCATGGAGACTTTTTATGAAATCGATTACATTGAACTTGAAAAATTACAAGTTCATGACACGTGTACTTTTATTTATTTCTTATTAGTTTTAAAAAGCTATTTTCATTCAATAATCAGATGGATGGTTCGGGTTGGGTAATTACAATAAAATGTAAGGTGTAACTTCTCTGTCTTACGAATTCTATGAGATATAATTATTGCAGCTTGTAAGAACATTAATATGTTGTACAATGACTATGCGGTCTCTAAAGCAATCTTTAAATGTTTTGAAAAAAGTATATTGTGTAAAGAGAAGTTGATGTGTGACATTCAACTATTGCGCACTCGTTATGTCGCGCAATACGCAGGTCATGGTAGGCATCGCTGTCGTGTAGAGGCGACAGGTGCACGTGGAAGCGTTTAGAACTTAGGACTGAGCGCGTTATACGTTTAGATACAACTTGACTGTGCCGGCGTGTGGATATAATCTTGTTCGATAACATCATATATTGGATACCGCCAGGATGCCCGATGTCTCCGGTAACCAACAAAGAGCGGAGTTTTGCGATCCTTGCTGACTACATCTGATGCGAACGAAGGAGCGTCTTCTTCTTACAGGATATTCGAAAAGTCCAAGCAAGCCCGTCCGAGTCTCGGTGACACGAAGAGTGCGAGTGAGACAACGGGACTCCTCGTGCGAGAGTAAGTTGTATTCTCATTATACCTCGTAGTAACTATAACTTAGTAGAACTTTTTGATTACAACAATAATTGGATTAAGAAGGTAATCCACTTAGTTTACTTCTTATTAAAAATAAAATGATTTTTATTCAAAACATAATTATTAGAACCTTTCTTGCGGAGAAAGAGCTTCTAACTATTTTCAAAAATAAATATTTCGTAAAAACATATTAAAATGAATAGATTTTAATTAAAAAAAAAGAAAAAAATTAAAATTGTCCATATTGTAGTAGTTAATGCATACTTTTCGTGTAAGCTTTACTTTTCGTAGAGACTTATAACGAAATGGTAAAATTACTTTTATTTATTTCTTATTGATTATAAAAAGCTATTTTCATTCAATAATCACTACTGGGATGGTTCGGGTTGGGTAGACAGTTACAATAAAATGTGAGGCACATTGATTTTGTTTTACAAATTCTAGAGTTACATGATGCATCTTGAATAATTCCAAAAAGAGTAGTTCTACGTACACAGCATGATGGATTCTTTGTTTAATAGAATATTACGAAAAAATTGAATATTGTAACGTGTGATAGTTTGTAAGTAGAATTTGAAACAAATGTTTTTCTTAAAAGATCGCATTTCGTAATAATAATTTAAAGCTTAGTACAAATGATTTCAGTCTTTTTAGCTCCTTACATTAAAGCTAGATTGTTAGTTGTTTTAAGGGTAAAATCGGATATAAGCATGATATCAAAAATTAGCAACATGACTTTGACCTTGTGCAATTACAAATGAATTCTAATAGATTATTGTTTATGAATTCAGCTTTAAAGACCGTTCATGAGCTAATTTTGCCATTTCAATGAACCGTGCAATTAGAACAATCGACGAGAAATGTCTAATTAAGTCCAAATCCTTCGTACTATGAATCCATAATCATTTTAATTTATTAATTAAAGGAACAGTATACTCTTAAATATTGAGATTAGATCCATTGCCACCTTTGGACTATGGGAAAGCAGTGCATTGATTTATCGATTTTTAATGAACCTAATTATGTAGTAACAAAGTTGCTTCTTATGTATACTGGTTTATGGCCAGAATTGAGCAATTTGAGGCAATATACATCATTATTCATGACCATTGTAGCAACATCATCTATGAATATATCGCTTGTACGTACTATCAATAATTTGACAGTTATTGTATTATCTAATTATATTTGGATTAGATCATAAATTGAACATATGCTAATGATAACAATTGTTCAACAGATCGGTGGAATGTTATATTCTAAAAGACGATTTGATTTGACGATAGTGCTAGATAATCTTACACCATTCATGTATAACCTTCTGGGTGTATTGATACACGTAATATTGTTTGCTTTTAAATTTAGAGTAAGTAACAAACAGTACTTTCAGTTTGTTAAAAAATATTAGTAAACAGATTTGTACTGCAAGAATTTAATTTAATAGCTTTATAAATTTTAAAGTACTCGTTAAGAACATAATTTTTGTATGCTGCAGTGAATTATACTCTGCTTCTGAATCTTGACTGACAACTATGATAGCCATTAAATGTATGCAGTTGAAGTTACTTTCACATATTTTCGGGCTCATAATGTTACTTTGGTAATGTTACAGACCTCTTCAATTACTTTTCTAAATTAATGAGAATTGGAGTAGCATGCTTCGCGTGTTCTCATTTTTATCCTGGTGTTTCATTAATTTTTAAATCAGTAGTTTCTGTATTTCCTGTACTGAAAATGTTGACTAAAATACTCATTTGAATTTTCTCAAAACTTTAATTGTAGTGTAATATGAGGTTATGTTCTTACGATGGACGACTCATGCATGTGTAGTAGACTACGTACTAACGCTCCACGGCGCTACCGGAAATGATCCAAAGATGACACATTTTTAATGCAAACTAATATAGTTATATACAAATTTCTATACTATATTAATTTCTGTATTATATTAAATATTTTAATTTTATAGTTAGCAGCATCCTAAAATTAAAGCCTTTATTTTTTAAACAACAACTATGATAAATATGCCAACATACATATTATACACAAAAGGCACAGTAATAGTTGTGTCCATACCCACTATCTTATGAATAGCAACATATATGTTCGTGTATTTATTTATTTAGATATTGACAGTATTAAAGAATATAGTAAATGATAGGAAAATCTTGCACGATGATGCGGAATTACGCATTTTATATAACTATTCGCAATTGAATCGACGTTTAACGAATTTATTTGTGAGTATACCGCTCATAATCACAACCACTAATAATCTATAACGCTACATGTCATAGCAGTGACTACAGCCTTCAATCTTTCTTTTATAGGTCTACTGTGTTGGAGGTGGAGTTTTAGCACACACATTTCTACCATTTGTTCCAAAGCTAATGGATCTTGTATTCCCACTGCAAAACGAAACTAGAACAATAATTAAGCCTTATGTCCCGTATTATTTTGACATCTTTGATTACGATAAATATTATATCTTCGCACATGTTCTTCACACCCAGATAGTTTTGTTATGGACTTCAATGATATGTGTCTCTTGTCTATGCTTATCCACAAGTTGTATTACCCACATCAATAGTTTGTTCGCCATAGCATGGTTAGTATCTTTTGATATACATCCTTCACTATGATCATATACATCTGTATATTTATAATAGAAATGCTTTAAATTAGTCATAGATCATTTCAAATTGGGTTTCACGATGACACGATAAGCTCCAAAATTAAATTGGATAAATCTAAAGCTTATCGAAATATTAAAAGTGTCAATGATGTGTACAATACTTCTATAAGTTAAGTTATTTTGTGTGCTTAAAAACTATATTTTACCGTAATTGAAAGTTTGCGTTCTTAAGTTTAAAAGAAAAAAAATAGAGAAATAGAAAACAATTTTCAATGCGAGAGGAAAAAAAGAGCATTAAGAATTATAATTTTGTACAGACACTTTGAAATGCCCCCGCCTCCGCGTAACGGAGAATAAAGAGAGGCGAGAAATTAAAAAAGGATATTGCCTGATACATTATTTTAATTTTACATAGTCCGGGATACACTGAGAAAAATTTCGGCGAGCTGCTGCTGTAAACTAGTGCCATTTCGAGCACAAAAGTTTTGACGCGCTGCTGCCGGAAAATTGTACGGTAGTCATTCTAAAGTGGCGCAGCTATCGCACAAAATATTTCGGACAGTAGCTCGCTAGCTCTATTGATATACGTAAGCGCAGCTCGTTTGTTTTGGATAGTAGTTATCTTATGTATTTTGAGCAGTAGCGCATCAAAATTTTGGTGACCTATCGCCCGACCTTCACAGTACTGAAGCTAAAACAGCCGAAGTTTGGAAAGACGCCGAAATTTTTCTCAGTGTACCAGGCGAATAAATCAACGTATATCGCGATTATATTAAAATTGAATTATTTCTAATAGTTACTTTGATATACAATGAGGTAATGTATTGTATATGTTCAGCGACGAAAATAAAGATAATCGTAACGCAATGCACGTTGCTTCTCTACTCATAAAACGATGCAATGCATTTTTGAGTAGATGCAGACTTTAAATTTGGACGGCTACTTGATCCTCACGTACTGGAGATTGTTCTTTAGCAAGACACAATGCCTGGTAAATAACAATCGGGCTGAAAGAACTAAATTAATTTTTGTTTTTAAATCCTTTTCCACTCGAGATCATACATTGGGTATCGAGGCATTCAGGAAACGAAAATGCGTGAGCGCTTAACATAGACGTAATGCTATGTGTTTTCGTCTCACCTGTTTTTCTGAAAATCTAGAATTAAATTTAAAAATCGCCTTTTCCCTCTTAGACCTCGCATTGAGTCCAAGGGTAGTCCAGCGTATAAGAAGGAATATGCGTGCTCTTAGTCTGACTTAGTGCAGATCTTTTGCATCTCGCCATGTGAAGGGACTTAGGAAACATTTTTTAATTACTTTATTTTTTATTGAAAACATAAAATCATAGCCTCATACATGACAGAGGACATTTCGCTCTGATTTCGCATTTAGTCGGATTCCCTTTCGGAGTTTAGTTCGGATTTCCTTTAAGGGGTTATGCCTGAGTTAAACCTGAAAAAAACAAATTATTAGTTATTAGGCAAAAAAAATTATTTATAAGTAATATTAAAAAAATTCTTTTTCCTACTTAAAGTATACATATTAATTGTAATTTTACATATTTTTAAACAATTATATATATATACTTACTATACAAACCATTCCATGTGTGAAGTATTAAATTTAATCAGATTTTTCCCTTTGCCGTATGAATTCTCAGCATCCGGGTGATGAATATAGACCAAACTGGATGGACAATCTTCTAAATGTCTTTCTCCTCAGCTTGAACGGAAGGGATTACTGAAAAATAAAAATTTTAAATATTGAGAAACACATAAGGTCATAATATTCATAATTATAGTGAATTATGCATATGTTCACATGCGTAACATTCTTTAAACTTACCTTAACCAATTTCCCTCCATTCAAGCAGTGACGAAGGATTCCCTGAAGCTCTCCAAAAAATTTCAGCTTGATTGGGCTGATGGTTCCTGAGAAATCCTGCGGCAAGTGATCTAAATTCATAAAAATTCAAAATATGAGAAAAATGCATTTCAAGTTTATGCAAGACACGTATATATACTTATCGAGTAGTACTTACATGAACTGCTTGGCATATTTCTTTTATATTTTAACATAAAATACCTATGTATTATGGGATTTATCAAGACGCGGGTGCTGTACATGTTGATGTACCAGTATCAAAAGCTGAAATTGAAATTTAATATTTTGATACGCATTCACAATCAACATATTTTACATGAATATAATTTTTGTAATTGCTTACCCATTTTTTAACAGGATTGTTAACAACTACAGTAGACTTTGAGCTGCTTTGAGACTATCTAACACACAGGCGTGCACATGATATTCATAGTCCGTATACCTACAAATAAAGAATAAACTCACAAAGAACCAATTCTTCACAAATAATATGTTATTTATAGTCCAAACACTTATCTAAACTTGAAGATTAGTAGACTCAGAAGTTATCATAACAGCACAACATCCAGCTTGCACTAAACTACAGACAGCAGACGAAACAGCTGATGTCTGAATGCAAACTCGACTAGGTCGGTAAAATAGGGATTTCCCTTTAGGTGCCTCCTATAAGGTGCCATGTTTTCAGCCGATAATTTAAATTTGCACGTATGTTTTTTTATCGCTTTATAAGTTTGATTAAAAAATTACAAGACTAGATTTAAATTCTAAATTTATTTTATTTTTAACATTTAAAATAAAAATAAAATCTACGATTTTATAAAAATTAGTTATTTACAGTTTGTACTGATTCAGTAAATAATATGTGTGTTTTTTTTAATAAAATTGCATTTTCAAAAGGAGTTTGTAAACGCATTTAATTTTACATTTTCTATGAAAAGGCAATTGTTTTGAATAATCAAAAGTGCTATAAGACAAAACATCAATAATACGCAATTTTGAAAAATTATATTTTTTTAGTATTTGGCCTATAACTTTGTAGCGGAATTTTTCGGGCAAAAAGGACTTCAGCAGTTTATTCTACAGTAAATTTGCCTTAAAAAAATCAAATAAAAAATTTTTTGATTTTTTTGAATTTTAACTCAGGCATAACCCCTTAATATGTGTTTCTATGTGAACTCTTGCTCCAGCAATTTTGGATATAACAATGGAATTTGATTCAGAAAATTGTGTTTTATCTTACAGAAATGGTAGTCTTATTATCTTCCATTTATTTTCAATACACAATTCTTTGATTAAAAATCCCTTATCTACCCTGGCAGCATCATTGGGTTCCAGTAAAGTTAATTTACTTTGACTGAAAATTGCTTATGTCGGTGGTCCTACCTCCATAGGCAGGGCTTACGTAGGTTACGCATCCTTCTGGTGAGACTCTAATAAGAAATTTTACAATTGTACCACCCTTGTACCATGAATAAGTCTTTAATTGACAGCACAAGTTCTTTGTCGGCTAATTCAAAATCTCAGTACAATCTAGCACTACTCGAGTGTCTTCAAAGCCTTCAAAATATGCTAGCGAATTTCTGGATATCGCTTCTCTCGATGGCCAATGAATTGCAAGAGCTAACCACTTGCTAAGAATTTCGATAGTTTTCAGAAATATTTTTTACACACTTGCGAGGAAACACATGTAAAAATAAGACTTAATTGTCTGTAAGATGTATTATGTTTCATTTTAAGATAAGTTAAAATAACTCGGTCACGAGATTTTATTCTACATTTTTCAAATCTATCACCGTATACTTCTTTCGCAATACTGATTAAGGTATTCAAAGCCTTAATTGTAGCGATTCCAGTAACACTACACATTTTTTTATCAGTATCTAATGTATCACTAAAACGATATTTCACTACCTTTTTTTTTAGTTTCTGCTTCTTGATTAATGATAGCACAGAATTTTCATTGTGTGACAATTCATTTTCAACTACGCCACTTTCTTCATTCACTTTGAATTCGTCTTTATTTTTTAGACGATAGCCTGCATCACCTTGAACAGAATCATTTACATGTTTATTTTGTTCATTAATAGATAAATGATCTTCAGAAACTTGATCCTCAGTTTCATTCGACAGTGACTAATGAAGATTATTGTACTGTTTAGCTATTTGTATCTAAATTATTTTTGGAAGCGAGCTTCATCTCTTTCTCAATTTTCCTTCTTTTTTGGAGTGACCGGTAAATTCTGTGATGGTACTGATGGTTTTGCTAGTATTTTATGACTGCTTGGATAATCTAAAATAAGAATTTTTTTATTATAAACTTAATAACATTTTTTAACGTGTTTAATAGAATTGCATTACTTACCAGATAAAATGTAATCAGAATGCTTAAAATAAAGGAAACATACTCGCATTCTTGGCTGTGGAGTGTTTATTTTCAAAGCTTTACTCCATTTAATTAATTTATCCACTGTTTGCGCTGCTCCCAAATAGTTGGTTTTTATTACTGTCAGTTTTTTTGATTTTGGAAATTGATGAAACATTAAATCGATATATTTTCCGGATATACTGTGGCACCCTTTTACACAACAACGTTCAAACGACTTAAATATTTTTTAACTTTTAGAGAAACTGCACAAATCACAAGATACAACGATGCAACGCACTGGCAAATAATCTTTTTGGAGCTACGCAGCAGACTAGTAATCGTGCCGAGTCGTTCATCTCGTAGTTCCATGTGAAAAACTATGAAATATTTTGACTTAACTGTTAAGAGTTCAATAATTAAAAATTTTACGTACATATAAAAAACACTACGCAATCTAAATGTATTTAGATAAGTGTGTGTACACTATCTAATATGATTTTATCCCTCGGTAGTTTTGTTAATATTCTTTTGTTGACTTATATCGATCTCTCCGAGGCAGTGGTTATGAAAGGGTTTAAGAAAACAAAATCCCTTTCTTAAAAAACGATGTTTCGGCGATCATTGTCGCCCTCATCAGGAAAATATTGGAGCAGATATGATTTGTGTACATCTCGATAACCTTTTCCCCCGACTAGTTAACAGCAGAGGAAGTTCGTTTTTTAAGAAAGGGATTTTGTTTTCTTAAACCCTTTTATAACCACTGCCTCGGAGACATCGATATAAGTCAACCAAAAAATGTTAACTACGCAATCTAATTTTATAACGTGTTATGACTATCAATGTCTCAAAAATTAAAAGAAAATCAAATTACTACGAGTCTCTATAAAGCTCAATGTTATTTCCCGATTAAACGTAACCATCTTGGTTACCTATATATATGAAGTTGTATTACCCGATACCCCCATTGAATTTCTTTCTGATGCAATGCATTTTCTAGAAATTTTCACAATTCAATGAAAAATCAAAGAAACTTACAAATATATGAGGAAATTAATAAAATGCAGTACATTATTTAAAATTATCAACTATGACTGTGTTTCGACTATACCTGACAATGTGTATAATTGTGAGTTCGCCGTTTGGCCTTTTATTATGCGTAATTTATATTAATGGCTCTGCTCTTCTCCTAATCCCCAATCAGACACCCTTAATGACGGAAAAACCCCAACGGGCTCTTACCCTCTATTAATAGTCCAGTCAAATTAGCTCGAAAACCATGAGTTTTTGACATTAATTCCGAAGTGAAAGGGGAGTGCATATAATAATATAATAAGTTTGATAACAGTGAGTAAAGCGGTGATTTTTCTCTAAATTTTAAGAAAAAAAATGATATGATACGCCACTTAGGGGCCGAGATACGTTTTTTTTTAAATACGCTACTACTTCTTATATATACAACATATCGTAATGATTCAAATGTTGTTAGAAAGTAGAAGAGTTAATTGTGTTCGATGACTTTATTGCTCGATGTTGTTAGAATTAAAGGTAGACAAGATGTATCCCTTCGAGCCAACTATTTATTAAAAAAATCTAGCCAACGTTTCGGTCTATATATAGACCCTTATCAAGGCTATTCAAAAAATTTTTCTTACATTAAAACAAATTACAATTTTTAAAAATATACAAAATTGTGTCCAGGTATTACCTGATATTAAACAATTACCTGATATTCTTAAAAGTATTTCAACAATCCCAATAACTGGAAAAAACCGCCACACACGGCATACTAAAATACAAATTTTATAATTTAAAACAATAATTTAAATTTTACTTAATTTACAAAAACTATATTATACTTTATTATTCCAGCTCGACTTTTTGTAGAGATATCTTCAGTGCCGCGAGATGTAAGTGCGGCACTGGAGAGAACAAACGAACGACTGACGAGTGTCTCGAGACACCAGAGAAGTATCGCAAATTACAAATACACAGATACAACGCAATGGGAACAGGCACATATCACCTATAAATTTGAGAAAAATTACATAAAAGTGGGGGTATTGAAACATAGCGTTAGAGAGGCGGCACGAATTCACGCACACGCAGCAGATCCGAGAGTCCGCGAGGCAAGTTTGAACGCTTCTTCCATCACCACACTGGCTATCACTGTAGTATGGCCGGAACGTTCTCCAGCTACTCGGACTCTCCGCTCTCCCACCGGGATGTTCCGCCCTGGCTCGCTAGTCAAACACTATTGAACATGTGTTGGCTGATTTGAAGAGAGTACAGAGCGGTAAGCCACCTCTCACCGGCCATTTCAATACGAATAAAAATGAAAATCAGATTTTAATTATTGCAGCTGTTTGGACTTAGTTTTAGATTAGAAATAACATTTTTGTAACTTGACTTGAGGTGGCACGTATCCTCAGCTCTGTTAAGCGTGCCATCAAAAAATTGAATATGAAGCATTTCGGAGAACCGTCTGCGAAAAATAGACGGCTCTCTATCTACGATTTTAATATTATCAAAATTAAAACTGTGTCCTGTTTCCATCGCGTGGACAGCGAGAGGGGAGTTGATATCCCTCTTTTCGATGTATTTTTTATGTTCATATTCCCTGGCTTTTAAAGGGCGGTAGGTTTCTCCAATATACGTGGAGTCACAATCTGAACAGTCGATCTTATATACTACGTTCCTGGTGTCTTTCACAGAAGTCGGATCTTTTCCTAATTTTATGAATTTATTAAATTTATCGGTGACTTTATTAACTAAAATCCTATTATTATTTTTCAGAACAGTCTTTAATTTTTCGTTAAATCCATTATAATATGGAAATAAAAAAAAAATTTTTTTAGACATTTCCATCTCATACGACTCTACAGGCAATATTCTTACAAATTGGTTCCAAAAAAGTACGGCTTCATCGCGATATATTAATTTTTTCTCACACCACCCTCAAAGTCAGAAGGTAGCAATAGTTTATAACTTGTTTGATAGGGCTATTCTACTGTCAGATCCATGTTTTCATCGGAGTAATATCGATTATGCTAAGAAAATCCTCCTAGCGAATGATTATCCGCTCGAATTTATTAATAAACATTGTAAAAAACGTATTGCCCGAAATCGTGGTCTCTTGAATGCCACAGTGAGCACAGATTTGAGTAACAACGATAATTCGAGTAATAATAACAATTTACGTAATAACAATTTGAATTGTAGAGATAAGTTCGCAGTATTTCCATATTATAATGGATTTAACGAAAAATTAAAGACTGTTCTGAAAAATAATAATAGGATTTTAGTTAATAAAGTCACCGATAAATTTAATAAATTCATAAAATTAGGAAAAGATCCGACTTCTGTGAAAGACACCAGGAACGTAGTATATAAGATCGACTGTTCAGATTGTGACTCCACGTATATTGGAGAAACCTACCGCCCTTTAAAAGCCAGGGAATATGAACATAAAAAATACATCGAAAAGAGGGATATCAACTCCCCTCTCACTGTCCACGCGATGGAAACAGGACACAGTTTTAATTTTGATAACATTAAAATCGTAGATAGAGAGCCGTCTATTTTTCGCAGACGGTTCTCCGAAATGCTCCATATTCAATTTTTTGATGGCACGCTTAACAGAGCTGAGGATACGTGCCACCTCAAGTCAAGTTACAAAAATGTTATTTCTAATCTAAAACTAAGTCCAAACAGCTGCAATAATTAAAATCTGATTTTCATTTTTATTCGTATTGAAATGGCCGGTGAGAGGTGGCTTACCGCTCTGTACTCTCTTCAAATCAGCCAACACATGTTCAATAGTGTTTGACTAGCGAGCCAGGGCGGAACATCCCGGTGGGAGAGCGGAGAGTCCGAGTAGCTGGAGAACGTTCCGGCCATACTACAGTGATAGCCAGTGTGGTGATGGAAGAAGCGTTCAAACTTGCCTCGCGGACTCTCGGATCTGCTGCGTGTGCGTGAATTCGTGCCGCCTCTCTAACGCTATGTTTCAATACCCCCACTTTTATGTAATTTTTCTCAAATTTATAGGTGATATATGCCTGTTCCCATTGCGTTGTATCTGTGTATTTGTAATTTGCGATACTTCTCTGGTGTCTCGAGACACTCGTCAGTCGTTCGTTTGTTCTCTCCAGTGCCGCACTTACATCTCGCGGCACTGAAGATATCTCTACAAAAAGTCGAGCTGGAATAATAAAGTATAATATAGTTTTTGTAAATTAAGTAAAATTTAAATTATTGTATTAAATTATAAAATTTGTATTTTAGTATGCCGTGTGTGGCGGTTTTTTCCCGTTATTGGGATTGTTGAAATACTTTTAAGAATATCAGGTAATACCTGGACACAATTTTGTATATTTTTAAAAATTGTAATTTGTTTTAATGTAAGAAAAATTTTTTGAATAGCCTTGATAAGGGTCTATATATAGACCGAAACGTTGGCTAGATTTTTTTAATAAATAGTTGGCTCGAAGGGATACATCTTGTCTACCTTTAATTAGAAGAGTTGTACTTTTCAAATCACTGCAAGTCGATTCGCATCGAATTGAATGTGATTAATAAATCGAGTATTGATTAAAGGCGATGCGCCCGCGTAGTCGGCCGCGGAGTGGGAATGGCCCCGCGCTCTCAGCCCGAAACTGAAAATCTTTTTTCAAGTCGGAGCGCTTGGAAAAATGACGGTAAATTAGTCAAATATGATCCGATTGTGCTCTTTTTTTTCTTAATTCGGGATAGCTCAGGTAAAAAATGCAATTGATCCAATCAGATTTTTTGTTAACATTATTCATCATATTATTGTTGAAAGTACATTCTTCACTTTAAAAAAACTGATGGCCTTTATTGTGAAGCATTTAATACAATATTCTGATTGGTTGCCATAAGTAAACATGACTATGGTTACCGTCATTCATAGTTTATGATTAATATTGAGTATAAAAGATAACCCAAATCACGCGCGAAGTGTCCATTTTAAAAAAGTGATGCTAATTAATTTGATTATATGCTTAGCATAGTTCATATTTATGATTGATACTCACGGACTCTGAAATATAATCCGAATCGCGCGCTTAGTTCCTTGTTAAGTATTTTTTTTTGTATACATTAATTTATATATTTGTTATTTTAATACCACCATAAGCGAAAACAGCCGAAAGCGCGGTAGCGGTGTATATATAGATATACAAGCCCGTTTTCGCTCATGTTCAAGTACGTTTGTCGTGTATTTACAATCTGTTTTTCGAAAAATTAATTAATACGTTGGATTTTCATAACTGTCAACTTTTCAACGCCATTTTCCAAATTGAAGAGTGCTTCACCGTGCGATCATCACGCCACCTACCTCAAAAAACGTTTTTTTGTTTATTATAATTAATTCATCAACTTTAACTCATTCACTTTAATAGAGTTTGATTGGGGGACATTTTTCCCAATCCATTTTTCCCAATGAAATAAATTCCCAACGGGCATTTGTCCCAAAACAAATATTTCCCAAAATCTTTTTTCCCAACACTTTTATTTCCCAAAATGAATAATAAAGTATCAATACATTTCAGCAAACACTAAAATTTTATTTATAATTGTATATAATGCCCAATAGCTTTTAAATACGAAAATATATCACTATCCTGTACCTAGCTTTCATATTCTTGGACGATCGTAGAAATCCGCTCTTCTTTTTCTCTTCTCTTCTTATCCACACCTTTTTTTACTCGCTTTCCTAATTGAAGTTCGCGCAATGAAATTTCCGTGTCGGCTTGTTCTTTCCTTAATTCGTCAAAAAAAAACATATAAGCTCGGGTGCAGTTTTCCAACTACGATTTGAAATTTGTTATGCCAGCCCTCTGAAATGTAATTTGTACGTGCTGCCTCATTCAATACGGCATCGTATTGATTCCATAAAATCGGAGGGTATCTTGTAGGGCGATTTACGATTCTCAGCATCGGTCGTCCAGTAGTCTCTCTGTTTGTCTGTCTTTTTGCAACTAGTCTTCGTATATACGTCGCTTCAAAATTGTCAACGAGGCTGTCTAACTCTTCAGGTAATTCATCTCGCAAAAGAGAAAATTGATTTTCTAAATCTGCTGTAGGCACAAATGCTAAAAAGCGCACAACATATGAACTCCTGTTCGAATTCGACGATCCTCACGACTATTATACAGTGACTGAAGGCCTTCAGACTGTATGTGACGATATATACTTTTACGCAGGTGAAAGAAGCAACATCTAACCGAGTTCTCTCCAAAAATCTCCTGTGCAGCATTAATTATACCCATTTCAAGATCACTCATGATATTTACTGGCAAATTCGTGTAACCTAATTTTCGTCCCTTATCCAAAACCACTTGAAAAACTTTTGTGTACGAAGATTGTTGTTTATTTACTAAAAGGGCATGCACAAATGGTAAGCTAATGGTTTGTGACTTACGATTAATACCGGTTTGCTTTACTGCTCCAAGAATAGAGAAAAGTTGAAAGAATAGCGCAGGTGCAGTTTTAAAAGTCCCGTCAACGAACCAAGTGTCACATTTAAATAACTGAGCGAGATTTTCTGCGGTAGCAAAGATAAGGATTCTCCCATCAATATCGTCATCGTCGTCCAAAGAATCATAAATAAGAAATTTATTACCACCCAACGTTTGCTGATACTGCATGGGTATGTTTTCTAAGTCTAATAAGGAGATTGGGTTTGGTGGCATATTTCGTAATCGCGTACGTGAAATTTGTTTTTTTAAGTTAAGACGATCAGGTACGTTCGACAATACTCCTGAAACGTATAGCAGTACGTTAGCATAAATAATTTATAATAATAATTTATAAAGCATTATATATAATAATATAAAGCAGTACGTTAGAATAAATAATCCTAATCAATTTAGCGCATTTGCTTTTACCCGAAGGAACGTCTCGTAATTCTCTGCGTATAATTTAGGCGGGAGGAAGTTCGGGGTGTTCTTCCGCGGATCTTTTAATCTGCGAAACTATCCTTTGAGCATCAACTGCATCGTAGTTTGGGGAATGATTATGTGAAGATTCGTTGGGTCCTTTATCTACCATCAAATGTTCACCATCTCCCGTCGTAATAGCACGAGCTGGACATTCTCCTTTATTTTTGCAGTTCCAGTACCGGCGATTATCTCCCGAATGTTTATAATAAAGATAGCCGTCAATATGAAGAAACGCACTTTTTTTGCTCGTACAATTTCAACATTTGCGTATTCCAAATTCTACTATTATAAACGTAAAAACTTAAAATTTAGCCGAGGAATTCAATATCAACTTTTATATATCGAAATTTTGATACTGCAAAAATTTTGAATGTAAACTGCGGTTATAAATAAATCAATATAACCTAGTTACGACATAAACAAACGCGGGACGATTAAAATTCATTTTGGAAAATAGAAGTGTTGGGAAAAAAGAATTTGGAAAAAGTTTGTTTTGGGAAAAATGTCCCTTGGGAATATATTTCATTGGGAAAAATGGATTGGGAAAAATGTCCCCCTACCATAGATTTTTCGCCACTCACCTTAGATATCCAAAAACGTTTTAAAAAATTTGTATTTAATTCGTATTTCGTCGGACAAAATCAAAATGCAATTTCCAAAGTGTCCGCATGTCATACAAATTTGTCCGGCGAAATAAAATTTTAATTTTGACTTTTATACCATAAAAAAAATTTTACCACATTTTTAGATATTAATTACAGGTGGCGAAACTCAGTTAGACTCATTTTTCTTTCATTATCTTTTTTAAAATAATTAAAAAAAACTGAGGTGTAATGTGGGGACGCTGCGAAATTTATCGGACTTATTGAAAAAGAGGTAGAGCACTCTTAAGTAGGACCTTCCAATTTTGCATGACCGTGCATACAAAAGTGAACTCACAAAGTACAACAAAAATGCAAATCGCAATGACACATAAAGTAGTTGTCGTAGAGCACCAATATTTTGCCACATGAAATTACATATGAAACTACTCATTCACTTTAAATTTCAACCTTCGAAGTTGAAAAATGGCCATCTTGGCCATTTTTGAAGAAACATTGATGTTACATTGTTTTCCTCGGTTTTCCGAGTTTTCCTCCGTGCCTATTGATCGGATAGGGGCGTTTAATATCTCATTTACTTCAGAATTCACTAAGCTACAATTTTTCCCTCTTTATTATTTTGCATTGGTCGCTTAGTTTCCAAAATAAAAGCAAAAAACAGATAAAAATTGCATCTTTTCGTTAATAGTAAATAATATTCCCGCAGGAATCGATTGTTTAAAAGTATATAGGCTAAAATCATAGACACCATTCTCTAAAGACTGGTCATATTAAAATAACAAATATATAAATTAATGTATACAGAAAAGAATACTTAAATAATGTACTTTCAACAATAATACGATAAATAATGTTAACAAAAAATCTGATTCGATCAATCGCATTTTTTACCTGCGCTATCCCGAATTAAGAAAAAAAAGAGCACAATCGGCTCATATTTGACTAATTTACTGTCTTTTTTTACGAGCGCTCCGACTTGAACAAAGATTTTCAGTTTCGGGCTGAGAGCGCGGGGCCATCACCACTCCGCGGCCGGCTACGCCGCGGCACGCCGTCGGGCCCCGTTGGGCGCATCGCCTTTAAGGGGTTATGCCTGAGTTGAACCTGTAAAAAAGACATTAATAAGTAATAGGCTGAAAAAAATTATTTATTAATAGTATAAAAAAAATCTTTCTCCTACTTCAAATATAGGTATTAAACATATTTTTAACTATTTTTAAAAAATTATATATCTATACTTACATTGTAAACAATTACATGTATGAATCATTAATTTTCAGCACTTTTTTCCCTTTGCCGCAGGATATCTCAGCATCCAGATGATGAATTGACACCAGAAAGAATGTAAAATCTTCTGAATATGTTTCTTCTCTGCTTGAGCGGAAGACTTTTCTATAAAAAATAAATTTTAAATATTTAGTAACTCATAAGATGATTATATCAATAATTATAGTGAATATTACATATATTCACATATGCAACATTGACTTTTACCTTGTATTAGTCAATTCTGCTCCGTTCAAGCAGTGAAGAAACATATTAAGAAGATTTTCCATCCTGTCTGGTGTCAATTGATCATCTGGATGCTGAGATATCCTGCGGCAAAGGACCTAAAATCATAAAAATGGCAAAACTGAAAAAAATGCATTTAAAGTTTATCAAGATGCTTATGTATACTTATCGGGTAGTACTTACATGAACTGCTTAGCATATTTTTCTTATATTTTGGCATAAGATACCTACATATTAAGGCATATATAAAGACCCGAGTGCTGTATATGTAGATATACCAGTATCGAGAGCTGAAATTGAAATATAAATTTTTGATACGCATTCACAGTCAGTATGTTTCACATGAATATAATTGTTGGTATTGCTTACCCATGACTTTCCAGGATTATTAACAATCACAGTAGACTTAGAGCTGGTTGGAGACTATTTATCACACAGGCATCTTGTACACATGATAATTATAGCCCGTACACCGAAAAATCAAGAATATACTCACAAAGAACAAATTCTTTACAAATCATATGTTGTTTATAGTCCAAACACTTATCTAAATTTGAAGACTAGTAGACTCAGAAGCTATCACAACAGCACAACATCCAGCTTACACTAAACTACAGACAGCAGACGAAACAGCTGATGTCTGACAGTCTGAATGCGAACTCGACTAAGTCGGTAAAACAGTGATTTCCTTTTCCATATGCTGTAAAGTGTCTTTTTTCAGGCGGTAATTTAAATTTGCACGAATATTTTTTTACCCCTTTATAAGTTTGATTAAAAAATTACAAGACTAAATTTAAATCCTAAATTTATTTTATTTTGAAAATTCAAAATAAAAATAAAATCTACGATTTTATAAAAATTAGTTATTTACAGTATGTAATGATTCAATAAATCATATATTTTTTTTTTAAATAAAATTGCGTTTTCAAAAGGAGTTTGTAAACTCATTTAATTTTACATTTTCTATGAAAAAGCAATTGTTTTAAATAATCAAAAGTGCTATAAGACAAAATATCAATAATACGCAATTTTGAAAAATTGTATTTTTTTAGTATTTTGCCTATAACTTTGTAACGGAATTTTTTCGAACAAAAAGGACTTCAGCAGCGTATTCTACATTAAATTTGCCTTAAAAAAATCAAATAAAAAAAATTTTTATTTTTTTGAATTTTAACTCAGGCATAACCCCTTAATCAACACTCGATTTATTAGTCACATTCAATTCGATGCGAATCGACTTGCAGTGATTTGAAAAGTACAACTCTTCTACTTTCTAACAACATTTGAATCATTACGATATGTTGTATATATAAGGAGTAGTAGCGTATTAAAAAAAACGTATCTCGGCCCCTAAGGAGTATCATATCATTTTTTTTTTTTAAATTTATAGAAAAATCACCGCTTTTCAATGCTTTATAACACATTTTGATCAAATTTTAAAGTTGGATACAGTACAATTATTAATTAATTACTATTTAAACAAATGCATGCTGGAGCTGCACTAATTAAAATTTTGGAATTCCGCAAAAAGTTTTTGAAAATATAACTCTTGAAGATTGCTCACAAATAGTGGGCACAAATGTAAACGATTGTTAACGTTTTGCCAGTACCATGAAAAATAAAAATATTCAACATATTGCGACTAATTGCACAAAAACTATTATAGATAGAGGCTTCAAATTTCAACCGCTACTTAGAATCATTGAGTACAGCACTTTCACGAAATATTAATGTAAAATATTTAATTTTATAAAAGTTATTAACTATTTTCGATTTTAAACAATTTCGCCGTTTTTATCGATTTCCGAATAAACTAAAGGAGATAGAGGGGTGCTATCGCTGAGTTTTTTGTAGGGAATTTACTAAGGAACAACTTTTGTCTTAAACATTTTTCGATATAGCCAATACTTTTCAATACGCAGCGCGAAATCTCAAACAAAACGCAAAAATGCAACTTAAATTGTTAATTGTTTATTAAGCCCGCGGTACTCACTGTTATCAAACTTATTATATTATTATATGCACACCCCCGAACAATTTAAGCCCTTAACCTTTCACTTCGGAATTAATGTTACCTCAAAATCTAATTTAACTGGACTATAATGACTCCTTCTAAGAATCTTTCCTCCGATTCCTAATTACCCGTACCGTTATCCCAATTGCAATAATTAAATAATAACTCTACCCTTAAATAAATTTCACCAATAGGAAATTTTGATGCTCCTAATTCCAACCCAATTCGGAGGTGTAGAGCTTCGATATTTCTCAAATTTAGTCAGATCGGTTCAATACGTCGCATGAGCAACATCGCGAACGCTCGAGTGCGCGTATTAGATTATTAAGTACAACTAGTATGATCCCTAAAATATTAAGAGTATTTTAAGATCTGTGAGTTGTAATCTCTATAACTTAGAGTTTCCAATTTTCTAATAATAAAATCACATCTCGTATTAACAACACAAATGTCTTTGGTTATTTCAAATAAAACCAGACGTTAAACAGACTGCAATTTAAAGCTCTTTAACGAATAAGTCTGAAAAGATTTAGGAAGAATTAGGATTATTATTTTTCAGGAAGATTTAGGATTAAGATTTAGGAAGCATTAGTATATTTTTCTGAAACGCAAGCTGTTCGATTCATGAAAAATCCTTCATAAATATACTTTTAATCTTAAAATTGTAACATAACTTTTTATTTTTAGATGCACTGATTTGATGTGGAATAGGTTTAATTGCATATACTTTTTTGCAGAAATATTGTGTATTATCATTGTTGGTACAACTTCGTTCAATGTAAGAGAACAAAAATCTCATACTAAATTTCGATACTACTAGCTGTAAATGTGATTTAAATCTCATGTAAATATTTGCATCCCAATAAATGAGCGTCAAAAACCGCGCAAGAATCGAAATAAAAATTTTCAAACTGCTAGAATTCGGTTCTTGCGTGCGAATATAGAAATTTACTTTAGTTGTAGTTTTTTTATAATCCTGCTACTGAAACTAATGAGTAACATTTTTTAGTTAAGCTGTCAGGATGATCTGTTTAAAAAATATATAATTATGATTGGTATAATGGCTGCATTAGCATATCTGTGCGTATGTCATTTCCAGATACAAACTGTAATTAATGGGAAGGAATCGGTTTTCAATGCGCTGTAAGTATTTTTTTCAGTTCACATGAAATCTTAAAGGTCGACCAAATGACGAATATATCTAAATTATTTTAGGTGTAATAGCTGTTGGTATAATTTGTCGGTAAAGGAACGCAAATTATTTTATATACTAATGTTAAGAACATCAAATCCAATAAAACTAAAAGCTTGTGGACTCGTAGAAATAAATGCAAGGAGTTTTGCTTCGGTAAGTGATGTTGTAACAATTAGTTCACATATCTCTCTTCATCTATCTATCTATCTAACTTACCTATCAAAAGATGGGATAAATTATTGTTTAAAAAAATTGTAAAAATTTACTCTCGTAATAATTATTTCAGCTTATAAAAACTACAGTTTCTTTCGCAATGGCTATGCGATCTCTATAAATCAATCTTGAAATGTTTTGAAACGAGTATAGTGTTACAAACGTTTCCTATTGGAACCATGCTTCGTAGTGATCATAGTTAAAATAAAAACCGAAGCTAACTTTGTAACAGAGTGCTTGAAAACGTGGATTTCCTCGTCAAAGGAGACATGCCTGTGGCTTTGGCTGATAGTTCACCTCGATGTCTGGCTTTGACCGATAATTCACCTCAATGCTCGCATAGAAAAGCTGTAAAAATCAAAGTGAACTCGTCAATTAACGCACACATTGCTCTTGTGAGAAAAGTGAGTCTTCTCGAGGAAGCTAACGTGCGTACAGCTGTGGTCGAAAGTTTACCTCGATTTTCATTGCTTTTCATGCGAAAATACTGCGAAAATCGGCAGTATTCTTCCACTATATTATCTTATTTCGACTCAGAATCAGTTAAAAAACTTTCTCTATGATAAGGCAAAAATTCAATTTTGTTTATAAATGCAGGTATAAAAGCCAACAATAATGATAAAGTTGTAACAAGTAGACATATTTTTGAAGGAAATGATCTTTAATGATCTTTTAGAATATGGCATTAGATTTTGTACTTCTACAATAAAAATGGATGAAAAATGTAGTTTAAAAAAAAATCATCTTGAAAATGTCGTATGAATTCAATTTAAAAAATGCGGTAAATTGTAGCCGATTGTCTCCAAATTCTAACAGGATCTAAGTTAAGACTCAGCCAGTCTACGCACAAAATTTGAGCTTATTCTATGGATTGGCACCAGGGATATTGTCCGGATAATTTTTGCAAATAATGTACTTCTATTTATTTACTTGTTTAATTACTATTACAATCATGTAGTCCAAATGACTTATATTTTACTTTGTATTATTGATGTATAATAAAGTTTACCAAAGAAAAGTTTTGACAATTACAACTTTGAATCTTCACGATAAATTGTTTAATATAATCTATTTATTAATAGATTTTCACGCGTTATGCATACAAAATATAAGATGTTTTAAATTTTACTTTTGGAAGGTTGGGAAATTATGAACTAAACGGTCAAGCATAATTTATTGTTCGCAAAGTATGATCAAGAGGATTCGATAGCCTTTAATGACTCGTCACTAATGGTATAATAGAAAAATGCTGAGATGAAAAAAAACCACTGCTGGCTGAGTAGCAGAATTCTTTCTCAAAAGAACTTGAAAAAACCAGGGGCTAATTTTGATTTTTCCGTACGACGCGTATTTTTCGAGATATTCGACTCCAAAGTTTGTGTTAGCAAATTATGGTTGTAGAAGCGTAATATTTGGTCCAATTGCAATGATATCATAAACCATCTATTCATCTCGATTTTCAACTTAGGACCAGTTAAAACATTGAAATGAACAAAAATTTCGATTTTATATGTAGGCACTCACTAGCACCCGCGAGTGATCGTACGCCGGGAGTTCGAACCCACGCACAATGGAAAGAACTCAAATACACTCTTGAATAATATCTATATTTCGTGCTGGACACTGTTGTATACAGATCGAAGGTTCGCTTAGCAGTGAGCCCGGCAGCCCTTGCTTATACACTCATTACCTCGGTGGGAGGTGTGGCTCTTCTCTCTCTCTCTCTCTCTCTCTCTCTCTCTCTCTCTCTCTCTCTCTCTCTCTCATATACACACATCCCTGATCAATTCGTCCTCACATTGGCCTTCGCCCTCTGCTATTTTACAATAGCCGGGGAAAACCTGGGCTCGTCGCTCGCGCTCGGCTGCTTTACAATGGTCGGGGAAACCCAAGATCTTCCCGCCCACCTTCTCATATCGCCTCTTACGACTTATTGCACGCACCTGGTCGAGCTCACTAGGTCGTGCGACCAGAGCAACCGTCATTAAGAGGGGCAATGCAGCGCGCTCGGATCCAAGCAATGTGCGACCCGCGATCCTGACCGATCATCGCACCTAGTCGACACGCTCGACCCAAAACAGCTTATCGTCGGCTGCTCAAATCTGAAATCGAGCCGACGCGTTTCCTCTTCCAAGAAGAGAAACAGCCGACCCGAGGCTGCGCGCAATCAGTCCTCATTGTCCCTCTCGCACGCATTCATCCGCACATTCATACATATATATACAGTATACACACGTCATAACCGCTCTCTGTTCTCGCATTCGCCCAGGCGCGCCTGTGACGAGGGAAAAACTCAGTGCCCCTTCTAAACGCTGAGAAAACCCCCGCCAAGAACAGAGCTCACAGATTTCGATATTAAAATTAGGCCGAAAATTACGCGGCGCGGCGCCTTGACCAAATCCCTCGATTCGCGACCTACATGATGCCTCCCGCGCCTTTCAGCCAAGACCCGAGTCCGACGGGCGAGCCACTTTCTGCAAGTGGCCTCCCCTTCCCAGGCATCGCGCAAGGTGGCACCAAACGCCCGAGAGAGAGGACTGCTCTAGTTTACGAGGGAACTAGAGACTACCCTGGTTCTCTCCCTCCACGTGGGCCCCTCGTGTTATCGATCGTAAGCGATCGGGAGGGGTAGCAACGAGCACAATGCGAGTGCTCCTTTGCACTCGCGCTGCGCTCGCCCGCCTACGCGACGACAATCGTCGCGGTTATGCGCCTGCCTGCCGAAGTCCGTCTTCCCGGGCCCTGCTTAACAATTGCGTCGGGAACATTATAATTTGCAACATAATGAACTACGAAAATCCAAGAGCTAGTTGTCCTTCATGTCGGTATTATCTCAGCATAATTGAAGATAAAAACGCCTGAATATTACGATTCGAAATTTTGTATGCTAATAATTAATGACGAGCTGAAGGGCAACTATCTCTTGGAATTACGGAATTCATTATATTTTTTTATCTAAGCACTTTTTTATGGTACTGTTAGTGGTCGATCATTAGTGTCAATTAGACCCCCCTTGTAACATGCCAGGTTTATTGACTATATTGAGTGTATCATTGATTATATTGTTGTATGATTAGCCTTACGTATATTGGTAGCGTATTGAAGTGCCGGTTTTGCAATGCTTTTGCGCGGATTTAGCGGTGGCTAAAACTTCTATAACAACAAACTTTAGACGATAACTCCAGGTTAAGTAAACTAAGATTACGTGTAAAAGGCTAATTAAATTCAAAATACTAAACAAGACAACATTATTATAACGAAAAATATTTGTAAGATTTGGACTGTACATATTGGGATTTTGAATAAATAAAACATAAACAGAATTCAATATAACATCCTAGAGTGTATTTATTACTTTATAGTACAGGGTGGCATAAATCCGCATTTATGCCACGGCTATCCGTGGCATAAGCAGTCCATTATGGCACCGTGTATATCGCACTCGCTACGCTCGTGGGCTATCCTCACGGTGTCAGAATAAACAGCTAATGCCACGGATAGCCGTGGCAGCGGATTTATGCTAATCTGTGCTATAAAAAATCGTACGATACGCGTGTCATAAGCCGTTCTTCATGGCACGACTCTAACCTCACTCGCTACGCTTGTGCGGTTATACACGTCGTGCCGTAAAGTACGACTTATGCCACTAGTATCGTAATGTACTAATAAATACCAATACTCATTAAGTAAGTCCGCATATGAAGAATAAAGCAAGGAGTTCCAGACAGGAATAAATGAGGTAAGACAAGGACAAAGTTGTCTCAACACCCCATCATCTGGTAAGAAAAGGACAGGACAAAATTTGTCCCGATATCAGCATGTCCGCACTTCTTGATGAACGTGTCCGCACTTTTCGATCATCGCGTCCGCATTTTCCAGTGTGTACGCACTTTCGGTCAGCGTGTCCGCACTTTTCGATCAGCGTGCCCGCACTTTTCAATGAGTCGGCACTATTGATCAGCGCGTCTGCATTTACAGTCAGCGTGTGCGCAGTGCTGTCCGTGAATTTCATATGAATTAAATAAATAAGAATTACAGAACATTAGACTCACGAGTCGAGGCTAAGTTCCAAATCGAAATATTTTGGTAACCTGCGCGTCCGTACTTACTTACTCATAAATCCGGACCTTACATCCTTATACTTTACGAATAATACATTTTAATAAAATATCTTATACTTCGTATGTCGCACTACGACACGTAAAAATCTATTAATAAGTAGATTATATTAAAAAACTTATCGTAGAGATCCAAACTTACATTTGCCAACACTTTGGAAATAGTACGTTTTATGCGATGAAAAATATTTACTGCGGGAATAAACCATGTTACCCAGCCAACTTTTTTCCAACAGCATCCATCGAATTGCGTCGTTAGTCAAGAATAGCCCCACTGACCTTTACAATTCTCTGTCCTTGAAATCTACAAAAATTTGTTCACCGTCAGTGGTATGCATTTTTGGGATCGAATACCTATTCAAATAAGACGCAGCACCTCCGTTGAAAATTTTAAGCGGCGATTAATCGAGCAGCTGCGTAGCTGTGACCAGATTTATAGTAATTAGGCGTAAGTTAAGATAAATTTTGTTTGTTATGTATGTCTTATTTTTTATTGCTATTTTTCATTTTTATTTAATTTATCATATTATTTATTATCATATGTTTATTGCGTACCTTTACCTTGCATGTTATTATATTGCATATTTTGTTATTTTTCTTTTGAAATATATTTATTTTGTTAGACGTCATACGATTTTTTCTATAGTATTTTCTATAGTAAATTTTTAGACGATATAGATATATCGTGTATAACCACTACCTGCGCTAACACAAAAGTTTTATTTTGACTTGCATAGTTGGCGCCTCACGCGCGAAGTGCGAGCTTAATTCCTTGTACGCATTAAAATTAATAGATTTTAATAAAAATAAGAAAAAAAAATTATAATTATCAATATTGTAGTAGTTAATGCAAGGCATAGCTTGATTCAGAGAATTAGCAAAGCCCGAATGCTATATAAGCTTTACTTTTCGTGGAGACTTATTATGAAATCGATTACATTGAACTTATAAAATTACAAGTTCATGACACGTGTACTTTTATTTATTTTTTATTAGTTATCAAAAGCTATTTTCATTCAATAAACAGATGGATGGTTCGGGTTAGGTAATTACAATAAAATGCAAGGTATAACTTCTCTGTCTTACGAATTCTATAAGTTAAAATTATTGCAGATTGCAAGAACATCAATATGTTTTACAATGGCTATGCGGTCTTTAAACCAATCTTGAAATGTTTTGAAAAAAGTATATTGTGTAAAGAGAGGCAGATGTCTGACATTCAAATATCGCGCACTCGTTATGTTGCGCGATGCGCAGGTCATGGCAGGCGTCGCTGTCTCATTGTACCTTGTCGTTTTGATAAAGTCGCCGATAATCGAGTATTCTCTGCCACGAGATACTCGATTCTTCTTTGCCATATTATTATTCGTAAATCTCACCGCTGTCCCGCATAACGATCTTTGTATGCGGACAAATTGTACGTGTTATTCTTATTTTCAATATACGAGTCTACGACTCTATAGCTATTAGTTATTTTTTGAGTATTCATTGCCGTATTGCTTAAAATTGCAACCTCTATTGAACTCAATCTATTAGCCGTAATTGCAACACAGAAATGTGCAGCGGACAGTTCCCGCCATACGTTTGTTTTCGAGATCATTGGCCGTGCTATCAAGTATAGCCCAGTCGCCGAAGACGAGCTACGCCGGGGTGGTTCTCACTAGTAAGGTAAGCTCGGTGACACGTGGACCCTCCGTGGTCGTCATGCAAAGTCAATTGGCGCCGTTCTAATTGTCACAAACTCTCTCTATTGGGACCAAGTTTCGTAGTAATTATAGTTAAAATAAATACTTTAGAGTAATCAATTGAATTCACAAATTAAATATATCTATTTATTTATTTGCTCAATTGCTATTTCAAACATATAGTCCAAATGACTAATTTTTTGCTTCGTATTACTAATGTATAAAATAATATCTATATATAATATTTAATAAAAGTCGTACTTTAATATCTCTACAAGGATTATGAAGATTATAAAGAGACGCAGAATATAGAATTGACAAAAATCGGTAACAATTTTTAAAAAATGCGACCAACATCAATGAAGTCTACTTCTAGCAATTATAATTTGCAAATATAGGAGCATTAGAATAAAAATATTACAAAATTCATCAACGAATTTCCTAAAATTTTTTCGGACTTTTTAAGGAACTTTGCGTCCTTAAAATTTGTATGTATACAACCTTTATATGCATGCATTGCAGTACAATAATCATACAGATATTGATATTCAGCATAAAAATGTTTCTTAGTAATATATGTATCTAAAGGTTCTACACACAGCCAAAAAAGATTCTTTTTCAGAAAAATTGGTCATTCGAGGTGTTTGCATTGCAGCTATAAAAATTCAGTTAGTATAGTGTTAAAGCTGGGAAAAGAACACGTTAACTGAAAAAAAATGATTGCAATAGCAGCCTTACTTAGCGAGATAGTCAAATTACAACTAATCTGTACAATTCCTGCCTTGCCCGCGCCGCCGCGGTCCCCCCATCACCGCGCCGCCTGGCCGGAGAGCCGCGCGACCACGCTCGCAGATTTTTAATTGTTTATCGGTCCTTTTAGACGAACTAGGCTATCTACAGCAATCCGAAAAAATGCCATCATTTAAAGTACTATTTCAACAAGCACTGTACCAAATCGAAAAATATAAAGTAGTTTCCGCGTGACCGTCGATTCAAAAAATGTTCGAATCTCGGTCCCTATTGTCGGTCGAGTCTTAATAAAACTTATATGAAAATTCATGGTATTTTATGTGCTTTAAGATGCATTTTACCGCGTTTCTCTAAAGCCAAAATTGGCGGAAATAAATACTATTTGTTGTTAAAAATGTTGTTAAATATTAATTTTTAAAAGTTCTTTTTAGCGTTCATTAAGCACGTTATAAGCTACCTGTTACAGTTGGTTGGACCAATTTCCATGGGCAATTTGAAGATGAATTTGAAATTTTAGGATAAATAATTTTGCAATAAAAAGCCATTTTGAGATATAGAGATCGGAGTAAACTATCCCTTTGATTTTAATATGAAAATTATCACCGTTCAAAAGTTCAACCATGGCATCTATTAATATTAATAAAAAAAAAATTAATGGTTTCAGTTATCGTTCTGCAAAAAAACCAGAACGAATTCTTTAGAGAAAAGATATTTAAAAAGTTATAGTCAAAATTAAAATAAAAATTTAATATATATTTGAAAAGAGAAAATCAAAAATATTCAAATTATATTTATATCAAAATAATTTTATGTTGAAAAAATGTTCGTATCGAGAATTTTAATGATTTTATAGAGGAACATATTTTAAGGATATGAACCTCACATAGTTTAAGGGGTGTTCAAAATGAGAGTTTAAGGGGTCTCCAAAATGAGAATCAAGAGGGTCTAAAATCAGGATTTTCGGGTTGTCCGAAATATGGAGGGTGAGGCGAAGTAAAAAGAGGAGTGAAACGGAGGAGAAGGTAAGTCAGAAGGACGTAGGGGAAGTGGAAAAGAATTGAGAAGAAGTGAAAAGGAGGTGAGAGGAAGTAAGAAGGAGGAAACGGGATGTGAGGGGAGTGCGAGGGATCGGGAGCTCTGGAAAGAACAAGCTAGAAGAACTTCTTTAGCTTCTTTTGTCTACGTACACGTACGTGCATATTAGGGTGACATATTTATTAGGATACCTTTAAATAAATCATTGGTTCCGTACGAACGTGAGCAGAGCGAGAGCTGCGCATACTTGAGCGGATAGGCGTCTCAACGCAGTATTAGAGACTGCGTAGGCTCTGTGCGTGCAACGACCAAGGGTCTTTGTGGCTACATTTTTTATTGTGTGAGTGCAACGTCCTCAGGAACGTTGCAGCTTCACTTATTAAAAATGGCACATTTTCCTCTCCATCGGCTAACGACAGCCGGGAATAGGAGTTGGACGCGGGGCAAAGAGAAAGTTACGAATTCTTTACGCGGACGCTTGGCCACGAGACGTGCGGTCCTGATGGCTCGCTGTGGTAACATGGGGGCAAATGTGGCAGACTCCGCTCTGGAATACGTGCTCGAGAATATATTTTAATAGTTTTAAGATATTGGTTGATGACGAGTTATAGGTAATAAATATAAGACTTAGTTTGTATAAGCACTGTTTTTGACGTGGGTTTTCTCCTCAAGAGGTTTTCACCACGCCGCGGATGGAAATCTGAGCGAATGCGAGAACAGCGTAGGATTCCTAGTTCGGGTCGGATTATTACGACTTCGCGACAGGGCAAGTATAGACGGAAAATTCATGTTCGACAAAAAGAGCAAGACTATCGAGAACGGACTTTTTCGGGGCTCGAATTCGGCAAGCAGCATCGCCTCGTGGACTTCGTGCAGCCGTCTCGAAGCAGACACGTTACCGAATACATCGTGTGCAAATGCTTAGAGAACTTTCAGAATATATTTTCGTTTTTGGCCTAGAAATTATTCTATTTTCATTTAAGTTAATTCCTTTATTTCTCTTCTAGTATTATTTAGATTTAGATTCAATTACTTCGTCATAAGTTAACTTCATTTAGCATTTTCGGAAATAAATAGATTTTATTCAACTCTGATCGCGACACTGTTCAGGTGAGCAGCCCACATCATTGTTGCCTTGATATTAGCATCAATACTAAAAATCCAAGTTCGATAGAGTTTTGACGGTGGCCATAACGAGGACGTGAAATAGATAATATCATAATAAAATAATATGTACTTATCTTCAAAATTATTTTGTTTTAAACTAAACAACATTTCTTACAAAAATGCATATTCATGTCTGTAAAAGCGTAATTATTTCCCGCGGAGCTATAAATTAATCAAAAATGTAAAAAAAAATATTTAATGAAAATTATTTAGGTGTGGTGTAAAGAAAAAAACAATCGAATTAAGTCGATCGATCTCACACAGTGAGACCGCAGAGATACACACAAACGCTAAATAAGTTATTGGAAGGTGCATCATTCATAGCTTTTATATCTAATTTATTATTTAAAGTTTGCATTCCAGAAAAATATAATAGAGCAGTAGATACGAGTATGAGTCAAAACAGGATGAGCAAAAGTAGCATTATTGCGGCTAAACGTTATTAAATTAACTTTCATTTCCACTGAGCGTGAAATAAGTGCTTTCTCTCATAATCTCTTATTTAGTTTGTACATTAGTGACGTTGTATATTAGTGAACAAATAAGGGCTTTTGACTCACCATTACTTTTTATTTATATATACCATCTACCGCAACATTGGATAAGTTTATAATATCGAAAAAATAGAGTTAAGTTAGCATTCTCATTGATATTGAAATTTTTAGGAGATTTTTGAAGTATAATCTGTACAAGACCTGCAAACGGTGGATACAACTTTCTCATTAAGTAAAGCATATAAAATGTAGTAACTGTAACTTAGTAGAATTTTCTGATTGCACCAATCATTAAAATCTTTCTTGGATTAAAAGTATTAGAATCTTTTCTCCGGAGAAAGAAACTATTTTCAAAAGTAAATATTTCATAAATCTCCTTAAAAACAGTGATGGCCTTTGTTGTAAAGCATTTCAGGAGTTATAAGGATGAGATATCATTGAAGTTTTTATAACACTAAGCAAAATAACTAAAGTTTATTTTGTTGTTTCAAATAAGTCGATCGGTCAACTACTAATTGATAAAAATATAAAATATTGAATAAAGTTACACTTTCTATAGTAAATCGCTAGATGATATAGATATATCCTGTCTATATCCACTATGCGAGTCAACACAAAAGTTTTGTTTTGACCTGCATAGTTGGTGTCTCGCGGGCGCGCTTCGCGTAATTCCTTGTATGCATTAAAATTAATAGATTTTATTGATAAAAACGAATAAATATATTCTCAATATTGTAGTAGTTACTGCCAAGGTATAGCTTCTATTCAGAGAATTAGCAATGCGTGCGTACTATAAGCTTTACTTTTCCTGGAGACTTATTATGAAATCGATTACATTGAACTTGTGAAATTACAAGTTCATGCCACGTGTAGTTTTATTTATTTCTTATTAGTTCTAAAAAGCTATTTTCATTCAATAATCAGATGGATGGTTCGGTTTGGGTAATTATAAGAAAATGTAAGGTGTAACTTATCTGTCTTACGAATTCTATGAGATATAATTATTGCAGCTTGCAAGAACATCAATATGTTTTACAATGACTATGCGGTCTCTAAAGCAATCTTTAAATGTTTTGAAAAAAGTATATTGTGTAAAGAGAGGTTGATGTGTGACATTCCAATATTGCGCACTCGTTATGTCGCGCAATACGCAGGTCATGGTAGGCATCGCTGTCGTGTAGAGGCGACAGGAGCGCGAGGAAGCATTTAGAACTCAGGTCTGCGCACGTTATACGTTTAGATAAAACTGAAGCGTGCCGGCGTGTGGATATAATCTTACGCGATAACATCCTATATTGAATACCGCCAGGGTGCCCGAGCTCTCCGGTAACCAACAAAGAGCGGAGTTTTGCGATCCTTGCTGACTACTTTTGGTGGGAACAAAGTGGCGTCTTCTTCTCGCAGGATATTCGAAAAGTCCAAGCAAGCCCGTTCGAGCGTCGGTGCCTCGCGCGAGCGTAAGTTGTAGTCTCATTGCACCTCGTAGTAACTATAAGTTAATAGAACTTTTTGATTGCTCCAATCATAAAAACTTTTGTTGGATTAAAAAGGTAATCCGCTTAGTTTTATTCTTATTAAAAATAAAGTGATTTTTATTCAAAACATAATTATTAGAAGCTTTCTTGCGGAGAACGAGCTTCTAACTATTTTAAAAAATAAATATTTCGTAAAAACACATTAAAATTTACAGATCTTACTAAAAGAAAGAAAAAAAATTAAAATTGTCTATATTGTAGTAGTTAATGCAAAGCATAGTTTGATTCAGAGAATTATCAATGCGTATATATTGTAAGCTTTACTTTTCGTAGAGACGTATAATGAAAGCGATGTAAAATTACAAGTTGATGCGACGTTTACTTTTATTTATTTCTTGTTGATTATATAAAGCTATTTTCATTCAATAATCACTACTGGGATGGTTCGGGGTGGGTAGACAGTTACAATACAATGTGAGGCACATTGATTTTGTTTTATAAATTCTAGCATTAAATGATGCATCTTGAATAATTCCAAAAAGAGTAGTTCTGCGTAGACAGCGCGAAGGATTCTTTGTTAAACAGAATATTACGAAAAAATTGAATATTGTAACGTGTGATAGTTTGTAAGTAGAATTCGAAACAAAGTTTTTCTAAAAAAATCGCATTTCGTAATATTAATTTCAAACTTAGTACAAATGTTTTCAGACTTTTTAGCCCCTTACATTAACGCTAGATTGTTAGTTATTTGATAGGGAAAATCAGATATAAGCATGACGTCAAAAATATGCGTTAATACAAAAGAAATTCTGATAAAGAATTCAACACGTTTGAAAATATTATCAAATACTGTAAAAGTGATTGTAAGGGATAAGCACTTGAGTAGCTTGTAAGTAATTCGAATTATCAACATGACTTTGACCTTGTGCATTCGCAGATGAAGACTAATAGATTATTGTTTATGAGTTCAGATTTAAAGACCTTTCATGAGCTAATTTTGCCATTGCAATTAACCGTGCAATTAGAACGATCGACGAGAAATGTCTAATTAAGCCCAAATCCTTCGTACTATGAAACCATAATCATTTTAATTTATTAATTATAGGAACAGTATACTCTTACACATTGAGATTAGATCCATTGCAACGTTTGCGCTATGGGAAAGCAGTGCATTGATTTATCTATTTTTAATGAACCTAATTATGTAGTAACAAAGATGCTTCTTATATATACTGGTTTATGGCCAGAATTGAGCAATGCGAGGCAATATACATCATTATTAATAACCATTGTAGCAACATCATCTACGAATATATCGCTTGTAAGTACTAACAATAATTTGACAGTTATTGTATTATCTAATTATATTTGGATTAGATCATAAATTGAACATATGCTAATGATAACAATTGTTCAACAGATCGGTGGAATGTTATATTCTAAAAGACGATTTGATTTGACGATGGTGCTAGATAATCTTACACCATTCATATATAACCTTCAGGGTGTATTGATACACGTAATATTGTTTGCTTTTAAAGTTAAAGTAAGTAACAAACAGTACTTTCAGTTTGCTAAAAAATATTAGTAAACAGATTTATACTGCAAGAATTTATTTTAATAGCTTTAAAAATTATAAAGTACTTGTTAAAAACATAATTTTTGTAAGCTACAGTGATCTATACTTTGCTTCTGAAACTTGACTGACTACAATGATAGCCATTAAATTTATGCTGTTGAAGTTACTTTTCACAGATTTTCGGGCTTAAAATGTTATTATGGTAATGTTACAGACTTCTTCAATTACTTTTCTAAATTAATGAGAATTGGAGCAGCACGCTTCGCGCGTTGTTATTTTTATCCTGGTGTTTAATTAATTTTTAAAACAATAATTTCTGTATTTTCTGTACTGAAAATGTTGACTAAAATACTCATTTCAATTTTCTCAAAACTTTAATTGTAGTGTAATATGAGGTTATGTTCTTACGATGGACGACTCATGCATGTGTAGTAGACTACGTACTAACGCTCCACGGCGCTACCGGAAATGATCCAAAAATGACACTTTTTTTAATGCAAACTAATATAGTTATGTACAAATTTCTATACTATATTAATTTCTGTATTATATTAAATATTTTAATTTTATAGTTAACAGCATCCTAAAATTAAAGCCTTTATTTTTTAAACAACAATTATGATAAATATGCCAACATACATATTATACACAAAAGGCACAGTAATAATTGTGTCCATACCCACTATCTTATGAATAGCAACATTTATGTTCGTGTATTTATTTATTTAGATATTGACAGTATTTCAGCATATAGCAAATGATTGGAAAAACTTCCATGATGATGCGGAATTACGAATTTTTAATAACTATTCGCAATTGAATCGACGTTTAACGAATATCTTTGTGGGTATACCGCTCATAATCAAATTTCTATAAAGCTACATGTCATAGCAGTGACTACAGACTTTAATCTTTCTTTTATAGGTCTGGTTGTGTGCAAGTGGAATGTTAGCATACACATCTCTACCATTTATTCCGAAGCTAATGGATCTAATATTCCCACTGCAAAACGAAACCAGAACAATAATTATGCCTTATGTCCCGTATTATTTTGACATCTTTGATTACGATAAATATTATATCTTCGCACATGTTCTTCACACCCAGATAGTTTTGTTATGGACTTCAATGATATGTGTCTCTTGTCTATGCTTCTCCACAAGTTGTATTACCCACATCAATAGTTTGTTCGCCATAGCATGGTTAGTATCTTTTGATATACATCCTTCACTATGATCATATACATCTGTATATTTATAATACAAATGCTTTAAATTAGTCATAGATCATTTCAAATTGGGTTTCACGATGACACGATAAGCTCCAAAATTAAATTGGATAAATCAGAAGCTTATCGAAATATTAAAAGTGTCAATGATGTGTACAATACTTCTATAAGTTAAGTTATTTTTTGTGCTTAAAAACCATATTTTACCGTAATTAAAAGTTTGCGTTCTTAAGTTTAAAAGAAAGAAAATAGATAAATAGAAAACAATTTTAAATGCGAGAGGAAATAAAGAGCATTAAGAACTATAATTTTGTACAGACACTTTGAAACGCCCCCGCCTCCGCGTAACGGAGAATAAAGAGAGGCAAGAAATTAAAAAGAAATTAAAAAATTTAGAAGCTGAAAATAAAATAAAAATTATCGTTAGCTATTCATAATCAAGTTATGTTTATGAATTACAGTTACATACAATACTTACCATTATTAAATACACTTCAAGTTCTTAAAAGGTATGCAAAATAATACTTCAGGCAGTCAATATAAGCTCCCATTTTGCTGGCTTGCACCCGTGTACCTAAAAGCAAAAAATATACCAACAAAGAAAAAGCTCATTATGAACACTGTTATTACAAATTAGTTTCCAATACTTATCTGAATAATGTTTGTACTCTGCAGAAGCTCTTGCATTTTTGCAACACCACTATAAGGTTATAAGCATTGCTACAGCAGCTAGCAGACTAACTGCACTGATCTAGTGTCTTGGATGAAAAACAGCTGTTTGGCTGCTTTCTGCTGCTTTACAGAAAATTCTACTATACCGATCAAACAGAAATCTTCATTCTCGACTAGACGCTGTGAGGCACAACCTATTCGAGTGGCAAATTCAAATTTGTTGAATGCCTTTACTTTAACACATTGAGTTTAGTAACATAAAATCCCACATAGAAAAATTAATTTTACAGATTTTATTTATTTTACGGAAATAATTAAATTAATAACTCTTGAGAAAAAAACGGTTTGTAAAACGGTTTTTAAGTCATATTTTCAGTAAGATTTCTCATGAAATTACTCTGTAAAAAGTGGGTTAGAACAATCCTTTCCACAAGTTTGGCCTAATTAAAATATTTAAAAATCACGATTTTTCAAAAATTTACTTGAAACAGATTTGTTAGTTTTTTGTTAATATCTTCGAGAAAAATTTTTTTAGCCAAAAACGGCTTTCAGGACCATATTCTACAGACTATTAACTATGAAAAAAGTGAATAAAAAAAAATGGTTATTTTCAAAATTTTAACACTGTCATAACCCCTTAATAGAGTTTCGCCACTCACCTTAGGTATCCAAAAACGTTTTAAAAAATTTGTATTTAATTCGTATTTCGTCGGACAAAATCAAAATGCAATTTCCAAAGTGTCCGCATGTCATACAAATTTGTCCGGCGAAATAAAATTTTAATTTTGACTTTTATACCATAAAAATAATTTTACCACATTTTTAGATATTAATTACAGGTGGCGAAACTCAGTTAGATTCATTTTTCTTTCATTATCTTTTTTAAAATAATAAAAAAATGACGTGTAATGTGGGGACGCTGCGAAATTTATCAGACTTATTGAAAAAGAGGTAGAGCACTCTTAAGTAGGACCTTCCAATTTTGCATGACCGTGCATACAAAAGTGAACTCACAAAGTACAACAAAAATTCAAATCGCAATTACACATAAAGTAATTGTCGTAGAGCACCAATATTTTGCCACATGAAATTACATATGAAACTATTCATTCACTTTAAATTTCAACCTTCGAAGTTGAAAAATGGCCGTCTTGGCGATTTTTGAAGAAACATTGATGTTACGTTGTTTTCCTCGCTTTTCCGAGTTTTCCTCCGTGCCTATTGATCGGATAGGGGCGTTTAATATCTCATTTACTTCAGAATTCACTAAGCTACAATTTTTCCCTTTCTATTATTTTGCATTGGTCGCTTAGTTTCCAAAATAAAAGCAAAAAACACAGAAAAATTGCATCTTTTCGTTAATACTAAACAATATTCCCGCAGGAATCGATTGTTTAAAAGTATATAGGCTAAAATCATAGACACCATTCTCTACAGACTGGTCATATTAAAATAACAAATATATAAATTATTGTATACAGAAAAGAATAGTTAAATAATGTACTTTCAACAATAATACGATGAATAATGTTAACAAAAAATCTGATTCGACCAATCGCATTTTTTACCTGCACTATCCCGAATTAAGTAAAATAAGAGCACAATCGGATCATATTTGACTAATTTACCGCCTTTTTTTCCGAGCGCTCCGACTTGAAAAAAGATTTTCAGTTTCGGGCTGAGAGCGCGGGGCCATCACCACTCCGCGGCCGGCTACGCCGCGGCGCGCCGTCGGGCCCCGTTGGGCGCATCGCCTTTAATCAACACTCGATTTAATAGACACATTCAATTCGATGCGAATCGACTTGCAGTGATTTGAAAAGTACAACTCTTCTACTTTCTAACTACATTTGAATCATTACGATATGTTGTATATATAAGGAGTAGTAGCGTATTAAAAAAAAACGTATCTCGGCCCCTAAGTGGCGTATCATATCATTTTTTTTCTTAAAATTTAGAGAAAAATCACCGCTTTTCAATGCATTATAACACATTTTGATCAAATTTTAAAGTTGGATACAGCACAATTATTAATTAATTACTATTTAAACAAATGCATGCTGGAGCTGCTCTAATTAAAAATTTTGAATTCCGCAAAAGGTTTTTGAAAATATAACTCTTCAAGATTGCTCACAAATAGTAGGCACAAATATAAACGATTTTTAACGTTTTGCCAGTACCATGAAAAATAAAAATATTCAACATATTGCGACTAATTGCACAAAAACTATTATAGATAGAGGATTCAAATTTTAACCACTACTTAGAATCATTGAGTACAGCAATTTCACAAAATATTAATGTAAAATATTTATTTTTATAAAAGTTATTAACTATTTTCGATTTTAAACAATTTCGCCGTTTTTATCGATTTCCGAATAAACTAAAGGAGATAGAGGGGTGCTATCGCTGAGTTTTTTGTAGGGAATTTACTAAGGAACAACTTTTGTCTTGAACATTTTTCGATATAGCCAATACTTTTCAATACGCAGCGCGAAATCTAAAAAAAATGCAACTTAAATTGTTAATTGTTTATTAAACCCGCGGTACTCACTGTTATCAAACTTATTATATTATTATATGCAAACCGCCGAACAATTTAAGCCCTTAACCTTTCACTTCGGAATTAATGTTACCTCAAAATCTAATTTGACTGGACTATAATGACTCCTTCTAAGAATCTTTCCTCCGATTCCTAATTACCTGTACCGTTATCCCAATTGCAATAATTAAATAATAACTCCACCCTTAAATAAATTTCACCAATAGGAAATTTTGATGCTCCTAATTCCAACCCAATTCCGAGGTGTAGAGCTTCGATATTTCTCAAAGGACCCCGCAGAAAAACTCGTGATTTTAGGTCCCGGTCAAATTTGATGAAACTATATGGAAATTGTAGGGATTGGTGTCCCGAACAAAGTTCCGTTGACTCCTGATCGAAAAGTGGAGCCGTTTTGTAATGAATAATGATTAAAGTCGCGAATATTTCGGAGGGTTAGGTTGCTCGAGCGCGGAACTTCAGACGGTCGAAAGGCGCAACAAGTTATTGTTTACTTAACCCCTCAATAAAATTGAAATATTTTTTTATTCAACCGCGGGAAATATCTATAGATCCTGCAGGCGCGCGAGAAAATGGTCAATCCGATTTATTAGTTGTAACGCGCCCGTGATAATCGTCGCGCGGAATATATCGGAAAATCGGGATGTTTATTTAATGGCTGAGCGAAGAAGTCGGGAACCTTTGGGTTCGAACTGGATCCCCAATTTTTCGCGACGCAACTATATCGGGATGCTGTCTTCCATAGTGTTCTGAATTTCTTTCTGCTTGCAGAACTTCGTGACACATTCATAGATTTCTAGAGACAAGGTGAAACCGTTGACTTACTAGCGGCACAGCAATACCACAAGGAGATTAGTGTATTTCTGGCACATGTTAAGCCAATGGGAAACGTCTGTTGCTGCAGTAGCAACTAAATAGGAATCCCAAATTTCTTGCGACGAAAAAAATCCTAAGATACGAGACCTTAAATTGCCTAATGATTTAGACGTAAGCTTGCCGAGCAGCAAGGAAATCGGGATCCCGATTTTTATGCGTCGCCAAAAGAAAAAGTTAACTATTCTTTGCTCAAGCGCGTGTGGTATTGAATGGTACGTCCATACCATTCCTTTACATGCCAACGTATTTAGGATGTCGACCTTTTAGCTACGCCCCATTTATTTGTGACTCCAGAAAAGCATAATTCTAATCGCTGTAAAATAAGGAAAGCCGAGATCGTTCTTTTTAGGTTGTACATGAAAATTGGGATCCCCATTTCGCTGTCGCTTTAATATAAGCTAATTTCTGAATCATTAGTTATAATAAAACATGTTTATTGTTATTTCTCGCATCGCAAGAAAATCGGGATCCCTATAAGAACTCGAACCATCATGTCCTGAAGTTCTACAAAGGCGAAGATGTTTGGAGTCGCAATCGCAGGAAAATCGGGACCCCTAGTAGAACTCGAACAATCATGTCCTGAAGCTCTAAAATGGCAAAGGTGATCGGAATCACAACTGCAGGAAAATCGGGATGTTTATTTAATGGCTGAGCGAAGAAATCGGGAACCTTTGTGTCCAAAGTGGATCCCGCATTTATCGCGATGCAACTAAATCGGGATGCTTTCTTCCATAGTGTTTCTTATTCCCCAATCAGTTTGCATAGCCGTTAAACCAGGATCCCGATTTTCTTGCGATGCAGAATCTGAATTTCTTTTTGCATACAGAGCTTCGTGACACATTCATCGATTTCTAGAGACAAGGTGAAACCGTTGACTTACTAACGGCACAGCAATACCACGATTGTGGATTGCTGTGAAAGCAATAAAATCGAGTAGGCAATCCACATACCCTCTCCCTGACACAAGGAGATTGGTGCATTTCTGGCACATGGCATCCCAATGGGATACGTCTGTTGCTGAAGTAGCAACTAAATAGGAATCCCGAATTTCTCGCGACTGAAAAAAACTAAGATACGTATCCTTAAATTAAATTGCTTAATGATTTAGACGTAAGCTTGCAGAGCAGCAAGGATATCGGGATCCCGACTTTTATGCGTTGCAAAAAAAAGGTAACTAGTATTTCCACAGACGTGTGTGATATTGAATGGTACATCGATATCATTTTTTTATATGTCAAAGTATTCAGGAACCCGACCTTTTAACAATGCCCCATTTATTTGCGACTCTAAAAAAATTCGTTCATGACAGAAAGAGATGGGCGCTTTTCTCGCACTTGTCAAACCAATGGATTTTCTGGCACTTGCAAGAAAATAGGAATACCCATTTTCTCGCGAAGTTAAATATATTAATTAATATGTGAATCTTTTAACCGCCTAATTATTTACACATTAGATTGTAGAGCTGCAAGATATAGGGATCCCGATATTCATGCGTTGCAAAAAAAAGAGGTTACTACTATTGGTACATGCGTAATATTGAATAGTACGCTGAGAACATTTCTTTACGTGCCAAACAATTCAGGACATCAAACTTTATACATCGCCCGATTTATTTGCGACTCAAACAAAAATAAATCTTTGGTGATAAGAAAACATCAGTATTGATATTCCTCGTCTCGCATGAAAATTGGGATCCTTATTTTCTTGCAACCACGAAAATAGAAGAATTCCAATAGATTGGCGCATGCAAGAGAAGCACGGATTTTCTAGTGTCACGAAAAAATTCGTTTGCCAAATCTTTCCCATTACGTTGAACGAAAGCCACAATCCAGATTTTATTGTACGTCTGGTAAAGAACGATACCGATTTCACCGTGTCGTTAGAGCACCGTTTATCTGGTGCTGAATTTTTGCAAACGCAAAGATATTATGAGTTTATCACAAGAAAATGGAGATTTTAGGGTAATGGTTGAGCATAGAATTCGGGAAACTTCGGTTTCAATCTGGATCCCGATTTCTTTGTGACGCAACTAAATCGGGACACTGCCTTTCAAGATTCGACTTTTTTCCCAATCAGTTTGCACAGCCGCTAAAACAGGATCCCGAATTTCTTGCAATACAGAATCTGAATTTTTTGTGCTAGCAGAACGTCGAGACTCATTCATTGATTTCTGCTGACTTTTCTACCTGCGAAAAAATATCGGGATTGTGCCTTTCTATTATTTACAATGAAATCGGGTAAGCAATCTAATTTTTCATGACAAAAAGAGATGGGCACTTTTCTTGCACATGTTCCCGAATTCTATGCTCAACCATTACACCAAGATCCCGATTTTCTTGCGATTTACTCATGCTGTCTTTGCGTTTGCAGAAATTCAGGACCAGATAATAGACGCTATAACGACACATTGAATTCGGTATCGCCCTTTACCAGACGTACAATAAAATCTAGATTGTGGCTTTCGTTCAACGTAATATTCTCATCTCAATATACTCTACGTTGCAAGAAAATCGGGATTCCTATTTTCTTACAAGTGCCAGAATAGAAATAATACGTTGGTTTGACATGTGCAAGAAAAGCGCCCATCTCTTTCTGTCATGAAAAATTGGATTGCTTATTACTCGATTTTATTGTAAATGATAGAAAGGCACAATCCCGATATTTTTGCGCAGGTAGTAAAAGTCAGTAGAAATCAGTGAATGAGTCTCGACGTTCTGCTAGCACAAAGAAATTCAGATTCTGTATCGCAAGAAATTCGGGATCCTGTTTCAGCGGCTGTGCAAACTGATTGGGAAAAAAGACACATCTTCAAAAGGCAGTGTCCCGATTTAGTTGCGTCGCAAAAAAATCGGGATCCACATTGTAACCAAAATTTCCCGAATTCTATGCTCAATCATTACACCAATATCTCGATTTTCTTGTGATTAACTCATACTGCCTTTGCGTTTGCAGAAATTCAGGACCAGATAATGGGCGCTCTAACGACACATTAAAATCGGATCGCCCTTTACCAGACGTACAATAAAATATTGATTGTGGCTTTCGTTCAACGTAATATTCACATCTTAATATATTCCACGTCGCAAGAAAATCTGGATTCCTATTTTCTTGCAACTGCCAGAAAATCCATTGGTTTGACATGTGCAAGAAAAGCGCCCATCTCTTTCTGTCATGAAAAATTGGATTGCTTATTACTCGATTTTATTGTAAATGATAGAAAGGCACAATCCCGATATTTTTCAGCAGGTAGTAAAAGTCAGTAGAAATCAATGAATGAGTTTCGACGTTCTGCTAGCACAAAAAATTCAGATTCTGTATCGCAAGAAATTCGGGATCCTGTTTTAGCGGCTGTGCAAACTGATTGGGAAAAAAGTCGAATCTTGAAAGGCAACTCATACTATCTTTGCGTTTGCGAAAATTCAGGACCAAATGAACAGTGCTCTAACGACACGGTGAAATCGGTATCGTTCTTTACCAGACGTGCAATAAAATCTGGATTGTGGCTTTCGTTCAACGTAATGGGAAAGATTTGGCAAACGAATTTTTTCGTGACACTAGAAAATCCGTGCTTCTCGTGCATGCGCCAATCTATTGGAATTCTTCTATTTTCGTGGTTGCAAGAAAATAAGGATCCCAATTTTCATGCGAGACGAGGAATATCAATACTGATGTTTTCTTATCACCAAAGATTTATTTTTTTTTGAGTCGCAAATAAATCGGGCGATGTATAAAGTTTGATGTCCTCAATTGTTTCGCACGTAAAGAAATGTTCTCAGCGTACTATTCAATATTACGCATGTACCAATAGTAGTAACCTCTTTTTTTTGCAACGCATGAATATCGGGATCCCTATATCTTGCAGCTCTACAATCTAATGTGTAAATAATTAGGCGGTTAAAAGATTCACATATTAATTAATATATTTAACTTCGCAAGAAAATGGGTATTCCTATTTTCTTGCAAGTGCCAGAAAATCTATTGGTTTGACATGTGCGAGAAAAGCGCCCATCTCTTTCTGTCATGAACGATTTTTTTTAGAGTCGCAAATAAATGGGGCATTGTTAAAAGGTCGGGTTCCTGAATACTTTGACATATAAAAAAATGATATCGATGTACCATTCAATATCACACACGTCTGTGGAAATACTAGTTACCTTTTTTTTTGCAACGCATAAAAGTCGGGATCCCGATATCCTTGCTGCTCTGCAAGCTTACGTCTAAATCATTAAGCAATTTAATTTAAGGATACGTATCTTAGTTTTTTTCAGTCGCGAGAAATTCGGGATTCCTATTTAGTTGCTACTTCAGCAACAGACGTATCCCATTGGGATGCCATGTGCCAGAAATGCACCAATCTCCTTGTGTCAGGGAGAGGGTATGTGGATTGCCTACTCGATTTTATTGCTTTCACAGCAATCCACAATCGTGGTATTGCTGTGCCGTTAGTAAGTCAACGGTTTCACCTTGTCTCTAGAAATCGATGAATGTGTCACGAAGCTCTGTATGCAAAAAGAAATTCAGATTCTGCATCGCAAGAAAATCGGGATCCTGGTTTAACGGCTATGCAAACTGATTGGGGAATAAGAAACACTATGGAAGAAAGCATCCCGATTTAGTTGCATCGCGATAAATGCGGGATCCACTTTGGACACAAAGGTTCCCGATTTCTTCGCTCAGCCATTAAATAAACATCCCGATTTTCCTGCTGTTGTGATTCCGATCACCTTTGCCATTTTAGAGCTTCAGGACATGATTGTTCGAGTTCTACTAGGGGTCCCGATTTTCCTGCGATTGCGACTCCAAACATCTTTGCCTTTGTAGAACTTCAGGACATGATGTTTCGAGTTCTTATAGGGATCCCGATTTTCTTGCGATGCGAGAAATAACAATAAACATGTTTTATTATAACTAATGATTCAGAAATTAGCTTTTATTAAAGCGACAGCGAAATGGGGATCCCAATTTTCATGTACAACCTAAAAAGAACGATCTCGGCTTTCCTTATTTCACAGCGATTAGAATTATGCTTTTCTGGAGTCACAAATAAATGGGGCGTAGCTAAAAGGTCGGGATCCTAAATACGTTGGCATGTAAAGGAATGGTATAGACGTACCATTCAATACCACACGCGCTTGAGCAAAGAATAGTTAACTTTTTTATTCCACACTATTCCATCATCGAGCGATAGAGTCATTATTAAACATAGTTAACTTTTTTTTTGGCGACGCATAAAAATCGGGATCCCGATTTCCTTGCTGCTCGGCAAGCTTACGTCTACATCATTAGGCAATTTAAGGACTCGTATCTTAGGATTTTTTTCGTCGCAAGAAATTTGGGATTCCTATTTAGTTGCTACTGCAGCAACAGAGGTTTCCCATTGGCTTAACATGTGCCAGAAATATACTAATCTCCTTGTGGTATTGCTGTGCCGCTAGTAAGTCAATGGTTTCACCTTGTCTCTAGAAATCTATGAATGTGTCACGAAGTTCTGCAAGCAGAAAGAAATTCAGAACACTATGGAAGACAGCATCCCGATATAGTTGCGTCGCGAAAAATTGGGGATCCAGTTCGAACCCAAAGGTTCCCGATTTCTTCGCTCAGCCATTAAATAAACATCCCCATTTTTCGATATATTCCGCGCGACGATTATCACGGGCACGTTACAACTAATAAATCGGATTGACTATTTTCTCGCGCGCCTGCAGGATCTATAGATATTCCCCGCGGTTGAATACAAAAATATTTCAATTTTGTTGAGGGGTTAAGTAAACAACAACTTGTTGCGCCTTTCGACCGTCTGAAGTTCCGCGCTCGAGCAACCTAACCCTCCGAAATATTCGCGACTTTAATCATTATTCGTTACAAAACGGCTCCACTTTTCGATCAGGAGTCAACGGAACTTTGTTCGGGACACCAATCCCTACAATTTCCATATAGTTTCATCAAATTTGACCGGGACCTAAAATCACGAGTTTTTCTGCGGGATCCTTTAGTCAGATCGGTTCAATACGTCGCATGAGCAACATCTCGAACGCTCGATTGCGCGTATTAGATTATTAAGTACAACTAGTATGATCCCTAAAATATTAAGAGTATTTTAAGATCTGTGAGTTGTAATCTTTATAACTTAGAGTTTCCAATTTTCTAATAATAAAATCACATCTCGTATTAACAACACAAATGTCTTTGGTTATTTCAAATAAAACCAGACGTTAAACAGACTGCAATTTAAAGCTGTTTGACGAATAAGTCTGAAAAGATTTAGGAAGAATTAGGATTATTATTTTTCAGGAAGATTTAGGATTAAGATTTAGGAAGCATTAGTATATTTTTCTGAAACGCAAGCTGTTCGATTCATGAAAAATCCTTCATAAATATACTTTTAATCTTAAAATTGTAATATAACTTTTTATTTTTAGATGCACTGATTTGGTGTGGAATAGGTTCAATTGCTTATACTTTTTTGCAGAAATATTGTGTATTATCATTGTTGGTACAACTTCGTTCAATGTAAGAGAACAAAAATCTCATACTAAATTTCGATACTACTAGCTATAAATGTGATTCAAATCTCACGGAAATATTTGCATCCCAATAAATGAGCGTCAAAAACCGCGCAAGAATCGAAATAAAAATTTTCAAACAGCTGGAATTCGGTTCTTGCGTGCGAATATAGAAATTTACTTTAGTTGTAGTTTTTTTATAATCCTGCTACTGAAACTAATGAGTAACATTTTTTAGTTAAGCTGTCAGGATAATCTGTTTAAAAAAAGCATATTTTTACTTAATATAATGAGTGCATTAGTGTATCTGTGCATATGTCATTTCCAGATACAAACTGTAATTAATGGGAAGGAATCGGTTTTCAATGCGCTGTAAGTATTTTTTTCAGTTCACATGAAATCTTAAAGGTCGACCAAATGACGAATATATCTAAATTATTTTAGGTGTAATAGCTGTTGGTATAATTTGTCGGTAAAGGAACGCAAATTATTTTATTTACTAATGTTAAGAACTTCAAATCCAATAAAACTAAAAGCTTGTGGACTCGTGGAAATAAATGCAAGGAGTTTTGCTTCGGTAAGTAATGTTGTAACAATTAGTTCACATATCTCTCTTCATCTATCTATCTATCTAACTTACCTATCAAAAGATGGGATAAATTGTAGGTTACAAAAATTTCAAAAATTTACTGTCGTAATAATTATTGCAGCTTATAAAAACATCAGTTTCTTTCACAATGGCTATGCGATCCCTATAAATCCATTTTGAAATGTTTTGAAACGAGTATAGTGTCACAAACGTTTCCTATTGGAACCATGCTTCGTAGTAATCATAGCAAAAATAAAAACCGAAGCTAACTTTGTAACAGGGACAACTTTGTAAAAGGAGACATGCCTGTGGCTTTGGCTGATAGTTCACCTCGATGTCTGGCTTTGACCGATAATTTACCTCAATGCTCGCATAGAAAAGCTGTAAAAATCTAAGTGAACTCGTCAATTAACGCACACATTGCTCTTGTGAGAAAACTGAGTCTTCTCGAGGAAGCTAACGTGCGTACAGCTGTGGTCGAAAGTTTACCTCGATTTTCATTGCTTTTCATGCAGAAATACTGCGAAAATCGGCAGTATTCTTCCACTATATTATCTTATTTCGACTCAGAATCAGTTAAAAAACATTCTCTATGATAAGGCAAAAATTAAATTTTGTTTATAAATGCAGGTATAAAAGCCAACAATAATGATAAAGTTGTAACAAGTAGACATATTTTTGAAGGAAATGATCTTTAATGATCTTTTAGAATATGGCATTAGATTTTGTACTTCTACAATAAAAATGGATGAAAAATGTAGTTTAAAAAAAAAATCACCTTGAAAATGTCGTATGAATTCAATTTAAAAAATGCGGTAAATTGTAGCCGATTGTCTCCAAATTCTAACAAAATCTAAGTTAAGGCTCAATCAGTCTACACACAAAATTTGAGCTTATTCTATGGATTGGCACCAGGGATATTGTACAGATCATTTTTGCAAATAATGTACTTCTATTTATTTACTTGTTTAATTACTATTACAATCATGTAGTCCAAATGACTTATATTTTACTTTGTATTATTGATGTATATTAAAGTTTACCAAAGAAAAGTTTTGACAATTATAACTTTGAATCTTCACAATAAATTGTTTAATATAATCTATTTATTAATAGATTTTCACGCGTTATGCATACAAAATATAAGATGTTTTAGATTTTACTTTTGGAAGGTTGGGAAATTATGAACTAAACAAATTATGAACTCGCAAAGTATGGTCAAGAGGTTTCGATAGCCTTTAATGACCCGACACTAATGGTGTGATAGAAAAATGCTGAGATGAAAAAAAAACACTGCTGGCTGAGTAGCAGAATTCTTTCTCAAAAGAACTTGAAAAAACCAGGGGCTTATTTTGATTTTTCCGTACGACGCGTATTTTTCGAGATATTCGACTCCAAAGTTTGTGTTAGCAAATTATAGTTGTAGAAGCGTAATATTTGGTCCAATTGCAATGATATCATAAGCTATCTATTCGTCTCGATTTTCAACTTAGGACCAGTTAAAACATTGAAATGAACAAAAATTTCGATTTTATAATTTGCAACATAATGAACTACGAAAATCCAAGAGCTAGTTGTCCTTCATGTCGGTATTATCTCAGCATAATTGAAGATAAAAACGCCTGAATATTACGATTCGAAATTTTGTATGCTAATAATTAATGACGAGCTGAAGGGCAACTATCTTTTGGAATTACGGAATTCATTATATTTTTTGATCTAAGCACTTTTTTATGGTACTGTTAGTGGTGGATCATTAGTGTCAATTAGACCCCCTTGTAAGTTGCCAGGTTTATTGACTATATTGAGTGTATCATTGATTATATTGTTGTATGATTAGCCTTAACGTATGTTTGATGATTATATTGTTGTATGATTATCCTTAACGTATGTTGGTAGCGTATTGGAGTGCCGGTTTTGCAATGCTCTTGCGCGGATTTAGCGGTGGCTGAAACCGGTCACGACATCGGCAGCGCGCGACGAGCGAGTTGCTGATTTACGCGTCAGCACTCCTTGCGACCTACTGATCTGGAGTCTTGCAGTATGATTTCTGGTGATGGTATAATAGTAATAATTATGATTGGTGTAGGACATCGTGCGACGTATATTCTGTTGAAATTAAGTGTGCTGCGCCTGAGGCTTTATAGGCCCTGGAGATGCGCCGCACCGGGCCTTTTGTCGAGTGAACACACGAGTAGTCGTTTGGGTAATCTCACTGGGTTAGTAAATGCATGGAAACATCTGACTGACTTGTACATTATCTTCGCATATTCGGCTACCAGGGCTCCACCCTCGAAATTTAGTAGTCTGGCTGGATATCGACAAGTGTGAGTAAAGACAAGTTGAATCTCCATTATTTGAAGACTCGGCTACGAGGTCCCAGCTCATCAAAGTAGTTAGCTAGAGAGGGACCGCAAATAAATCTGGCAAAAGTAACTTAAACTCACAGCTTAGTTAGGATCAAAGCGTTTGCCACAAGAAGTCGTGTAGCCTAAGGTAGATTAGATATTGTTATTATAGAAGCCTAGAGAACTTCTATAACAACAAACTTTAGACGATAACTCCAGGTTAAGTAAACTAAGATTACGTGTAAAAGGCTAATTAAATTCAAAATACTAAACAAGACAACATTATTATAACGAAAAATATTTGTAAGATTTGGACTGTACATATTGAGATTTTGAATAAATAAAACATAAACAGAATTCAATATAACATCCTAGAGTGTATTTATTACTTTATAGCACAGGGTGGCATAAATCCACATTTATGCCACGGCTATCCGTGGCATAAGTAGTCCATTATGGCACCGTGTATATCGCACTCTCTACGCTCGTGGGCTATCCTCACGGTGTCAGAATAAACAGCTAATGCCACGGATAGCCGTGGCAGCGGATTTATGCTAATCTGTGCTATAAAAAATCGTACGATACGCGTGTCATAAGCCGTTCTTCATGGCACGACTCTAACCTCACTCGCTACGCTTGTGCGGTTATACACGTCGTGCCGTAAAGTACGACTTATGCCACTAGTATCGTAATGTACTAATAAATACCAATACTCATTAAGTAAGTCCGGATATGAAGAATAGAGCAAGGAGTTCCAGACAGGAATAAATGAGGTAAGACAAGGCCAAAGTTGTCTCAACACCCCATCATCTGGTAAGAAAAGGACAGGACAAAATTTGTCCCGATATCAACATGTCCGCACTTCTTGATCAACGTGTCCGCACTTTTCGATCATCGCGTCCGCATTTTCCAGTGTGTCCGCACTTTCGGTCAGCGTGTCCGCACTTTTCGATCAGCGTGCCCGCACTTTTCAATGAGTCGGCACTATTGATCAGCGCGTCTGCATTTACAGTCAGCGTGTGCGCAGTGTTGTCCGTGAATTTCATATGAAATAAATAAATAAGAATTACAGAACATTAGACTCACGAGTCGAGGCTAAGTTCCAAATCGAAATATTTTGGTAACCTTACATCCTTATACTTTACGAATAATACATTTTAATAAAATATCTTATACTTCGTATGTCGCACTACGACACGTAAAAATCTATTAATAGGTAGATTATATTAAAAAACTTATCGTAGAGATCCAAACTTACATTTGCCAACACTTTGGAAATAGTACGTTTTATGCGATGAAAAATATTTACTGCGGGAATAAACCATGTTACCCTGTCAACTTTTTTCCAACAGCATCCATCGAATTGCGTCGTTAGTCAAGAATAGCCCCACTGACCTTGTAACGTGGAATTTGCCTCGCCCGCTCGAGGATCCCAGTTAGTGTACAAAGATATTTTTATTTCACGGCTGCTCCTCACTCTCGGAGTCCAGAGTTCTGAAAACGGAAAAACGGGTACACGCAGGGAATTTTTGGTAGCAATAGACCTAATAAGAAATGAATATTAACACAAGAAAGAATTAGAATTAACACATAAACAAATATATTGTAATTTCCTTATTACAACTGATATATGCAAACATAGTAATTATGATTTTAAATATTACATGGGCCAACGGCCAAATAACTAGGTCCTTGGTAACTGGATCGGGAGTTGCTAAACACAAGAAAGGGCCGCGAAAATCCTCTACGATGATGCTAGATATTTAATTTACAAAAGGAATAATAAGAGGGAAATCCACCTCCTGCTGGAAACGTAAAAAGATCCGCGGAGCTGAAATGGGAAAAGTCTCCTCTACCTACCACTTTCCCAGTTACTACTACAAAATATATCCCAAATTGTATTTAATAACTCTCACCAATTCCTTCCTTAATTCCCCAAATTGCTCCTTGCAGTCGCTCCAACAAAAATCCCGAACCAGGATCTCCAACAATATCCACAAAATAGCCGCCAAAATGCACCCACGAACTCAAAATCCGTTGAAGGCCAGGGAACTCAAAAAAAACCAAGGAAACGGCAGAACTGCTACAATGAGGATCCAGGAACAGAGTGAACGAGGACGACGCTCCGCTCGGGGAAGAAGCCGCGATTTTCCCACCTCGCCTCCTTCCTCCCAGGAGCGTCGTCCTGGCTGGCAAATTTTCATTGGTCCTAGAAACTTCCAAAATCCGCAATTGGCCTATTTGAATACCACTACTAACTTATCACTTATCTATGAAATTTCCCAGCGCCCTCTTTTTCTATTTCTAATTTTCCCATTGGCTATAAAATCGATTACCGCCCTCTATATCATCCATCAATATGCAAATTCCGCGCCCCCTTTATTGATCTCAATCAATCAATCAATGTCGATAACCGTAAGGTGGCTCCCCCAATATAGTACCAAACGGCCGCGCTAATTCCAAAATTCACAGAAGACCATAAAGAATTGTTTGGAAAATAACCTTAATATTCCATCAGAGCCGATAGTGGAAACCAAACGTTATTCCACTATCCCTCTATAATCCTGTAACTAGAAAACCTCCATATAAATCATATATCAATCGCCTGGGAGCAGGCGCCCTCTCGATCGATCTATAGAGGCCGATAACGGAGAGCGCTTTCCCTCTCCCCGCTACCGCGCGCGCCGCATACTCTCTCTATCACACCACATGTGCGTCGCCTTCCCTCTCTCTCCTATTCGCACTCTCATTCCCTCACTCTCTCGCGCGCGCTCGCACTCATGCTCACTCTCTCTCTCTCTCACACATACATACGCGCTCCCCTCCATACACCACGGCGTGCATGTGACCGCGTGCGTGCGGCCGCCGTCTCGCTTCCTGCTGTGCCCCCTCCCGAGCGCCAACGTGCTGCGCAGGTGTGACTCGGGAGCTCACATCCTGCGCTCCGCGAGCGGCCGATCAGAGGCAACTCCTGCGAGTGCCACCGAGCGCTGGCTCCGCTCCAGTACCTGTCAGTCTGCCGAGAGTGAGTCAGCTGGCCGCGATAAATAATCACGACGCAGCAATATTTATTGCTACGTCGCAATACCCCCCACAAAACCTTGGATATACCTGAATATCCAAGTTTTCCTCCATAAACCTCCATAACCTCTACAACCTAACCAGGAAATACAAAAAAAAACAACAACTTCCGGAACCAAATCAGGATCCACTAAATAAACTAACTACCATCATTTAAAAGGAAAATTTTATTAAAAAACAAAACTAGTGGCCTCCAGGGGCCAGGGCCGCCAACAGAACGGCCTTAATGTTGGCCGGGGCCTCCGCCAGTTGCCGAATGGCCATCACCAATTCCGGACTGAGCTCCGGACTTGCCGGTCCGGTGATGTTGGAGGCCAGATGCCGGGATGAAGACCCCTCCCGGCGCGGTCTTCCCTCCATCCGCGCTTGTCGGGCCGCCTCCTCGTAAGAGGGTGGTGCACCCTGCTCCTCTACCTCCACCGAGGCCCTCCGAGGGTACACTGGAGCTCTAGGAGCTAGCCCCGAGCGACCTGGATTGGCTCGCGCCTCCAGATACACTCTGTGGGCTTCCCCACACCGCGCACAATCTACTAGGTCGGTATTCAACCGGCCGCAGTTAAAACAAAACCGCCTTCTCTCTCTGGGGCATCGCTCCCAACGATGCCCTCGGCCACGACAATTAAAACACGACCCGAAGGGAGGGTCGACCTCCGGGTCGGTTGGAATTGGCCTCAATTCTCCAAACAAGGCCCCAGAGAGAATAGGTCGATCACGACCGATTGCCACCTCTGACCTAACCGGTGATCCCCACCGGGTGCGCCTCCCCTCGCGGGAAGTCCGCGGTACCGCTCCCGTAGACTCTCGCACCCTCGGAAGCTCCTCCATCCGCTCCTCACGGCGCGACTGTCCCACTGAAACAAAACAATAAAAATAAACCACCAAATCCACTCCACCATTCTCAAATTCCTCCAGAATAATTAATTTATTTACCGGTCCACGCCGGAGACTTCCTCGGCCGGCTCCTTTCCGCCCGCCATCTGGCCTGGGCCTCTTCCGGGTTGTAAAATGGAATGAGGGGCCCGGGCTGGACACCCCTGACCGCAACCCGTCCGGCGGGAGGTCCGGGAGGCGAAGGAGAGCGAACCGGGGTCGGCAGCTCAATCGATGACTCATAGTCATCAAGTACGAGCTGCCGCCGCGGGTTATACCGCCTCCTCTTTCCATTCGCCCCCCGGAACATCGGATAGGGCTCCTCCACTGCCCTCTCATTGGAGATAGTAATCTCCAATGAGATCTCCTCCACCTCCTCTACTGCCTCTACCTACACATAAAAAAAAAATCCGTACTATAAACACCTAAAAAAAACAATAAAAGAAAATCCCACTAAACTCAATCCAGGTTACCTCCACAGCAGCCGCCGAAGCGGCGCTTTCCTCCACTAGCTCAGGGTCGGATTGGCCCACTAGAGCCTCCAGCTCCGCCACAGCCTCCTTTGAAGCCTCGGCTTCCGCACTCTCGCTAGGCTCGCTCCCGGTCTCCCCAGGGAGATGCAACATTCTCACCGGGGCCACCTCCACCGTTTCCGGCTGAGGGTTAAAAGAGCGCGGACGCCGCAGGATCTTGGGTGCATTGGAGGCCGGGCCCAGCGACCACTTTCTATCGGCCTCTTCCGACACCCGCAGCTCCTCCATACGCTGCGCCCACACATCAGCCGCCCGCGTCATATCATTGACCGGCCGACTGCGGCGACGCTCCTCCCGGATACGCTCGACCTCCATCTCTCGGAGGATCTCGCGCTCCAACTCATCAGAATATGAAGGGGTGTAGTCCGCCATTTCTACAAAAAAAACATACAAACCATAGGAATTAGTATAACTAATTCCTACCTTCCCCCCCCTCTAAACAAAACGTCACAGACGACACAACTTACTAGACAAAACAAAAGATACCACCAACATTTGGACAACACAACCGCTATCAATGTGAAATCCGCTACTTTCCGCCAACCCCCATACCGCCATCTGAAAAAGAAAAATTCCTACCCCTGGGAGCAATATACCTTTTTAACTCATTAACGAAAACTTTAGCATTCTTTCGCTTATCTTTAGTTTCCAAAATATACACTAGGGGCGATATCTTTTCTATAATGCGATATGGACCATCATATTTACCACTAAGTTTAGAAGAAATTCCATCAACACCTTTTGACAGCGTATGTAACTTCCTCCAAACTAAATCCCCTACATTAAATTCTGCCGGTTTTCTACCACGATTGTAATGACCAGCTTGTTTAACACGGGCTTCTTCAATATGTTTTCCCACTAAATCTCGCAACGCATCCAACCTCTTCATCCTATCCTTCCATAAATCCGGATCTATAACCACTACACTTCCTCTATCCTCCACACTCTTCCGCCATGACTTCATTAATTGAGGCTGCCTTCCATAATTTAAAAACGCCGGAGACACTTTCGTCGTTGCCTGAACTGCCGTATTAAAGGCATGCCTCAATTCCATTATATGTTGATCCCATAATCTGTGATCTTTTCCCACATATGAAGAAATCATGGTCTTCAACGTCCGATTACTCCTTTCTACTGGATTCGCCTGAGGATGGTACGGTGGCGTGGTGACATGCTTCACTCCATATTCCTCCAGAGTATCCATCAAAGTCTTATTAATAAATTCTTTCCCATTATCTGTCAGCAGGTAGTCCGGTGTTTCCCACCGCAATAAAATTAACTCCTCAAATGCCTTAGCCACCGCCTGACCAGTAGCTTTCCGCACAGGTTTAACTTCAATCCACCTGGTAAACAAATCCTGGAACACTATAAGATATTTATTCTGACTCTTGCTTAATGGAAATTCCATAAGATCTGCCCATGGGCGTTCCACTATACGATTACCCATAAGACCCATAGGTCCAGATTGCACAGACTTGTATTTTTGACAAACCTCACAACCCTGCACAAATTTCCGGATTTCATACCACATACCTGGCCAGTAATATTCTCTAGCCACTCTATCATAGGTCTTCTCAAATCCCAAATGGCCAGCAGTAAAATTACAATGTGCCTCCACCAATACTTCCTGTTTAAAATCACAGGGTACTACTAACCTCCAGCTTTCTTCTGGAAAACTAATAGGATCTAACAATGGATCATTCCTGAATTTGTATAGAAGTCCATTATCCACTTTCCAGGACGAAAATTTCATTGGAGTCTCTTCCACCTCTTTCATCCTCTGAATGTACCATTCATCTTTGATATCCTCCAAAACCAATTTCATTTCCTCTATGTTAAAACCTCTAGAAAGTGCATCGGGAACATGATGAAGAGCTCCCTTTTTGTGAATTATCTCGAAATCCCACTGCTGTAGTTCCAAAGCCCATCTGGCCAATCTACCAGTTGGATCCTTTAAATTTTGCAGCCATCTTAGAGCAGTGTGGTCTGTCACCACCTTAAATGGATAACCCTCCACATATGGCCTCAATTTCTTTATTGCCCATATCATGGATAAACATTCTTTCTCAGTGGTAGTGTAGTTCCTCTCCGCAGATGACAGTACTCTACTGAGATACACTATTGGATGCTCTCCATCCTCCAATTCTTGGGTCAAAACGGCCCCAATCGCGAAATTCGAGGCATCACACTGGATCGTAAATGGTTTGGAGAAATCTGGACGAGCTAACACCGGAGCATTAGTTAACGCCAACTTCAAATCCTCAAAAGCCTGCTGCTGCTCATCGCTCCAACTCCATTCCTTCAAGTTCTTAACATTTTTCAATAAAGGCACCTTCATCTCCGCGTCATGCTCCAGAAAACGACTATACCAGCCAATCATACCCAAGAATCTTTTAAGCTGAGTCTTGTCTTTTGGCGCCGGATAATTCATAATCGGAGCAATCCTCTCAGGATCTGGCCTGAGACCATTTCTGTCCAACAAATATCCCAAATAACGGACTCTAGAACAGCCGAATTCACATTTCTTTCTGTTCACTGTCAATCCAGCTTCCGTAATCTTTCCCAATACTAATTCCAACCATTTCAAATGTTCCTCAAAGTTGTCCGCTACCACTATCACATCATCCAAATATCCAAAGATGTGTGGTTCAAATTCCGGACCAAACAAAGAGTCAACCAGACGCTGAAAAGTGGCCGGAGCATTGGAAAGCCCCAAATGGGAGGCGAGTAAATTGCCATAATCCACTACCCGGCATTGCAAATGCTGTATATCTCTTGCTACTTTCCTCCATAGGCACTTGAAAATAGGCCTTCTTCAGATCCAATCTTTGAAATATACCTCGCATGCCTCAATTTATCCAATGTTCCATCAATTGAAGGTAGTGGATAAGCATCTTTCTTGGTCAATTTATTGACATCCCGATAATCTATACAAAAACGCACCTCACCATTTTCTTTAAACACAATTACCGGAGCACTACTGAAATCACTATCC